>CM053771.1:484303738-484457185 GCA_028658325.1 Potorous gilbertii | reverse complement strand
AGTGTGGTCAGGAGGCAGGAGCAGGCAAAGGTGTGGCCAGGGGGAGTCTGGTCAGGAGGCAGGGGCAGGCAAAGGTGTGGCCTGGGGGAGTCTGGTCAGGAGGCAGGGGCAGGCAAAGGTGTGGCCTGGGGTGGGGGTCTGGTCAGGAGGCAGGGGCAGGCAATTTAAGATGGATCCGATCTGGAAGTGGCCTCAGTAGCGCTGCAGAAGGTCCTCGAATGAAGCCAGAGATGGGATGCCTAGATCACACACTAACATTGGGTTCCCTGAGAAGTTTTAGGGATGAAGATAAAGGCCAGAGCTGAGTGTTCATTTTATTTATGCAGTGGTAAAAAGAAATGTTTCATATTCAAAAAATATTAACTCCATTTAGTCTTACTCCATATTTTGGATTTCATCTAAAGATTTAGTTTAGACTTTTTCAGCAGAATACTTCAAAGTGCTTGTTGTTCACTACACTGTGTGAGTAAACTTCAGAAAACTCCTCCACTCACTGCTGTCTGTAGTGATGTTGGTATAGAATCATTCCTAAATACTAATTTTTAAAAACCAGGAAAAAAAATCTTGAAATTTATACTTTAAGACTGAGTTTTCATACTCAGCATCTTCTTGCATTTTTGGAAAAGAAGCAGAGGATGTAATAAAGTGATTAAAGATTATTTTATAGGCTTCAAACATACTGCTTTTTCCCTAAGTTTGGCACGTTTACATAACTGGTATTTTATTATCTCCCACAGTTAATTTCGGTGCCACGTAAAAGCAGTATACCTAGCTTTCTGCCTTCCAATCCTTTGAAGAGTCAAGAGAGTGAATACCAGATGGTTGGAATTATATAAGCAAAAATCCATTATTATCTAATGCCCATTTTGGAAGTTAACAAGGTCAATTTTAAGTGGTTTTCTTGCCAAGTTGGAGATGAGCTATTTTGTTTATTCTGGTGAAGAAAGTAACATATGCCATGCAATAATTACTGATTTTCAAAGAACTGGAAATCAATAAAATATATAAAACTAAAAAGTACTGAACACAATTTAATTTTTGATTCAAAAAGCACTTTAATATTGTGTAATACCACAGGATCATCATTATCAGCGTGAGTTGTCACTCAAGTGGGAAAAATATTGATTAATAGAGAGATCCACTGATAGAATACTGGATATTATCCTTTGTTTTTATTTTTTAACATTTGAGTACCCCAGAATGTGATGATATATTTCAATTGCATTTCCATTCTTTGGAGTTTATGTCCTTAATTTTACAGATGGAGAACATAAAGTCATAAGGACAAAATAAGATAGTTCAAACAATATCAGCATAACTTCATCAGTGTATATCTCATGGGTGGAGAACCTGTGCCTGAAGGCCACACGTGGCCCTCTAGGTCCTCAAGTGTGTCTGTTTGATTGAATCCAAACTTCACAGAACAAATCCCCTTAATAAAAGGAATTTTTTCTATAAAACTTGGACTCTGTCAGAAAGCCGAACCCAAGGACCTCAGTGCTAATCTGTTTTCAAAATTTTATAGTGAGTCAAAATAAGTTTGCTCAGGTAAAAGTCATGAAGGGGAACATGAAGGGTGAGCAAGGATGCATTGTCTTAAAAAGGCTGGGGTGAAAGTTTTTTTCGGATTAAAATTAAACCTTGGAAAGATTCCTATGGTTTGCACCCAAAGAAAATGGAATCTGCTAGCATACTTTTGTATCATTTTTTTCTTCTTAATTCTGTGTTAATTTATTCAGTGTGATTGCTGAATAGAAAATTAATTGGACCAAGACAGGAGCTCTTTCTCATAATTGCTTATGTAGAAAAGGGTTGTTGAGTATCTTCTCATGTAAATCATCACCCAGTAGTCTGAAATCAATCGGTAACTCTTACAACTGCTAATAAGGGATATAGAAAATGAACAGCGTCAGCTCTTTTCACCACAATCCCCTCTTAAGAAATGTGGTACAATGAAGTGTAATACCATACCTAGCAATGTATGACATATGCAGGCAGTAGAGTTAAGATGTTTGTTTTCCAGTTTAATCCTTCCACATTGTGCCTATGAAATCTCTTTGCTATTCTCCAAGTACTTTAGAGGAATATTAAGCAAATGATAGGACCATATTTTCATCTTCTGCTGATTTTTTACATTTGATTTTTACATATCTTTCTTATTATCTCCAAATCAACTCTTAAGCTGCACCGAAAAGCTTATTCCTCTTCCTGACTATTCCTTTTCTAATTTTTCTGTTTCTCTCTTTAACTACCTTCCAGTCACCCCAGGTTGTAACCTGAAAATAAATTTTGATGAGTCCCTTTCCTTTTTCCATATCCACATTCTTTCATTTGTACCTCGCAAATATCTTTTATATTCATCTTCTCTCATTCCTAAAAGTGATCTTTCCATTCTCAGATTTCTCCTAACACGTGGACTCAGGCCTTCCTGACTCTACGTCCGATGTGGTACCAGAGTGATAATAGACAAAAAGGCACTGAAGTCTGTCATGATTCTCTGCTTATTAGTGCTCTCACCTCCCTCCCCCAAATTACTTCATTATTTATTGTTTTTACTTTGTATACATTATAGATTTACTTATCACTGTACATGTTGTTTCACCCAGTAGGATGTAAACTTAAGGACAAGAACTATTTCATTTTTGTCTTGCATGTAGTGAGTCCTTAATAACTGTTGGATGAATTGGCATACATTTCTTTTTTCACTATTAGATGATTCATCTATTAGATGGTGTGTATGGAGTTTTCAGGGAGGACTGGCACCTCTGGTGTGAGGGCTGCTCAACTACCTTTGGCATCCAACCATTTACCCAGCTCTCACCTGTGGCTCTAATAAGCTGTATGTAACACTGCCTCACTTAAATCCAATTCATGCCCTGCCCATGTCACTGGTCCTCTTAGAAAACAATGGACAAACAACAGCATTAGATGATTTAATACTGTTGGTTAGTAGTCTAACACGGTCACAACATTTATTATGTCTTAAAAGATATTTATTCCTCTGCTTTGCAAAATACATAATCTTTGAGCAACTCCCATATACTGTGGGTTTTAGCCATTGCCGATACCTAATTTATGTGTTGTTGTTTGTCCCTTGTCTTCTAAGAGGATCAGTGACATCCCCGGAGTGATGTCTTGACTTACATGTGAATTAGATTTAAGTGAGGCAGAGTAATGCAAAGTCATCATCCTCACTCCCTTTCATTGAAGTCTAGCAGCAGCAAGTTCTAAGTGCTCCACCGTGCCTGCTTCAGCCACCTTCATGGCCTTTGGAACAAATTGTTCTCATAAGCCTATTCTGCCAGAGGAAGTCTTCACATGCTTGGGGTAGCCATCCCCTTACTTCACGATGGTTTGAGGCCTATTGCTTACACTCAGCCTGTTTTATCCCATCTACTGAGACATTTTTACCAGGTTGTGGCCACTGCACATGCTACAGTTTCTTGGAATCACAGGAAGACTTGGGTAACAGGTGGACACCAAAAGTGGATGAGCAGCCCAGAAAAGGGCTTGAGGCAAGCCCTCACATTAGAGGTGCTAATTCTCCCTGGAAAATCCAGATACTCCAGACTTCTCTGAAAGGAATTACAAACAGCTTAGTGACTTCATTTTGTCATTTGATTCTTTTTGTAAGCAACTCTTCATCAAAGATAGTAATTCATGCTAAACTTTATCAGTTAACCAAACATCCTTCAACTTTATAACAAGCATATTCATTGTCACTTACCACTCTATTGGGGTGAGTGAATATGATAAAGAACATGGAACTGTAAAGGAGGGCATTTTGAATTCATTGACAACTAATTGTAACCTTTTACATTAATTGCTAGATGCCACCAGGGTCAAGAAAGAGAGGGTGATTGTTATTTTCTCTGTGCTCCGTTAAGTAGAGGTTCTTTGCCTGCTTGGTAAGGTAATATTTGGTTTTCTTCATTGTGTTCTAAATCACCGCACCCAAGTGATTTCCAAAGCCAGAGACTGACGAGAAGAACTTTACCAATTTATTAACAACAGTGTTTGCATGAACCATAGCATGCTGAAAGTCTGTGTACATTTATTCAGAGATTGCTTAGTAATAAAAATCTCTGTACAAAACACTCTACTACATGCTAAGATAGCTAAAAGACATAGTCCTGGTCCTCAAATTTCCAAACTGTCAGTTTATAATCTAGTTGGAAAGATAAGACATAGACGCAAAATATAAATATGTAAATGTGTCATTGAATATGACATGAAAATGAGAAATGAACAGTTACTGTTATCCTTCATACTTGAAGAGGACCAAAATGACATCACTGTGTCAGGGTCAAAGGATGATGTGTCCAGCTAGGGCTGATCAGACCAATATGAGTTCAGATGGCTCCACCATAGATCAGGCACTAAGAGTCCTTGAACATTTGGAATAGAGATTGCTCTAAATTTGCAATCTCACATTTCTTTTGAGCTACAATTCTCTTTTGTACTGAAAAAGGCATTAGGAGAGAAGATCACTTCTGACTTGGTGATATCTTAGAAGGCTTCGCGTAGAGATTGATGACATTTGATTCCATTTCATGGAAGACAGGGAAGATTTTAACTGGGAGCTATCAGGAGAGGGGAGCGGTGAAGGAAGTATGTTATTGAGCATGCTGTTGACATGATCATCTGATTGGAATGATTTCTCTGTTGGCAGTGGTGAAGACCCTGGAGATAAGGTATTAAAGGAATGAAAATTCTTCAGGTAGAAGGGAATGAGGGTCTGAACCAGGTTAATAGTTAGGGATGAAAAAGATTGCTGAAACATAATTTTTGGGACAGAATGGCTTATTGAATGTAAGACTTTTGAGGGTGAGAGAAAGAAGTCAAATAGGAAGGTTTCAGGTCTGACCATTGACAGAATGAGTGAAGTCAGAAAGAGGAACAGTTATGGAAATAAAATTACATTTGATTTTAGCCATTGTGAATTGGAGGTGCCCGTGGAGCACCCAAGTGAAGTTAATGTTTATATAGCATTTTTTCTTTTAATATAGCACAAGTATTTTCCTCATTTTACAGAAGAAAAAACAGGTATTGACTTGCTCAGAGTCAAATTGCAAAGCTAGAATTTAAACCACATATTCTGATTCCAAGTCCAGTACCCTTCTGCCTCCTCAGAAATGTTGGAGATAGTTAGAATTGAATATAGGTCAGTGGTTCTTACTCTCCTAAAATATAGACCTTCCCTTGTAAGATCATGGGTGAAGAATTTACATCTTTTAATGTCTATTTCTCAGATCCTTATATGATGATAATTGTAACTGTATCTGTTTATTGTAGAAATAGATCATGATAAGCTACAGTGAATTCAGTAACATTTCTAAATGTATTTGTAATTTATTAATCATGATACTTACATACATATATTTGTAAGCACCTTATTAGTGTTCTACCACAAAATCACAGGGGCTTGTTAGATGTAGATTGAGAGCCACTCTTTAGAGTTTGGGAGAGAACTCAGAGTCAGAAATGCCGATTTTAGAGTAATCCAGCAAGGAAAGGGAAGTTAGGTGCCCAAGAACGGACATTCAGCATTTTGTATTCATAAGGTCTTTATAGATATTACTGATGCCCTTCAGGCCACCAGATATTGACCTAAATGAGACTTCGCTGATACAAGGATTAAACAAACTCTTCAAGCCGTTCATTTGCATATTTGACGGCTGCTTGAATTCAAAGTAGAGAGACAAGAAAAAGTGACTTGATTATCTGTCAGTAGACAGGTATTTATTGACTTCATTGAAGGCACTTTTCTAGACACGGTGAATGACACTATGAGGTAGAGATCATGAATATCACCTGGTGGGGAAAGGGAGACACGAATTACCAGTTTAATGAACATCACTTAAATCCCTAGTTATGGGTCCAGACAATGGAGCTGACAGGACTGGAGAGGGCTTCTTGTCCTGCCTCATTTTAGAAATGAGGAAGCTAAGGCTCAGGGAGATTAAGTGACTTGCCCAAGGTCACACCTAGAAAACAGCGAAGTCCAAATGCATATACCACTGTTACTGATACAGAAGATGAAACATTGTCTTTTTATGCTATTTACATGATTCTCCAGCAAAAACTTGGACTAGTAAGTGTTCAATAAATAATTGAGTTTATTGCTTTTATAGTTTTTCCTTTGACAGTCAAAGCAAGGGGGGAAAATATGATGCCTTCCATGTCTTCTCATTCCTTCCCTGGCATCAGGACCTGGAATATGTGAAGGGAAAGGCCATGCATAGTGAGAAGACTTGATGGTTCCTCCCCAGATTGATAGTATTTAATTAGAGTCTCACAGATCATTTTGATATATCTATTTTCATCCCAGGATTAAACTTGTTCAAAAGTCTAGAAAGCCTAGTCATTCCTTTGTCAAACACAGGCAACAAAGGCAGTTTAGCATGTAGTGAACTTAGGTTCAGTCCAGAATCTGCTGTTTACTGATCATGTGATCTTGGCAAACCACTGCCCCTTCCTAGCCTTCATTCCACTCATCAGTAAAATGAGAGTTGGTAGATGGCATCTAAGGTCCCTTTCAGCTTTCTATCTATGATCATATGTTCTTATGGTCTATAAAATGGGAACAATACTTGAACTGCCTCCCTCATAGGGTTATGGTAAGAAATGCACTTTGTAAACTGCAAGTCACTGTCTAAATATGAAGGAGTATTAATCTGTTAATGGTAATTATTTCATGCTACTATGTATAGAACATTATACAAAGAAAATACAGGGGAAGGGGCAGGGAGGGGAAGGATATTGCTCAGAAACAGAATATGACCTGCTCAAAAAGGGAGACATATGTGGGACTGAATATGTGGAACTGAAGAACCTTTCTTTAAAAAGCATCTTATTCACAAGCTCTGAGGGGTTGCAAAATACAGGCAACCTAGTAAAATGAAGGGGGCACTAGACTAGAAGCCTTGGGTTCTATTTCTGCTGCTACCACTAACTGTGAGACTTTATCTTATTAGGGTCTCACTTTCCTGGAGTGTTGACTCTCTGAGACCCTTTCTAGCTTAAAAAAAATATTATAGTCAAAAGGTATGATCGTTAAGCTAGTTAGACAGCTTCCTGTTAGTCAGATGAGTTTCATTGTCTTATATTTATATGGCATTGAGGGAAAATACATTCATAGGATTGCAGATTTTTAAAGGATCTTACGGGTAGTCTAATTTTACCCTTCCTTCTACCACCTCACCATCTTACTGAAAAAATGGAGGTGCAGAGAAGTGAAATTAGCTTGTCCAAAGTTACTCCACGAACAACAGTCACAGGATTCAAACTCAGGGTTTTAAATCCAGTGCACTTTCTGCAATAATTATTGAATTTTTAAAAAGCTTCAGGTGAGAAACACTTATAACATAGAAGTTATAAAACTTAAATTTGCACAACCTGCTGTTCCGTCTGTTGAAGATTTTTCTACTTTCATACCATTCAGAATTATCTCAGGGTTCTATGCATTTATGTATAGCAGGGATGTTAACTATGCTTCTGCTGGACCTCAGTTTTAGCAGTACCTGTGATCTCAACACTATGCTGCTCCTAGAGTACATGAAGGAAAGAGAATATTTCCATGCCCAAGCTAATAGAACTTTACGAGTATAGCATCTACAAAGCTGAAATAATACTCTAACAAAGGATTTATATCACCAAGACCTGTTGAATAAAATAAATGAAGAATGTTAAGAAGTAACCACAAAAATGCAAAATAGAAGTGTTTTGTAAAGGCTGTGCATCTGTTCTCCTTACAGAGATTGCCTCTACAATTATCCCTACTCTGTACCACTACCTTTTTCTACTCTCTGGTCTTCCTGTCTGCTTATCTCTTTCTTGATGTTTACAACATACTCCTATATCTCCCATCCTTAAAAAAAAAAATCTTCATTCAAACTCCACCATCCACTCACGGCATCAACCTTCAGCTCTCTTTTTTTTTTTCACAGACAAACCATTAGAAAAAACTTTCTCTATTCACTGCTTCCGTTTCCTCTTCTCTGACTTCTCAACCTTTGAAGTCAGGTTTCTGTCCTCCTCATATAGTTGAAACTGTTCCATACCAAGTTACCAATAATCTCTTTAATTGTCAGATGTGAAGGCTTTTTCTTAATCCACATTCTTCTTGACCTCATTGCAGTATTAGTTAGTACTGACCACTGTCTTCTATTTACTTTCCAAATTTTTGTGACATTGCTGTCTCTTGCTTTTCTTCCTTCCCATCTTGCTTACTCCTTAGTCTCATTTTCTGTTTCTTCTTGAGCTTCATCATGGCTCTTAACTCTAGGCATACCCAAGATTCTATCATGGTCTTTATCTTCTTTGTGTGCTATCCCCTTCTTTTTTTCCCACCAATCACAAATTGTCACTTAATTACTTGATTCAAGGTACTAGAGTTATATCTTACTCCAAGAATTTCAGTAGCAGGGCAAATAATCCCTTGCTTTGGTTTATTCATTTCTAAAATGTAATTTCATCAGCCTCATTACAGTAAATGGAGCCATTTAAAAATAGATCACTCCTGAATTGCCTTCATACTAGGACTGGATATTAGGAATGTTTAATCAATAAAGCACATTGTAATTATAAAGTATTGTTGACTATACCTCTCACAGGAATGTTTTGAGATTAATGAGATAATATTTGTGAAGGACTTTGTCCTCCTTAGACAAAAAGTAATTCTATTCATTCAAGAGAACATGATTCTTAAATTTTGCATTATTTAAGTGGTCTTTCCTTCAAGTTCTAGCTTCACTTCTCACAAACATTATAGGTGTATCAATATGTAGTAGCTTGAAGTCATCTTGGGGAAATACAATTTGCTTCCCCCACAGAATTTATAAAAATTTTTATGTATCGATGGATTTTTCCCCAAAACTTTTTATCTTTGTCTCTGGTGCCACTACTGTCCCAATCAGTCTCAAAATCTTGAAATAACTTTTTGATGAATCATTCTCTTTCATCCCATAAACTTAGTCAATAATTTCTTTCAACTTTTAAAATGATTTTTTAACATCTTTTAATATTTACATTGACTTTAATATTAATGTTGACTTTTAATATCTTACAAATTTCCCTTTCTTTCAATTCCACTTCCACTATACTAGTTCAAGCTTTTTCACATTTTCAGTTCAGTTCAGGAAACATTCATTAGGCATCTGTATACAGAGTATTATGCTAAGAAATGAGAAAAGAAAACCCATAATCCTTGCCTTCATAAATCTCGTCATCCAGTAGTGAGCTTTGATAATTCAGAAATAACTATAATGTAACACTGAACATGATAAAGTGGTCTTCAAAATCCCAGGAAGAATCCTTTCCCATCATTAGGTTCAGGAAGGACCATGTAAAATATGTAAACTGAACTTGAAGGACTTTAGGCAGGAAGTGATGTGAAGGAGACACTCCAGGCAAGAGCAGAAATGTATATGTTGTTAAGATATTTGGAGACAACCTGTTTCACAGAGCTAGGGCCCTGAGTTTGGCATAACAACAGTCCTTTGCACTCTGGATGAGCACATGCTCTGACGAAGACCAGCACCAGGTATCACTGAGGGATTTATTCCCCCCTATTTCCCAGGGGCCTGCGAGCCAGTGTGGTACAGCCAGAAGGCTTGTCAACTCTCTTGACAAAGCTTCAGTGTTTGAGGCATTCAACAGACAGGAACAGCGTGAAAACCTCTCCAGCCACAGGGAATTTCTCCTCAACTTGGACTCTGATCTTTTTCCTAATACAGTATACATTAATTTGGAGAGTATCAAATGAATTTCTTCATAGAATCTCTCTACCACTTTATCCTCAGCAACTAACATTGATGCATAAACTATTGTTGATGCATAATGTTGGTGGTAATTATTTTTGTGGGAATGTTTTTGCTAATAATTTATTAACACTTCAATACATAATGAATAGATGTTCCATGACATAAGTCTTATAGATTTCGAGCATACAATAAAATAAAATCTGCTTTGCCAGCTCTTTTCTTTGCCTTTCCAAGTAATTCCTCTGAGTTATCCTTTTTTATAGCTGCATCTTACTTCTTTCATGTGGTTTCATTTAAAGCAAGAATGTCAAGATTGATATGATTCAACTCCTCCGACAAAATAAACTGCTTGTTGATTAGACACTTAGAATGCCAATTGAAAAGTTTCTTGACAGTTCAAAAACTGTGATTCTTAGGACCCTCTGCCAACGTTGCCTATCATTAACCATAGAAGCAAAAGGAGACTGTACAGGATTTGGGGTCATTTTTTATTTTTGTCTCTTTCATGTGTTGCCATGGCCAAACAAAGTATTATCACCAGGCAAGCCAGCCTGTCAGTGATATGTCTCTATGATGAGCAGAGCTTGTGCTCAGAAAATATATCCAGTGTCTTCATGGACTCATAATGACCACCTTTTCCTTGTTGTTGAACCTGGCGGACCTTTACTGTCTGTCATAGCCTTTGAAAAACCTACGGTCACCTCTATGCCATGATGAGGCATGGGAGTGGGACTTTTGTTTTTTAACATGGACAACTGAAATGCAGAAAAAAGCATAGGATTGAAAGAATTCTAGTCTTGGAGTCTGAAGACCTGGATTTGATCGCAAACTCTATCACTTATTCCCATGTGACCTTCTAAAAGAACTAGATGGTGTTTGAGGTCCCGTGAAGCTCTGAATCCTCTGCCTTTACAAAATGTGTTAGATTGAGTAGTTTAAAAGTAGTAATCGGGAGAGTAAGCTATTTAAGGTATCGGTAAAAGTGGTTTCATCCCTGAGTAAATCATCCCAGCATGTTTCCCAGAGTAAATGCCACAAATTGCGTTATATTCAAAATTAATACAGATTTTCTGATTATAGATTTTTATCTTATTGTCGAGCAGCTAGATGGCACAGTAGATAGAGCATTGGGCTTGGAATCAGGAAGATAATTGGGCTTGGTTGGAATCAGGAAGACTTCTCCTCCTGAGTTCAAATCTGGTGTCGGACACTTGCTAGCTGTATGAATCCTGAGCAGGTCATTTGACCTTGTTTGCCTAGTTTCCCATCTGTAAAATGAATTGGAGAAGGAAATGGCAAACCACTCCTGTGTCTTTGCCAAGAAAATCCCAAAATTGGAGATCATGAAGTCAGACCCAACTGAAAGGACTCAACAACAAAATCAGCCTTAGAAGAGGAAGGAGAAAATATCATTTAAAATATAAATGCTTCTAAAAAAATTGATGGATAAACCAAGGAGAGGAGCAGATATTATCACTTAACATTCCTATAAAATTAAAATGTTTCTTGAATAGAGATATTAGGAAGTGAAAAGGCAGAATAAAGGAATAGCTGCCAATTGTTTTGTTTTTTCCCTATCACCCAAAAGCTTATTTTGTAAAAAAGGAAATTGTCTCTGATAACATCACAAATTTAAGTCAAAGACTCTACTTGATTAAAGTGAATTGTCCCTTCTTCAAAAATTAAGACAAATGTGTATTGAAAGAAAAAAAGGGAAAAGGATAAACCACATAAAAAATATGCATCCTGCCTAACAGCAACATAGCACTAGATACTAATAACCTATTAAAATGACTTTGTTTTATCCTAGAAGAGAGTAAGACTTTTTTTCCCTTTCTTTATGTCTCATTTAGAGAACAGAAATAGTGTTCATTAATGAGGTAATGGATACAAGTACGGTATTATATACTCAAATATCCCAGTACTTTTCCCACAAACTATTCCTTTGTTCTTGGCAGTTATAGGTGACAGATCCTGGGGACTTCTTGAAGTCCTTACATCTTCAGCTTACTTTTTGGGAAATTAAAACCATTTTAACCTAAGGCAACAGACAAACATTAACCTTTGAGGATGTATGATTAAGTAGAAGTAAAACAAGTAACATGAATAGTATGGAATAGATGAGGACTGTCAGATTCGGTTGACTTAGAAAACTATGTATCAACGTTATCTACATTGTATTTTTAAAAATTTTTGTTATATAATATAATCTGGGAAGTGGCCCACAGTCTACATTTTGATACTTTTGGACTAAATAACCATTTTGGCCAATTTCAACCCTGAATCTGTAATCTTGTAAGTACCTTTTTTAAGGTGATTAAGTCTGAATGAAGTCATAGAACAGTTACTTTGTTTGAGAATATTTGTGGATCTATCCTTAGTGTTTAGCAAAGTATATAGACATTTTGAGGAGGAAGAGGAGACACTTTCCCCACTTCCTTGAAGAAAAGCTGCATCTTAGAGTGAACCAAAGCAAGTACCAGAGATTTAAGATTTTCTCTGAAAAAGAATGAGTGTGTCTTTAATATTCAAACCTTGAATTATTAACTAAGATGTTGTCAGAGGGGAAATGAACACCTTGATTAACCAGAAAATCAAGGAGGCCATTTCACTAGAATTCACTGTCAGAAAAGCATTTGTACTTGGTGAAATTTTATTATTGCTTTTGAGGTACTTATATGTAAAGAGAAAATAGTGTAAATAGTGTAAAGAGAAAATCACAAAAAAGAAGACAGCTTCTATAAAACATGATCATGTCATTCATACAAGATGCATCTTTAGGAAGCAGACTTCATTGTAAATGTCACTATAGGTGTTTATGTGGTTAAATTCATTTATTTGAAGCAGAAACTGGTCTGGAATTTTCAGTAGCAGCCATATTCTTTTTTTTAAATTGTATTTAAAGTTTTGAGTTCCAAATTCTATCCCTCTTACTCTTCGCAGAGACAGCAAGCAATTAGATAGCAATTATGTGAACCATCTCCATATTAGTCATTTTGTACAAGGACGCTAGAATAAAAGAAATAATGTGAAAAATAGCATAGCATTCATATTCTTAACATCACAGCTTTTATGTTAGACTTTCAGTCATTATTCCCTCTTAGCTATGCTGTAAATAGACATCCCCGAGTTAGATGTGACATAAAGGACAATATCGTGCTGACGCTCTTCGATGATGCTACATCATGCATGAAACTCTCTTATCAAAATCCAAATGACAAAAAAAATTCAAATCATATTATTTGTCCCATAGTATTCTGCAGTGAAGTTGATGTTTGTAATGATGACCTAGAGTATTGCAAGGTCCTGAAGGACTTTCAGAATCAAAGAATGGTAAAATGGTGTGTTCAGGACACTTGGGTGTTATATATACTTTATTCTTTAGGACCATAGATTTAGAGTTGGAAAAAAACCTCAGAAATCATTGGATTGCAGTAAAGGGTGGATTGACACCAAGAATAAGTAGCCTCTGACTCTAAATCCAGCAGGTTTTCTGCTGTGCCATGCTTGAAAGGAGTGAAAATCTGCATGTGCTGACACTTGGTTAACCAGAATGTTAAATTCATTAGATTATTCCGTTTCCCAGCCATTCTGGATTGTTTATAACTTGATTGGCCACGGACAGCTCACTTTACTTTGTGTTTCCTTTTCCTTATCTATAAAATGAAGGTCTGGGCTAAATTACATTTGAAAAGTGTACATGTGCAAAGTGTATAGGAAATTTATGGTCCCTTGTATTTACTGAACAAGACATTTGATAAGTTGCTATGTGACTCTTTGGTTATTGAGTTTATATAAATGCCCTTAAGTAACCAAGTTTCAAAAATCATTTCAAATAGGAATTTCAAGTTGGAATCAAAACATTGAAAGAAACCTTACCTTTTTTTTTTCTTGGCATCAAGGGTAAGCTATAAAGGGAAGATGCCTGCTGAATTCCATTTCTTTCTTGATAGCATTATGCTTGGTTAGTCTCATAAACACTACCCCTCTTCCCTCTCTCCCTTCCACTTGTCACCAAAAAAAGAAAGAATAATTCTATTTTTCTATCTATTCTCCTTTAGAAATCTTAATATTTTCATTTTGTTTGTCCATTGACAATGAACTTGAACTTAACATGCTTCTGGCAAGAGACTGAGGTGAAATAAATGCCTCTTAAATCAGGGCAAAGCGGGTAACCCACATATTCTATACATTTTCTTTCTTTAATTTTGGAGTAAATTTGTGGAGAATTTTATAAAGCATTTTCTGGGTCCTGAAGTAATATACATATAAGTTGGATATATGAAAATATGAAGCCTTGAAGTTTTCCCAGTACAGCCTTAAAGAGATGCCTACTTTTCAACCTTGAAATCCCTTGCTGTTTCTGTTTGGAAACTTTAAGTTACATAGATGTGAGGTGATGATGTTTGTATATGAAACCTCCTTGTACTTAGAGCATCATACGTATCAAGTCTAAGCCATTTCACCCAAGATTTTTAAACATTGAAGGACTGAGGATTTAAAAATCTCTCCTCATACTGTTAAAATTTGGTAGGAAGGAATAAAATAACACATTAAAAAACTTAAACTTTACCATGCTTTTTACTGGCCTTGTTTTCATCATCTGGCCACATTATTTATGTGTTAATGTAAGTGGCAACTTTTTTTGCCTTTTTTTGTTTGTTTAAAGCATTTTTTAATATTTTAAAGTTTCAGTGCCTTTTAATCTCATGAGTAAAATGAAGGAAATAGAAGAGCCATTATTTTAGGAATGTAGAAAGTGAAGCACATAGAAAGTATAGCTTAAGATAGAAACTTGGATCTTAGAAATTTTTATAGAATCCTAGAATTGGGAAAACCTCCTCTAGTTCCCTTCTCCAGTTGTCTCCCGTTTTGAGGCATTTTGTCTATACCTCAGCTGTAAATTCTTAACAGTATTGTTGTGCTGTTTCACTTTAAACATGGCAAGATTTGAGAAATGATCATCTAGTGTGTTTTATAGAAAATATACCAAACTTCACATTTAGGGCTTTCAAATAACTCGAGTTTCTTTTTTTAAAAAAAGGAATGGATGTTTTGGGCCCAGTGAAATTGCTGAAAATGAAATGGAAAAAGCCTATAGGAGGAAACAATTACGAGGCTTGTATTTAATCCCTTTTTATTTTCCTAGACTTCAGTCATGTCAGTTATCTGACCATGGTGCTTACGTTACTTAATTAGGACAGTTGAGACAGCAGTGGGAATAGAAGCTGCCTGCTGAGGGAAAAGATAACAATTTAAAATCTATTGCTCTCGTATGAGTTGGGTGGATAGAGATAAAGCCTCATTTAGGACCTCATTCAAGAAGAAGCACTTGACATTGATCACTTGTGAAAGGAATTTTTTTTCCTACCCCAAAACACAGTTTCATGTGCTTGTACATACAAACCCCAAGCACTGGTACATCTGATCATCAGCTTGCAGAATTACTAACATTGAGCGGCCTTGAAGGAATGGACAAGGTTATTAACTTTGGCAGGAAATGGAAATTTGTTCTCAATATACATGTGAAATTGAATTGTCTGTAGCACGAAGCTTTGGAGATTACCTATGCAAAATGAGAAAACGATCTAAATTTAAAATTGGCCTCAGTACAGTGGAAAGTAATTTTGTAGGCTGCATTCTTCCTGTATTGAAATCTGCACAGAGATGGGCTCTATTAAATTAGACTTAAAACACAGAACCTGCGTCTTCTTAGAAATGCTTAATGAGATGGAAAGTGTACCATAAGGAGAAAAATGAAAATTCTAGAAGTGCTGCAGGCAAGTAGGGTCTCTACTTCATAGTCTTTGAGTCTGCCATGAGACTAGTTGGCTTTAGAGGGAGGTTCTACGTACTGTGACAGGCATTTGGAATAAGGAAATCCTGATGATTCCTCAAATTTTGTATGACAGTCTTCAAAAGCAGGCTAAGAAAAGAGTAGAGAAGGCTCAAAGACAGAGTCACTGACACAACTTTGATAATGTCAGTGCTGATGTGGCTGAGCGCCTATAGCAAAGAGCTGGGGGAAGCAGATGTACTTTCCCAGAGAATGAATGACTTTTATGTGTTTCTTAAAAGTACTGCCTATGGCAAACAGGATAGGGGAGCAGAATGTTTCTCTTTATTTTTATGAAAAGAAAGTTATCTTCCTCCTAAAGATAAACTGAGCTCTTCCTACTTAGGCATAAAGCTAATTTCTCTTTTTGTGCTCACAGATTCCTAATTATTTGTTTATGGAGTTGTCTTTTTAATTATTGACAAGGTGTGAGAGGTCACATGGCATGGTACAGAGAGATCTGGCATTGGATTCAGGAAGACCTGAGTCTGAGTCTTACCTCTGACACACACTGGCTGTTGGATGGCAAACAAATCAAATGACCTCTCAGTGCCCCCAGGCAACTCTCTAAGCCTACTGATGATATGCATTAGTAGAAGGAATTTCCTCACCTAGAGTTTGCTACACTGATGAAATTTCAGGTCCAGAAAGAAGAAAAAAAGTGTTGATGTTGTAAAGATCAGTAATAGGGCCTTTCTCAATGAAGCAGCAACTTGCTATCATTGAAAGAGCAGTGATCTTAAGATTCAGAAAAGGTAGGTTCAAGCCTCAGCTCTGACACTTGGATATAGGTTAAATTCCCAGTTCTGCCTCTTACTTACCGTGTGACCTCAGGCAAGAAACAACATCTCTGGGCTTCAGTTTCTTTATCAGTAAAATGAAACAGTTGGGTTTTTTCACTTGCCTTCCCCCAACCCTCCAAGCACCACTAGGGCTTCATCACACTCACAGGTAGCTCCAGCATTGCAGCACGCCACCTCCCTCTTTCTGCTCCCTTGATCATCTACAGGGCCCTCATCAGCTATGATGAGATGTTCACCAACATTTACAAGATCCAGGAGATTGCGAACAGGCCATGCCTGAAGGTAGAGGGGAAGATGGTCAGTAGGACAGAAGGTACCATTGATGATTCACTCATGGGTGGAAGTGCCTCTGCTGAAGGTCCTGAGGGTGAAGGAACAGATGCCCCTATAATCTCTGGAGTTTACAGTAATAAACCATCATCTGTGAGAAACTAGTTTCACAAAAGAATCCTACATCAAAGACTACATGAAATCAATCAAAGACAGACTTAAAGAACACAAGCCAGATAGAGTAAAACCTTTTATGATGGGAGCTGCAAAACAGATCAAATACATTCTTGCTAATTTTAAAAACTATCAGTCCTTCATAGACAAAAACATGAGTCCAGATGGCATGGTGGCTCTCTTGGACTTTCCTGAGAATGGTGTAACACCATATGTGATTTTCTTTAAGGTTGGTTTAGAATTGGAATCAGGCTTCAGGGCACTGAATCACAGGCAGCTGCTATGGTTTCCAGATTTCTCAACCCATAAATGCCAAAGACGGCTTCAAAGGTCAGTGAAAAAGCTCTTTCATCTGAGTGAGAGGGAAGCATGGTCGGACCCCAGCCCCAAGGAAGCAGCAACCACTGGAGCGGTAGCATTCACTTCTGGAGCTCTGACCTACGGACCCTGGGGAATGGAGTGACCAACTGGGTCTCAATCACAAGTGGCTGTCCTGGGGTGAGGAGGAACGCTGGAGTGGCAGAGCTGGTGGCAGCTCTGGAGAGAGAATCCTACTTACAGTTGCAGGGCAGAAAAGAGTGCTTTTGGTTACTCGCAGGTCAGGAAAGGAGTAAACACCTCTCCTTTGACTATGCCACTTTGGAGGAACTGAAAATCTACAAGTCCTTAGAGATATCTCAGAGAACCCCTGCTTAAAACCTCTGAATCCTGAGTTACTATACCCTCCACTTGACAAAGGACTCAGAAGTCAAGAAGTTGGCTAGGGAAATGCCCAAAAAAAGGGAAAAAATATAAGACTATAGAAGGTTGCTTTCTTGATGAAAAGGTATTTTCTTCCATCCTTTCAGACGATGAGGAACAAAGCATACCATCAGAGGAAGACAGCAAAGTCAAGGCTTCTACATCCAAAACCTCCAAAAAAATATTCAGTGGTCTCAGGCCATGGAAGAATTCAAAAAGGATTGTGAAAATCAAGTAAGAGAAGTGGAGGAAAAATTGGGAAGAGAAATGAGAGCAATGCAAGAGAATCATGAAAAAACAAGACAACAACTTGCTAAAGGAGATCTAAAAAAATGCTGAAAAAAATAACACCTTTAAAAATAGACTAATGCAAATGGCAAAAAAGGTCCAAAGAAGCAATGAGGAGAAGAATGCCTTAAAAAGCAGAATGGACCAAATAGAAAAGGAGGTCCAAAAGCTCACTGAGGAAAATATTTAAAAATTAGAATGGAGCAGATGGAAGCTAATGACTTTATGAGAAAACAAGAAATCAAAAAAACAAAACAAAAAGAATGAAAAAATAGATGACAATGTGAAATATCTCATTGGAAAAACAACTGACCTGGAAAATAGGTGCAGGAGAGATGATTTAAAAATTACTGGTCTACCTGAAAATCATGATCCAAAAAAGAACCTAGACATCGTCTTCCAAGAAATTATCAAGGAAAACTGACTTCATATTCTGGAACCAGAGAGTAAACAAAAATGGAAAGAATTCACCAATCACCTTCTGAAAGAGACCTCAAAAGAAAAATTCCTAGGAATATTGTAGCCAAATTCCAATGTTTCCAGGTCAAGGAGAAACAATGAATTGTGAAAATACAATCAGGATAACACAGGATTTAGCAGCTTCTACATTAAGGGATCAAAGGGCTTGAAATATGATATTCCAGAAGTCAAAGCAGATAAGATTAAAACCAAGAATCAATCACCTGCCCACCCAAACTGAGTATAATTATTTCAGGGAAAAAAATGAAATTTCAGATAGAGAACTTCCAAGCATTCTTGTTGAAAAGACCAGAGCTGAATAGAAAATTTGACTTTCAGATACAAGAATCAAAAGAAACATGAAAAGGTAAATAGGAGAAAGAAGCCATAAGGGATTTATTAAAGTTGAATTGTTTGCATTCCTATATGGAAAGATGATATTTGTAACTCGTGAGACCTTTTTCAGTATTAGGGTAGTTAGAGAGAATAGATAGATAGATAGATAGATATAGATATATACATACCTACATATATACATATATATACGTATACATATATGTAGGTATGTATGGGTATGTATGTATGTGTATAATGTATATATTATCTGTGTAAGTATGTATATGTACATGGGTGCATGTGTGTACATATAATATATATATATATATTATATGTACACACACACTCACACATAGGGTGAGCTGAATATGAAGGGAGAATACCTAAAAAAACAAAATTTACTGTTGAGTGGAATGTACTAGGAGGAAGAGAAATAGAGAGGTAGAATGTACATCTCACATAAAAGAGGCAAAAAATAGCTTTTACAATGGAGGGGAAGAGGAGGGAGATGAAAGGGAGTAAGTAAGCCTTACTCTCATGGGATATGCCTTAAGGAGGGAATAACACATACTCATTTGGATATGGAAATCTATTTTACCCTATAGGAAGACAAAGGGGAAGGAGGTAGAAAAGGGAAGATAATAGGACAGCAAATTGGGGAAAGGAATAATCCGAAGTAAACACTGTTGTGGGAGGACAGGTCAAGGGAGAGAATGGAATAAATGGAGGGCAGGATAAGACAGAGGGTAATGTAGTCTTTCACAACATAATTATATGGAAGTATTTTACATGGCTACACATGTGTGGCCTATACTGAATTGCTTGCTTTCTCTATGAGGGTGGGTGGGGAGGGAGGAGGAGAGAGAATATGGAACTCAAAGCTTCAATAATGAATGTTAAAAATTGTTTTTGCATTTAACTGGGAAATAAGATGTACAGGCAGTGGAATATAGAAATCTGTTTTGCCCTACAGGAGAATGGAAGGGGAGGGGAGAGGAGGGGAATGGAAGAAGACAGGGTATAATAGAAGGGAGGACAGACTGGAGGAAGGGGTAGATAGGGTACATGCTGTCCTGGGGTGAAGTGGGGAGAGATGGGGAGAAAATTTTGAATTCAGAGTCTTGCGGAAGTGAATGTTGAAAACTGAAAAATAAATAAATTAATTTTTTTTTAAAAGGTTGGTTTAGAAATGGAGAAATGTTAACAAATTCAACTGGTTACTTGAATCACCTATCACCATAACTGGCTGCTGCTTTTAGTCATCTACACAATACCAGGAGTTGGACAAACTTGGATTGATGTCATTTTGAGCGTTATTCATTTATATTTGACCTTGATTTATTTGGAGTGGATACCTTGCTTTTAAAAACATGTCATGTACAGCTGGGGATTTTTCTTGACTGGTTTACCAAGATGACTATCAACAGAACCATTTTAACAGTCAGTCACACCTACAAACCAAGAGTTTAACTAATCTACTATCCCTTCTTGGCAGTAGCTCTGACTGCTACTTAACTCCCTGTTTTGAATTCAGCATTTTTGCCAAAGGCTTTCCTTTGAACTATAGCAATGAAATAGACCAGTGAGAATTTTTTTTTAATTAAGAAAGCCTTACATTTTGGAGGTAAAACATAATATTCACTGTTTTGTTTTTTAGCTGTGTGACTTTTGGGTAGCAGTTGAAGGCCAAGGCTGAGAAGAATAGTTTCTTGCCTATTGATTTGTGATTTGTAAGGAGATACTTTCCTCTAATTAAGGGAGAGGTTAAAAATGGAACAAGAATATTCTTGGATACTAGATTTCATTGCAACAACAACAACAAAAATGACCTTATCAGAAAACATTTTCCAGACCAATGCTGGTGACTCAAGACTACCTTGACAACTCAGTAATGAAATGCCTGCCATATATTGCACAAGCGTAAGAAAAAATATTAGGGGGTAGCAGTTAGTTATGCCAGAAATCTCATCGCATGGCCTTGACTAACAAGTGCCCAGAATGATGCCTTGCACTTAATAAATTTTTAAAAATTGAACTGAATAAAGTTTTCTTTAGAAGAAAAAATAGTTTAAACCGTTAATTCCACTAAGGAAAAAAATGATGTAGCAGAAAAACTTGGCATCATTTCCTTATCTTATCCACAGACTTGACATATCATGTGTTGTGGTCTGTACTTTGGAGCTAATATTTGATTGTAGTTAATAGGAATTTAGTTTGGTGTGAATGTTTTTTTTTTAATGTCATGTAGGTTGTCTAGAACAAAATTCATTTAAACCCATTTGAGAGAATTTCTCTTGGCCTAATGTTTTTTTAAGCTCAAATTGCAGTAGCTTGTTACACAGTTATACTTCAAAGATCATTGTACAGATCATTGCCTGATCTTAGGATATTTTTCAGCATAAGACTCTTCAGATAGACTTTTCTACAGTTGACTGCTTGTGAAAATGGGAAGATATGCCCACAAATGTGCCAGCCATATGAAGTGCACCTTTCTACATTTTCGTTTTATCTACAAGCTGAAGTAGAGTTAAGTCTGGAAGAGATTACATCCAAACTGAATAAAATGAAACCATGTAAAACTAAAAAAAGAATTGGGCTAGATGGTTTCTAAGTCCCCAGGAGCTCTGAATTCTATGGGATTTATTAGCACTCAGACCCTGGGCAAGTTACTGAAATTCCCTTAATCTCAATTTCTTTATCAAATGGGGATAATATTACTTATACTGTCAACCTTACAAGTTAGTGGTGAGGAAAATTATTTGTGAACCATAGAACATTAATTGAATTCTTGTTCATTACTGTCAATTCAACTCAAGTCTTTAATTCAGTTATTTGGCAATATTTATTGAATATCTTGTGTACTAGTCACTATGGATGGTACACAGATGTATAGTTAGTGGCTGCATTCTATTTTGAATAAGGGAAGGGAAGGAGGGAGGAGAATAAACATTTATATAGTGCCTGCTATTACGTGCCAGGCACTGCACTAAGCATTTTACAAATGTTATCCCAAATGACCCTTCCAACAACCCTGTGAAGTAAGTGCTGTTCTTATCCCCATTTTACAGTTGAAGGAATTGGGGTTAAGAATCACACAGCTAGTAGTGTCTGAGACTGGATTTGAACTCAGGGCCCAGCACTACCTACCTGCCTCTGTTAACATACCAAAAGACAGCATCAGATGACCCATCTTTACCTTAACAAATATTTCCTTTCCAGGGATTGCTCTACTGTACTTACATCTCTACGATGTGTATGGAGATCCAGTCTACCTACAGATGTCCCATGAGTATGTAAAAAAGAGCTTAAGCTCCCTGACCAAGCGTACCATCACCTTCCTTTGTGGGGATGCTGGCCCTTTAGCCGTGGGAGCTGTGGTGTATCACAGGATGGGAAATGAGAAACAATCAGAGGACTGTATCACTTGGTAAGTTTCTTTGGAGGAGACTTGTCTTATTTCGATATCACAGATTGCACCGATTTTGCCTGAGTAAGCAGGGTTGAATCAAGTGTTCTAGTGACTTTACCTTGTACATATGAAACCCTTCTCTTCCCTTGTCCCTGTCATGGTCATCTGAATAATCCAGGCACAAATCGCGTATTACATTTAGGGGACAGGGCTGTAGTTTCTGTTTCATAGCAAGTTATCTTGGCATTAGCTTAGCATCCATTCAGTGATAGCGCTCAGAGGACAACTGAATGTCTTGACCTCCAGTCCAGTTGGGAGCTCCGTATGGTTGTCACCGGCCAGTTTGGTCCAGGTTAGCAATCGCAGTAAAGAAACACTGATTATTAAAAGTTAGTTAGCGTGGTTTCTGTTGAGGCTGAATTGCCTAACATTAACCAACAGAGAATACTGTGCTGTGTCCAATGCAAGTTGGAACACAAAAACAGAAACCAGCTATTTGATTTTCAGCTAAGCAACCTCAGAGTGCTTTGGAAACTATTTCTGGAAACTAATTATGGATTAATGACTAATCCCAGTGTCATATATTCCAACTTTAATATGACCACCAGTCATACGTACTTTTTATCAAAATTTTAATCCATCCCTTTTTATTAAGCATTTTTCTTCAGGTAAAGAGTACAAAATGTGGATACATGATAGGAAAATTCATTCATTATGGTAATAGTTTTCTTTTCTCAGTTTTTAAGTCTTTGTAACAGCAAAGAAGTTTATAAGAATTTGGAAAAATAAATTACAGATTCTGTATAATTCCTTCTCATTAACAAAACCGTAAATCACTTCATCATGAATCTAGTAGTATCAGAAGTCTGTACTTGATGTACCCATTTTATCTTAATGTTTTTATCACAACTAGAGAAAACTTGACTTTCCTGCTTATACACCACGCTCATTCTTCCTCTGGTCTTCCCTTTTCTGTCTTGCCTCCCTTTTGCTTTCTCTTGCTTTCCATTTAGTATGCCACACAACTATCCTTTGATAAAATCAGTTTAGCTCCCAAGCTCTGATGTATAGTGAAATGGGTTCTGCTCCCAGCATTACACCCTAACCACACCCTCTAAGGTATTTAAAGAAATGGCCTTTTGGGAGTGAAGAATTCTCGAATGTTGACATCATGGTGTGCTACGAGAATATGGGTATGTTGGAGCCTTAGGTTACCTGAAACAAGAAGTTAACAACAAGCAGCACCAGACATTCCTGCCCATTTTTACCATTCTATTTCCTTCTACCTAGGGATCTCAAAATATTCCCGTTTTATAATCAGGGAAGTGATTTACTCTTAAATAATTTATTATAGGCAGTTTTGAGGACAATCTAGAACTTTTACTAGTAAGATCCATCTGGAAAAGGCTTCTTGGAAAAATTTGCCCAGATGCTTTTCTTGTACAATACAAAATATCCCCCAAGCAGTTACTCTGAAAAATACCTGAATGATGGCAAACAAAATGGTTTCTTTTTTATGCGTTTATTTTTCCTTCAGTGCTATTTCATTACTCCCTGTAATAAACAATGTTGTGTTGCAATCAATACCACCAGCATTTCAAAACAAATAAATGGAGGAGCAAATATCTGCTCCTGGATTCTGAGGTTTCCAAAACACTTAAAATATCCATTATGCTTTATAAATTCCATTATCTCTTCAGTTTATCACTATTGTGCAAAATATAAAACATGCAGTTAAAAGGAAAACATTGCCTTTAATGATCATTGAACCTAATTGATGACTTTCGTGACTTGAATTCAAACCCAACAAATATGAAATAGCTCTTTTCTCCAAAACTGTTACAGTGTAATTTTAATGGGACACTGTCCTTTGCTATAAGGTGTTTAGAGAGGATTCGATTCTTTGTTGAACTTTCATAAGATAGCTAAATTTGGCGTCATGCTGGTCAGAATTCTAATTCTGTACTGCCACCTATTGGCAGTTATAAAGCTCCCAGTCCTGGAAAATAACAGGCTTGGGAAACATCTTCTAAGGGAAAAGAATAGCAATTGAAAAGTTAGCACAAAGCTTCAATGAAGTCTTTCTTAACAGTTTGATAATTTATGTTGGTAAAATAGGAAGTGAATTATTAAAATCATTCCTCTGCAGCACATTTAGTTTTTGGTTTTAGGTTGGGTTTTTTTGTTTGTTTCTTGGTTGGGGGTGGGGGGTTGGTATTTCCATGATATACAAGGTCTACTAATACCCTTTAGATCTCATTGAAGCTTTGCCACTACATGTCATTTTCATCTGTAATGCTGTGCAGTATCATAGAATCATAGTGATAGAACTGGAAGAAACCTTAGTAGAGATCACCTAGTCTTATCTCCCCCCCACTGTAATTTTAGATGAGTAAAATGGAGCTCATAGAGACACATGAATTGTCCAAGGTTACAAGGACCTAGGATTGGAACTTGAGTTCTCTACTCCAAATCACATTTTATATTTTAAAAGTATCTCTTGTCATATCTTTATCATGCAACGTGGATTTCTGTTAGCTTATAACTGATAAGTAGTTTTTAAACTTAAAATTATTCAATATTACTTGGAGATATTTTACCTGATTGCATATGTATAACCTAGATCTGATTGCTTACCATTTCAGAGAGAGGTTAGGGAAAGGATAGAATTTGGAATAATAATGAAATAATTAAAAATCATAATGAATGTTAAAAATTGTTTTTACATGTAATTGGGGGAGAAATAAAATATTATTTTAAAAAATCCAGTATTACTGAATTAACAGACTGAAGAAAACTAGAACTACTCACAGAGGGAAAGTTTCTTATTCTTGAAGAGTTCCTATAAAGCTGAAATATTCTAATTTGTGCTTTTATAACATTGCAACAAAGCTGCTAGATTTTCTTTTATTTATAAGTAATCATAACATTTTATGAAAAAAGAATCCATATTTTTATAAGGAACTTGCTTCTGTGAAGCTAGTAGAAAAAATGGAATTATATGAAGTATATGAACTAAGTTCATTTGACTTATTTAACTGCTGTTGGAGTAAAATTAGCACCAAAAAATTCATCTGAAGTTCTGAGACAAGAAAAAAAAAGACTATATGCCAGTGCCTAGTAAAAGTTACAAAAAGATTATATGCATGCAAAATATAAACATTTGGCTTAGCAACTAAATTTGGTGCCATTATTTTTCGCAGCCAGAATAATAAACTCCACTGTTAGTCATGACTCTTTAGAGTTCATATAAGATATTACAGGTGATGGATTTCATTTAGTGGCATATATATATGGCCTCTACATACAACTGTACCATCAGGCCCTGTGTGACCTTGGCCCACTTACAGATTGTTTTAAAAGGCATTACACCACAGAATATAGTTAATCCTATTTTTTAAACATGTCCAATAAATTTTTTTCAAGCTTACTCTCAAATATGTTAAAATTACATCTCCATTTTCATACATGCAATAAAAATGTGTTTAAGACTTTATAGTATTCATCTTAGGTGACCTCAATGCTAGAATCCTGCCTGTGCGTATCCTTGGCATGTCTGTCTTTGTAGCTCTTCTAGTTTCACTCTTAGCCAACAATGATGCCATCATGAGAATTGACACCACAGAAATGCATGACTTAGAACAATCTCTGAGTACAAACAGGAGAAATACAAAATGAGAGTCTTTGACCAAAAAGAGACAATACAAATCACCTAAATTCTTTAATTTATAGGTAAGAAAACTAAGGATTTAGAGAAGATAAATAACTTTTCCAGAATTACTGCTAATTAGTGGCAAAATTATAAGACACTAAGCCTTGTCCAGTGCCATGCTTTTTCCAGTACTCCATGCTGATGTTGCCTGTTTCAGTTCTCTTGTACTTTGAGAATCCTGAAAAAATATTTCTGCAATATTCTGACTTGTTTAAACTTAAAGTTGGAAATGGCAACAAGAGTCACCTCAAAGAACCATGTGATGTTCCTGTTCTTCAGAAAGTGGCAGCCTGTCAACTATGCTGGAGAAGAAAGCAAAACTAGAGGAAATAGAATTTTTTAAAATTGGATAGTTGGCTTAAATTTGCAGGAAAAAAGATATCTACCTTGTCATGATTGCTGCACATAAAAGGGTGGTAGTTTTTCCCTCTCAAAGTTTAGGCTAAAAATATTAATGAAGAGTTGTTAGTCATCTTACAATTAAAATAATGGGATGCTTTATTTAATTTTTGCTTAAGTCTTACTCATAGGTGAAGTGGATAGAGCACTGGGCCTGGAGTCAGGAAGATTCATATCTCTGAGGTCAAATCTGGCCTCGCACTTACTAGCTGTGTGACCCTGGACAGGTCACTTGACCCTATTTGTCACCATTTCCTCATATGTCAAATGAACTGGAGAAGGAAATGGCAAACACTCCAGGATCTTTGCCAAGAAAACCCCAAATGGGATCAGAAAAATTGGGCATGACTGAGAAATGACTGAACAGCAATAGCAACATGATGCAGTCTTCAAATCTGTTGAACTGCTGCTTCAAGTTTTCAAGTATCAAGATAGGCCAACCCTTAAATTGGAAAAAACTTTAGGTTATTTAAATCAATTTATTTTGTTTTAGCAGATAGTAATAGTCTTGGAGTTAAGAACTCCTGGATTTGAATTCTGCCCAGACACTGACTAGCTATGTGACCCTGGGCTAGTTATTTAACTTCTCAGCCATAATTTTCTCCTCTCTAAAAGGGAGTATGATGGCTCCTACCTCAAAAATGTCTTTATGAGAATCAAATGAGATAATATACAAAAAACACTTTGTAAATTTTAAAGTTCTGTATAATGTTAACTGTTAATATTGGCACATGCCTTGTTCAAGAAGTTAGTCAACTATAACAGGACTTAACTGGTTTCTTCTTTAGAACCATTCAACTTTCATACTTTTTTCTTTTAATTTGGTATGAACCATATCCTCTGTTAATTCTTTTCTCTTAAGAAATTTTACCATCCCATAGGTCAAGCGTGTTTCTTAAAACAGTGTGTTTGGAACTCACTTTTCTCAATTCAGAAAACAGTGTTTGAGAAGTACTAAGGTCCTTTGAATCTATCAGCATAGTTTTCTTTTTGATTTTTAAAGTTCTAACATGGACTCTGCTATATCCATTTTACTTAGAAATTGAAGCATAAAGAGATTTTTTTGTGTCTAGGATCATAGATTTAGAGCTAGAAGGAACTTGAGAAGTCGTATAATCCAAACCCTTCATTTTACAGATGAGAAAATGTAGCCCTTACCTAAGGCCATCTTCTTAGTTAACCAAGGATGCAGTAATCTGCTTTTTATAAAGCTTACAAAATAAAATAGTGCATATTGTTAGTAGAGTTTTATAAGGACATCAAAGTGTTTTTCAATATTTGTTACTTAAATGACGATTGATATAGGAAAGTACCTTGGAACCCTGATAAAACACAGTTGTATAGTTTAATATAAGAAAAATCAAACTTATATGGTAATTAACTCTATCCAGGAGGGAAGTTAATCACTGAAATATCAGAAGTAATTCATTTAAAGGCATTCTTATCTTTAGAATATACATCAAGGACAGATTTTTTTTTTTAATTTAATAGCATTTTCAGAGTCATGTAGGCCATTTAAACCAGGCCCCTTCCACCAGAAGGAGGAAGAACATATAGATAGAAGCAGCCAGAATGGCATGCAGTCCTTGACACCAAGGAACTGTTGCATCTCCTGTGTTTTTCTTTTTCCAATTTATTTATAATTGGTGTGTTCAAAGGCACCTGAGTTATGCTTTTCCTGAATTTGTTCATTGGTAGTACTTCACCTCTTCATCTAACTTAATATAAAACTACATATTCCTTACATGACAGCCACAGACTGTCTTGTATGCCTCCCAAAAGAAGTGAACAATAGGCTTATGACAATGCAGTTGCCTTTTGTAGGAAAGTACCACACCACTATTGTTAGTGCATATGATCCCACAATGACAAACCCTAATGAAGTCAAAGAAAACTTTTATGAAGACCAGTTGACCCTCATGATAAGTGTGCTGAAAGAGGACAATTTTGTAACGGGGTGACTTAATATCAGAGTGAGCAGAGAGTCCTTGGGAGGAATGGAGTTAATGATAGCAGCAGACCACTGAAGATTTATGCATTTCATAACCTCATCACCAACACCATCTTCCGTTTACCTAAGCAACATAAAACTTCACAGATGCACCATTCAGCAAACATTGATGTGTAATAGGACCAGGTCATTCTAAGGAGAAGAGACAGGGTGTGAGAGTCACAAAGACAATGTGTGGCCTGCAAGGTGATGGACTCATCATATACTTATCCTCTCCTAGAGGAACATTCACATTCAACAAAAAAGGTGGCTCCAAGGCAAGGTGATGACCAGAAGACAATGTCAACAGATTTAGAGTGCTTGTTTATTACCAAGTTGGAGGGAAAACTAAGCCAACACATGATTGACCAAAGTGAGCAGAAAAGTAGGGAGGAGCTTTCAGAGATCTGGAGTATAGCATCATATTCACTCATCTGGGCCAGAGCACTTGCAGGCATCAAGACTGGTTTGACAAAAATGATGGGAGAAATCAGAAGCTGATGAAGAAAAAAACAAACAACAAGAACTTCACAGGATTTACCAGCAGGATAGTTCATCCTTTTCTAAGAAAGTAGCATTTCACTCCATCAGAAATCAAGTGCAAGCAAAGCTCAGGGAGATGCAGGATTCTTGGCTCAATAAGAAGGAAGATGAAATTTAGTATTACTATGATGGTAACAATCCAAAGAGTTTTTGTGGTGCATTATGGGCCAAAGACCCGTGGTACATCACAACTACTTAGTGCTGATAGAGCCATATCGCCTGATTAGTGATAACGATCCTGCAGAAGTTTCCTAAACACTTCCACAGTGTTCTCAACAGCCCATCATCAGTACTGAAGACATTGACCATATAGCTCAGGTCTTTAGCCACTTGCAACTGAAGAAAAGTTTTTGAGTGCTGCTAGGCTCATCTCGTGGCAAAGCACCTGGTGCTGATTCTATCCCAACTGAGATTTATAATACAAGGAGTCCACTCCTCATACAAAAGCTGACTAAAATCTTTCATATTATATGGTAAGGGGAGGTTACCCCCCCCAGGAGTTCAAGGATACCTTCTTGTCCATCTCTGTAAAGGTCAAGGAAATATGTTGCCCTATGCCAATCACATTAGGGTCTCTCTTTTAATCATTGCTGGCAAAATTCATACCAAAGTCCTCCTTAATGGGTGTGAAAGATGATCATCTACCTGAGAGCCACTGTGACTTCAGAAAAGGCCAAGGAGTGGTTTATATGGTGTTTGCTGCCCAGCAACTCCAGGAGAAATGCCCGGAGCAGAACAGAGGTCTGTACACCGTGTTCATTGATCTGACCAAGACTTTTGACACTGTCAGTCATGAGGACTTGTGGGAAAGCATGGCAACATTTGGTTGCCTGAAGAAATTCATCAGTATTGTACATCACTTTCATGACAAAAATCCTCACGTGGGTTCTGAATAATGGATTGTGCTTTTGCCCTTTTCCAGTCCCCAATGGAGTGAAAGCAGGGCTATGTACTTGCCCACGTGATGTTTTCAGAAACCTTCGAGGAGGACAAAAATGGCATCAAGGTCAGCTGCTGCACTCATGGTAAATTATTTAACTTGAAAAGACTACAAGCCAAGACTGAAGTGGAGGGTCAGCTGCTATGTGACTTTTTATTTGCAGTGATCAGTGCAGCCTCTGATAATGAGATGCAACCAAGAATGGAGCAATTCTCTGCTGCTTGTGCCAATTTTGGGCTAACATTTAACACCAAGAAAACACAGGTTCTCCACCAGAAAGTACTGAACCATCCATAGGTGGAGCCATTGATTACAGTAGATGGAGAAGTTTTGAATGTTGTGGATAAGTTCACTTACCTTGATGCAGTATACTTTGCGGGGAATGTACTCCTAGATAATGGATATTGTGTTTGTATGTACACATAGATGATGAAGTTGGTACATGCATTTTCAGAGCTAGCTTAGTGTTTGGAAGGCCCCAAAGGAAAGTATGGGAGAGGAAAGGTATTAGGCTGCCTACCAAACTGAAGGGCTATAGAACTGTTGTGCTGACCTTATTGTGGTATGCCTGTGACACCTAGATAGTATACCAACACCATGCCAGGAAATTGAATCACTTTCATTTAAATTCTTAGGAAGGTTCTGAAGATCATCTGGCAAGGTAAGTACTGGACACCTAGGTCCTTTCTTGAGCTGAACTTCCAGGCATTCAAATTCTGTTGCAGAGAGTTCAACTCTGATGGGTTGGCCATGTTGTTTGAACAGCAAACATCCATTTGTTTAGAAGACTTTTATGAAGATCTTGCACGAGGCACGTGAGCACATGGAGGTCAGAAAAAGCAATACACAAGGACACTCGAAGTCTCTGAAGAACTTGAAATTGATTTAATACATGGGCAACACTGGCATAGGATCACCCAGCATGGCATGTCCACATCAAAGAAGGCACTGTGCTCTGTGAGCAAAGCAGAATTGCAGTAGCTCAAAGAAATGAGATGTACAAATCTCCATTCCAAGTTTTTGTCTGAACTATTTATGTGGCTCTACTAACCTGTGGTAGAGCCTTCCATGGTCAGATTCAGTGTACATTGACCCCAACAGGGTAATGTTATCTTGGTCCTCTGAAACAGAAGACAAAAATCATAATAGGGATGGGAAACGGATCCGTTATTTCATCGACATAAGGAACCTTTGTATAAGGAAGATCCCCTGCCAATGCAGATCAGCACCTTCTCTGCATTAGTTACCTCTTTTAGATAACTACCCAAGTATGTGTCAGAGGTAGGACTTTAACGTCTGTGTTAAGGCCAGCTCTCTATCTGCTATGCCATGCTGTCTCTTTCTTGTCCCATAGAGCCAGTTTCTTGGGAACAGTTATATATGGCTTCATTTCCCAGAGCCTGATGAAGATTGGAGCCACAGGACTGCTGGTGAAGCATCTCCTTGTATACTTTTTGCATAATTCAATATTCTGTTAGTGATTTGTATTCAATTCATGAGCATTGTAGTTAGCTTCAGGTATATGTGGCTTTATCACTCTTCCTTGAAAGCTCAGGCAGAACTTGTTGCAGAAAGAGTTCTGTTTACATGTCTACCTTTACATTCCACCCAATTCCCTTTTATGTATCTTTTTGTTTTCAGCCTTCTCCACCTGAATAAGCTTGACCCTCGAGTTCCTGATGAAATGCTCTATGGACGAATAGGCTACATTTATGCTTTGCTTTTTGTGAACAAGTACTTGGGACAAGAAAAGATACCTCAGCACCATATTCAGCAGGTACCCTCTCCTCTACTGTTCTCTGTATATTGGCTTTTTAAAAAGTTTTTCTTTATGCCCTTGATGAGATCCTTCTGCTCACTGTTCTTCTTCCAAAATATGCCTTTGTTCCTGCCCAGCACCTCAAGGTTTTCTGAGCTAGTGGGATTATATGTGGTCTCTGAAATTCAGATACATTCAAGAAACACAACATGATATTGAAAACTATTAGAGACCCTCTTATATAGAGATGCCAAGTGACAGACTGTCACTTCGATTAAAGACCTTTTGTGGAAAATTAGTCAGATGGCTCCTTCCACGTGAAGATCTTCTTTATGTAAATATTATTTTATTCTAACAAATAATTCATTACCTGAAAGCATTCAGGAACCTTTGCTTTTGTATTCAGAAAAGAGCTATGAATGCTTTCATGCACAAAAGTGTAATAGTATGTATATAGACTAGTGTCGATGTCCCTAGTTCCCTTGTACTTCTTAACAAGATAAGCTCCTTAACCCATGCCAGGATATTTTTATTCTAATGTTTCAGTTATTCATGCTTGGTTCCCCCTGCAGGTTTGTGATATGGTAATGTCATCAGGTGAAACCCTTGCCAGAAAGAGAAACTTCGTTTCAAAGACACCACTGATGTATGAATGGTATCATGAATATTATGTAGGGGCTGCCCATGGACTGGCAGGTATTTACTACTACTTGATGCAGGTAGGAATGATTAAATTAAGAATTCTCAAGCTGTTTTGCAGACCTTGATTAGCACCATAAGTTCATTGGTTCCATGAAAGCATGACTTTGGGAGAAATATTATTGGAGGCAATGGGGCAGTTAGTTTCATAATTTTAAAGCATTGTGTTTTATAATGAGAAATTATTTCTTTTGTTTAAGATATTGACCAAAAGAAGTAAATGCCATTGTTTTTAGGATTTAATGATTTATTTTAAATACATTTTTATGTCTTTTGTTTTTACGTCACCATAGTTTTCACCCAGCATACTTCCCTTCCTCCTCCCAGAGAGCTATCTTAATTAACAAATAGTATTTTTTGAGACCAAGAAAGAAAAAAAATGGAAAAAAATCAACATAACCCATTAATATATCAAAAATATCTGAAAGCATGCACAATGTGCAACATATATGAACCTTCCACCTCTGCACAAGATTAGGTTAGAAGCATTTTCTTACATCACTTCTTTCAAACCATGCTTTCATTATAATTGCATGGCGCTCATGCTTGATTTTTTTGTATATGTGGTTGTTTGTTCTATATTGTAGTTGTTGTATATATTGTTTGCCTGACTCAACTTACTTTATTCTGCTTCAATTCATAAAGATCTTTCCATTCCAGTGTATTTATCACATTGACAATTTCTTATAGTAGAGTAATATTTTGTTATATTTATATACCACAATTTGTTTATCTATTTGTAATTGATGAGTACCTACTTTTTTTTCCCAAAAAAAATCTTTGCTATCACAAAAAGTGATGCTATTTAAGTCTGAATATGGTGAATATGGAGACTTTCTTCTTACTGATGGCCTCCTTTGGTGCAAGTCCAATAATGAAATCTCTGGATCAAAGAATATAGACATTTAGTTATTTTGTTTGCCTAATTGCAAATTACTTTCCCGAATTGCTATACCAATTCATAGCTCCACTGGCAATGCATCAGTGTGCCTATCTTTCCATCAACAAGCCCTTCAGCACTGACCATTCTCTTCTTTTGACATCTTTGCCAATTTGCAGAGTATAAAGTGAAAACATCAAGCTTGTTTTGTTTGGATTTGATTTTTTCTTATTTTTAGTGATTTGGAGCATCCTTTCATGTGGTTGTTAGTAGTTTTACAGTTCTTTTGAGAACTGTTTATTCATATCTGTTGTCATATATCTGTTGTAGAGTGGTTTTTGGTCTTCTATATGTTTGTGTATGTGTCTGTGTACATATAGATATATGTGCAGGTATGTGTATATAGTATATGTTTATGGGTGCGTATATGTATAAATGTATTTATGTGTGTACATATACATATATATCTGTTAATCGTTTATATAGCTTAGATGCCAGATCCTTATCAGAAAAATTTGATACAAAGGTTTTTTGTTTTTGTTTTTCCTCACTCGACCACTTCACCTCTTACCTTAATGCCTATTAAAGTTATAGGCCTATTAGACCTATTAAAGTCATGAATCTATTTAGAATGTATTGTAGAAGGTTTTACTTTAAGCTTTATTCTGCCAAACTGCTTTCCAGTTTTTATCAGATAAATAAGGAGTTTTTTCCTAAATGATTTGTTTTCCACTTTATCAAAATTGGGCTAATTGAATTCTATTATTTCTGATTCTCCCTTATCAAGTCTATTCCATTGATCTACCTCTCTTTTTAACCAGTACCAAATAGTCCTACTTCTTCATAATATAGTTTGAGGCCTCAGTTTCCATGTTCTAAATACATTTTAAGAAGCTAAAATTTAGGCCTAAAAGAGCTTAAAATTGCCCTTTACAGACATCTGAGGTTGTAAATAAGGAATTGTGGAGAGCAGCCTGGGCTAGATTATGTAGTACTACTTAGATTAGTGAATGTTCTTCAAACCCACTAGAGTGGACCCTGAGATTTACAGCTGGTGGGTTTATCTGCATGGCAGAGCATATAGTATGCTGCGGGCAGCAGTGGTGAGCAACTGGTTCATAGATAAGAGGCAGCCCTGAATGGATCCTCTTCAGAACATTTGCAGAGACTGATTTAGAAAGCTAAAAATAATCTAATGACATCTTGATGAGCGAGTATATGACAAGTTGCTAAACCTTTCTTTCTCAGAAACCTTCTTCACCTTTGGTTTAAGATCTGTCAAGAGAAGAGGTTTATATGTCGTTTCTCACAATCCTGTGGCCCTTAGCTGGATAAAGTACAGTCCACATCCACCCCCACTTTACCCCCCCAAAAAATAAGTAACAGTAAAATTATCATGCCCTAACTTTGTGGAGACTTGGGGATCAGGGAACAAACACCTCCCATTCCCTTCTTCACAAGATCATCAGAGTAGGCCAGCCAATGGAATAGTGACTTGAACTTGCAGAAGTTGAGAAATGTTTTTAACATCTTTGTTTTTCTATTCTCCTTTATATTTGGAGCAGCTAGTTGGAACACTTAACTTGATGCCTCTTTGTTCTGAATGTGACTGTTATTGATAACAAGGCAGCTCTCTTTTCATTGAACTGTTTCTATAATTCCGCATCTTTCACATCTCTTTGTGTTATTTAATAATATGTGTAGAGAGCAAAATCTGCAGCTTCCTGAGAGGTACCAGCACGTAGAGCTCCAGTGTTGTTAGTCCCCACATGTCAGTGTTGGGCTTAGTTGTAATATGACAATATAGAAGACAAATGTGGTTGATCCGGGCAACCTTGTGCCCAGACTGTTTCTTTGAAGCCCAAATACTCATTTAATGTTCTCATTGGCCACCCTTGTGTCACATTAATGCCAATAAACTATTCTAGATATATTAAAGTAAGGTTTTTTAAATATACTTAAACTAATTAAAGATAAGGAAAGAAACAGAATATTATAATGAATAGAGGTCTGGTCTTGGACTCTGAAACACCTGCATTCAAATCCTCCCTCTGACACATATAGTTCATTGATCTTAGGACAAGACATTTAAACTCTCAATGCCTCTGGACAACTCAGATGAATTGTAATTTTATATTGATGGAGAAAATTTCTATATCAAAGAGTTCCCTAAACTTCTTTCTTCTACACTAATGAAACTATGATTTATATTGATATTCATTATATAAAATGCATGTATGTATTCCACATATGTAGTACTTGTATGGATTGTGAACATGCATGTATGTGTATGTATATATGTATTGTGTAATAGGCATGTTGCATATGAAGCATTATACCTTTAATTTGGTAGGTCACCAAAATTACATCAATGTATAAAGCTTCCTCAGGACTACAGAAACTGAAAATGTTGTGACTTGAACTTAAGTATTAAATGCTCCTGCTATATCATTCACTTGTTTTGGTGAATGTCTTGCATAGAGAAAATCGTTTCTCATTATAAGGGACAATCTCTTGAAACAAACCCTTCAGGTAGAAGAAAATCAATATAAAACAAATGAACACACATTACTTAAGTGTAGTTTCAGATAAAAAGCCTTAAGGGGCATTCGATGGATTTTGTGTACTCACTTGAAAAAAAATGGCTACATTTTATATGTATAATAAGTCTAAGAACCTAATACCATTTGGGGATACCTACCTAAGTAATGTAGACTTGGTACAAATCGAATTCACATGGAATGTGAAGAATGGGATCCTGCCCTTTCCTTAAGATGAGTGACTGTGTTTTTCTTTGTATTCCCAAAGCTTAGCCCAGTTCCTGGCACATAGTAGGTTCTTAATAAATGCTCTTGACTGACTTTTCTGTGAGTTGCATAGCTTTCTTTAATTAGAGTTTGGCACTGGTTGGTGTTCACATGCTGTTGAGGGTTTTATGGAAAGATAAAAGATTTTAGCAAAGGTAATGCCAATCCATAAGCACTATATGTCAGTGTGAAGTAGTTTGTTTTACTCAGTAATACACAAGAAGGAATTCCAGTAGGTCAGGTAGCAAAATGGAATATAGTAACATCAAGTGCTTCTTCAAATATCTAAGGAAGCAAATTTTTCAAGTGTATAGTAAATTTCCTCTGCCTCATAATTTAGAAATTCCTAAAGTATTATAAGTGCCTATTTGGATTTAAAGTATCATTTTGTTTTTTCTGGCATTTGTTCTTGTGACCTCTCTTTCCAGAGGTAGATAAAGGCCCATAAACTTTCTTCAAGAGAAAAGAGTATATACTCTTTTAAAACTTTCTAAGTGAGCCTTGGGCTTATGTGTCACACAAAACAGAATATGTCAGTTGACCTCACTCTGACATTCAAAATCTTCAAGTACTCTAAGTACTTTCGCTAACTTAATAACTGTGATTCAAGCATTGACTTTTCCATTGGCAGATTGTTAACTATTCAAATTTTTTGATTCTTAATCTAAAACTTCATTTTACCAGGTTCTCACCTGTCAAAGCAAAGCAGAATTTTGTTAGTTTGGGGCCATACGTGTATGAGGTTGGGGAGATAAGACAGTTCACACTTGAAAGCAGTCTGCTTGGGACCAAGGAGGGAGCAGTGGACGTCCTGCTTTTGCTAAAGAATTTAGTATTTTTTGGTAATCATGAAATAGCTAGAATCTTCAGGGATTCTTCTTAAAGCCTAGAATCAAAAGTTATGTTTATTTAGACAGAGGTAAATGTTAAGAAATAATAAGTACATAACAATCCTTTTCCAACTCCTGACAGCTGGACTGATTGCCTAATTAGAAATGTTCCATTCTTCCAAATTAAGAAATAAGCTGCAGGTACAAGATGAGATCTAGACATGGAAAAGCAAAATAAATCAAACCCCAAGTGCCTTAATGATACACATACCTTTTCTTGTGTTTAACTTCTATTTCAAATTTGTTCCTCAGACCTAGAAAGAAAAGGGTTCTTGGTGGTGGTGGTGTTTTTAAAGGTGGGATCAATAATATGCCCAACATTTCCCTTTAACAGTGAAGCTGATTAAATATGGTTGTGATGTTTATACTATTGAATGTAAATGTTTTCTTAAATGTCTAAGGAAGTGAATTTTTCAAGTGTATAGTAAATTTTTCTTTGCTTCTAAATTTGGAAATTCTGTAAATATGCTATTTGGATTTAAAGTATCATTTTGTTTCATAGCCTAGCCTTCAGGTAAGCCAAGCGAAGTTGCACAGTGTGGTCAAGCCCAGTGTAGACTACGTCTGCCAGCTGAAATTCCCTTCTGGCAACTACCCTCCATGTGTGAATGATTCTAAAGATAACCTTGTCCACTGGTGCCATGGGGCTCCTGGGGTCATCTACATGCTCATCCAGGCTTACAAGGTACAAACTTCTTTCTTACCTAACTAGGAGAGGTAGTTGGAACAACTTTAAGCTAAAGTATAATTTCAATAACTTGAAAATGCTATTTCTCCTAATAACTTCAGAAACAGTGTGCACATTCCTCTCTTAGAAGTTCTTTACCCAAGAACTAAAATAACTTCTCTAGATGTAAGTCAGGAAACCAATTAATGTAAAATTGAAGAAATTCAGGTCCAGTCAAGTCAGTGTCACTGCCAAGGGGGATTTTTAAAAGTATCTCCTGGTACACTTCACTAGCTCAATTTGAGATTAAAAACCAGAGATCCTGATGCTCATGTGGTGCTAAATGTACTTGCCTGTCCTTGCAAACAAGAGGATAGCATGAAGGATACTTAGCCTGTTGTACCTAGGTAAGCATCTACCTGTATCATAATGCGTATGTTATAAATGACAGACACTTGTTGTCTGTAGACAGTACTGCCTGGAATGCAGAATGCCCAGGCTATCATTGTCTCTGCTCCATGCTATCCATTCCTAAAGGAAATGCCTGCTGGTGCTTTCATAAAATCCAGTTTGGTATGAAAAGAACACTCTTTTAGAGGGTCTGTTTCCGCTTCTTGGGCCAGAATTTGAAAGGTGGGAAGGATACAGCAAGCCCACTATGTTTTTTCTTCCTTTTTTAATAAAGTATAATATTCAGCACTTAATGGTCTATGAATCATTGTGTTCTCCTAAATATGAAGTAAGCGCTACAGACAAGCTTCCTTGGATGTATCTCATCCTCATTTCCTAGTAACTAAGCATCTTTGTTACCGAAGAAAGCAGCCTTGTGCTCTGTGGAAGGTGACTAATGATGACAGCTTGATATGAATTAGATAATGTTAATGCTACTTCATCCATCACTCTGAAAGACCTTTTGCAGGTTCAAAGTCACAGTCATTTTTAATGTAAGTAGAACACTGAGGGCTAGTAAAATGAACCACCATCCATGTAACACATTGTCGTTGGACCTCTCGCTGTCTGTGACCCTCTCTCTTGCTCCATTTCTCTTAACCCTCATTTCCACCATTGGAGTCACAGAATCTTGGAGTTCAAAAGTACCTCAGAAGCCACCTCATTGAGCCCAGTCCTGGAATATGAGTCCCCTCCCACCACCACAACCTCCCGGTCAAAGAGGTTGTCTACCTTCAGTGCAGTGGTGTCCATTGTGACCTCCTGAGACATGCTCTGATGGTTAGGAAGTTCTTCCTTATATGAAACCTAAAATCTTTCCTCCTTATAGCATCTACCCACTGATTGACGTTTTGTTCCTTGTGGCTTAGCAGAATAAGCCCAATCCATTTTCTACATGACAGACCTTCACATATTTGAAGAGAGCAGCAGTCACATCCACCCTCAGTCTCTTTCCTAAGCTAAATATCCCTAGTTTTTTCAACTGTTCCTCATAAAGCATGGGTTCATCACCCTGATTACTTATCATCTGAAAGAGAATCCATTTATCAGTTTTCTACCTAAAACATACCAAGGTGGATGCAGAGGACCCAGGTCCCCAAAATGGACCAGGGATGGGGAACCTGCAACCTCAAAGCCACATGTAGCCTTCTAGGTCTTTGGGGGTGGCCTTTTGACTGAGTTCAAGTTTAACAGAACAAATCCCTTCATTATGGGAATTTGTTCTGTGAACTTTGGATACAGTCAAAGGGCCTCATTTGAGGGCCTAGAGGGTTCCCCCCATGGTCTAGTTAGTAGGATGGTCTCTTTTCTCATTCTGAACACCACACTTCTTTTAATGCAGCTTACATAAAATAAGATATTCTTGACCACAACATCACACTACTGACTTGCTGAGCATACAGTCCACCAGAATTGCGAGGTCTCATTTACAGAAACTAAGAACTAAGCCTATCCTCCCCACCTGATAGTTTTGCAGCTGAGTTTCATAATCTAAGTTCAGGACTTTGCATTTATCTCTACTAAATTTTATCTTCTTTGATTTTCTCCATCATTCAAGATTACCCGTATCTTTTGGGCTCTTTTTTTCTTTCATCTAATATATTTTAGTTGTCAGTAAACGTAAAGTTATCATTTACAATAAAACTGGATTTTTCCTAACTGCCTACAGGTATTCAATGAGGAGAAGTATCTTAATGAGGCCTTGAAATGCGCTGATGTGATCTGGAAGTTTGGGTTACTCAGAAAAGGCTATGGGCTGTGCCATGGCACTGCAGGCAATGCGTATGCTTTCCTGGCATTATACAAAGTCACCCATGATTTGAAATATCTGTACAGAGCTTGCAAGGTGGGTACTCAGAACGTCCAGAGAAGAAAACAAACTTTTCAAGTGCTTAATTCTGGTTTTATTTTTTTGCCCCCTTTTTTTTTGGTTCTACAGAAGCAAACAGTTAAAAATAGCCTTTTAAAAGTATATTTAATTTGCATTTTATAAAACAAATGGTCATATGTAACAATCTAGTTAGGACTGAGATGCTGATTTCTTCTGTTCCTCTCTTCCTTTGGCAATTTCTGTAAGCCTGAGATAAAGATTTTGGCCCACCAGGCGCCCGCCTAAGGGCTGGGGCTGCAGAGACAGAACATCACTAACTTTTAACTCATTGCTTTCTCTTTCGGTCACTGACTTCTCAGCTTTCCTGGTAGAGGAGATCATTCAACCACCATGATCTGCCCTCTAAATCCTTTAATTTCTTAGGTGAATGCTGAGAATTGGTCTCAATTGGTTTTGTCATCTGAATGAGTATATATTGTGAGTAATGTGACATGGCCTTTGTTTTTTTTTCCAGTTTGCTGAATGGTGTCTAGATTATGGTGAGCATGGATGCAGGATTGCTGACACCCCTTTCTCCCTCTTTGAAGGTATTCTTTTCACATTCCTAGTTTTCCTCATAATAGACATGTGCACTTGGACCCCCAAGGCTTCATCTCCAACTAATGAACTTTCTCTGATCCTTTTAATTTTTTTAGTCCTCTCCCTTCCTTACCCCCTTTGCATTTAGTAGAAAAATTGCCGTACTAGTTCTTGATTTCTTTAGGTCACGAATAACAAGCTGATAAACTAAAGCATGCACTGCTGTAAACATGAACCGAACAGCTGAGAACGGCTGTCTTGCACTCTTGTGCCCATATATAACTAGGGAAAGATGCTCTTAACTCTGCTAAAGCTGTGCTGTGAATTTCAAAATAAAGCCAAGCCACGGTAAAGTCGCCACCCTAATGTGGTGCCTCCTTATCTCTCGCTTTCTTCAGGGATGGCTGGGACAATTTATTTCCTGTCTGACCTGCTTGTTCCAACAAGAGCCAGATTCCCAGCTTTTGAGATGTAAAAACACAGACACATCCGTACAGCTCGCTGCATGTCCACCACTACCCATGCCAACGCTGGGCTAAGTGAGTCCATCACTCTTCACCCACCTTTCTTAGTTAACTAAAGAAAACAACTTCTGTGTAAAGATGAGTTGGTCTTTTCTGTGCTAACGTTCAGCTCAAATGTATTTTGGGGAATTTTCTTCTGTTTAAAAAGAGCAGGAAAATAATTTTATGGTTGGTTCCCTAAAAGAGGGTGAAATTTACAGTATTTTGTTGAAGATGCATATACATATATTTCAGAATTTGCAAGAAGCTGCTCATTATTTAAGCTTTTCAACGTGATTTAATGTTGATACAGTTTTCATTACTGTACTAAAAACTGAATTGTAGTTAAAGATAAATACATAATTGTTAGTGGATAGTACCACTTCTTAAATATTCATTTTCCTTTGGATTGTAGAAAAGATATTGTTATAGTCATGCTTCTATGTGGTTGACTGACTGTCAGAGGGGAGGGGAGGAGAGAGACAATTCCTCTGGAAAACTGCAAAAGCCACAAGTTGGACGAAGGATACTGAATCCTCTATTATAAAATCTTGCATTGTCCATTCAGCGTTTATTTAGTCAACGCTTATCTTTTTATTAGTGGATGTAAGCTAGCATTTGTATACAACTCCAAAATGTAGAAAAATCTTAAAAATATGATAATTTAAAAATTTTACTTTAATGTTTTGATAAAGTTCAAAGTGTGCTAATAAATACATGTTTATTATTTTTGGCTCTAGAAAAATGTTCTGAATTTTGGAAATTCTTATTAAAAAGTGGATATTTTTGATGTTATCATATGATCAGTGAGACACATTTTTGTTTACTAATATATTGTGAATTTTTCACCTCCCTAGCCTTTATTTCCATTTTATTTGCCTTGTGATCACTGTGGCTTTAGTACTGCTTGCTAATGCCCTAGAATAGTTTAATCTCTATCAAGTTGTATGAGCCTGATCTCACTAAACAGAGCAGCACTTATACCACTTTTGTTACAAAGGCCAAGAAAACCCAGCCAATTACTTGAAAACAGGCCCCCACAGCATTTTGTAGAAGCTCAATTTAGCTGTAGGTGTTATCTAATGAAGGCAGTTAGATGATGCAGTAGATAGAGGACCAGACCTGGAGTCAGGAAGACCTGAGTTCAAGTGTAGCCTCAGACACTGACTAGCTGTGTGACCCTGGGCAAGTCATTTAACCCTGTTTGCCTCATTTCCTCACCTGTAAAAATGAGCTGGAAAAGGAAATTGCAAACCACTTCAGTATCTTTGTCAAGAAAACCCCAATAGGGTCATGAAGAATCAAACAGAACTGCAAGAAATTATCTAATGATTATGTTAACACAAATAGTAGAACAATCTTAGGCACATAGTTTGCACTTAGTTCCAATCTCATGAACAAACTGATTTCTCCCTATTAGGCATCTGATTTGAATATAGTGGGTTTGTTCATATATGTCTGTTCTAAGTGCCCCAGTAACAAATAGAAATTCTGCTAAATTTTAGCTCAGGGCCCTTTAATTCCCCAAATTATTGGCTGTGTGACTTTTTCCTGACCTTTCATAGAAATGAGTTGAGTGCTACCATATTTAACTGGAAGACTAAGATTACCAGAAACTGGGAGGAAAATATCTTACAGCCATTAGCAAAAAGTACTGAAATAGTGATCCCAGAGCGGATGAAACACAAATCAGAGTTTGCAGAGTGGTTAAATGACAAATGAAAACTTGTTTCATTGGCTTAATGATAACAAAAATATGCACCTTTAAAAATATTTCTCTAGTACAAAACATTTGTGTTGCCATTCACCATTTTCGGGATCTTCAGGATTAGGTAGGGAAAGAAGCACTGGTGCCTCAAAACCCTCCCATAACTCCTGGCTCATCGGCACCCTCCTCTACTGCCGTCTCAATGGGGTAGACTGGACTTGGACTCTTACTTTTTGTTCTATAACCTTTTAAAACTCCTTAAGGGCTTAAAAAAACAGAATTTAGGAAAATAGAATGTGCCTGTTGGACCAGCCTCCCCTCACAAGAACAGCAAAAATCTGCTATTTCCATTGAAATCTGGAACTTGAACTCCTGATATTAACATCCCTATTTTTTTATGTGCAACCTAAAAATAGTTAGTATTAGTGGAAATAATCTGGACCTTTAAATATTGCTGATAGTAGAATCTAAAAACACTTAACTGCACAATTTCCTGGTGGGTCCTTTTGTGGATTGTGCAAATTGTGGGTAACCCCCTGCCATGTATGTTTCTAAAGTGCTGTGGGTAAGCTGTACCTTCCTGGTGAAAGGTTTCAGATCCGCAGTGTGGGCAGTTACAGTAATAAAGAAATGTAATGCACAGCGACGCTCATCTGCTTTGGCTCATTGTCCTGGTTGAAAGAATAAAGCTCATTTGGTTTAGCTACGGGTCTGCACTTTTTTTTTTTGCACTTTTCAATAAACAGTTGCTAAAGTTGATTTCATGAAAACTCATTTGCATTTTCCTGGGTCTGGTTTTTTTGTGTATTCTATGTGAACCCAAGACCCAGGCTAGTTCAGCACATATATTTAAAGCATTAACCTTTATTTATTATATGTGCCAATGTCTACAGTGATGAGAAATTGAAGTAGCTAATTTTTCAACACAAGATAAAATTAACTTTTTAAAGACAATTTCTCCAGGTCTCAATTGGACTTAGAATCATTTGAGTTTGCAACCGTTAATCATCTTTAGAGCCTTTTCCCTTCTCTTTTCCCCACTTTGATGCCAGTTAAAATTATATGGCATTATGGTAGAATTTTAGGTGAAAATAGGTAGATCTAAGGGCACATTTAGCATTAGTGGGTGCTGTGAGTAAATGAAAGTAAGTTTTTTACTTCTGCCACCTTGGTATTATTTTATTTCAGATCCCAGCAATGCCTTGTTTACTACGACCAGATAATAGAATTATAAAAGTGATCTTTTATACGCCTATAATTATTTCTTCTGGATTTCCTCAGGATTCCATTATGACTTTTACTAAAAACATTCTTGATCACACTTTTACTTTCTCCAGTAGGTAAATAATGCTACTTCCAAAGTCAAAGCCCTCTGTTTCTGTACACACGTCCTTGGTCTTTAGAAGAGCTATTTCCCTCCCATAGATGGGTTTCCTCTCTTCCCTTTTATTTTGTCATTATGTTTTGGGAAGGACTGGAGACATATGTGATTATTTTAGATTATTATTCGCAATAATTATTTATTAGTATTGCCATAATAATGTGTATTTTGTGGGAAAAAAACTTGTCATAAATCAAACTATTTTATTTTAGTGGCAAAAGTCAGATCAAAGAATACTAGCATCCTCCTTTTGCTACACTCTGTTCTCTCAGGTATGTTTCTGAAGAGACCTTCTTCACCGTGAACCAAAACTGATTTTCCAGAAGCAATATTTTTTGAGACAAGTCTTTAGGGTAACAGCTAATTTTAGGGGCACACATTCATTTGATAACTGCATTGTAAAGGAACCTTTAAAAGTTCTCTAATTCATTCCCTCAGCCTTTAGGCTACAAAGAGTGTCTTGAATATCTCATACATGTGAGACTCCATCCTGTCATTAATAAATGAAGTAATTCTATAAATTCATTTCCCTAGTCCTGTGGATTATTTCCTAAATGAAAATTGGATTGGACAGATATAAGAGGAAAGAATTAGGAATATGCTAGGCATAATTGTAAAATATATTTTTGTATGAAAGAAGAGCTTTGGTCCTCTCTAGTTTGCTATAGTAAAAGGCTAGATATTTCAGTGCCACCTACAAATGATAAGAATTTCCAAATTTATAATATTAATTTTGAGCCTTAAATTATTTTGCATTCTTTAGGATGTTTGATTACGTTTTCCCAAAATCTTGTTTCAATTTTTCCCTGATATTTAAAATATTATGGGTAAATATACAGTTATACCCATTAATTCTTACCTTTGAGAAAGTGATATGTAGCACAGGATAAATTAGGTCCTAGGAATTCGTAGTGGAATCTAGAATAGTGCCACTTTCTCCCATGACTCAGCCACAGAACGTATCACAGTTCATGCTTCCTGATGTTTCCTTTTCCCCCTTTTTTGGATTTTCCCCCCTTATTTCTTTTCTCTACTTGAGAAAGAGGACTTCCATTCCCATTTCCAATCTCATGAACAAACCAAAATGGGTCCCCAGTGTTAGACTGACTTAACTAGAGTAGATTTGGTCAGTCTTTTTTCTGTCTTTGCATTTCAGAAGTCTCTTTTCTTTCATTGTCTCCCTAGTAATAGCAGTCTGAAGAAAAGATCATGTCACATTTTTTTGCTATACTTTAGATAGACCATCAATTCAATATTATAAAAAGTTTCATGCAATCTCTGTTCACACATGCATCAAATTAATAAAAATCTAAAAATTTAATTTCCTTGGTCTTGATTGTTAATTCTTAATTGCTACCACATTCATCTCCTTCCTACTCAAACCTGTCTCCTAACAATATGTGAGAATGTCATCAGCTTTACACCAGAGACCACGTTGGTATCATTGGTCTTATTGTGTAAACTGTGCAATTACGGTCTTTGAGAATTCTCTCACAACAGCATCCCCAGGGCCTTATTTAACAAATTTGTAAGTAATAGGAGAAAAACAAATACATGATAAACAAAGAGGTGAAGTAATGAGGATAGAAGGATGAATATATGCAGTGCTGCTTATAGTCGTCTAGTTCAATTTCGCATCTCTACATTATATTAACTTTTCATCTGCATTCACATTATAGCCATGGTAACAATAAATCTCCAGTTAATGTCTTATCACACCACAAATAAGTATTAGGGAAAAAACATTTATTAGGCACTCTGTCTTTATGCAGGCAGATACAGGACTTGTTTGATAAATCAGTTTATAAAGCACTATCACAGTTGTTCAATTTCTCTCATGATGAAACTTGTATCTTAAGGAAAATATTTTAAGGAAATATTGATGGGATTGCCAGTAAAAGTTGATGGTTCCTATTGATGTTTCTTTGAAATATGATTTTAGAAATTATATATACACTTCCTTGCTTACAGATCCTCAACTGCATGTTAAAATTTTGATTCTTTGCCATAATTTTCATGCTGCAAAATTTGGTGCTTGACCCTCTAGTATAAATTGCTAGGTTCCAAAATAACTCCCAATAACTAGTTTTGGTAGGGATTAATTTTAATAAGAAGTCATTGACTTTATGTTACCTTTTATATTTCATTTTCCCTCATAAAAATTAGGGCAAAATTTTCAATCTCTCTGTAGTAGAACAAAGAGAAAAGGTACCTCTTGTAGCCTGAATGATCTTATTTTTTTTTACCTGTTCTGCATCTTATCTACTTAAGTTTAATATTGCCTTATTGCATGGAGAGACTATGCTTGTAAGCTTCACAGCCACTATCAGAGCTCTCAGGATTCCTCCCTAGAGACATCTTGGGAGAGCAGATTGAGATTAGAGGGTAAAAGGTGACATGCCCTCAAATATGAAAAGCCCTCCTCTATTCCAGAAATTCTCACTTAATCCTTTTATGAAAAAGTATTGTATCCCAAAGTCTTTATCAAAATAGAAAATAGCAAAAATAATCATTAAAACCCCAAAACAGAGTGTTTATAGTAACTATTATCAAAAAAAGAACAAGATCATGAAAGAATGGTATGTGGAGCCAGTAAGTTTTGATGGTGTTAGCAAAAATGTCAATTGTGCTGGTCTGAGTAGACTGCTGTGTTTGGATTTGATCCAAAGAAGGATTCCGTACTCACTGTTCAGCCAGTCAAGGCTGGTTATTGGTAAGGATGTTGAACAAGACCTAATAGACTTCAACCTATGATCACCTATGGCACTCCAGAGTTCCTGAAACACTGCATGGTTTTTACTTCTGATGTTAACGCTGGCTAGGTAATGGTGTTGTAGCTTTAGCTTATAGTCCACCACCATCAGACATTCTTCTCATGCCTTTACATGATTTAGGACCCACTGTCCAAAAACAAGGTTGTGCAAAGCGGTACCTAAACATATAGGATGTTTAAGAAGAAATAAAAGCCAATCTGGAAACAATGAGCCATTACCAAGCACTGGAGAGAGTGCCATTTGTTGTCAGACTTTCCAGAGTGATGCAGAGTCCATTTCAGTCATGTTACAAATTTGCATAAAGTCAGCATAAAGTTTAACAAGCCACTGAGGCAGAATTAAAGACAATCAGATGCATCAACTCTTCTGTGGTAAAGTCTTATCTGGATCAGACGTGGAATACAAGGGCAGAAAAGAAGCAACTCCAGGAATTGCAGAAACAGGTGTGCACAAGGGGACTTATACAAAGTCATCAAATAGACAATATTTACATAAAGGCCAGAGACTTTGTCTACTACACCAAAAAAAAAATTGGGATTTGTCTTAAGAGTTCCAGGAATCCAGTTACTTTCTGGTAACGTATATTACAGGGAAGATACAAATTTGGTCAAAGAGGACACTGATAATGAAACATGGTCAATTGATCACAGTACCTGTGCCCTTGAATTTCTAGGCACAGTAACAAGAATCAAGCAGGGAAGCCAGTGACTAAACTGTGGTCATTTCTCCTTTCAGTGTGTAACGTGACTGTTATTGCCTATCCAAATTACCTCAAGATCTCACCAAACTGCTTCTGTCCCCAGATGACAGACATGCCTGACTTGCTTGATTTGGGTAATCTATTTAGCAAAATTTCAATGCACAGTTCTGGCATCTTCCTTCGGAAACATTAATTCTAAACCTGTCTTGAGGTCTCTATAGGAAGGTAGAGAAGGGATTTATCAAAATTCTGTCCATTTGCATTTTAGTTTTGCTACTTATACACTGCCACCTCTTCCTGTATCTTGAATACTTAACTCGGGAAATGTTATAATATTCTGCATTTTCAATTTTTGTTAGTTCAGATGTAGACATAATCATGCTCACACGCTTCACCTGCCTTCTTCTGCGTCTTCTTCCTGCTAAGTCTTCTTAGTAGTGGAGAATAGTCAAGGTGATGAAAAGGCAAAAAATATGAGTGTTTTTCTTAAATGTAAACAAAAACAATGGATAATACTCTATTTTACATATTAATATGCATTCTTTCTAACCAGTGAGTGAAATGTTTTTGCAGTTTCTCTGCTCGGTATGATGATGAATTGCTGGACCATGGTACCTCCCTAACTGTACACACTAAGTCCAAGAGGGGTCTTCATTAGTGGAGAAAACACTCAGAATGACAAAACTGCTGATTCCTTATGTACTAATGAGATTATTCTATATCATCAAAAATGGTGTATACATGATAAATAATAACCCACATTTACACATGGTACGTTAATCCTTACAGGGAGCATTTTGTACCCAACAAATGATGGGAGGTAGAGCGAAGTATTATTCCCATTTTACAGACAAAGGAAACAAGCCTCAAAGATAAGTGGTTTGGCCCATCACAAGGCTCCTCGCCTTTGGGTCTTAAGCCAGTGCTCATGCTGTACTCCATCACATCAGAGTGGTGAAATCAGCTTTAATTGAATCTCTGAGCCAAAAAAAAGTCAAAAGTAATTTTAATTTCTTTTTTTCTTGTGAATAGATTATTGGTCGTTGGTATGTACATGATGTATATTGCTGAACAGGGTCTTCTTCCTCAACAGGATTATCATGAAGCACTTTACATCTGAAGTGCACTAGAACAGTTAATTCAGGACTAGCGACTGTAATGAAAAGTGCTGGATTTAGATCAGAGAAAGCTTCACTCTGCTACTGATCTGTGAAATCCTGGTCAAGTCCCTTCAGCTCCCCAGGCCTCCATTTTCTCATCTATAAAATGTGACGGTTGGGCTAGATCAGTGGGGTCAAACTTGCATAGAATGTATCCCTGCAGACCTCACATTGACTTGGAAAAACACAAATTGGCATTATATTTTTTCTTTATTGATTTTGCTAAAGATTTCCCAATTACATTTTTTTTATCCACAATTACGTTTTGATCTGGCACTTTTGAGTTGTGTGAGCCATTTGCCACCTGCAGTCCCAAGCTGGACACCTGGGGTCAATGATCTCTGAAGTCCAGCTCTAAATCTGTGATTCTGTGAACTGAGTGATTATTAACCAGATAACAAGCTGAGAAAGGGCAAGGAAGGGAAGAAAACAAGAATTTAGGTAACACTTTACAAATATTATTTCTCTTGATGCTTAAAATAACCGAGGTCGATGCTATAATTATCTCAATTTTACAGTTAAGGAACCTGAGGCAAATAGTTAAATGAATTGTCCAGAGTCATGCAACTAGTAAATGTCCTGAGGCCAGACTCGAGCTTGGGTCCTCCTGACTCCAAGCACAGCCTTCTGTCTACTAGGTCAAAGAGCTGCCAGTGAAGTATTTAGAAGCTGCATTTCAAAAAAATTGTACAAATGAGGAAAATGAAGGATTACTGCTTTTGTTATTTCCAGTCTTCTGTTCCCTGGGTGTTATATATTCTAAAAATTGGCTCCAGATCATTTATTATAAATTTGCTTTCCATCGCTCCCTAAAGTCAATATACATCATCATATAAAAGAGTTTTTCTCTTACATGTTCTCAACTACTTAATTTTAAAAATGGAATTAGTTTTACCTTTTGCTTTAATGGATCCTCTGATAGTGAAGTTCTCTTACCCATATTTCATGAACCTCTATTTAAATCTGCTCTATATTAATTCAGGAGCTTCTATTTAACTTGGTTCCATCTTGAATTTATTTCCTTTTGCAGACCTTTGTTCCCCAGACTAGTTTAATCAAAATCAGTTCTCCAGTAAAAATAGCTGTACTTCTGGGGCCAACATAAAGATAAATAACTTCTCTCCAGCAGATGGCAGTAGAGTTAAATTCAAAATGTTTCTTCTTGAACTTTGCAGGATGTACAGACTTTGGTAGTCCTCTATGGTGACGGATTGATTGATTTTGTGTATTTGTAATCGCACAGAAGAGCAGGTGATCCTAGAGATCATCTCTAATCCCTTATTCCCTTGTCCCATCAAGGATCAGACCCACTTTACTCTCTCCATTCTCCTCTGAGGATCTTGCCACCAGAAAAACTGAGAATATTTTAGAAGAGCTTCCTCTTCTCCCCTGCCCACCGTCCATCATCATTCTGACATCTTTTCCCACCAGCACCCCTTTGCTCAGGTCTCAGTTGAAGAGGTGATCTGTCTTGCCAAAAGCAATGCTTCTATATTTCTCCTTGATTTCTCTCGAAAATTGCCCCCGCTATCATCCTCATTCCCCTGCCTTCAATCTCTCCCTGTCTACTGGCTCTTTCCCTGCTGCTTACAAACACATCCACGTTTTCCTCCCATCTTTAAAAAAAATGCTCATTATATTTCTCTTCTAGTTAAAGTCCTAGAGAAAGCCATCTATATTAGGTGCTTTGACTTTCTTTCTTCTCACTTGTAAACCCTTTGCAGTCTGGCTTCCAGTCCTATCATTCAACTGAAACGGCCCTTTACAAAGTTAAGCCTGTTCTCAGTCTGATCCTTTTCTAGCTCTCCTGGATACTCTTCACAAGGTTTTCATGCTCTTATTCTCTTGGTTCTCCCTTCTAACCAGTCTCTCCTTTTTGGGTTCATTTGCTAGTTCATTTTGCATCTACTGACCATAGTTTACTCCTGGGTGGTACCCCAAAGCTCTGACCTAGGATGTCATCCCTTCTCCCTCTTTATTATCTTGCTTGATCTCATCAGTTCCCATGGGTTTCTGTGCAGATTATCTGTATATCTACAGATATAGATATGCACATATCCAGCCCTAATCTCCCTCCAGTGCTCTAGTCCCATATCACCAATTGCCTTTTGTACTTCAGATTTGATATCCTATGGGCATCTGAAATGCAACGTGGACAATGTGGACGAAACAGAAGTCAGAATCTTTCTCTCAGAACCCTCTCCTCTTCTGAACCTCCTGTTACTGTTAAGGCTATCACCATCCTCTCAGTTACCCACCTTGCAACTTCATTGTTGTCCTTAACTCTAGTGTACTACATAGCCAGTCTTCTGCCATATTTTGTCACTTCTACCTTCACAATATTTCTCACATATCTTCCGTTCTCGCCACTCACAAAATTACAACCCTAATGAAGGCCCTCATCATCTTTCTCCCCTCTAACTAGTATTCCTAGTAATTTCAGTGGCTCCTTACTGTATCCGAGCTCAAGTATAAACTCCTTTATTTGGCATTTAAAGCTCTTCATAACTTGGTCCCTTACAACTTTTCAGTTCATCTTACAGTTCACTCTTTCATTTACTCAGCATTTCAGCAACACTAACCTATTTGTAGTTCCTTGAATGTGACACTCTATCTTCTGTCTACCTTTCTGTCCCTTCCATCCCATGCCAGGAGTATTCTCCCCTCTGCCTCTCAATTTCCATTACTTCCTTCAAGAGTTAACTCCAATCCCACCTACTCCAGGACACCTTTCCGTCTCTCCATACATCCACACACACACACCATTAATGCCATCTTTTCTCATAGTCTCTTGCATCCATTCTGTATATCCTGTATTTCCCTGATTAGAAGGCAAACTCCTGGAGAGCGAGGACTGTTCTGGTTTTCTGCCTTTGTATTCCCAACGCAGCACAGGGTCTGCATTTAAATGCCTGCTGGCTTGACTTGAGATAAATTTTTAAGATACTTTAGAGGTACGGATTTTATTTAGAATGAAACAGCCTTTGACAGTGGCATATCTCAAGCCATGTCTGTCTCAAGGACGTGACTGATGGTGCCTCAGTGATCACATCCACCTGTCCTTCTAGTACCTATGATGTCGTTCATCTGAACTTGGTGGTGTAAACTCATCATCTTTGGAGGCTCTCTTACCATCCCCCAGCAGCCGTTTTTGTTTTGTCACTTCAGCTCCATGAGGATTCTCATTGAGAAACTCTGTCTTCTCTCCGTCATTCATTATTGTCATTCCACCCTGCCTAGAGAGTCCTACCATTTCTCTGATCTTCCCCTTCTTTGAACCTCTTCTTTCCCTTGACATCATCAACAAGTCTGATGAGTTTATTCTGAACTTTCACTGTTACGATACTTTTTGTTCATAGGACCATGCTACACTTTTGTTTCCATCCTCCTACTCTTCCTGGGAAGGAGGGGAGCTCCCTAGCTTTTCTGAGCAGCCATTCCAGCATCATACTCCTGATGTTCTCTCTCCTACAGCTCCATAGTGAGTGCATTGTCCTGCCCAGGAACCCCCAACTTTTACACTGTTCAGCTCCCCACAACTTCCTGATGCCCTAAGATAACTTCTCCTAGAGGCTGAACCCCTATGGACAAAGATGAACTGCCTGAACCCATTCCTCAATGATTAATGTACTCCTACCCCATCATATCTGGTAGGGATTCTGAACACCTTATTGCCATTACTCAAAGCCAATTCTCCATCCCATATTGAGCACTCCCTTAATTCCATCTCTTGAAACCCAACTCCCCCTAAATCCCAATGCATCACTCAAAATGGCACCTCTCATTATGTTCTCTGCTTTGTGGGTAACTAACTAGCTTTCTTCTTAACCCTTTTCCTTTTCTTCTGCATTTTCATGCACTCACTGAGACCTGGATCCCTCCTAATTACACAGCCTCTCTGACCACCCTTTCCAACACTGCTTGCACTTCTACTCATATACTCTGTCTTTTCCACAATGACATCATGAAAGATGTTGCCATAGTACTTTTATTGAAACCCAAGTTTATTCTGTTTGCAGCATTTCCCTTATCTACCAGTTTAGCAAAAGAGGTAAGTGTAATTTAGCAAAAACTATACTTGCTAGCTTTCCATGAACCTTGCTTCCCCTATAAGCGCTTGTAGATCATCTTTTTAATAATGTATTCTAGAATACATTTTAATAATGTATTCTAGATCAAAGTTCACTGTTTTAAAACTTCATCTTTTTTCAAAAATTGGAACAAATTTGCATAGTTTCAGTCTTGTGACACCTTTCTATTCTCCATGATTTTTCAAAGATCATGAAGCAATAACACCCACTTCCTACATCTGGGATGTAAGTTCTCTAGGCATTATAACAGCCTCATTGAGACCACCCAATGCCTCTCTTCTCACTTATCTTGGGTTTCAGTATGATGCTACAAACTCATTTTACCTCTCTAGTCCTAGTTCTTCATTTGTAAAATGAGAGGGTTGGAAGGGATGTTTTCTAAGGTCCCTTCAAGTGCTAAGATTCTAAGTCTGTGACTCTAGGGCTATTATTGGAGTGCTAACCATGGTTCAGAGTCAGCAGTTGGAGTTTCATGTGCTCCAGGATACAACCAAATGAAAAAGTTAGAAGGCCAAAGGATAAGGAGAAGTTTGCTACAGGTTGGATGTTGTACAGGCTTCCTAGAAATGATTATTGAACTTGTACCAACACTGGAAACATTTCTAACCATAGCATGAATCAGAGAGGAAATGATGAGTCTTCACGTATAGGATGTGTCTAGGAATTTTTAAAAAATTATTAGGTTATCCTGAGCAGAAATACTATGGCCTCCATTTTATTGTGCATTAAGGAAAATATTGGTTAGAGGGTCAGGAGACATGGATTATAGGCCTGTCTCTTCCACTAACCAGCTACATGACTACAGATGCTCAGCTATAAATTAGAGGGATTGGATTGTTGTTGTGTGTTTGTCCTTCGTTCTTGAAAAGCACCATGACATCAAGATGATGACATGACTTGCAGCTGACTTTGATTTGAGTGAGGGGGGGCTGGTCAAGGTTACCAGCCTCACTTCCTTAATTTCTGAAGTCCCTTCCATTCTTAAAATTCAATGATCCTGTGATTCATATCTTGTTCTTTTATTGGGTCACTAAGTGATTCTGGAAAACCTAGGTTAACCAGTCTGCTTCCACTTACCCAGCAGGTAAGTGAATGTCATCATTGCAGTCTATCTTACGGTGGGTAGAGATGAAGCTCAGCTGGGAAGGTACCAATTCCTACAGCCAATCTGCCACAGCAATTCCCGCTTCAGAACTGGTCCATGCTAGCTACCATCGCTGGCTTTTGGAATACCCTGATCTGTCTATCCCGAGTAAGGTATGGAATGGGGAGAAATCCCTTTTAGCCTTTAATTAAAATAAGACACAATTGGAGTTTTTGAAAATGAACTTTTACTGATCAATTAAGGACAATAAATTATAGAAATAACAGTTTATAGAATGAGCATCTCCTAGCCTAACTTTAACATATAACCTAAAACAGCTTTTAGGAGGCACTAAATTCAAATTTTCCTTCCCTCCCCTCAATCCTCTATATGAGTTGGATGCTGCAGAATAAATGTTAAACAGAGATTCTCAAAATCCTACCAAAGATAAATTGGAGTCAGATTGCTTCTAGGTTATGCCCTCTGTTGCTTCAGTTACCACCCCCAACTCCATGCCCAGTTTTCCCTGGGTCCTACTACCATTTCTAGCCCATAGCCTCTTCAGCACATTCCCTGGATAAAGAAGGCACTTCCCTCACTGTGCTTCCAAAGATTTAGTCCTGTGGGCATTTCTGTAGGCTAATTACACAGCTTTGATATTAAGAATATGCCTCATACTTGACCCACTTTTCTTTGGTCTTCAATTTACTGAAGACATTAATGTGGTGGTTACTAAGGCAGAATCAGGTTGTCATTAAAAGGCAATCTGAGAATGTGGCAACATGAAACAATGGAAGGATTATTGGATTTGGAGACCTGGGTTCAAATTTGGCTCCATTCCCTACAATCTACAATTCTGAATATGTTTTAAATTTTGTGGGCCCCAGTTTCTTCGTCTATAAAATAGAAAAACTGAGCTAGATAGCTTCCAAGATCCCTTGCAGCTCCAAAGTCGGTTCTAATATCTGGGCACAAGACTAAGATTTAAGCTTAACAGATGTATGACCTCTCACAGCCTCCATTACTTCATTGTAAAGTAGAGATAATAGTTCTTACCCTGACTACTTCACAGAGCAGTTGTGAGGATCACATGAAATATTATCATGTACAGCACTTTAAAAACAAAGTGTAACATAAATAAGAATTTTTTTATTATTGATTGCTTCTGACTTTCAGGAAAGGTAATGCTCTTCATTTACTGTTCTAACCTGCCATTTGGAAATAATCTTTCAAGCTACTATGCCATCTAGAAGAAGGCTGCCATATTTCCTTAGACCTTTGGACTGAATCACAATGGCACCAAGCTCAAGCTGTTTCATATCTTCCTATTTCAGAGCTTCTACTCTCTTTCACTCTCTTCCCCGTCCAAGTTCTTGATTACTGTCTGAGAGGTCCCTCAGTTTTTCAGCTCATTTTCAGAGCAATGATGAGCCCAAAGACTGACCCAGCATTTGTCAGTTTAGAAGATTAATCCTACCCACCACAGTAGGTATATGCTTTCCAAATGATGGGGCCAATCATGACATGTTAGCAGATATACTTTCCAACAAGAGAAGAGGAAAAGCATTCTCATTCCCACAATGGCACTGGGAAAATAAATAAAATGATACCTGTGGAACGTTTTGCTATTTTTTTTACTCAGGAGAAAGAAGCCATAGGAGCATTTAATTTGCAAAGTTAACAGTGTCTTTCATTACTATGTTTCCCTAATCATTGTCTCGGTGGTCTTTTCATTTTATGGATATCAGTTCCCAATGTAGTATGAATTTTCTTTTCCCTTTGCAGCTTTGAATACGGATCATCTATTAAGCTCATTGCACACAATTTCTCTAAGGGTAGAACCTTGAGATTTTTTTCTTTCTCCTTTTATATTTCCATGAACAAAATAACCACTTTTTAAAAAAGGAAACTGAACATTTCTCAATTTGATGAATATTTTCTTCCTCAGTCCTGAAACCAGCCAATACTCTCCATTAGCAGGAATCTGAGCAATAAACCTTTTAAGGGAATTCTGCCGTAGCTCTAATTGGAATTGGTCATGAAAATCCCTTTGATTCCAGTCTTTACATATGGTATCCCTGAAAAGATGACCTCTATTTTATGTTATTGCAAAAGTCGTTCTTTTTCCCCCCTTTTACACATTTGAAAAAAAAAGGTATTGGTTTTTACTTATAGTTTTCAAGAAGACTATGCAGATACAGTAAGTGATCTGATCCTGGGTTTTTATTTTCATAAATAAAACCTCCATGCTTAAGAATGGCATACTACTAAAGGATTTACCTTGGAATAATGCACTTGCTATGAGGACTGTGGACTGATAGAGAGGAAGTTGTGCCACATTTACTTTCACCGAAAGTTTTCTGATTTATATGAGCCAAGGTAACCACTTAAAAAGACACGAAGCATTTAGAAGTGGGAGTAACTATTGGCAGAGCCGAGTTGTTCCAGCCATTCTGCATATCAGTCTAGAGTTATGCAAGACAAGTGAAGTTACGCAAGAGAAGACTCAATTAGGTCATACCCTGTGATCCATTGATTCTGCTACTGTATACATATGCCCAAGGAGGTCAAAGGCATCTTTTTGTGATAGCAAAGAACTAGAACTAAAGTTGGTACCCATCAAATGTTATGGAATGTCATTGTTCATAAAGAAATGGCAAATGTGAGGGATCCAAGTAAAAGCATGGGAAGATCTATATTAACAGTGAAAGAAGTAAAAGCAGGAAACAGCAAATGCAATAACTATAGTAATATAGATGAAAAGATCACTGTGAGGAAGCCAGGCTCCAATCACTTTCAGTACTCTTATAAAGAACAATTGATGAAGAATTCCTCTTGTCAGTAAAGAAGTGGATGCTTTTTAGTGCAAAATGTAAGGCATGATAACTGTTTCAGGTGTTTTTGCTTAACTGTTATTTTTTACAAGAGAAGGTTCAATCTCCAGGGGCATTGCTTCCAGAAATGGCTGCAATATTAAAGGGAGTCTATGAAAGATTTTATAGTACCCCCTAAAATGTAAGAAAAACTTCCTTTTAAATTGTAGGTGAGGGATAGTGAAAAAGACAGGGCACTTAATTCTCAACTGTACTATAAGTTTAAGAAGTGATACAAGGAACTGTATTCCTTGTACCTGTTCCCCTCTGTACTCTGAGGTATTAGTAAGAATGACATTTCAGTTTTCGCAAGAAGTGTATGTGAACTTAAGCTCTGCTCATTTCTATTTCAAAAAATAATATAAACACATTAGGAGAACCAAGAAGTTGGTAGTTATATTGAATACTGCCCAGAGGGGAGAAGCAGTATGATGATGACAAAAGATGTAGGTGAAACCTCAGTAGAACCATTCCCTTGTCCTATTACATTCACAAACACTAATCCTCCCCCAACTGAAAAGGTAAGTGAAAAAGTAATGCAAGCAATGGCCTTAGTTAAGAGAATGGCATCGAGGGAATGTGTACTTCCAGTCAATCAAGACTGCTTAAACCAGAGTCAAGTTACCCAGGTCCCACAAATTCACCCATATGGCCTTGAAGTTCATATCAGACCAAATAACTTTTCAAGAAGTCTAGTGAGAAATTATAATCACTTCTACCACCCTGAGACTTCATAAGAAGTTAGCAAAAGTAAAGCCTGAACTCAACAGAAAAGGGGGTGCATGGCACTAACACTTAAAAACCTCCTAGCTATAACTGGGAACTGCCAAGAAAATGTATAGCTTAAAACAATTTGTTAACTAGGATAGCACAAGCAAAGAGCTCCCACAAAAAAACTGGTAATTAAGAAGCCCTGAAGTGAGGACATGGGAAGTGTCCAAAAGTAGCAGTTGGTAGTAGCAACCAATGCACAGGTTAGCAGGTATGGCCAGAACATCCCAAGTCCAGAGAGTCTAAGGTTCCTAGCATCCTATTCTGAAACACCTTAGAAGTGCCTAAATATTCAGCACTCTGAACCTGAGAGGCCCAACCCCAGGAGGTGGACTTCAACACAAGAATGCAGGGGAGCCAAGAGAAAAATAGGCAAGGTAGACTACCCTTCCGAAAGTGAAGCAGGAGACAGAACCTGACCCTGGCAGAGCTGCAATTCAGAAATGGAATCTGGAGAAATGAAGTAACATAAAAATTATTGCAAATCTAGAGGCCTACCAAAAGAAGGAAAAAGTAACTCTTTAAACAACAAAGGAGAGAAATCGATTTTTGCCAAGGACTGTATGAATGCCTAGAAGCAATGAAGCAAGAGCTAAAGAAAGTTAAATAGATATAAAATTAAGAGCTCTGGGGGAATGAATTAGAAAAACAATTAGCTTAAAATTGAAAGTGATCATGTTTACTCAAATAATGGATTCTTTGAAACCCAAAATAATCCAAACAGAAATCAGTGATTCCTCAAGATAGAAATATTAGAACAAAATCAATATTGAAAAAAAAATAGAAGAAAATGTAAGACATCTGTTATTAAAAGACAACTGACCTGGAAAATAGGTCAAGGGAAGAGAATTGGTATCTTGAAAATTGTGGGGGTTTTTTAAAAGCCTGCATACTATATTTCAAGAAATCATCTGAAAACTTCTCAGACCTGTTAGGTACAGTGTGAAGATAGAATCCCCTGAAAGAAACCTGAAAAAGAAAAGTTCCAGCAACATGATAGTCAAATCCAGAGCTCTCAAATCAAAGAAATGCTATAAGATCCATTCAGAAGCAGTTCATTTAGCAAGGTATAATAATTAGGTTCACATATAAGCTGTCAGCTTCTATGTAAAATGAGAGAAAATCTTGGAAAACAATATTCCAAAAGGCAAAAGAGATAGTCTTACAGGAATAAGTTACGTTGAAGAGCTTAATATAATCCTCTAGGGAAAAGGTGAATTTTAAATGGAATAAAACACTTTGAAGCATATCTAATGAGAAAATTAGAGCTGAGTAGGAACTTTGATATAGAAATCCAAGGAAATTTAGAAAGGTAAGTTTATTTGAGCAATTAAAAGTTGTGTGATGATGTATTAACATTCTAATTGGGAGAGGAAAAACCAAGTGTCTTCATAAGGTTAATGTCTTCAAATGGTATTGGTGAAATTAAATAAGAAAAGTGAAGATCCTGAGAGTGGTTTGGTTATATTTTGAGAGTTTAAAGAGCGAGAAGAGAAGCAAGGGTAAAAGAAATATGGTGGTTGTCCTTCATTTTCAAAGAGGACCAAAATGACATCACCATGATAAAGTGAAATTTCAGTGTGTCCAACTGTGGCTGCTCAGACCAATATGAGCTCGGAATGCTCTACCACAGGTTGGGCACAGATAATCTGTGTGAATAGTTGGGGTGGATATCCCAAATTCGCACATCCTACGCTTACTTTGTGCTGTCTCAATCCTGCTTTGCTCATAGAGCACAGCACCCTTTCTGATGTGGGCACTCCATGCTGAGCAGTCCTGTGCCAATGTCTCCCATGTTATACAATCAAATCCAAAGCTCTTGGGAGAGACCTTGACAGTGTCCTTGTATCACTTCTTCTGATCACCATGTGATCACCTGCCCCATGTGAGTTCTCCATAAGCTAGTCTTTTTGCCAAGTGTACATTTTGCATTTGAACAACATGACTAGCCAATTGGAGTTGCACTCTCTGAAGCATAGTTTGAATGCTTGGCAGTTCAACTCAAGCCAGGACTTCACTGTTTGGTACCTTATCCTGCCATGTGATCCTCAGAATCTTCCTAAGACAGTTCAAATGTTAGCATTTCAGTTTCCTGGCATGGTACTGGTAGACTGTCCATTTTTTACAGGTGTACAACAATGAGATCAACACAATGACTCTGTAGACCTTCAGTTTGGCAGTCAATCTAATATCTCTCTCTCCCTAACTTTTCTTCGGAGCCTCCCAAATGCTGAACTAGCTCTGGCAGTGCATGCATCAACCTCATTGTCAATGTTTACATCCCTGGAAAGTACACTACTTTGATAGCAAAACCCATGCCAGCTTTATGGTGCTCCCCTTCACTGCGCCCACTCCAGAAAAAGGTGTATCCAACTCCAACTTCAGTAAGCTGGCCTTCATTTGCCAACCTTGTTTCATTCCAGGCTGCTATTTGGATGCCATACCTGTTGAGTTCTCTTGTAACAAGAGCATTTCTTCTTTAAGGTCTACTGCATTTTGTGTTGTCTATCAGTGTGTGCATGTTCCATGTGCCAATGTTGAGTAGAACCATCTTTGCAGATGTTTTTGTATATTTTTTACATTTTTTTGTGTTTGGACCGCATAGTGGGATTCCCTGCCTGCCGTGATAACCAGGCCAGTGTTGGGTAAGCAGGCAATGTTTAGGGCACCTTTTCTAGTCACTTCCTCACACCAGGATTATACGTGTGGAAAAGAAGAAGTGGGTAGAACATATTATTTCTCATAAATAGGGTATATGAGAAGAATATACAAATAAAGGATATAGTGGAGGCTTAGATGAACCTTTCTTTTACCTGAAATGGACAAAGGAGGGTTGAATACACACATGTACACGAAGAATCTAGAGTAGAAATAGATTCAACAGAATTTTTTTTTAAAAGGTATAGGGAGTGGAAGGAAATGAGAAAGGGAAAGTAATACCCAGGAGGAAACAAGCAATTTGATTTCTGTTAAGGGGAAGGGGAAGAAGGGAACTAGAATCTCGAGGAGTATTTTATTTGCCTCTTAGATAATTGGGGAATAGCTGAATAAAATGTGATATATGAATGTAATGTAACAGTATGGTACTAAAAGAAATTATAAAAGAAATCATTTCAGAGAATCCTGGGTAGTATGAAGTGATGGAAAGTGAAGTGAGCAGATCTAGAAAAACAGTTTATACAATAACAGCAACGTTATAAAGAAAACAATTTTGAAAGACAAAAATTCTGTTCAATGCAATGCCCAAATGTGTCTCCAGAGGACTTATGATGAAGCATGTTACCCACTCCTGACAAAGAAGCAATAGACACAAAGTAAGAAAGAGACAAACATTTTTGGACGTGGTAATTGTGTGGATTAGTTTTTAAAGCTTGACCATATTTATTATAATGAGGATTGGATTCCCCCCACCCTATTAGGTTAATTGGGGTAAAAAGGGGATCATGAGAAGGGAAGTTAGCAAGAGGGGATACCAATAAAAATAGAGCAATTGAAATGTTATTTTAAAATGCATAGTAGAAGGAAGAAGGAAGTTTAGAAGAAAGTACAAACAGGACGGTTTACATAACATGTAGAATTAATTATGTGCTTAAAAAATCAAGTCGTATGATAAGGAAATTTTACTTTTTCATAGGGAATCCTATCTTTGGTTATGAATATGGAAATGCTCTTTTCTGTTTTTTAACTTTTGAGTGTTCAAGTTTAAAATTAAAGAAGTATTTTTTTTAAAGACCATATCCAGATGTTTCAGGAAAGGCCTCATAAGCTGTTAGTAGCAAGAGGACAGGCTGTCACCCCAATTGAGGGTCTATGTAGGTCAAGAAATTAAATTACATCACTTGGACACAACCAAGCTCTGAAGGGAAGATTCACACTATGCAAACTTGGAAGATACAGACTGATAAACCAGAATGACCCTATCAATTTACCCTGAAAAATAGAGCTGCCAACAAACCAGGATGCTGATGTCAACTGACCAGTACATTCTCTTCCAAGCAGGAAACCTACTTGAGAAATGAAATTAGTATCAAAAAGCTGCTCAGTGACTGTAGAATTAAAATAAAGGGAGTTGGATGATCTTATGAGTCTCACCTTGAAAGGCAGGGTCATCAACCCTAGTCTTTTCTCTGTTCTAAGAATATGTGTGTCAATCAGGCCAAGATATTTCTGTCTGTTAGTCTGAGCATCCCTTTCCCTGAATAGTACTGGGTAAATATTAAGTTCTTTATTTTAGCTCTCATTTCTTCAACAATCCATACAGAGGCTACCCTTTGGTTATAACATTAAATTTAAGAATTAAAAAAGCTTTACCTTTGATTCTCCTGAATTCTTCTGAGTCATAACCCCTGAATTTTTATTCAATTTAAAATATAAAATTTCAAATTAGAAGGATTTTCATAAGCCGTGTTGAATCTCTCACCTAGTTAGAGAATATATATAGATGTGATCATGTTATTGCTGTACCTCAGAAATCTTCAGTGGATCCCTGTTTTTTACCAAGTAAAGTTCAAGCTCCTTTCCTGGCATCCAAGGCCTTCCACAACCTGGCTATATTCATCCTAATCTCATATTATTCCTTTATCTATTTACCCTATATTCCAGCCAAATAAACTACTCTTTTCATATATCCCTACATTGTGGCCTTGGTTGACATTGCTCCCTGTACCTAAAATGTTCTCCCTCCCTCACTTCATTTGTTCAATTCTTATCATTTTTGAGTCCAGTTTTAATGTCAAATCCTCCATGAAACCTTTCATGACCTTCCTCCTTGAGTATCCCATAGCACTGGTTTTTTTCTTTTCTAATGCACTTATGTAGTAACATGAAGTATAGTTCTAATATGTAACTTACTAGACTAACTCAAGATTGGCTAGGTGGACTTCCAGGTCATATGAGCAACAAGATGGAATGGTAAATATTCTATCCCCATGACCTTTCAGACCTCTTCAAAATAGAAATCATCCACCAAAGAGAAAGCATTTTCAGCTTTTTCCCAGGTATAGGGCATCCAGAATGCAAAAGAATGTTAAAAAAAAAACAAAAACTAGCATCCCTCTCCTACCACCCCCAGGGCTGCACTAGCAGACCCAAGGACTCAACACAAGCATGTGACAAAATTCATTCCTCTCTATTTTCCTACTGTTGTGGAGACCCCAGACTGTGAAAGATTGAGCCCTGACAGAACAGACAACAAGCCCATAAACTGGGAAATGCAATACCAGAGCAGCAACATGGCAGCTCTCTGCCAGTGCCAGCAAGAGCTAAGGAACAGAGGGAACAGGAAAGAATGCCAGGATAGGATACCATATACATTGGAAGGAGGGTGGAGAAACATACACCACTCTACTAAGACTAGAGAAAAAACACAGCATCCAGCCAGGGTCAATTCTGACCACCCATAAGTCAGTTGGGGCAGAGACCTAGTGTGGGAGGAGACTAAGGTCCTCTAAGATCCAGACCCCCAAGGAAACCACCATCAGAGGAAACAGACAGAAAGTAAATAGGTGAAAATTAGGGAGAAAAAAAAACTGAAATTACCAAGCGTCTCAAGAAGAAAACCAAAAGACCTTGAAAGTAGACAGATAAATCAACAGGAAAAACTAATAATAGAAGGGAAAGTGATAGTAAACAATTTTAAGTACCTATGAATAAATATCAGAAAACAGGAAAATTATCCAACACTTGATGAGACAGAGGACATTGTAGAATGTGAGAACATTGAACCACAACATGCTATTTCTATGTGGTTCAAAAGAGAAATAAGAATTATGTAGCAGATGGTATACGGTATATATGGTATGAACAACAAAAAGAATGGGCAGAATAGAAAAAGAATAATTCATAATGACAAGTCTCACCAAAGAAAAGAGAACAATAGATTATAAATGGAAACATACAGAAGTAGAGGACAATGTAAGACAAGCAAAAAATAGCATTAAAAGGAAATATGCTCACTATAAGCAAAAAAAAAAAGAGAGAGAGAGAGAGAAAAAAACTTATCTCAAAGACAGGATTCATAGAGATAACCTAAGGATCATACATCTCCCAGAAGAGCAGCACAGAACAAAAATCCTTACCACCATGATGCAGGAAATAACAAATGAGAACTGTCCAGAACTTCTGAACAACATAGAAAATGAAATACCAAATGAAAGAATTCAAAGATCACCTTTGGTAACTATGTAAAAGATAATTATAAAGACGTAAAAACATACCAAAAGCAGTCCGCAGGAGGAAAAGTATATCCTTGCAAGCATATATATGTAATGCAAGCATGTATTAACAGAATAGAAAAAGCAAAGATTATTGAACTAAATGTACATTTTTTTCAAAATTAGAAATTTGATAAATAGATCTAAAACAAACACAGAAGTGGAGATATTAAAAATTTGAGAGGCAATAAATAAATTGGAAACAAAAAGCAACATAAAAATGGTAAATAAAACTAAAAGCTGGCTCTTTGAAAAGACTAATAAAATTAATAAACCCTTAGCTAATCTAATTAAAAATGAGAACAGAAAATTAAATCAATAGCAAATGAGCAAGGTGAAATCACAGCAAAAACAAAAGAAATAAAAAAGAATAATCATAAAATTATGTACTCTTATATGCTAACAGCTTGGAGAACACCAAAGAAGTAGAGGAACACATCAATAAATATAAAATACCCAAGCTTTCAGAAAACACAATAGAGAACTTAAATAACCAAATCTCAGAAAAGGAAATCAATCTAGCTGCAAAGGAGCAACCAAGATAACCCTGGACCTATTCACAGGAGAACTATTTCAAACTTTTAAAGAACAGTTAGTACAAATACTTCACAAATCATTCTCAAAAATTGAGAAAAAACCCTACCAGAATCCTTTAATGAGATAAACATAGTCCTAATATGATCAAATGGGAAGTACCAGGGAGGGATACAAGATAGTTCAATGTTAGGAAAACAATCATATTTTAAAAAATAAAATATCCAGAAATGCATGATCATCTCATCATCAAAAGCCTTTAACATAGTATGATACCATTTTGTGCTTAAAAACAACAGACAAAACCCTACAAAATATAGGCAGAGAAGGACTTTTTTTCTCATAAAAAGAATCTATCTAAAACCAAAAGCAAGCATCATACACAATGAGGATACATTAGAACTTTTCCCAGTAAATACGGGAGTGAAGCACAATTGCCCACTCTCCACACTATTTTTTTATGTAATTCTGAAAATGATAGCAATAAGACAAGAGAAAGGAATTAATAGAATAGAGATAGATGATGAGGAAATAAAACCATCCCTGATGCTGATGATGCTTTACTTGGAAAACCCCAGGGAACCAGCAAAGATACTAATTGAGACAATAGCATCAGCAAAGTTGCAAGCTACATAACCCTCAAAAGTGAACAGCATTTCTATATAATTAAAAACAAAATCTAATAAGTTATAATAGAAAGGAAAACTTCATTCTAAATAACAGCAAACTGTCTAAAATACCTTCCAAAGTACACAAAAGACTTGTATAAATTCAGTTACAAAATATTCTTTAAAGAATTAAAGAACAAGGTACAAAACAGGAAGGATATTCAATGCTCATGGCTATGCAATGCCAATGTAATAAAAATAACAATACCACAAAAATTAATTTACACTTTTAATGCTATTTTAATCAAAAAATCAAAAGACACTTTATAGAGTTCAATAAAATAATAACAAAATTCATTTGGAGAAACAAAAGATCTAGAATATTGAGGGAAATAACAAAAAGAAATAAGAGTAAGGCAGGAATGGCACTTAAAAAGTAGTAGCCATCAAAACTAGCTAGCATTGGTTTAAAAGTAGAGGTGGACCAGTGGAACATTCTAGACAAAGGAGATTCAGAAACAATAGAATTTAATAATTCAGTATTTGATAAAGTGGCATATATAAGTTATCTAGAGAAAAATTCTCTGATTAAAAAAAACTTCTGGGAAAACTGGAAAGCATTTTGAAAGAAATTAGGCTTACAACAATACACCAGGGTTGGGAGCCTGTGACCCCAAGGCCACATGTTGCCTTCTAGGTCCTTGGGTGCTGCCTTTTGACTGAGTCCAAGTTTGATAGAATAAATTCTTTTATTAGATATTTGTTCTGTGAAGTTTGGATTCAGTCAAAGGGTCACGTTTGAGGACCTAGAGAGCCTCGTGTGGCTTTTAGGCCATAGGTTCTCCACCCCTGCCTTATATTATATTCCCCAATACATTCTAAATGGATACATGACTTTAATCTTAGAGACCATACTATGAAAAAATTAGAAGAGAAACAGACTGTGTGGCTCTTTCAGCTATGAATAAGAGATGTATTCTTAACCAAACAAGAGATAGAGACAATTACAAAAAGATAAAATAGTTAACTTTGATTACTTGAAACTGAAAAACTACTTTACAGACAATATTAATGCATCTAATATATGAAGGGAAGTGGTCAAATGGGGAAAAAAATCTTTGTATCTAATTTCTCTGACAAGGATTTGGTATCCAAGACATATAAAAAATTAGTAAATATAAAATATAAGACTAATAGCCATTCCCTAATAGATAAATGGTCAAAGGACACGAGCTAACAATTTTCAAAAGAACTGCAAAGTAGTTACAGCCATATGAAAAAATACTCCAAAAATCACCAATAAAAAGAGAAATATAAATCAAAATAATTCTAAGTTCTAACTCATACCCTGCAAACTAGCAAAAAAAAAAAATGGAAACAGTGTTGGTGGTATGGTGGAAAGACAGGCGCACTGTCTGTGGAGCTGTGAAATTGTACAAATGTTTTGGAAAGCAAATTGGAATGACACAAATAAAGCTATTAAAATGTTTCTACCCTTTGAATCTTAGTCTCCATTACCCTGCTTGTACCCCAAGGAAGTCGTTGATAAAAAAAAAAAAAGCCCAAGAGTTATTAACCAAGTAGAAGCCTATCAACTGGGAAATGGCTAAACAAACTGTAGTACGTGAATGTAATGGAATACTACTGTACTATAAGAAATAATGTATGTGATGAATACAGAGAAGAATGGAAAGATCTATATGAACTGATGTAAAATGGAGTGAGCAGGGCCAAGGAAACAATACATAGTAACTACAGTGTAAATGACAAGAACAATGATACACCAAAAAAAAAATCAAAAGTAAGTGTAACAAAATTATAAAGCTCAAATGTGACTCATATGAAGAGACATGAGAAGACACCCACAACCTACCCCTTCTTGTAGGTGGGAGGCCCATCCATGTTACACATTGCACATGTTTTTGAACTTCCTCAATGTATTGATCAGTAGTACTGACTTCCCCCACTAAAAAAATATTATTTCTTATATGTATGAGATGGCCCTCAAGGAGGGATAGTGGGGAGAGATACATGGGATACTCTGGTGACCTAAGGAGCCAAAAATATCGATAACAATTGTTTTCATGAAAAAAGGTGGGGATGAAAGAAGGAGGCCTTGCTTGGGTGGTAGGAGGGAGTTCCACTGATAAATGCTCCTATGGGTGAGGAGAAATGATCTGTGAAGGAAGATGGGGACCTTGAACTGGGTCTGACCTGGAGAATTTTGTACTTGAAAAGTCTACTCATCCTATCTCAGTGGAGCTGGAATTCTTGATGGCAACAGACTCCTGGGGAAATTGAAGAACATGATCCCAGTGAAAGGATTTTAGGCAAATTAGCGGGATCGAAAAGATTATTCAAGTAGTTTATAGATCAGTGTTGTCCTGCATTATTGGAAATGTGAGGGGAAGGGACCCTAACATCTACAACAACTGGCATTGTTTTGGGAATGATGCATAATAGAAAAGGGGAATCTACCAAACAAGATTTACAAGGCAGCAACAGAAACTGCCAAAGAAGAGACCTTAGAATGGATATGTTGAATATTTTGAATGCATGAGAGAAAAGAAAGATACCAGATTATTATAGGGGTCATAAATCAGAATGAGGGAAAATGGATAATGAAGAGAGTGAGAGAAATCCTTTTTATAAGGGTGCAAAAAAAAAGAAATTTAAATAACTACGTGAAGCCAATTCAAGTGAAGCCAGAATGGAGATGACAGATGTAATAGTAGGAAAGAACTGAGACATAAGAGAGCATGGTGAGGGCAAAGGGAGGTTTAGGATGAATGAGGGGGTGGAAAAAGTCAAAGAATAGTAACTGGTCATTAGAAAATGGAATTTTGGAATTCATGCTCTTAGAGGGAATAAAAATCTGTGTGATGTTGAGATTGTAGAGATGAAGGTCATTAGAGTTTCTGTGACTCGGATCCATAGCATGCCAATATGGACAAGTATAGTTAATATCTCACCATAAAAGACTGATAAAATCATCTTCTGTAATCACCAGCTTAGCCCTGAAGATTGTAAAATGTTGATTCCTGGTGGATATAAGAGGAGGAAAAAAGACAAGGAGTTACTGCATTTTTACTAATAACTTGGCTGAAAAGTGACAAGGCAACATCTGGAATAGATATCAATTTGGCATGCAGCTCATCTCCTCAGATAAGATTCAATATGACAAGCACTGTTATAAGAAAATAAGCTCCATCTAGTTAAATTAGAATGATTAGGGTCATTTAGGCAGAGGAAGTTTAATTTGAATGGATCTAAAAGTTTTGTATAAATCAGAATACCTAAGTATTTAATCTTGCCTAAAGCTTGTTTTAAAATTGAAAGTGATTATAGCATAGACCTATAAGGAATGGGAATATATTAGAAATTAATTTTTAACTGTTTCTCACCACAGATTTATATGTCAAGAAATCAATCCAAGAATGCTTGCCTTCCATTTTGTACACAATAATAGAAGTAAATGTTCTGTTAAACAATTCGTTAACCATTTCATTGTTTGATTGATTCTTAAATGTTGTTGATCAACTAGAATGTGCCTTAATTTTTGACTTGCTTTTTCTAACTAGCGACTAAGCTTACATTGCAACATGAATCAATAAAATTGCAAATAACTAATCTCTTACATTGCTTTTTATAATTAAGTAGTCAGGTGTGGTTTGAAAGATCTCAGGAGAGGTTATATAGCTCTGAATGGACTGAGTATATGTAGCATGATACAAGATAAAGTAGATTTAGCAATTCTCCAACTTGAATGACTAACAAAGATAGCCAGATTATATTGGGGGGCTTGTATTATTTGACTTTGCTGTCTGTATAAAGACCAGAGGTCTATTTTGTTCTGTTTCACATTGTCCATACTTTTAGCACTCATTCAGATTTTTTTGTGAGTTTCTGATGCTTCTGATTAGCTTTGAGTTAGACAACCAGCCACAAGTATGCATCCAATCAGTGTGCTATCTAATGACTAATCTAAGCATAAGTCTAATTTTTAAAAATCCCCTTTTCCTGGAGCCTAATAGTTATTGATCCTGAAATGACCTTTGTAAGCTATTCATCATCATCACCATCTTCTTCAAAATAGAAACATCAACTTAACATTTTCTCTGCAGAGACCAGTCACTTCCAAATCTGCCAGAGCAGCAAAACTCATTGGCCATTTGTGTCAGCCTGATGGACCACCTGATCAGTGCCTGAGGGTCAAATTAGGAGGTGGTAGAAATGATTACACAAGAGAGGATTACAACGACAGAGGTATTTATTGAAGGGTGCACAGAATCAGCAGCCTGATGCTCCATTTCTGCTAATGCTGAAGTGGAAACACTGTTATTCAACAGATCTCCATCCCCAAGTTTCAGTTTCTTGAACTCTGAGGTTTGCTGTGTAGCCCCATTCATATCAAATGTGCCTGTCAAAGCACTGAGTGCTCTCCCACTTTATCCCCTTGTTGCCTATTTCTCTTGTAATTTCCTTGCAAAAAGCATAGGGAAGCATTCACTAGGATAGGGTATTTTCAAAAGCAGAGATTCATCAGCCTCTAAGAAGTTGCAATCCTGAGCTGTGCCTCATACTGACTCTATTTTAGACCTATGTCCAATATGCAATAAACACTCTGCCAGTTAGGGAAAATCAATGTCATGTTCCCTTTGTATCCATGTGGCTGCCCAGAACAAAGGGGAAATGATTCTGACTTTTTTCTACATTCTACTAAATTCTGTTTTCTATTCAAAATGAAGAGGAGAGCAACAGAACACAAAAAAACTTCCTATATTTGAGACATTTTGGGAATGGGAGAATGTTATGAGTGAACAACACAACTATTGTCTTGGGGGAATCTCATGTCTACAAGTTTTATCAAACTGACCTCCTTGAGAGAAGAAATCATGTCTTTATACATTCCTGCATTTCTCAAATTGTTTAACATAATGTCATGTAGTTAGTAGGTACCAAAGAGTTGATAAATGAATTAATGAATGAAGACTATTGCCCCATTTGCATAATAAAACTTTAAAAATCCATCTATTTAAGGGCAAAGTAGTAAAGCATCCTATTGTAGCAATATTTCAAAGGTTCTATAATTTTATCATTGTTGGCTTTCCCTCCGCTGTCAAAGATCACAATCCCAGATGGTAAACTATCTTTTTGAGCTGCTGTGGCCAAAAAAAAAAAATCAACACTGAGGCTAACATGGTGATGAATCACTCAAATATTGGGAAAAAATTAGTATAGCTAAGTATAAAGCATGATTACATGATTATATCTCTAAGTCTGTCTAAAATGATAAAAGCTGGGGCACAAAAAGACCCTTCCGTAAAATCAAAAAAGTATGTATGTCTGTAGTCAAGAGCTAACATTATTTGCAACAGAGGAACATTGAAACACTTTCCCAGTGGGTACAGAGCTAAAATAAGTATGTTTTCACTTTGCTATTATTTTGGCATTCTGGAAAAATTGGATACAACTATAAGACAAAGAAATTTGAGGTATAAAATATTAACAAAGGACAGGCAAATTGTAAAGATATGGTATTACAGTTTTCCTTTAAAAATTCACCAAAGAAACTAATAAAAATCATTAATACCTTTGGTAAAGTAACAGTTTACAAAACAAATTCATAAAAATTAGCACTAGCACTATACAGCAATAATAAAAATCAGAAATGTTTTTAAAATATTATTTAAAATAGCTATAAAATAGCTAAAAAAATTTAATACGCAACCTAGCAAGACAGGCCTTATATAAATATAACTACACAGCATATTGTTATAGAAATAATAGTTAAACTATTGAAGAGACATTTACTGTTAATAGTTGGTCAAAATTACAAAATGATGACATTATGTAAATTAGTTTACAAATTACACCAATCAAATGACAAAAGAATTACTTTATAGAACTCGATAAAATAGTGACAAAAGGCATCTGGAAGAAAATAAGTCCAGAACCTCTTTTAAACTGGCACTACCATGCCTCAAACAATATAATAAAGGCTTAGCAATGGTCACAAAACAAAAAATTAAATCAGTGGAATGAATAACATAAGCAAGATCCAGAAACAATTAAACACAGTTCCCTGGTGTTCAATAAACATAAGAATACAAATTATTAGGGTAAGGACTGCCTGTTCCACAAGAACTGTGAAGTAAGCTAAAAAGCATTTAATCAGAAAATAAATTTGCTTTATAACTGAAATATAAAAAGTCATCTCATAAAAAGAAATTAGAGAACAAAATGACATACCTTTGCAATACATGGATAGGGAATAGAGGAGATCACAAAAAAGCATTGTTTTCATTATACAAAGTATAAAAGCTATTGCATCAACAAAATCAATACAGCTACAATAAGTGAAACTTGAGTAAGAAGAAATATTTTCATCAAGTATCTCTGAAAAAAGTCTGATATCCAAGATATATAGGGAATTGCCACTAACGTATAGGACAAAAAGTCATGTTTCAATTTTTGCAGTCAAAGTCAAAGGGTATGAACAGTTTTCAAAAAATAGATGTAAATTACAACCAAACATATTAAAAATTTCCACAAATCATCAATAATTAGAGAAAAGATAAAATAAATCAATTCTAAGATCTCACTTCACATGAGGCAAGGAAATTATAAAGGAAATTTGTGATTACAAGAAATTACAAAGTTGATAAAATAACCAGGACTTTGCAAAGTTAATAAAATAGTTTTAGAGTAGCCATGGAAAGATAGGCATACTACTGTTGGTAGGGCTATAAATTGGTTTAACTGTTCTGGAAATAAAATGGAATTATTCAAAAAAAGTCACTCAATTGTTCATATTATTTAATCTTTTGATCTCACTACTGGGTATGTACCCCCACAGAAATAAAAGAGTGAAAGAAAAGTCTCATGTATATGTGACTTAACATCACTTTCTGCAATAAGAGAAACAAAGTAGGTCCCCATCAAATGGGGAGTGGATAACCCTGACCCATTCCTACTTTTCCAGTCTTCTTATAGCTTCCACCCTACTATGTATTCTGTGATCTAGTAACACTGATACTCTTGTGGATCCTCACAAATGACACTTCATTTTCAAATTCCAGGCATTTTCACTGGGCATCCCTTTTGCCTGGCGTTCTGTCTCTTAATCTTCCCAACTTCCTCCAAATAGCAAACAAAATCCACCCTTCTATAAGCAACCTTTCCCAATCCTCCTTAACATAGAGCTTTGCCTCTGTAATTATCTCAGACTTTTCCGGTATGTAGCTTAATTGTACGTAGTTGGTTGCCTGCTGTCTCCCCCATTAGATTGTGAGCTCCATGAGAGCAAGGGATTATTTTTGCCTTTCTTACAGTAGGGGCTTAAAAAATGCTTATTGCTGAAGAAATTGTATCCCAACAGATAGCAATACTTGTTTGGGATCACCTCCCAAGTTGCCTAGTGTTAACAGACTCAGTCTTCAGAAGGGTGACTGCTATTATGGGGAAGGCTATCCTAACCCTAGCTCGTAGCCCTCTTATTCGCTTCTCCTTCATACTAACGTAAGAGACTAGGGTTTTTTAGCAAAGATTTCCTCAAATATCATAGAAACAACACTCATTACAAAGCAAATCCTCCCATCTCAAAAGCACGGGATGCTCTCCCCTATATTTACACAGAGTCCAAAGAAGAAAGAGTAGGCATGCAATTAAAGCACAGTGGTAATAAGGTACCAGTATAGAGAAAACGTGTCCTAGCAACTCATTTCCTGACATGTAAGGTCTCAATGTCCTTTCTGTCTCTAGAAGGTCCTTATGAAGTTTGCCACCCCAGGGCATGGTATCTCCACAAGATGGACAACTCTGCTGAGTGTGTTCAAATAGGTCAATTGTTCTGGATCCTCCTCCAAAAACTCCCACTAGGAAGTTGGTTTGGAGAGGTCACCTTTGCCATCCAGCAGCTGCTGCCACACTGGCATGGAAAGTCCAATATGTTACTTGGTTATTCTTTCTTTTTGTATCCCCAAGAGATCATAAAAATGGGAAAGGGACCCCCATGTACAAAAATATTTATAGCAGCTCTCTTTGTGGTGGCCAAGAACTGAAAATCTAGGGGATGCCCATCCATTGGGGAATGGCTGAATAAATTATGGTATATGAATGTAATGGAATACTATTGCTCTATAAGAAGTAATGAGCAGGAAGACTTCAGAGAGGCCTGGAAGGACTTACATGAAGTGATGTTGAGTGAAAGGGGCAGAACCAGGAGAACTTTGTACACAGCAACGACCACAGTGTGTGAGGATTTTTTCTGGCAGAATGTCATGTCGGGGGGATAGGTTGATCCACCTCACTCCCTAGCCTCACCCTTCAATGGTAGCTGCCTTCTTTATTTTTACATTCAGAAACTGGCTTGACTGGGTGATTCTCTTCAGAGTGTTACAGTGTTATTTCAGCTAGGGCAATGATCCTTAGCCTCAGATTGTCAGAAGTCTCTTCTCTTTTGATTCCATCAGACTCTTTACTCTGTCACATCTAGAAAATGGGGAGGGAAGGGAATAAACGTTATAATATTACAACACCTATTATGTTCCAGGGACTGTGCCAAGCACTATTTTTTTTTTACAAATATTAATCTCATTTGATCCTTGAAACAACCCTGTTAGGTAGGTGGTATTATTTTCTCCATTTTACAGTTGAGGAAGCTGAGACAAATAGAAGTTAAATGACTTGCCCAGGGTCTAACAACTAGTAAGTGTCTGAAGTTGGATTTGAACTCAGGTCTTCCTGGATCCAAGTCCAGGGCTCTATCCACTGTACAACCTAATTTCCTTAAGCATAGAAGTCTAGGCTCTCCTGTTAAATAATCCTTCCTGTTTCAAAAGCCCCATTCCTTTGGAAGGCACTATTTCCTGGCTTAGAGTAATCAGTCCTAATTCAGTTAGTTACCCTTCCTGGCATTCATTTTAAGGTCTCTTGCAATTCATTTCCAGACCTGTGAGTGACTTGGCATAGAGGTGAAAATGCAGTCTGTTCCTAGATGTGAGTTCATTGTCTCCCAGGCCTCTTCATATTCAGTCAAGTTATTTAAGACACAAGTAAGACCTTCCTCCTTTACATTCTGAAGTCTGTCTTTCAGCCCCTCCAGATCTCCAGCTTTTACAGGCCTCACTCCCTCACCGTTACAAAATATAATTGTGCCACAAGCAACAAATATAACAAATACAGAGAAACATGGAAAGACTCACATCAATTGATGCAGGTCAAAGTAAAGAGAAAACAACATACAATTACTACTATAATATAACTGAAAATAACATTAATAGAACAACTGAACTGTGGTTAACTGCAGTGAACAATCCTGGTACTGCTGAGGTTTAGGGGTGCTTGGACCCCAAAATGAATCCAACCCAAGTTTTCCTTCTTCTATAGACAAGGTTTATTAGAACACTGATAGAAGGTGGGTGTGATTCTAGAAATCCCCCATGTTGGCCAGACTCTTAAGGAATCTAAACATTTGTATCACTAATGCAAGTAGGCCACATTGAATGGAGCCCAAGATGAATCTTACATAGAGAAAGACTGTGGGAGGGATCTAGCAGTGACCCAGTAGTCTGGGTTGACTGACAGAAGGGGTCTAGGGAGGATCGGGATGGGAGTGAACGGGGAGGTAACAGAAAAGAATGTGGAATACTAGGACCTGGACCACGTGGCCAATGGAGAATAAGGTCTAAATGGGATCAAGGGTAGGAAGTAGCCAGAGACTTCTGGAGGCAAGAGAGAATGGAGGACTGGGCAATAGAGAATTGGGAGATTGGATGTAGGCCACAATGAAAGGCCAGTTGAGAAAATTACTGGGATGCCTCAAGCAAATACCAAAGATTTGACCATATGGGAAAGTTCAAGGAGATTTTGGGGAGGGGTAGGGAGGAAGAGGGGAGGCAGGGTTTCCAGAGCCTGTACCCTATCAGTACAAGGGAATGAATGACAAAATACATTTCTCTCCTCTTGCCAGAGAGGTGGGGACCATCAGTGCAAAATACTTCCTTTGATGTCAAGCAATTGTTTTGTCAGTCATTTTTACTATGCTCTTTTTCTCTTTAACAAGGAAAGGTTCAATGGAGGGGGAAATAGATTTATTTAGACCAAACTCTACTTCGTCATTGTTTGGAACCTTATTGGCTCAGAATGAATGTAAATAACAATCGTCTCTGTTTTGGCCAGAAACCCTGAGGGTTCTCCCTTCCCAGATCTATATTTTTTTAGAGGACATTTTTTGCCTCATTTCTTATTAAGCCTTAATCACCTTAATCACTAAATAGACTTTGCCTCAATCAAACTGAGATCTGTAAAGGATCTTAACTTGAAAAGACTGAGGGTCTCCACTGCCCACTGGGCCATCTCAAGTTGTTCTGATGTATATCTGGTCACTGGACCCAGATGGCCTTCGCTGGAGGTGAAAGTGAGGCTGGTGACTTTGTACGCCCTCCCTCACTTAACTCCAGTTCATTTCCATATCATGACATTGCCTTCATGACGCTACGGTCCTCTTCAAGACCAAAGGTCAAGCAGCAGCAGCAGATTTATCCTGGGAAATGAATCTGGTGTAAAAAAAAAAGGCATTAATAAAACTTTTTTTAATTTAGGAAGATTAATCCTTAGAGCAGAGCCCAGTATCTGTGAGTCTGATTTTTTAAATATTTTCCCAACTATATTTCAATATAATTAATTTTCTTTGTAAACTTATGTATTATTCTCTTTTTTAATATAAAACATTATTCTGAGAAGGAATCTATAGCTTTCACTGGAATGCCAAGGAGGCCCATGACACAAAAAAAGTTAGAAACCCTTGCCTTAAAGAAAAGATACATTCTGTCTAGGTCCATAGTCAAAAAACTTTTCTAGTTTGACATCCTACTAGAGCAAAGATCATACCCAGAGGAAGTATCAAGTAGTTTTATGCAGTTTTATAATCTTATATTTAGCATAATATTTTGATGAATACATATTTGATGGATTATGCTGAATAAAAGTAGTTGGCTTATTAATGCATTGGTTCAGTACTTTCTAAACAATACTGAAGCAGGAATTCCAATTTTTATGCCAGAAATTTTGCTGTTTTAGTAAAATAGAATAAAAAGCGGGAAAGAACAAATGAGAGAGAAGAAGGGAGGGAAAGGGAAGGGGAGGAGGAAAGGGGAAGGGAGGGGAGGGAAGGAGAGAGAGAGAGTAGTATTTAATTCTAAATATTACTAATTTTGAAATCCTTAAGGCTGGCGATATGTGTCCTCATTGGGTACATTCTGCCAGGACATTCTGCAGTGGCTGCAGTCTATCACAGTTCATGCAGTGACTCCAGGCTGAAACCAAATCCTCTGTTAGTTCATTGCTCATAAATTTGGAGTGGCGCCTAGAAATAGCTCCACCACAGTCGGTAATGGCATGCAGAATGGGAGCAAATGTTCTACATGGCGGCTGTCATCTTTGATTAGATAAATTAAGGAGGCGAGCATGTTTCCACCATTTGGTTCAGTTTTATTTTAGTCCCAGAGGTCCATTCCTCCCATTTTATGTCCTGGCACTTTCCCATTGGCGAAGGGGATACTACTGTGTCATGAGTGCAGCCTCCTCAAGCAAAAGTACCATGGGACAATATCATGCCTCAGGGACACCCAACATTCAACAAACCAGTGGTGCAGCTGTTCTGTAATTGATCACAGAGCTGTCTCTTTATCTCAGTTTCCTTGAACTCATCCCTACTTAAAAATAAAATAATTAAGGAATATTTTGGGGGATTTATTAAGTTATTTTCAAGAATAATTAATTTATCCAAAATATAGATCAGAACATAAGATATTTAATAAATATACTAGTTAAATTTACATGGGCAGAGGGAAGTTGAAAATTAAGCAATCATCTAGAAAATTTCATTATTACAAAGGGCTTATACTAAAGTCCCAGAGTCATTCATCTTTTAATGTCATGATTTTTTTTAAAATTCAGATAATTGCCTCAACTCTCTGTTATGTAAATACATATGCCCAGTAGTATACAATTCATATCCATTATGAGTTACTGGAACTTTTTTCCCCCTTTAGGCAGACACTTCAAGCGTTTTTTACCTAGAATGAGAGTAATTTTACAGTAGTTAAATTTAGTGAAAGTGAAAGTTTGCTTGTCCCTTGACCGTTCAATGTGGCAAAGTAACTCCATTCTCAAAAATCCTAATAAAGAAGGATTCAGTCCCCTATCCTGTGTAGACCTATATTTACAATAGCTGTTTGGAGTACATATCAAGGGTTGAATATTGTCACCCCACAAACTCAAATTCTTATCTAAAATGACTGTTTCTAGTTTAAATAAATTAAGGGTTTCAGATAAGATCATGCTATGCTATTGATAGTCTCTACAATCCAAGCATAAACCCTAATATGATTGCTTACCACTGCTGTAGCAACTGAGACTAAAACTTCTAATGAATTTAAAGATTAAAGAAATCTCCTTTCTTACCAATATCATTAGTCATCGTCCAATAGAATGTAAGTTCTCTGAGGTCAGGTACTGTTTCCCTTTGTATTCTTGGAATCTAGTCACAAATCCTGGAACCTAGAAAACAGGTATTTTGTGAAACTAAATTACAAAAATTTTAATTTATGAAGCTTCATCAAGTCTTGACAGCTTAAATCACAGAGCTGCAAGATTGCTTCAGTACTACAAATTGGGTAATTCTAAGATCATGATGCAGAACCACCTTGAATATGGAATACACAACAAAGCTCTCTAGTAGTCCGTCTTATCTAAACCAAAATTTATCTCATATACAGGCTGAAAGCAAAGCATTAGAGTAATGCTGCATCACTGCATATCACAGAAATTAAAGGAGTAACTTCAAATATAAATGCTTCCTTCAATACACAGTCAGAAAACTTGCCAGCAGGTTCAGCAGAACAAAGGAAATGCACATCACTATATCTACCACTCATGCATGACAACCTCTGTTCAGACTATAGAGAATTGTGCCACAAACAACTCATAGATTCAAGGATCCAGAATGTAGATTCCACATGAAAGGTCTTCTCAAAAGAACATTCTATTCTAAGTTCATTATAAGCAGAATGGTTTTTCACTTTATTTTTATTATTTCACTCTCCTTTTATCTCATTCTAGTATCTTGAAAAATACTTCCTAAACAATTGTTGCTTGATAAATTCTTGTTGGATTCGATCTGAAACAAGTCCAGGAAATTACATGGCAATTCCTATTACCTAGCACAATTGTTTTCCTGTTGTATCCCTCATTAGAATGTGAGTTCTTTGAGAACAAGGGTTTTTTTTCCTTTCCTTGTATCCCTAGCTCTTACTATATTGCTTAGCTCTTAGTAAGTACTAAATAAGTATACTTACTGACTTTAAAGCCCTAAAATTTTATCATATTCCAAAAGCCGATGTCACCACACTTTAAAACGCTACAGTACTTGCCACCATTACTCAGAAATGGTCATGAATACAAAATAGAAGTTGTTTCTTTCCTTGAAAGAAATAGTGAATGTGATTGCTGAGCCTTTATTTGTGATCTTTAAAAGATAAAATGGGCAAAGTGCCTCAGGAATGGAGATGTATAAATGTCCCAGCTTTCAAGGAAAGAAAATCTATAACCCAGTGTTAAAATATATTATTACAGGGGAGAGTTAGGAACATCTAGAAAAAGAAGTGATTACAAAGAACCAGAAAGTTTTCATCCCAACAGGTCCAACCAATATTATTGACATTTTTACAACTTGTCAACCCAATATTGTTTACATTTTTTACAGTTTTTCTAGACTGGCAAATCAGGAGAATATAAAAGCCCTTGACAAAATCACTCAGACTCATTTTATGGAAAAGATGTAGAAATACAGGCAAGAAAATAGAACAGGTGGATTTGTGATTGCTTTAGTGGTAGTTGCCATCTGTTTGTCAAATGGATTGTTTCAAGTGGTGGCCATGAATAAGGGAATAACCTATTAATAACTACAAATAACTAATGAATGAATAGCACCTAGTACCTACTATGTGCCAGGCATTTGCTAAGAGCTTTACAAACATTCCCTCATTTGATCTTTCACAACAGCTCTACAACTTAGGCTTGGTTATCATCCCCATTTTACAGCTAAGAAAACTAAGACAAACAAAAGCTAAGTGACTTTCCATAAACAAATGTATAATGTAAAAGAAAATAAACTGATTGTGTAAAAAGATTGAAGTATATAACCTAGGGATAGCCCCTGTGTTTCAATGGTTTCTTCCAAATGTTAGAGGACCTTGAGCAAAGCCCTCAGAATGTTAGATGGACCTCTGTAAGTGAGCTTGTGCAAGGATATGAGCCAAGACTGTATAAGACAGAGAGAAATGCATGGGCTATCATCTATGTTGTTGGAAGGAGAGTCACAGAAATGAGATCTTAAATGTTTTGGAGTATTGGCAAGGAGTCAACACAGAAAGAAGTCTCAAAATTGGAATGTCCCAGGAAACTGTGTTTCACTTTATACATACTATTTAACATTTTGTTAATGACTTAGACACAATCAGCACATTTATCAAATTTGCAAATGACACAAAGTTTAAAGGGGATAATTAACACTTTGACTGACAGTCAGGATCCAAAGAGATCTTATCAGGCCAGACCATTTGGGCTGAACCTAACAAGATGAAATTTTATACAGCAAATGTAAAGTCTTACTGAGGTTCAAAAAATTAACTTCATGAACACAAATTGGGAAATATATAACAAAGCAGCAATTTTTCTGAAAAAAGATATGACAATTTTCACGAATTCCAAATTCAATATGAATCGAGAATATGATATAACCACCAAGAAAGGTCATGAAATTTCAAGCTGCATTAAGAGATACATAGTACCCAGGACATAGACTCCAATTTTGCTTTACCCTTATCAGACCATAACTAAAGTCTTGCATTCAGCTCAGGGAGTCACATTTTGGGACATTGGAATCCTGGAAAACATCCTAGGGAAGTCAGTCAGGATAGAAAGATAGCTGGAGTCCATGACAAATAAGAACTGGCTGGAGGGGCGGTGGGGAGCTGGTATATATAACCTGGAGAAAAGTAAATTAATGGCAACATAAAAGTTATCTTAAAGAATTTGAGGAACTCTTACTGGGAAAAAGGAGTTAACTTGTTCCATTAGACCCCAGAAGACAAAACTAGAGAACACCTGGTTGTACTCTCAAAGAGACAGGTTAAGAATTGATATAAGGACAAACTTCCTAATGACTAAAATTGTCTAAAAGTCCTTTCCCCACTCAGTAAAAATCTTACATCAAAGGTTAGATAACCATTTTTGTGGCATGATGTAGAGGAAAGTCTTGTTCATGTATCATTTAGACTAGGTACCCTTTAAGCTTCCCTCCCCATTCTAATAGTCTAATTCCATTAATTATTCACCAATTATCAATGGATTCCTTCCATGATTTTTTCCTTGGTAAGCCATCAACCAAGAGAAAATAATCATAGGTGAAAGGAAGGCAGATTTTCTGGCCAAAACCTCTGAAGTGGAATTATCTTGTATTTCTATACCTATGGATGTAGCCCAGATATAATCTTGCTAAAGAGGAGTGCTGCCTTGAAGCATAAGTTGATAGCAAAGAAAGTATCTAGGATTTATGCCCATGTGGCAGAGTTGTGCAAGGTTGGATGGATATGCTTTTAGGATTTCACTTTCATTATTTAATGCGATAGAATTTTGTTTCCTAAGTTATGGTTTTTATCCGGAGTAGTTTTGTAATGATAAGGTTCAGTCATGTTGAAGGCCTGTTTGTTCTTTATCTGTTTACCAATACCAGACACCAAGGATACTGTGGTGACCTGACTTCAGATCTCAGCTCTGCTACCTCTATGTGAGCTTGACCAAGCCAAGTTATTCGACATCCCTGGGGCTCTATTTTATCTTCTATAAAACGAGGGAGTTCAACTAATTATATCCAAGGTTGCTTCCAGCTCTAGATATGAGATCCTATGAATAAGACCTTCCACTCCTTACTTGTCTGTGTAGATCTGGTCATTGGAAACACCAAATTAATGATGATAGCAACTAATTATGTGTCCAGCACCTAATTATACTTCCCTAGTATCATTAGGAATCTTCTCCAAAAAGAATTACATTGGATTCACTTCTTACCTGAAATATCTTCTATTTTTCTAATGGTAACTACCCTCGAAAAAATTAGAGAGGGGAGGAAAATGAGAGTGTAAACTCCTCATGGACAATAATGCAGGTGTCCCCACAGCTTTGCAGTCCAGTGACTGGACTGTAGAGTATGCTTAAAAATTTCTTGTAGAATTGACTGAGAAGTAAAGGATAAAGAAAAGGGAAGGAGAAAGAGAATATGCTGACTGAGGTTGGTGTCGCTCCTCCCTTTGCATAGCTGCCTAGACAGCTGTGATCCATAAACAAATATCACTGATTTGAGAATGCCTGTGCCAACCAAGTATTTTCACCAGTGATTAATCTGTCAAAAGCCCTTTAGATCATGAGAAAGCTAAAATAATTTCTGTGTTAAAACAGAAATTAAACTGAATTCAATGATGACGGCAAATGCCAGGTTACCAACAATATAAAACCTAATGTCTCTATTTATCAAAGACATTAGGACATAATTAGCATAAGGGATGCCATGTTCTATCACCCCATGAGTTCGAAGTTGAGACATTCTATTAACAGCACTGTGCAGATGTTTCCTCCTATTTCTAAATAACAAGATAGCAGAGGTTACCTACCATACCATGTGCCTTTCTGTTGACCTGGAGCAAGACTCTTTTCTATAAAAATAGAAATTGAACTATTTACATTTGATGCTTAGGACATATACTTTCAAAGTTCCATATGAATGAATAAAGAATGGCAAAGTTAATCAGTTAATGAGACAGGAAAGGAGGAATAAACACAAAGATGTAAAAGATATCTCTGAACTTCAATTTGAATGGGCATTTTTTCTTTGGAAAAAGGGGGCACAATTATGAATTTTGATAGTAAAACAATGAGAAAAATATGGTTTAAAAGATCAATTATTCTACAGTTTTGTTTTGCAAATGAATGAAAATTTTATTCTATTGTTTCTTATCAATCTTTGACTCATTCATTTACCAAATGCATTAATAATAGTGAGTCTGCATGTGGGGAAAGAGGAAGTAGTAAGTGGAGAAGATATCAGCTTGTGTTAAGGCTGGATTCTACATATGGGTATGTATGGGTAAGTGGGGCCTTAGTATATCTGTGAATCAGTGAGTAGTGGGGAGATGCACCATCTCATATGTCTAAAATCTCCTCCATCCTTTTCTCCATAGAGTTCTTTTCTTTCTTTAAGACTCAACTCAAGCACCACCTTCCGCATAAAGTCTTTCTTAAAATGTATATACATAAATTATATTTCTATATGTATTATATGTAAAGATTTCTTTATAGTTTGTTATATATTGTTATATATTTATGTATTATATAATTATATTTTACTGATACTTTTTATCTTCATAATTTGTATCCTTTTCTTTTAAGAAGGGTATGAGTTTGTGTCATTAGAATATAAATAAGATCATTTTAAGTAGAGATTGTTTCATTCTTGACATATAGCAGATAAATATTTTTAATGGATTAATTGAACAGAGAAGAGCAGCTATATTCTTCATTACAAAGCATATTGGAAGGGTGAGTTTATGAGCTACCTGCAGTTCTGGGAAATAGATGTCTGAGCAAAGATTATGCATTGAGAGTGGAGGTGGGGAGCTTCACAAAGGAAGAGTAGGAGGGACATCATAACATTCAATATTAAGATGATTTTCATCCAGTCTACATCTGCCTCCCTCCAACTTCCACTGATTTCTCCTAGTTTTGCCCACTGGCACTATGTGGAGCAAGTCATATCTGCCTTTGTAGTAAAGTCATTCAAATACAAGAGAGACATCGTGTACCTGCTAGAGGGGTCTTTTCTTCTCCAAGATAATCCTCCTCCGTTTCTCCAAGTGATCACGATGTAGGATGATCCCCAGGCACCTCACCTTGTTGGTTCCCAACCTAGGAATACAAAACACTCTCATTTCCACCTCTTTTCACTACTTTTGTTTCTGGCCCCATCCTTTAGCTTCTTTTCCAGGTTCAAAATCTTTGGTTTGTCTTTGATTCTTTTTTTTTTTGTTTTTCCCTGAAGCCACAACTCTGATTAAAATCTAATTCTTACATTTCCCATCATATTATAAAGGAAATTCTTCCAGGAAATAATTTGACAGCTGAACCTCCAAATACAGCTGGTAACACATTATCTTTTAGGCAGCTGGAAATAAGAGTTGCTAAGCAGGCTGAATTCCCCTGTGTGAGGGACCTAAACCCACTTTCAGCTCAGTCATAATTATTCTCAGCTTTGAGTTCCTGAGGACTTTTTAAATATGTCCAACTTTCCAAAACTAACTGTATAAGGTTTAGAATTTGGGGAAATATGGGTTGGAAACTAACTGTATGGGGTTTGAAATTGGCCATTCTCAAAATCATTCTATCATTGTACCAGCTCTTCCAAGAAGGTCATAGAGCAAATATGCAAGAGTCACCTCCTGGCAGCTGAATACATGGTGCTTAGGCTACTCCAATGAATCTGTGATCTCTTGGATGTAGGCCCTCCCTTCATCACTATGAATGGACATAGACCTTCCTACACATCAACATCCTCTACTGTTATCTATGTCTTTTGATCTCAAATTATCAGATGTTCTTAAATCTACCCAGTGTGCTAGAGACCTTCCTCATATTCTCTGGACATTGTATGAATACCCAAGGCACATTTGAACCGTCCATCCATCCTAACATCATGATATAATTATTATAGTAATTATATATCACATATAATAATATTAACAGCTGACATTTACATTAAACTTTGATATTCACAAGGTGCTTAACGTACAATTCTGATTCCCTTGAACCTATCACAAGAGGTTGTCCATGAATCAGGCTCAAAACTCAAGTGGTTCAGAAAATCTTTTCTAATAGACTCACTTGACTTTGATAACTGCCATCCTTCATATGTCCAATACAAAGTATACAATGTACAATGGTCATTTGCACTTCATGACAAGACCCTCTATAGAGACAAAGTATTTTTAAGTGTACTTATTTTCTAACTTAATTGGAAGCTTCTTTTAATACAAAAATCTGCCTAAGTAAGAACTGATACAATAGCAGAAAAAAAGCTGAGTGGCCAGACAGGCTGAGAAGATTAAGATTAAAAACTGTCAGAACATATTATGTCCCTGTGTGACCTTTGGCAAGTCACTTAATCTCCCTGTGCCTCAGTTTTCCCATATGTAAAATGAAAGGACTGGACTTCATGGTCTCCAAGATTCCTTCCAGCTCAAGCAGATCTCATTCAGCTCTATGATCTAGGACATAAAATTCAAAATATGTATGTCTGTGAAAGCTCATGAAATTGTTTCGCTATCCTATTTTAGAAAGATGATTAAACAGATGAGAATATTTTCATTGAATTAATGCCACAGAAACCAAGTAGTTAATATATTCTCAACTGAAGTATATTTAAGAGGGAAAAAATAATGTTCCATAGCACAGAGGAAGCAAGATTTCTAGTGCAAATGTCTTCCTGACAGATGTCTTATTACCCCAAGAGTTACCCACGATCATTCTCTCTGACTCTTCCCTTCATTCATTTCACCCTTTGCTTCTGCAGAGGAAAGAACATTGCTCACATTATCCCCCAGAACAGAGAATAAATAGACTCAGAAATCAGAGTGCAGAAATATTCAGCTGGTTTTGACTTAATTCCCTGGCAGAAGCTTTTGTCCCTTTTCCCTTTGAAGAGATCCTACAATCAGCAAGATGCGCTTTTAGAACTAATTAGACAAATACCAGCTTAAGCTCCATTGTATTACATAATGGCCTTCCATTAAATGTAATGATACTGAATTTTGGACAGGGCTTTCTGCCATTTCAAAAGCTAAGGCTGGAAAGAGAATATGCATGTCAGAAGTTTCCTACTGCATATGCAACATTAATGCTTCCAAAGAGGTCATCAGAACTTAACAAATCTTTTCCATTGAACATGGTTTTTAAAAGAAAGATTTTGTGGATTACTATCATTAAAATATTTCAGGGAATAGAGATGCAAATTGATTTTCATTAAGAGTTATTCACAAGGATGGGGAAATATACTAAATAAATGTAAATGAAGGGGGAAATGTACTCATAAATAGATATATATTCAAATTCTAACAATGGTAATAACTAATATTTATGTAGCACTTAAGCACTTTAAATGCATTATCTCATGTGAGCCTCATAAAAATCCTTGAAAGAAAGTACAAGAATATTACCATAATTTTAGAAAAGAGGAAACTGAGCTCTAAAAGGAAAAGCAAAAGGAAAAGTGACTTGCTCAGGATCACACAACCAGTAAGTGTTGGAACCACAGTCTTCCTCCTTCCAAATTCAGCACTGTATCTATTCCAAGAAACTGCCTTGAAATTCTAACCTAAGTTTAGTCTTAGAGACTTGTCTGGGACACCGAGACTTGCCCAGGGTCTGACCATCAATACATGTCAAGGAGACAACTCATGTTCTTGGTGCCAAAGAAGTAGTGAGCTAGTAAAGACTTAACAAGCACATCTTCAAAGGTGAACTCACTTTCAAGTTTGATCTGCGTTTTTAACCATTACTACATCACTTTCTTAAGTCTAGACAATCAACAAAACAACAATCAAACCTTGATTTGTACCTTTGTCCAGGTGTAAATGCTCACACCAAAAGTCTCTTTGCTTTCCTAAGCGGCTGGATCACCCTTTCTGCTCCAAACTCACTTCTCCATCCACTACACAAGCTGCCTCCTTTGCTTATCACATTCTAATTTATTTGTCCGGGTTTGGTATCTTATCTACCCCACAGATTATAAACACAGCCCAAGAATTCTTTCTTATTTTAAATTCTCTCCTAACACCAAGCGATTGATTGTGATAGGATTTTAATAAGTGCTTGCTGAATGAACAAATAAATGTATGTAATGAATATCATCAAAGTGATTGGTTAGTGAAGTTTTAAGCTTTGACAGTTTAAAACTGCACTAAGACTTTAGCAAAACCCTCTACACTTAGGATCCCCTTCTCAACCCCCTTCCCCAACACTCCCTACGCCCACCCTTGCCTATACACATTTTATAGTTAGTATCTTTGGAAGAGTGTATAGTCCTTTCTCCATATTCCATAGTACAGGGATGTTCTTTGGGGAGGAAATGAAAATGATCCTGAAAATAAATTGATGTTTATTAGTCTCTAACCCATCCCCATCTGTGGTGACATGAAGTATAAATAGTTGTCAGTGATATTAATCTTTCTTTATTAATGAGATTTTATTGTAAACACTTAAGGCTACCAGAAAATGATACAAGGTTGATTTCCTGTGAATGCTACAATACTGTCACTTAGCATAAGCTTGTTGAGGGAATATTAATGGCCTGATGCCCAGTCATTCATCAACAGTGACCTTCAGGCATACTTTTTAAAGAAAAACTGAATTCAGAAAAGAAAATCTAATAGCAAGGAGTCTACATTTTTCTCTAAAGTATGAGCCTATTCGTTTTTGCTGTTACTCTTTAAACTAGAGGCAGTGAGAGAAAGAAAAAGCCCTCAGTCTCTGTAAAGGGTTTCAATCCAGCACCTTCAATGATCTCATTTTACTGGCAATGTGCAATGTGCTAAAAATATCCTTAAAAAAGAAATGCATCTGCTTCCCGCCCCCATACCACCCCCAACAGAAAGGAAGAAAGGAGGGAGATTATTATGCAAAGATGCAGGAATTAATTGAGGAAATACAGTGTGAAGTCTAATAAGAACATAAGAAATTAACACCATATAATACACAAAACATTCATGCTGCCCCTGACTTATCAACTGACCTTTGCAACCTTTGGAATATTCGTTTTCACTCAAACACCCAGAGACTTATGAATTGCATATATATAAACATATATATATATATATATATATTTGTTTATTTTGTCCAGACCTATGATTTCACTGGCGATAAAGAATTCTTAATGTGAAAGCTCCGTCCACTGATGCAAACTGACAATTCATCCAAAACTTAGAGCCTAAAAGTTGCTCAGAACACTAAATGTTATACCCCCTATCATCCAGATACTTTGCGTCAGAGACGAAACTTGAACCTAGGTCTCAAGCTGACCCTCTAATTTACTACTGAGAACTGACCCTTATTCAAACTATTTTCAGTTGATGAGATGATGCCTGACTCTTCAGGAAATTAGCAGTTTCCCTCCTTCCTTGGGTCTCAAAAGCACCTTGTTTGCCCATATCAAATGCATCAATCTTATATTATTTTATAGGCCACAAGTTCTCCATCCCTTTTCTAGCTTATCAATATGTCACACCCTCCACCCAGAACATAAGCTTCTCTTAAGCAAAGACTGTGTCTGATCTAAACTTCATCTCTTCCAGCTCCTAGCAATGCCCTATAAACATTAATAAATGTTTACTTAATAGAATTATCTAGAAATTACTTTGAAATCCTCAGAGAAAAGTAGCATATCAAATATTGATATGGGAACACAAAACACGTGGGATTGCTTTTAAACATCGGAGAAAAACCCTAATCATTTACTTTCATGTTAAAGTAACTTTCACAATCAAATCACTCATTGTCATTCATTTGTCACAAATCATTTTAAAGCTGGCAATGTTAATCTTTTTGTACTAGTGTAAAACTTTACTGTTAGCCAGAGTGTACACATTTATGTACACATAAATTTTTCTAAATGCCTTATTATCGGTATGTAATATACTAATTTGGTACCTGATTGATATATGGCATTTTCTGGGTCACTATCACTATAAAAAAAAAGTTAATATGTGGTCCAAGTACTGAGTTATGTTTACTGTTCCAAATTATACTCATGTTCAAAAATAAACAAATCTGACTTTGGTGATGAGTACCCAGACTAATTCACTATTTAAGGCATCAAGACATGGGGTTTGTTCGTTCACTATACCTTTTAAAACATTAACAACTGAGATTTATAGTACTATAAAGCTTACAAATCACTTTATGTGATTTTACACCTCACATCAAACTGCAAGATAGCTACTTTAGTTATTATCTCCATGTATTAATAGAAATAATTATAACAACTGACATATGGCTTGTGATTTGCTAGGCATTTTATGTCTACTATTTCTTTTGGTACTCACAACAACTCTCTAAAGTGCATGCTATTACTGTACCGATTTTACAGATAACAAAACTGAGGCTCAGGGAGGATACGTGCTCAGTCACACAGCTAGGAAGAGTCAAGATTCAAGGTAAAATTGAAGCCAAAATCTTCCTAGCTCCAACTTTAGCCTTCCATTCACAACATCCCTCTCTCTACAAGACTCAGTAATACTTCAAGAAGGCTTTTCTGTCCTCACCAAAAATAAAAAGATCTTTAACAATAACCAGTCTCACCAATTACATCCAATCTCAATAGACTTCCAAATCTTCTGTCCACCTAGGGCAAGTTCTTCAATCCTCTCTGTCTGCCAGACAATTCCCTAGCTTTCTTTCCACTTAGGGACAAATACCTGACCTCTCAGAACTGACTCTCTCCTAGATGATGCCTTTGAAGGCTGTTAGTAGCTTCACAAGGGGCATCTGGTCCCTTGAGCAGGGATCACTTCTTATTTCACCATAGAAATGCATGTGAAACAAAAATATTAACTTCAAGTTCTTAATAGCATAAAAACAAGTAAAATAGACTAAAAATATTCAAAAGGGAGAAAATTTGACAGAGAAAGTAAAAGAGGAACATGACTAGACCAAAGGAGTGGGAGAAACCAAGAAAAGCAGACAGAATGAAAACTACTGCTAAACAGATAGCAAAAGTATGTGTTCCATAGGCAGCTGATTGGACAGTGGACAAAGCACTGGGTTTGGAATCAGGAGCACCTGAATTCAAATCTGGTTGCAGATATTTTCTAGCTGTGTGACCTTGGGCAAGTCTCTTAACTTCTGTTTGCCTTCAGTTTCCTCAATTGTAAAATAGTACCTATTTCGAGGGATGGTTGGTTAGTTGGTTGTTGTCCTTCATCTTCAGAGAGGACCAAAATGACATCACCACTGTAAACTGAAATTTCAGTGCATCCGATTGTGACTGATCAGAACAACATGAGCTCAGAATGTTCAACCATAGGTTGGGCACAGATAGTCCGTATGAATATTTGGGGTGGATATCCCAAATTTGCACATCCTACATTTACTTTGTGCTTTCAATTCTGCTTTGCTCAAAGAGCACAGCACCTTTTCTTATGTGGGCATGCCATGCTGAGTGGTACTGGGCCAGTGTTTCCCATGTTGCACAGTCAAATCCAAAGTTATTGAGAGAGACCTTGAGAGTGTACTTGTATCACTTCTTCTGGCCCCATGAAAGTTCTCCATAAAATAGCTTTTTTGGCAAGTGTACATTTTGCATTCAAACAATGTGGCCAGCCCATTGGAGTTGCACTCTCTGAAGCAGAGTTTGAATACTTGGCAGTTCAGCTCAAGTAAGGACTTCAGTGTCTGGTACCTTATCCTGCCAGGTGATCCTCAAAATCTTCCTAAGAGTTCAAATGGAAGTGATTCAGTTTCCTGGCATGGCACTTGTAGGCTGTTCATGTTTCACAAGCATATAACAATGAGGTCAGCATAACGATTCTGTAGACCTTCAGTTTCGTAGTCAGTCTAATGCACTCTTCTCTCCCAGACCTTTCTTCAGAGCCTCCTAAACACCAAGCTAGCTCTGGCAATGCGTGCATCAACCTCATTGTCAATATGTACATCCCTGGAAAGTACACTACCAAGGTAAGTGAACTGATCCACAGCATTCAAAACTTCTGCATTTGTTGTAACCAATGGTTCCACAAATGGATGGTGTGGTGGTGGCTAATGGAGCACCTGTTGTTTTTTTGTTGTTAATTATTAGGCCAAATTAGCACAGGCAGCAGAGAATTGATACATACTTTGTTGCATCTCAGATTCAGAGGCTTCCTTGAATGCACAATCATCTGCAAACAGAAAATCATATACCAACACTCCCTCCACTTTGGTCTTGGCTTGTAACCGTTACCATCAGTGTGATAGTTGACCTTGATGCCGTGCTCATCCTCATTGAAAGCATTTTTCAACATGACTGAAAACATCATGCTAAAAAGCATAGAAGCAAGCACACAGCCCTGTTTCACTCCATAGGTGACTGGGAAGGCACAAGAGATTTGTCCATTACCCAGAACCCCAGGCTAGCATGACATTATGAAATTGACATACAATATTGATGAACTTCTCCAGGCAACCAAATTTTGACATAATTTTCCATAAGGCCTCACGACTAACGGGGTCAAAGGCCTTGGTCAGATCCACAAATGTTGTGTACAGACCTCTGTTCTGCTCCTGGCATTTCTCCTGGAGTTGTTGGGCAGCCAACACCAAATTAACTGTTCCTTGGCCCCTTCTGAAGCCACACTGGCTCTCAGGTATATGCCCATCTTCCAGGTGAAGGATCAGCCTATTAAGGAGGACTCTAGCAAGAATTTTGCTAGCAATGACTAAGAGAGAGATCCCCCTGTGATTGTCGCAGGATAATTTATTCCCTTTATCCTTACGGAGATGGACAATGGAGGCATCCTTGAACTCCTGGGGAATAACCTCCTCTTACCATATAACCTGGAAAATTTCAGTCACCTTTTGTATGAGCAATGGTGCCCCTACCTTGTAAATATCAGCTGGAGTAGAATCAGGACCAGGTGTTTTACCTCATGAAAGGAGCCTAATGGCCCTCAAAACCTCTTCTGCAGTTGGAAGTTCAGCTAAGGAGGGATTGACTTCAACCTGAGGTAAAAGGTCAGTGGCCTTGATTGATGATAGTCTGTTGAGAACACTATGGAAGTGTTCAGCCCATCTGTCTGGGATCATGTCCTTAACACTAATCACTGTGGCTCCATCAGCACTGAGTAGTTGTGATGCACCATAAGTTTTTGGTTCATAAATAGCTTTCAGGAAATCATAAAAGCACTGTGGATTGTTGCTATCAGCATAAAACTGAATTTTATCTGCCTTCTTACCAAGCCAAGAATCCTGCATCTCTCTAAGCTTTGCTTGTACTTTGCTTTTGATGGAATTAAATGCTGCCTTTTTAGAGGTGGATGAACTATCCTGCTGGTAAATCCTGTGGAGTTCTCATTTTTCATTTAGCAGCTTCTGAATTTCCCCATCATTTTTATCAAACCAGTCTTGGTGTTTGCAAGTGTTCTGACCCAGATGAGTAAATGCAGTGCTGCACACCAAATCTCTGAGAGCTGCCCACTCCTTTTCTGTTCTGCTGTTGCCAACTGTGTATTGGCTCAACTTTCCCTCCAAGTCAGCAGCAAACTGTTCACACTCAGAGAAGAGCTTTAATTTGTTGATATTAATTCTTCTGGTAGTTATTTTGCCTTTGTGGCTCCTCTTTTGATGAATGCAAATATTTAGCTTGGAAAGGATAAATCTATGATCAGTGCAGCACTCTGCACCACACATTGTCTTTGTCAGTCTCACTTCTTGTCTGTCTCTTCTCCTTACAGTCACATAGTCTATTGGATGCTAATGTTTGCTGCGAGGGTGCATCCATGAAGTTTTATTATGTTTAGGTAAATGAAAGACTGGGTTGGTGATGAGAAGGTCATGCGATGCACAAGTTTTCAGCAGTAAATGGCCCTGCTGTTGCTGTTTCCAACTCTATTCCTCCCTGGGACACCCTGCCAAGTCTGGTAGTCTGAGCCTATGCTAGCATTAAAGTCACCTAGATTTATAAGCTTGTCCTCTTTCGGCACATCAATGAAAAGAGTCTCTAGGTCTTCATAAAATTTTTCTTTGACTTCATCAAGGTTTGTCATGGTGGGAGCATAGGTACTAATGACGGTGGCATGGCATTTTCCTGTGAGTGGCAATCACATTGTCATGAGCCTATCATTCACTCCTTTTGGCAGGCATACCAGCTTGCTGATTAGTTTAGTTTTGATTGCAAAACCCACGCCAGCTTCATGATATTCCCCTTCACCGCACCCACTCCAGAAAAAGATGTATCCAGTTCCAACTTCAGTACACTGGCCTTCATTTGCCAACCTTGTTTCACTCAGGGCTGCTATTTGGATACCATACCTGTTGAGTTCTCTTGCAATAAGAGCAGCTCTTCTTTCAGGTCTACTGGATTTTGTGTTGTGTATTAGTGTGTGCACGTTCCATGTGCCGATGGTAAGTGGAATCATCTTTACAGATGTTTTCGTACATATTTTTGTGTTTTGACCACATAGTGGGATTTCCTGCCTGCCACGGTAATCAGGTCAGGGTTAGATAAGCAGACAATGTTTAGGGCACATTTTCTAACCCCATTCCTCACACCAGGAGGTGAGCAATGCGATCCTCAGACACCCAGGGGGCTGCTGAGTCCCACTGCTGCTTCCAGTGAGAAAGGACCCTATGGCCTGGGCCACCTGTGTGCAGGGTTGCGACTACAGCTCCCAGGGTATCCGCATCTGCTGCTTCATCGCTTGCCTGTTACCACAGGACTTTGAGGCATAATAGTGAAGTAGTATGGGTGATGGGATGTCTTTTGATTCATGCATAAATTGGATTTAAGTGAGGCAGAGTTGCACAAAGTCATCAGTCTCACTCTCTCCTCCTGAGTCATCATAGGCCAGTGGCAGGACAGAGTCAAGACAGCTGACAATGGCTCAGGATGCAGCGAATGACCTTGGCATCTTCGGTGTCTAACCAAGCTCTAAGTGCTCCACATCACCTGCTTCATCTGCCTTCATGTCCATTGGAACAAATTGTTCTCATCTGCCCATTCCAACAGATGAATTCTTCATATGCTTGGGGTAGACACCCCCCTAACTCACCAATGAGCTTGAGAACTGTTGGTTACCCTCAACCTAGTTTGGCCCATTTGCCGAAATGGTTTACTGGGGTGTGGCCACTGCACATGCTGCAGCTCCTTAGAGCCACAGGTGAGAGTTAGGCAGAACAGGTGGACACCGAAGGTGAAAAGAGCCTTGAAAGGGCTCAGAAGCCATCACACCAAAGGTACTGGTCCTCCCTGGACACCCCTACACCCCACCCATCTACACTGTAAAATAGTACCTATTTTTAGGGATAAAATGCACACTTTGCCCAATGTCTGGTGCTATATAAATGCTTACTCCTTGCTGCCCGATTTTTTACATCTCTGCAACAATTAGAACATATACTCAATTTCACCCCAACAACAATCTCCCACTGGGTTCCATTTTATTGTATCAATATTCTCGAGGTTCTCATTCCTTGTCCTTGCAGGAAGACCTTTCATAATAATAATAGCTGGCATTGATATAATGTTTTAAGATTTGCCAAGTGCTCTGCATGGCCTTGTTTTACCCTCACATCTGTAGGTTAGTGCTCTTTTATTTCCATCTTTCAGATGGGGAACTGAAGCAATGAAAGGTTAAAGGACTTGCTCAGGATCACCCAACAAGTAAGTGTTCAGAGGTCGGATCTGAACTCAGATCTTCCTGACTCCCTTCACCCAACTGACTTGGAGAAGCTTCTGCTCAGGTACACTTTATCTCCAGGGTCCTGAAGGACATACCCCAACAAAGTCTCAGATACTTCTACTAGGATTTGTCTCTGTTCAACAAGACCGAATAGGTTCAAATTCCTTCCGCTTATAAGCTGCTTATCCACATGAGAGGTCTTCTTCTCCACAAGCAGCTAATTACCACCACTTCCTGCTATCCAGAAACAGACAAAGCCAGGTTGCAATGGGACAGGAATATTGGTCAGCCAAGATCCTGTAAAGTTACTCTGGACAGCTTTCAACCAAAGGCTTTATGCAAAAAGCTCATCTTAAGAAGTTTGAAAGGGTGGAAGGGATGAGATATGGGAAGCAAAACGGAGAGAAGAGCTCAGTTGGGCATTAGAACTTGGCACTTGGCATCCTGATGTATGCCAGGAGTGTTGTCACTCCTGAAAATTGCAGAATAACCCTAATAATGATAGCTTGCCTTTTGCTTGATGTTTGACTAAATACAATATGCCATTTAGGTCTAGGGTAGCAAGTGAATAATAATGAAGGTGACAATTGTCTCTCTGAGAAGTCACTAAATGTAGAGCCCAGAGTTCAATTTGAGAAATGAAGACTAACCCACTTTTTTCAATATAAAATTAATTTGCTCACTTGTTCAACAGACATTTTTAAATGCTTACTGCCTTCCAAGCACTGTGCAAGACGCTGCGTGTAGGGTTATAAACCTTACCTAAATCTTCTTAACCTTGCAGCAAGTAGGGTTGGATGCTACAGATAAATCAATAAGGCAATATCACTGAAACAAACAAGGCATTTATTAAACCCTTACTATGTGCCCCTGGTGGGTAGAATGGTTAGATGAAAAAAATAATTGTTCCAATGGCCATGAAGGCAACTAAAGCAGATGCTGCACAGTATTTAGAGCTTGGTTAGATACGGAAGATGCCAAGGTCATCCACTGAATCCTGGGCCATTGCCAGCCATCTTGATTTTGTCTCGCCACCGGACTTCAATAACTCTGAAAAAGAGGATGAGTCTGATGACTTTATACAACTCTGTCTCACTTAAATTCAATTCACACACAGGTCATCAATTCACCCATTCATTGGTCCTCTTCAAAAACAAAGGACAAACAATATGTATCTTATGAAGAACATGAGCTTCTTGAAGGCAAGAACTATTTTTTTCCATTTTGTCTTTGTTTCCCCAGTGGTTTCTTTAATAAATGCTTATTAAATTGATTTTAATCTCCCCTAAAGACTGAACAAAAGCCCATAATCTTCATTGCACAAACATCATAGAAGATCACATTTGCAAGCACTTAGAGCCCTTTTCAATCTAATTCCAACCCACCTTTCTAGCCTTATTCCACATTAATCCCTTTCATATACTCTAAAATCCATCTCAACTAGCTTCCCTGCCATTGCTCATTCCCAATATTCCATCTCCCCTCTCCATCCCTTTGCAATGACTGTCCTTTATACCTACAATGGACTCACTCCTCACACCTCTCAGTACCTTTAGCATCCTTCAATGCTCAGTTCAAGGGACAGCTTCTTCATGGGATCACAGATTTAGAACAGAAAAGGATATTAGAAATCATAGAGTACAAAGTTGTGTTAGAGATGAGATAGACTAAGTGACTTGCTCATTCAAACCCAGATTGCTAGATTTCCAAATTCATCACTCTATACATCATAGATCCCCCCAGTTGCTAAGTAATTACCTGTTATTTATTGTATACAAAACTTGCTATGCTTTCATACATTCTAACTCTCCTGCATGTGAGGCCCCATGGAAGAATAAATTGTACATCAATCTGTTAGACAGCATATGAAAATCAAAAGATTATCTCAATCTCCATCCCTCTCTGCCCTCTTTTCCCTACAAAAACAAACAAAAAACACTTATCTCATAAATTTTCCTGAGACAGCTAAGTGGTGCTGTGGGTAGAGTGTAGAGTCAGTAACGCTTTAATTCTTTACCAACTTTGTGACCAAGTCACTTATCCTCTGACTCAGTTTCCTCAACTGTAAGATAGCAAAAATAACAAGGTTGTTGTAAGGCTCAAAAGAAATAATATTTGTAAGAGCACTAACTGTAGTGTGATATATGAATGCTTATTCCCTTCCCTTTTTCTTCTGACATGCAGAAATAAACACCAGGTCTGTTCCTCATTCACCTTCCTTGAACGATGTTACTGTAATTCTGTCTAATTAAATGAAGTGGAAACTGGGCCCTGCTACTGAATGATAGAGGAAGACAGGAGACAGAAACGTTAGCACTGGCCTGGGTCCCTTGAGAAAACATAAAGGAAATCACTCAACACAAAGTGCTAGTCATATGTTGGTTGAAGGGTCCTTTCCCAGAGTGTCACATGGAACTGAACTATGAATGTCCTACCTGTTATCACGGAAAGAAAGCAGACATTTTGCTAAAAAAAAAAAGGATTTACAATTATTTGGGGAACCTGTTTTCCAAAACTGAAGAAGATTAACCATAGCCACAGAAATTTCATTCATTATGAGATCATTGTTTGCATTTTGGGATTATGAGCTAAAGTGAAACTCTTAGCCATTTTACTTGGGGATTCTCTTGGGAAATATAAAAGGACAAAACCCTTCTTAACATGAAATATTGTTCCACTCACACTGTTTAATTTTTTGAATTACATATCAAATTGGGAACATTCTTATCCTGAGAGAGCCATGAGGAGATACCTTTACTCTCCTTCCTGGGAGGCAAACAGGATAGGAGTATTTAAACCATTGCTTGGATGAGAAAGAACCTTCAGTCCTGTTTTTCAGGGAGATAGGAAAGAAATCAATGTTACAAAGATATAAGTCCTCCTTCTACAAATACTAGGGCATGGATGGCACATTTGTAGGGAGCTCTGTGCTTCTTTATTTTGCCCATTTTTTCTCTAGATATTACTGGACTGGGCACCCAAAATCCCAAAAGCCCATTAAGAGTTACAAAAGATCCCATAAAAAAAGAGGATAGAAATGTCTCTGTGCAGTTAAAAACATATGAAATTAAGGATTACCTTGGAAGATTCTTTTTGAGGAGTGAAAAACTTTTTCCACTCACAAATGACCCAAAATCAAAGGTACTCTGGAGGCCTGAGACAGCAGTACATTCCTGTAACCCCTTTTACTGGGGAGGCTGAAGATGGTGGATCCCTTAACTCAGAAACTGAGAGGGAGTAGAGTTCAACCTACTGAGTGTCCACATGAAGTCTGGTCCCAACATGGTGAGCCCCTTGGGAGTAGGGGGAACAATAGTTTGCCTAATACAACCTTCATCTATTAGAAACAGGAGGTCAAACCTCCTATTCAGATCAGCAGTGGGTTCCGCTGTGAGTGACCACAACATTTCCAACAAGAAAGGGAGACAGTCTCAAAAAAAACATTCTTTAAAGCACATGTCATTAAGGGTTCTATGCATTTCCCCTCTGCCATCTTCCTTTCTCCTCCTGTTGAGGTTGAGAAAAATCAAACAATGGAGAATATACAGGAACTCCTCACTGTGGCTCAGTCACACAAATTTCATTCACTCAGCAAAAATGTGTAGAGCACCTACTATCACATTGGATGCTTGGGGATTTCCAAGCCACCTAAATAGTCTTGGATGGTTGCTACTTGTTTCTGTCTCAGCTCACATAATTGGACATAAAAGATGTTTTCTTACTACAAGTTCCTTTCTACTATCTGGTATTGCTGGGAGAAGAGTTACATTCTCCATGCTTCCTGCTTTGAGCAGGCAATAGATAAGCAGGTCTTCATAAGACAACCTCTTCTTTCCTCCTGTAAAACTATCCAGGATATAACCTACCCTAAGAGTTAGCATTTAAAATTAGCAGAATGCTAAAAGGAATGATGCATTAACATTTTGCCAGGACTCTTCCTGACATCATATAAGGAAAAACTTCCCAACTATGAGGGCTAGCCAAAAGTACAAAGGGTGCTTTGTGGGACTGTAAGTCCTCCTCATTAGAGATCTGTAAGCAAGGGCTGAATGACATATTAAATGTCCAGTATGTTGTGGCAGGGATTATTTCTTTAGGTGCCAGCTGGACTATGTAACTACTCAGGTCCATTTTAAATCTAAGTTTCTACGATAAGACAGATTGTTCAACTAACTGAAGTTTATGCTGCTGTGTGATCAAAAACAATGATATTTTGATGGAAAACTTGCTAAAATGTTTTATACCAAGGGTGAGGAACCCTGTCTTACACACTTCCTGATATTCTTAAATAAAATACACTAAACATAATTCACCCCCTTCTGTTTTTATAACCCAGAGATAACATTATAAACACCAGTTATCATACTGGGCTATGAATTCTATAACAGTAGAATTGATTCTCTTTTACTATCTGGAGTCAGTTATTGTTTTTTTTTGTCTGAAATATATTTGGTTCTTGAGGTTTTATCTTCTAAATTAGTACTTTTTAAACTACTTTATTTCTAAGAAATCAGATAACCAAAATTGTTAGAACTGTGAATCATGTAAGTCTCTAAGCTCTGAATAAAGTCCAGAGAGCCTATTCCATAAAATAAAGTGCAAAAACTTCAGTATACAGCCCTACAACTCTTTCTGCAGCTCTTTTGCCTTTTTAGCTCTTTGTTTACTTCCTGATTTTTTTCTATGGCCTTCTTAGCTATACCTATTCTACCTCTACCATGTTCTAGATGGTTAAGATTGTCAAAAAGTTGACCTTCAAAGAATTATTCCTGTAGGAGGACCTATTTATTTTCTCTCTCTCTGAAATTCTCAAGACATTTTACTTGATATTCACTAATGGAGTTCTTTTATGCTTTTTCCTTCCCTGATTTATTTATTTGGATTATATTCATCTCATACAATATAGTTTGATACAGTATTTTCTTTTTCAACTTTTGAGAATAATTTGCCATATTGATATTAGTTGCTCCTTAAAAGTTTGATAAACCATTCCTACAAATCTATCAGACGGGATTAGGGTTTCATTTTGTTTACTTTGTCATTCTCTTTATAGTTAGTTCTATTTCCTTTTTTGAGATTGGATTATTTAAGATTTCCATTTGGTCTTCTGTTCGTTTGATTATTTTATGTTTTGGAAAGTAAACCATTTATTTGGTGTTTTCAGTTTTGTTGGCACATTTACTGTGCGTTGTAGTTTCAGATTAACCAACAGTTTCTACACTTGTCCATATGTTGACTCTTCCCATTTCTGAGCAAACACTCAGAATTCTTTGAATAACTCAGATCTTCATTTAGACTTTAGAGCCACGCTATAGTAAATTCTTTCAGCCAACCCTGGCCATATAAGTTACATGAGAACCAGAATGACATTCTTATGACCTACTGTGTCACAACCCCCCTTTTCTAAAATTGGATCTGAGATGCTGCGGACCCTTTAAAAAAGTTTGGCATGCGTAGACATCAGGGTAGGAGTAATTCAGTGAAATAGAGCTACTATTAGAACTATGAACATTTAAAAGTTGATAAAGAATTTTGCAAAAGATTCAGCATTTAAAATGACTGATAACAATGATGACAATAGAATGCAATAATGAATTTTTGATAATGTTTCAGTTGACATAATGAATGACAAAGTCTATAGAGAATTCAAAATGAATATTCTATCCACCAGCCAGTGATATTAAAGTCAGGGGAAATTATCTAAATATACAGACAGTTTAAGTGAGAATTAATGGGAAAAAGAGAAAAGGTAAAACTGTCCATGAGTGAAAGTGAAGGAAGTGATTGGGTTAGAAACCATAGAATTTGAACTTTATAGACAACTATTCACTTCGTGAAGGTAAAAATTTAATGACATTTTTAATTATTTTGAAGTAAAATTGATGTGTACTTCCATAACTCTGTAGATGAAAGTCCTAATTTATGATAATGCAGAACTAGATGCAATAGATTCATTTGATTCATTCGTTCTTTCAATAAATATTTACTGAGTATCTTCTACGACCAGGGCACTGTGGTAGTAAGCATCACGGTAGTCAGGCAGATATCTTTGTTAGGTCTAGGCAATTATCTGTGACAGCAGAAAGTTGATTCTAACAAACAAATGTATAGGCTATGTTGCCTCCCTTCTTGGTGCCAAGATAGCTGACCTTTAAAGGAAAAGGAATAAGGGTGTTGTTATATGGTCTGTAAAACCAAAATGTGCCAGTGATTGAAACATTTACTTGTCCTAGAGATGAGGGGAAGGACCCAAATTGATATCCAAGTGAAAATAATCTTAAAGGTTAGCCAGAATCAGAAACCTATGTTTTTCAAGAGTGCCAGCATCAAAGAGCTGAGGCCACGTTGGATTCTGGGTACAGAAGCAGAGATCCAAGCCCAAAAGGTCAGCACTGTCTCCAGAAGCAGGATACAAAGAGTGTCAACGAACTGTTTGTCTGAATCAACTGGTCTTACTAAAGTTCTGGTGGTTTGATGTGTTCCCTGCCTCTGCTTCATACTGGCTTCTTATTGTGCTCACAGGTAGAACATTTTATATTATTCCTTCCTGCCTCAGGCATCCTAAAAAGACTGATAGCCCAGAATGATTCCCCATTCTCTAGACTGTGGTTTCATGAGATGGTCTTTATGAATCCTGGGGATACACGCAGTGCAGGAAAACGTTGCCCCCTTCTTCTCCCTCAAGAGATCTCTAGAACTCCTACTATAAAAGGGAACTCTCAACTTCTCAAGTTGAGAAGAAATATAACTCTTAGGATCTTTAGGATGTGGACCCTATCTCAATTCTTGCCAGAAGGTCTGTGATATAAACATCATCCACTAGCCACTGTGTCCTCTACAGAGGCTAACCCTGGCTATTCTAAAATATGCAGGCAGTGACTCCATTATCTCTGGACCTGAGAATATCACAGTATCTCGGAGTATAAAGGATATCTATTCTGATTATACCCAGTCCCTTATGAGGCATTTTCAACCAATACTCATCCACCTTCTAATTAAAAAAATGTTACTGAGTGATCTGCTTGGAAAATATGACCCACAGTAGTTTAGCTCATTCAAAGGGTGTAATCAGTTTAGGAACTTTTCTTAAACAATTTTTGTAATTGTTTTCAAAAAGTCCTAAAATGTCACTATCAATTACCCGATCTATGAGTAGAGCCAGGGGTCATAGACCAGGTGGATCATTAAATGACCTCAGTAGGTACTTCCAACTGTACTAAAATAATCTAGCAGTCCTAGTCCAGCAGAATGTTGTGACCATTTGTTTAAGTAATTCTGCTTTTAGTAATTTAAGTAACAGTAGAAGGCATTTGAGGGCCATCTCCAGGCGTCCTGATCTACATCTTTCCACTAGATCCAGATGGCTCTAAAAGAGAAAATGAGACTGGTAGGTACCCTTGCACAGCCCTCCCTCACTTAAATCCAATTCACTTGCAAGTCATTACATCATCTTCCTGATGTTATAGTCCTCTTTGAGAGTAAAAGACAAACCACAAAAAGGCATTTACCTTCCCAAGTCCTGTTTGATGGCTAGATTATGCCACATCAGCCAACCAATTTTACTCTAAAAACTCATGCTAAGTGCCTGCTTAGGGTCCAGGAGCAGATGGCATATATTCTGACATGGCCCCTTATCCCTGTTGGAACAATCTCAGTTCTAGGGTGTTAAGGGCAGGCCTGTACCTGTTAGTTCAAGTTCAGTGTTTAGATGAACTGAAGTACTTGCACCTCATTGCATGATTAACAATAGCAGGCTTACTTAGGCCTAACACAGCAAGGATGTGGGTCATTTAACTTCTGCATTCAGAGGATCATCTCCATATGGAAACAGGCAGGCAATATATAGCAACTAACACAGTCTTCAGAAATTCACCGAGTTGGAGGAACCCCAATCCCACATGGACGGGACATTTAGTGCCCTTAGGGGATCCAGCCCTGTTAACATAGCCAATAACTCCAGGAAGCTACATCTAGGGAGGCATAGCTTGAGTCTTGCTCTATCCCCAGAACTAAGTCCTAGCCCTGTCACCTTTTCCTATTTCATTTAGGGGAAGAAAGACGGAAGAAAGGATGGACAATGGTAGACACTGATCCTTCTATTACCCACAACGTCAAATATCTTCTTATTTCTTAAGGAAATCCCTCTATGTTGTTCAGTTGGGGGGGGGGCAGTATTTTCTGTGAAGTAAAAAATAGATCACTGGACAGATTGACCCTCTACACAGGATACCACAAAGACTACTTTAGCCTGATTGGTTGGATAGCTACATAGATGAAGGGAAGTCCATGGATAGATTGGCCAGGAATCCTTAATAGGTTTTTTACCTCCTCCAGGTGCTGTCAGGGGAAAGGCAGCCAACTCCAGCTACTGCATGAGCCAGGAGTTTGCTCCCCATAGAGTCACAAAGATTTTCTAGAATAGGGCCAGTTCTGTTCCTTGGCAAGAGTTCTCTGTAGTTCCCAGCTGGTAGGACCAGTGCTCCTACCTCTGACTGAGCTAGTATCTTTGTCAGAATCAAGCAATACTGTTCCAATCTTTGGTTAATCAACTGGATTACAGATAAGCAGTATCTTCCTGGGGAAGGTGGGGCAGTCTGCCACTCAGGGTCCAAGTATATGCACTACCTGGGTAATTGACCTTAGTCAAGTCAAAACTTCCCCAGACCTTGGTTTCTTCTTCTGTAAAATGAAGAGGTCAGACTATATAGCTTCAGGGGTCATTCCAACTCTAATTCTGTGATCCTAAGGGTGAGTCAAGTCTAAATGTCTGAGATAGAGTTGGACACTAGTGTGGAGAACAGAGATTCATTCTAAAGGACTTCATTCAATATGTTTTGACATATTGTCAAAATTAGTAAGCATCTATTATGTGCCTGGCATTGTGCTAAGCTCTAGTGATACAAAGACAGTAACAGAACAATCCTTGACCTCAGCAAGGTTACATTCTACTCTCAGAAAATAATACGAACACAGATAAGTAAACGCAAAATGTATGCCAAATAAATGTGTTCATCCTTCATTGCCAAAGAAGACCATACCATCAGAGAAATAATGACATGAGTTGCACTTGACTTTGTTTTGAGTGCGGGAGGACTGTGCAGGTCACCAGCCTCACTTCTGCTCCAGAGCCATCTGAATCCAGTGACCAGATAGATATTCATCAGGATGACTGAGATGACCCAGGATGAGGTAATTGGGGTTAAGTGACTTGCCTAAGGTCACACAGCTAGTGAGTGTCAAGTATCTGAAGTGAGATTTGAACTCAGGTCCTCCTGACTTGTGCACTGGTGCTCTATCCACTGCACCACCTAGCGGCCCCATGCCAAATAAATACAAAGTAACTTGGGGAAGATCTGGGAGGGGTAGGCAAAGCACTAACAGCCAGGAAATCAGGAAAGTTTCCTTGTAGGAAATCAGTTCTTGGCTCTGGAGACAGGATATAGCAAGCTGACCTTTTGTTTGACTCAACTTGAGTTGAGGCCCCAGAGCCTTGGACTCTTACTGTGTGGTTATACATACATCCTACATAAAGTCATGGGCCAGATCTACTGTGCCCACTCCAAGTTACCCTATGCCAACTAAATAGGCTGGGATTTGGACAGATCTCATAAGTGGGAAGAATTTCCAAAGAGAAGGAAGGGAAATAATAAAGACCCAGACATTTAACCAAAAGAGTAGAGCCATAAAAGATGGTTTGGAAACAGAGAACACAAGTAACTTCCCCCTTGTCAGCGTCCCTTGCCCCAAAGAACATCTCAAATATTTTGTCTTATTGAATCTGCTCCCAGAATTTCTGAGAGTTCTGCAAGAGGGGAAAAACTATCTCAGACACAGACTCTGCAGCAAAAGAGAAGTCCAAGAGCCACTGAAAAATTGCCTTTCTTTTCCTTCAGTTCCCTGTGGAAAAGATATGGTGATGATATAATATTTAGAAGTAACACCACCCACCACCCACTATTATTGAATAGTCCTTGTCTGGTCCAGCAGTGTTAAAAAGGGACCAGAAGAATGGAAGAGAGATTTGACATATGGCATCTACTCATGACTCAAGCAATTTTGCTGGCATGAAATCAAATACACAATAAGCACTTAATAATTGCTTATTGACTAACTGACCTACATAATTAGAAAAGGACCAAAAAAGTAAGCTCAGAAGTTCAGATTAGATTTTAACTCTCCTTTCCCATGATGGATTCTACCAAATCCACATGACTCACATAATAAGAGTTAGCCCATCTCACGTCTTCAATGGACTTAAAAAGGCAGAATTTCATCAGGAGTGGGGCAGAATATAAAGAAAACATTTTTACCTTCTGTGTAATCAATCATTTAAGACTAATATAATGCATAAAAATAATTTCCTTCTCTATCGAGGCACTTGGACTAGAAACATGCATTTAAAAGTGGGAGGGTTTACAGGTTATACAGTCTGGTCTCCTCATTTTAAAGATGGAGAACTGAAGCCTAGAAAGGTGATGACTGTCCCATAGACAGTGGCAGAACTGGGATTTGAACCCAAATTTTCTGAAATCAAATCCAGTATACTTTTCCATTGTACAATGCCACCTTCCTAAATGACCTTGAAGGTCCCTTTCAGTCCTAGCAATCATTCAAACAATAAATAAAGAGCTGCTATGTGCCACACATTGTGTTAGAGATAAAGGACAGAAAGGCAGAAGTAAAACAAACAGTCCTTGACTTCAATGAGTTTATATTCTATTAGAGGAGAGATCATGTACATCTAAATAAGCAGCTCCATGACACAGTGGAGAGAGTGCTAGATCTGGAATCAGGAAGCTTTGAGTTCAAATTCAGCCTCCAAGGTGGAGCCAAGATGACAGACTAGAAAGATGCATATGCTCTAGCACTTCTCCCACAGCCCACAAGTAAAAAATGACTCTCAATGAATTCTGGAGCATCAGAAGCCACATAACAACAGAGTAAAAGAGGTTTCCAAACAAGGGTAACCTGGAAGGCCAACAGGAAATGTCTATCTCACGGGACACTGAGCAGAGTGGAACCCAGCCCTGGCCACACAGCAGGGTGTGAACAGGCTTCTGAACAGACTTCTGGGGTAGAATTCCCAGCAGGGAGGGTCTCAGATGCCTCAACCCATAAGGGACAAAGAAAGCTCCAAAGGTCAGTGTGGGAGGACTTTCCTAGCTGAGCTAAAGGGGAATGGTGTTCCCCCAGCATTAACTCCAGGCAGTGGCTGCTGTCAAAGGTTGGCAGCCATGGTGGCCAAGAAAGCAGCCTGGCTTCATTGTTCAGGCAGCTCAGCTTAAAGCTTCTGGGGGAAGTGAGCAGCCCTCAGTGGTGGCCCCACCCCCACCCAAAGCCCTGGGGAATTGGGCAGCTGATTTGAATCTCAGCCTTGTACTGGGGAAAGGAGAAACACTAGGACCCTCCTCTTGACAAACTATTCAAAAGTCAAGTAAATGGCTAGGAAAATGCCCAAAAAAAGGAAAAAAAATAAGACCATACAAGATTACTTTCTTAGTGAACAGGTGTCTCTTTCCATTCTTTCAGATGAGGAAGAACAAGGCATACTGTCAGAGGAAGTCAAGACCTCTGCCTCCAGTAACCTCAAAATGAATATGAAATGGACTCGCTTGAAAAGAGTGTCAGCAGCCTGCTAAAGGAGAACCAGAAAATGCTGAGGAAAATAACACCTTTAAAAAGAGGCTAACTCAATTGGAAAAAGAGGTGCAAAAAGCCAATAAGGAAAAGGAGGCTTTAAAAAGCAGAATTAGCCAAATGGAAAACAAGGTTCAAAAGCTCACTGAACAAAATAGTTCTTTAAAAGAGAAAATCAAGTTCAGGGATGTTAATAACTATGAGATAAACCAAGCAGTTACAAAGCAAAACCAAAAGTTTGAAGAAATAGAAAATAATGTGAAACATCTCATAGGACCTGGAAAATAGATCTAGGAGAGACAATTTAAAAATTATGGGACTACCTGAAAGCTATGATCAAAAAAAAAGCCTAGACATTATCTTCAATGAAATTATCAAGGAAAACTGCCTTGATATTCTAGAACCAGAGGGCAAAATAAATATTGAAAGAATCCACTGATCACCTCCTGAAAAAGACCTAAAAAGAGAAACTCCTAGACATATTGTGGCCAAATTTCAGAGTTCCCCAATCAAGAAGAAAATACAACAAGCAGCTAGAAAGAAACAATTCAAGTATTGTGGAAATACAGTCAAGATAACAGAGGATTTGGTAGCTTCTACATTAAGGGATCAAAGGACTTGGAACAGGATATTCCAGAAGTCAAAAGAATTGGGATTAAAACCAAGAATCACCCAGCAAAACTGAGTATAACATTTTAAGGGAATAAATAGTCATTCAATGATATAGAGGACTTTCAAGCATTCATGATGAAAAGATCAGAACTAAATAGAAAATTTGACTTTCAAACACAAGAGTGAAGAGAAACATGAAAAGGTAGACAGAAAGAGAAATCATAAAAGACTTTCTAAAGCTGAGCTGTTTATATTCCTACATAGAAAGATAATATTTGTAACTTTTGAGACTTTCTCAGTATTTGGGTAGGTGGAGGGATTATACACACACACACATATGGGAGAGTTGGAACACTAATTCATTGTTGGTGGAGCTGTGAGATCATCCAACCATTCTGGAGAATGGTTTGGAACTATGCCCAAAGGGCTAAAAAATGTGCATACCCTTTGACCTAGCAATATCACTACCAGGACTGTATCCCCAAGAGATTATAAAAATGGGAAAGGGACCCACATGTACAAAAATATTTATAGCAGCACTCTTTGTGGTAGCCAAGAACTGGAAATCAAGGAGATGCCCATCAATTGGGGAATGGCTTAATAAATTATGGTATATGAATGTAATAGAGTACTATTGCGCCATAAGAAATGATGAACAAGAAGACTTCAGGGAGGCCTGGAAGGACTTATATGATCTGATGCTGAGTGAAAGGAGCAGAACCAGGAAAACTTTGTGCACAGCAATGACCACAGTGTGCGAGAGATTTTTCTGGTAGACTTGGAACTTTGTAATAACACAAGAACTTACTGGAAAAAAAAATCCCAATGACAATTTTCTAAGGCAAAATGCCTTCTACACTCAGAGAAAGAAATACGGAAGTCATTCGCAGAATGTAGCAGATCATGTTTGTGTGTGTGTGTGGGTTTTAGTGTATTATGTTTTGATTTGTTATATGATTTCTTCCATTTATTTTAGTGCAACTACATAGCATCACTATAGTGAAAATATGCTTAATAGGAAAGTATATGTGGAACCTATACAGAATTATATGCTGTCATGGGGAGGGAGGGAGATAGCAGGGGGAAGGAGTGGGGGGAATAAAATGTTAATTTTAAGGAAGTGATTGTAGAACATTTATAAATAAATAAATAAATAAATGAACTAATGAATTAATTAATTAAAAGCAAAAGATAATATTTGTAACTTTTGAGACTTTTCTCAGTATTTGGGTAGGTGGAGGGATTATACACACACACACATACACACACATATAGACAGAGAGTTGAATCAGAAGAGATGATATCCATAAAAAAAATAACAAAATAAAATTAAAGGGTGAGGGAGGAAAATACTGGAAGGAGAAAGGGAGAAATGGAATGGGGCAGGTTATAACCCATAAAAGAGATAGGAAAAATCCTGTTCAATGGAGGATAAAATGGAGAAGATGAGAAGGGAAAAGTGAAACTTACTCTCTTCACATATAGCTTAAGGAGAGAATAACATGCACATTAAATTTGGTATGAAAATCTATCTTACACTACAGGAAAGTAGGGGAGGAAGGGACAAGTGAGGTGAGAGAGATGAAAGAAGGGAGGGCAAATGGGAGAAGGGAGTAACTAGAAGTAAACACTTTTAGGAAGGGACAAGGTCAAATGAGAGAATAAAAAAAGGGGGTGACAGGGTAGGATAGAGGACAGTATAATTAGTATTATAGAACCTGATTATTGTGGAAGTCTTTTGCAAAATGAAACATATATAGCTGGTACTGAATTGCTTGCCTTCTCAGTGGGGATGGGCAGGGGGAGAGGGAAGGAGAGAAGTTGGAATTTAAAATATTAGAAACCAATATTGAGAATTATTATTGCATATAATTGGGAAATAACACAGGCAATGGAGCATAAAAATTTATCTTGACCCACAAGAAAAGAGAGAAGATGGGGATAAGAGGAGGGTGGGGTGTAATAGAAGGCAGGGTACATTGAGAGAAAGGATAATCAGAATGCAAGGTGTTATGGGGAGGGGAGAGAGGAGAGATGGGGAGAAAATTGGAATTCAAAATTTTGTGGAAATGAATGTTGGAATCTAAAAATAAATAATTTTTTTAAAAAAGACAAATTCAGCCTCCAGTCTTTACACAAATCATTCAAAGTCTCTCAATGTCAGTTTTCCCACCTATAAAAATGGGAATAATAGTTAACAGTTTTGGTTTGTTGTGGAGGCTAAATAATATAACCTAGGTAAAGTACTTGGCAAATCTGAAGCACAATATGAATCCTAGCTATCGGTACTACAAATAAGTCCATATAGAGTATATGACAAATAAACTATCTCCACAATTAAAAAGGTTTAGTTGTAAAAATATGGAATTCCTGATGCGATCAGAAGAATTCTCCAGAATTATTAGAATAGGTTCCAGAACTGTTTAAACTGATTCTGATTTCGTGGATGACCTTTAAAGTTTTGTTTAATGAAGAAAAGGCTATGGAATTTAAAAGTTGTGTTTGTCATACTGTAACACTATAGGCTAGCCAGGTGTTTGGGGACACTGTGATATTTATTTAGCCACATTTTCATACCCTTTTCCAATCCTAAAGTCTTTCCAGTCTCTGGCATTATCGAAATGGGACTTGTGAACGATGTCGTCCATTTCAACGAACAGTAATCGAATTTTTCCTGTACACATTCTGGGGAAGAAAAAAAAGGAATTCTCCAGCTGGAGCACAGGCTGTGAGGCACTGAAACTACAAGAATTTTAATTGTCCAAAGTAGAACTCAGGGGATTTTTAATATCTACTGAGTGACTGTGTCAGGAACAACATCTTGTGCAGTATTTAATCTGTACATCTGAAACCATGCAGCATGACTCCACCCCATGAGGATGCTCCCTGAGACAGCCAACATTTCTGAGCCTGAAAAAGAAATCCCACTTAAAGAGAATCAATATGTGTGTTTGGTCTTGGCTACAAATCTCTCATTAGAAGCTGAGAAAGCTCTTGTTGCAAAGCTTTTCACTGTGTTATCTTCTACTTGCCTCTTACTGTCTTGGCCATTAATGTGTCCAAAGCCACTGCTTATTTTTGATAACCCAGGAGGGTAAAAAATTCAGAAAACTACAAACTGTGAGTTGGAAATTACAAAGGATTCTCTTCACATGAATCCTGAAATGGAATGTGATAAAAATTCTGAAGCAAGGGTTAGGTTTCCAGGTTTTAAAATCTGGGACTCCATTCTGAGCCTGGGTACATGGTGAGACCAGCATGCCCTTAGTGATGTACCCTCCTTGAGTGGGGTGGGGGGATTTGGGCAGAGGGAAGAGCAGGATTACTGAGGCTGGGATTAAGGCGGCAGAGAGTTCTCTGGGGCATGCCTGACATGCTACAAGGGAGGTGTCTCAGAAGCAGATGCTGACTGCCTTATGACCAAATTAGAAAACCTTGAGCTGGGGGAACAAGGAACAGCAAGTGCAACGTCAGGTTTAAGCTATTCAGGGCACAACAGTTGCTGCCTTTACTCCAAATGGACTCAACACCATCTTATGGTATCTGACCCATCCCCTCCCCACTTGATTGGAGATGGGCATGGGGTGCACCTTTTGCTTTAGAAGAGAGACCTGTTTCCTCTAGCTCACGCTCTTCGCTTTATTTTTGAGTTTTTCTTCCTTCCTTTCAGTCCCTGCAACTATTCTCAGTCCATATTGTTTTATGACAAGCATCGTTTTTAAAAAGACATTTATTAGTCAGCAAGGTGGGGCTGTCACGGGCAGAGTGCTGGACTTGGAGTCAGGCAGAAGTTCAAATCCAGCTTTAGCTAATTACTAGCTGTGTGACCCTAAGCAACTCACTTAACCTTGCGCTCCGTCAATTTTTCCATCTACAGAATAGGAATGTTAACAGCACCTATCTCCCAGGTTTGATGTGAGGGCTAAATGACACAATGTATGTAGAGGGCTTGGCAAACCTTCACATGCTGTAGAGATGGTTTTATTACCATTCAGTAGTTTCTGTCACGTCCAAGTCTTTGGGAACTCATTTGGAGATTTCTTGACAAAGATACCGGAATGATTTTACCAACTCATTTGACAGATGAAGAGACTGAGGCAAGTAGGGTGAAGTGACTTGAATTTATTATGTTTCTTCATGCTGTGCTCAGGCTAACAAAATATAGAATTTGGACCTAGAAGGGACCTTGGAGGTCATCTAGTTCAACTGAAGGCCAGAGAGCTTAATAGTTGTAAAGCCAGGATGGGGCAGAGCTGGGTCCTGTAGCCAGAACCAGTGGCTATTCCAAAATGTATTTACATTATATGTCTCTTGTATGCATAATTTTTTTGCATATTATCTCTTCCATCAGAATGTGAACTCTTTGATGGAGACAAGGACAGTGTTAAATGCCTTTGTGACACTAGAACTTAGCCCAGTAACTGACGCAGAGAAAATACTTTTTTTTTTACTGACTTTTTTGATTTTTTTTACATATTTTGGTGTCAAGAACAATTTTTGAAGTCAATCGTTTGACATTTATTAAGCACCTACAATATACAAGGTACTCTGCCAACCTGAGGGTTACCAGCTTAAATGCTGATAAAAGACAGTTCTTGCTTTCAAGGACCTCACAGTCTAAAAAGTGGTTTTGCTAATCAGTAAGCGTTCTCTTATCACCACTCCCCTTTTTCCTTGAGTGGCACCTGAGGGATATGTTCTCTTTTGCCACCGGCTGGGATTCTGTGTCCTCAGACTTGTCTCTCTGCCCTTGCCAACATCACAACAGTATCAAAATTCCTCTCGAGTTGTCGCTAAACTAGGGAACATGACACAATGAAGCAAGCTCTGAGTAATGCTAATTACTCCAAATGACTTTCCTTTAGCAACTGCAAACCACTGCCTTGAAGTAGAGGGTCATGATTAGCATGGAGAATCATACCTACTTTAGTGCCCCATCTTGCATACTGGCTTCTCAGGTGCTGGTCCTGGCTCAGCCCCTGTCACTGCCTGACCTCTGACAAGACGTTCTGGGCTTCAACTCCTTCACCAACAAAATGAGAAAAATAATACTCATCCTCTGCTTTCCCTGGGATTTATGAAGTGTGAAATAAACAACATTACAAAGAGCCAGTGATGAGAGGGGTGTAAACACGAAACATCTTTCTTATTAGAGAAGTTGCCTGATGCCCTGGAATGAACACTGGTCTGAGAGTCAGATAAGCAGGGTTCGAGTCCCAGCTCTGCTACTTACAGGATCTTGGACAAATCACTTCACTTCTCTCTTGTTCAGTTTCCTTATTTGTAAATTGAAGGGATTGGGCTGAAGGATCTGAGGTCCCTTATAACTCTGTATCTGGGGAGGGTGACCTTGAAAGGTCACCTAATCTATTCTACTTCCTCTTGGGTGTCTTACACCTAAATATACACCTACCTTAGTTATTCTTAAATAGAATACTACGGTCTTTCAGAAATCAGTTCCACAGTCTTGTAGCCCTTGACAAGGATATCTTTTTGACTAAAAAAAAAATCTTTTTGCCTTGTCCTTTTATTTTAAATTTATGTTGAAAATAGCTGAAGATTATCCTCTGTATGTAACTAGATGTAGTAAAGTTACCTTTTGTCCTTCTCTTGTTTTGGCTAAATTTCTTAATTTTCCTGAAGAGAGTCTTATTTCCAGTGTTTTAAACTTCTTTCCTTTTCTCTCTACTTTTGAGATTTTTCAGAGATCTCAAATTATGGAGTCACTAATTAACATGAATCTTCTAATGGTAATTGGCCAATTCTGAATGACTGGAGCCGCATTCTATAGGCTTCATGAGTAATTCTCACTATTCAGTTCTCACTTGCACATGGTCCTTTTAGGTACCACAATTCAGTTCATAGCACTTAAGAGTGGAGTCAGCAGCCCTGCCCTCCATCCCTATATCTCTAGCTCAGCCTATTGGACATTTAGTACTAAATTTCTTACAAGCATCTCAAACTCAACACATCCAAAACAAAAATTGTTACCTTTCCCATTAGTCTCTTCTTCTAAACTTCCCTGTTTCCATGGAAGACAACATCATCCTTCTAGTTTTCCAAGTTCACAATTTCAATGTCATCCTCAAATCTCTACTCTCTCTTACCACCCCCCTCATACTGAAGTTAGCATAATTTCTTTCTGCACACCATCTCTCACATAGGACCACTCTTCTGTTTTTGCATAAGCAACACCTTCTTTTCCTCTGTCCTTGACTATTACGATATACTGTCTCAAGTAGGTGCCCATTCCAATGCATCTATCACACATAACCACCAATCTTATTTTCCTAAAATGAAAGTATAACTGTGTCTTCCTCTATTTAATAAACTACAGTGTCTTCCCATGACCTCTAGGGTCTAGGTAATATTTAAGATATTCAAAACCTATCTCTAATCTAGCTTTCCAGCTTTATCACACATTACTCCCCTCCACACACTCCATAATCTATCCAAATTGACCTTCATCACACAAAACATTCTCCTTTCCATTCCCATGCATTTGTCTGGACTTTCTCACATGCCTAGAATGAACTCCTTCCTCATCCTGCCCACGATCTCTGACTTCCTTTAAGATTTAGTTCAAGAGCTCATGTCTGCATGGGCCCTTTCCTGATCCTTCCAACTGCTAATGCATTACTTCCTAAAAATACCTTGTGTCTTCCTTATAAATGTTTTGTATTTACCAAGATAGGTGTACATTCTCCTCCATTCGAATGTAAGCTACTTGAGAGTCACACAGCTATCTTATTCGTATCTTTGCATCCCCGGCATCTAGCTCATCACCTGGCACATAATAGGTCCTGGAAAAAAGAAGACTTGGGTTCAAATTCTCTCTCTGACACTGTCTCTGGGCAAGTCGTTAAACCCTTGGGCCCCAGTGTTCTCATATGTAATAGAGGATAGTAAAACAATAATAAAATATCATATTATAGACCAATTATAATATTTTTTAAAATATATAATTAAAATATCTACCTCTCAGGGTTATGAAAAGGTTGAAATGAGAAAATACATAAAGTGCTTTGGAAACTTGAAATTTTCTTATAAAACTAATTTATTTTATAGAATATGTGAATTTTTTTTATTAACAACAATAACGATACTTGTTATTGTCTTGTTGGTTATTGGACAATGTAAGTTTTTTGAAAGCAATAATACAAAAGAATTTTTTTTAAGTTCAATCAACATTCTCCATATAAAAATGAGCTGCTGAAGACCTAATGCAGAAGACTGAGAAATTTTGATCAAGTCAACAAGAATATTTTTATCGAAGTATTTTCAAGGACTGTGAGAATTTATTGCTTCATCCATTCATTCAACAAGTATATTAAATATGTATTAGGTATCAGACACTGAGCTGGACATTAGAAATACAAAGCTAATGATAAAAACAGTCACTTAGCAGGGAGAATAAGATGTCCATAAATAAACAAAAACAAAATTACATACAAAGAAATGGGAAAGGCTTTATATAACTCCAATGGCAGAGCGTACATAGGGTACAATGTGTCTAGGAGTTTTAGATTAATCTAAAGCTCCCAGACACGTTGAACAAGAAGAAGAAGAAGATTTCCATATATATATAGCACAACAGAAAAAGAGGATTCAGTCTAAAACCATGAATTTCCATTTCACTCTGTTTACTTTTTTTAAAAAAAATCTATGTAATGATGACTATAATCATTTTCAAATCTATCCTGCTTTTCTGGTGCTTCCTTCTAAGTTTTCTTTTGTTTTCTGCTGTACACCTTGTTTTCTCCCTTCCTACTCTGCCTTATAAAAGGCTATCAATAGACACAAATACACACACACACTTACTCTTGTAAAACTATGCTATACATACTTCTATTATAGTTCTTTCTCTGGATGTGAATAGCATCTTCCTTCATACGTCCTTTGATTTGAGTATAGTACTCAAAATGACTTAGTCATTCAAAGTGATTCTTTGAACGATATTGCTATTACTGTGTACAATATTCTCTGAGTCCTGCTCATTTCACTTTTCATTATTTCATGCAAGTCTTTCCATATTTTTCTGAAATCAAACAGTTCATCTTTTTTATAGCATAGTAGTATTTCTCACAGCACAGTAGTATACAATCTTATATCACAAATTGTTTAGTCATTCCCTAAGTGACAGACATACCCTCAACTTCCAATTCTTTACCACTAAAAAGAGAGCTACTATAAATATTTTAGAACATATAACTTCTTTTCTTTTTCCCCTAAGCACCTTGGGAGACATACCTAATAGTGGTATTGCTGGGTGAAAAAGTATACAGAGTTTAGTAATTCTTTGGCCATAATTCTAGATTACTCTCAAAAATGGTTAGATCAGTTCACAGTTCCACCAATAGTGAATGGTTCCCAATGTTTCCACATCCCTTTCAGCATTCGTTGCTTTCCCCTTCTATAATTTTAGCCAATGTGATAGGTGTCAGATAATACCTCAAAGTTGTTTTAGTTTGCATTTCCCTAGTCAATAGTGATTTAGAGCATTTTTTATAAGACTCTATATTTGATTTCTTCATCAAAAAACTGCCTATTTATATCCCTTGATCATTTATCAGTTAGGGAATGACTTGTATTCTTATAAATATGACAAGGTTCTGTATATATTTGAGATATGAGACCTTTATCCGAAAAAATGTATATAAAAAATTTCTCCCAATTTTCTGTTTTCCTTCTAATCTTAACTAGATTGGTTTTATTTGTACAAAACCTTTTTAATTTAATGAAATCAAAAATACCCATTTTATACCTCACAATGCTCTTTATATCTTATTTATTCATAAATTGTTCTGCTATTCATAAATCTGATAGGTAACATAGTCCATGTTCTTCTATGATATTTCCTTTTATATCTATTTCAGGTATGCATTTTAACCTTATCTTGCTAAATGGGATAAAATACTAATCTATGCCCAATTTCTGTCAGATTGTTTTCCAAATTTCTCAACAATTTTTACTAAATAATAAATTCTTATCCCAAAAGCTTAAATCTTTATATCTGTCAATACGAGTTTACCATAATAATTTGCTACTGTATAATGTGTCTCTACTTTGTTCTATGTATCTATTTTTTCTATTTCTTAATAAGCACTAGATAATTTTGATAACTTCCATATAGTATAGCTTAAATCTAATCCTGCTAAACCTCTTTCCTTTACATTTTTTCATTAATTCCTTTGATTCTTCTAAATGAGTTTTTTAAATTATTTTTTCTAGCTCAGTAAAATAATTTTTCAGTAATTTAATTGGGATGACATTAAATAAGTAGATCAGCTTATGTGACTTTGTCATCTTTATTATGTTAGCTCTGCCTAGCCATGCACAATTAATATTTCTCCAATTATTTAAATTTGACTTTATTTGTATAAATTTTTTTAAATAATTATGTTTATGTAGTTCCTGGATTTGTTTTGGTAAGTGTATTCCCAAGTATTTTATACTGTCTACAGTTATTTTAAATGGGACATCCCTTACTATCTCTTCTTGAAACGTTTTCTTGGTGGTACATAGAAATGCTGATGATTTATGTGGGTTTATGTTATATAGTCCTATTTTTCTAAAATTGTGAATTGTTTCCACTAACTTTTTAGTTGAATCTTAAGAATTTCCCAAGTATATTATCATATCATCTGCAAAAAAGTGAGTGTTGTTACCCCATAGCTAGTTCTGATTCCTTCGATTTATTTTTCTCCTCTTATTACAAGTACTAGCATTTGACAATATTGAATAATACTGGTGATAATAACTCTCCTTTTTTTCTCTCCTGATCCTGTCTGGAAGGCTTCTATCCCCATTACAAATAATGTTTGCTGATGGTTTTATGTAAATGCTTCTTATCATCTTAAGGAAATATCCCTTTATACGCATATTTTCAAGTGTTTTTTAATAGGAATGAGTGTTAAATTTTGTCAGAAGTGGGGTTTTTTTTGCATCCATTGCTTAATCATGTTATATTTGTTACTTTGTTATTGATATAATTGATTATGTGAATAGTTTTCCTTATGTTAAACCACTTCTGCATTTCTGGTATAAATCCATTTGATCACAATGTATAAAATTTTTGTAATATAGTTTGGTAGTCTCTTGCTAGTATTTTATTTAGGATTTTTGCATCCATATTCATTAATGAGATTGGTCTATAATTTTCTTTTTCTGTTTTTGCTCTTCTTGGCTTAGGTATCAGTACCATATTTGTTTCATAAAAGGAGTTTAGTAGGACTCCTTTGCCTATCATTCCAAATAATTTATCTAATATTGGAATTACTTGATCTTTAAATGTTTGGTAAAATTCATTTATAAATTCAACTGGTTCTGAAACATTTTTTCTTTGGAAGCACATTTATGATCTGTTCAAATTATTTTTCTAAATTAGGTTTATTTAGATATTCTATTTCCTCTTCTGCTAATCTAAGAAGTTTATAATTTTGTAAATCTTCCATTTCACTTAAATTCTTAAATTTATTGGCATATAATTGGACAAAATAAATTTTTTAATTTTATTTTTCATTTTTAACACAGTGTATAACAGATAAAACAATTCAGACATTTAGTCAGGTGATACTGCATTTTAAAGCATTTACCATATGAACCACAAAAGATTTTTTTTTAAACATTAACTGAGAAACAAATAATACTTATGTTGCTAACTTCACAAGCTCTTGACCTAATTGTCTCCACAGTATTACTAAGAATTAAAGGATTTTAACTTATTGTTGTTGGTCTAAAGTCCTATGCCTAATAGCTTAATTTTAGACTGAATCTCAGATGTTCCCCTACCAATAATCTATAATTTAATAGATCTGGTATTAAGCTACAAACCTTTTGACTATAGGAAATTGCCACTAAGAGTAGGAACATTGCAGGGATACAATATCTCCCCAACTTCATGTCAATTCCAGGCAGGACTAAATGCATTCAGTCAGGCTTAAAGTCTGCCAGGTGTCAGTGGGGAAACTGAGTCAGGAGAATCCTACCTCAGCCCAGGATGAACAGCCACTCTCCCACCCTTCCCATGAGATCACCTTTTGCAGTTCATACCATCATCTCACCAGCTTACTAGCATCATTAGAGGCTCAGACTGCTTTTATTGCTATCCATACCTGGAGTGAGACTCAGAAGATCAGTCACTTAATAGTCCCATAGCATCTAAAAATGACAAGTTCTAATAACCAGGTTTCAAATATGATGATAATTTCACTTTGGCTAAGGAACATCTTTTGAGGCAAGTCTTAAGTGGCTTGCATGCCTTTCTATACATGTTCTAGTTCCTGATTAAATAGCAATCACAAAATCAGATTTACCATTAAAACCTTAACTTTTCCATCAATGCCAAATTTTACCTGACGTTACCTTCCTCTAGGAAATTTAGACAAAAATTATTTTCCCCAAAATAAAGATGTCACTGATTTATTCTCAGTAATTAATTCAGTCTTTTTTTTAATACTAATTGCTTTTACCTCACTTTGTAATATGTCCAATTTTTCTTCCCATCTCTCCCCTCCCCCAGTCTCAAAATACCTTGCATTCTGATTACTCCTTCCCTCAATGTACCCTCCCTTCTATCACAACCCACCCTTCACTTATTCCCATCTTCTCTCTTTTCTTGTAGGGCAAGATAAATTTCTATACCTCATTCCCTGTATTTCTTATTTCTGGATTATATGCAATAAAAATTCTCAACATTTGTTGCTAATACTTTCAATTCCAACTTCTCTCCCTTCCCCCTTCCCTCCCAACCCCCACTGGGAAGGAAAGTAATTCAATATAGACTAAATATTTGTTGTTTTGCAAAAGACTTCCATAATAATCATGTTGCATAATACTAATTATAGTGCCCTCTGTCCTATTCTATCCTATTTTTTCCCCAATTGACCTTGTCCCTTCTAGTGACTCCCTTCTCCCATTTGCCCTCCCTTCTAACATTCCCCTCACCCCACTTGTCGCCTCCTCTTCTACTTTCCTGTGGTGTGATATAAATTTTCATATCAAATTTAGTGAGCGTGTTATTCCCTCCTTCCACCACATGTAGAGAGAGTCGCTTCATTTTTCCACTCTCCTCTTCTCCCTTTTCTTCTCTATTGAACAAGATTTTTCTTATTTCTTTTATAAGTTATAGCCTGCCCCATTCTATTTCTCCCTTTCTCTTCCTGGTGTTTTCCTCCTTCACCCCTTAATTTTTATTTTATTTTATTTTGTGCATGTATGTGTATGTGGCTATCATCTCTTCCGATTCAACACACCCTGTACTCTCTATCTATATATGTGTATGTGTGTGTGTGTGTGTGTGTGTGTGTGTGTGTACAATATTTCCATCTACCCAAATACTGAGAAAAGCTTCAAGAGTTATAAATATTTTCTTTCCATGTAGTAATGGAAACAGTTCAGCTTTAGAGAGTCTTTTATGATTTTTTATTTCCTGTTTACCTTTTCATGCTTCTCTTGATTCTTGTCTTGGGAAGTCAAATTTTCCATACAGATCTAGTCTTTTACTCAATATGAATGATTGAAAGTCCTCTATATCATTGAATGACCATTTATTCCCTTGAAGTATTATACTCAGATTTGGTGAATATACTGTAAAATAACTCTTTATAATTCCTTTGTTTGCATCTTCAATAGTGGTATGTTCATCCTTTTCATTTTTTATACTACTGATTTGTTTTCTTCTCTTTTTTTAATCATAATAACAAATAGCGTATCTATTTTGTTGGTTTATTTTTTCACAAAGACGACTGTTAGTTTTATTTTTAAATGAATGGTTTTCTTACATTCAATTGTATTAACTTCACCTTTAATTTTTAAGATTTCCAATTTGAGGCTTAATTGGGAATTTTTAATTTGTTCTTTTTCTAATTTTTTTAACTGCATTCCCAATTCATTTGTCTGCTCCTTATTTTATTGATACAAGGATTTAGAGCTACAAGTTTTCTTCTGATTATTGCTTTTACTGCATTCCATGGGTTTTGGTGTGTTGTGTGATTCTCTGTGGTCATATTTTGTCATTCTCTGTAACAAAATTATTAATTGTTTCTATGATTTGTTCTTTAACCCACTCATTCTTTAAGATTAGGATACTTAGTCTCTAATTAGTTTTTAATCTGCATTTCCATAGTCTCTTATATTAAGACCTTATATTAACTCCAGTGGGGAACCCTAGTAGCTACAGGGTACAATGTGTCTGGGAGTTTTAGATTAAAAAAAAATTTAAATAACTCTAAAGACTTAAGAACGGTAGTCAATGTAGTGACTAACCAAACATGACATTTGAAGACTGGTGATGAAGCTTGTTCCCCAATCACTCACCTCCTTACATAGGAGTTATAGACCCAAGGTGCAGAATGAGACATATGTATTTGGATATAGATCTTGCTCATTGGGGAATAAAGGGGTAAGGGTCCAGATTTACCTCAATTTCAGCAAATTTTTTGTAAATTTTTTGTATTTTTGATAGGACTAGGTATGTGCCAATATTGCCCAATATTTACCACAAAGCCAGAAATTTCAGGTGATTAATTTCTACTTGCCTACTAATTTGTATACCCTAATAACAAAAAAAAAATTGAATAGTTTTTTTAAAAAAACTTTCTTTTTCTGTTATTTAATTTTCTTATTCTGAACTTAACAAACACAAAAAAAGGACACTTCCATATATAAAGCAAAATAGAAAAGGGAGATTACATGTGAAATTATGAATTTTATAAATGCAATTTACTTTCTAAAGTATAATAAATTCAACATGCTACTTTCACAGTTGTCCTTTTGGTCTTTTTTTGAACTTCCTTTAGAATTTCTGTTCTCCTTTGTTCATTTAAAAAATACTTTAATGACCCTCTTATTTTTTCTCTTTTATTTTTTGGGGGGCACACTATCACTACCTCTCTACTTCTCCTCAAATGCTACGCTCATGCAAACAAAAAAAATGAAAACACAATCATTATAAGAAATAAACACAGTCAAAGAAAACCAAATATACATCTGCCATGTCCACACATGGACGTCTCATTCTGCACCTTCAATACATCATTCCTATATCAGGAGGTGGGTAGCATGCTTTTGCATCAGTTTTCTGGTATTATGGTAAGTCGTTCCATTGACCAAACTTCTTAAGTCTTTCAAAATTACTTTGAAAAAAATTTTTACTTCTTAGTACTGAAATGATGACCTCAGTGATCTTGGAAGAATATGCATAGACTTACACTAAATAATGAAGAGGGAAAAGAGCAGAATCAAGAGAGCATTGTATACAGTAATGGCAATATTGTTTTAAGAACAACTTAGAGCAACTAAGTCATTTTGACTATTACAAATATCCAAATTTAAAAGACATAGGAAGAAAACACTATCTGTATCCAAAGAAATAACTGATAAAGAGAAGTTACTTTTAGAATGATTTTTACCTAAAAACCAGAGAATAATTTTTATAGATAGATAAATATTTGTGTCTAATGATAGCCATCTCTAGGGCAAGTAAGGGAAAGAAGAAAAAAAATTTACATGATGACTTTATTACATATTTAAAAGGAACAGAAAGTTGTACATAATAGATTTGCAGTTTCATGTGTGATATTCTTTTTATGTTATAGAAATACTTGTTTTTCCTATAAGTTAAAAATAAAATTAATATAAATTAAAAATATAAAATACTTTTTTTTCTAAAAATTTCATACGTATTGTCCCCTGCAGTTAGAATAGGACTTGATCCATGGGTTTCATGTTGTACACTTGAGATACAATTAAATTTTTCAGATGAGGAAAGGAAGAGTCATATAGGGAAGTGAATTACCCACAATCCCATGATATGGGACTAACAAGGCAAACCAAAGTCATAATAGATGAGCATGGGTGAAAAGTTGCAATGATATTCACCACCAAGTCTCTCACATATGGGATTTAATTTTATGTTCTTCACATTCATTCTCTGAAATGACATAAAAGTAGCTTGATTTCTGATGGGATAAATTGGGATTGGATTAGTCTGTGGTTTCAATAAATGGTACTTATTACTGCCTGAAAGATGCACAACCATGAATTCTGCTTCCCCCCCAATTCATTAAGGAGGGGGGAAAGTAAATAAAAGGATGTGATTTCCATATAGATCCTATCCACCAAATTTGGACTGTAATTTGTACATGCTGCTCAGATAAGAAAAAATAGGTTGCAGGTGGCAGAGCTGTGGAAGCAGATCATTGAATATAAGTAAATGTCAACCAAAGACTAAAATATAAAGAAGGTTCAGAACTGTTTGTGGAGAAAGAAGCAATGATATAGAGAGGTCTATCCATCACCTAAAGTGATCTCAGAGTTACATCAGGTCACAACCTGCCTATCTCTTAGTAGATAAATCTTAGAGACAGCTGTCTGAAGTTTAGAGCAGTAACTTGCCCACAGTCACACAACTATGAAATACTCATGGCAGAATTTAAACCCAGGACTTCCTGAGAGGTTCGGTATCTAATATATGTGAAAATAAAGGGTAAATATTGAGTTTCAACTAAAACATTTATATATTTAGTCTTTGCGTCTCTTCCTTACTTGTCCTGCTAGTTACAACATGAGCAAAGGGAAAGGGCATCAGAAAATGGTCAATGCAGTAAAGTGGAATGTATACTACAGAGTATGTTTTAGATTCAGAAAGTCTAGACAAGAGTACTTTCCATACTGAGTCTAGAAAAGAGTGCTTTCCATATTGAGAGTCTAGACAAGAGTACTTTCTAGACTGAAAGTCTACAAAGATGTGTTTCAATTTCTCCTCCAATGCCTCCTATGTGACAGGAAAAGTCATAACCTCTCTGAGACTCAGTTTTTTCATCTGTAAAATATAATAGCTGTAGTACTTGTTATTAATACATAAAAAATGAAATGGGTAAAGAATAACTATTTTTCAGATTATAAAATTCATCCTGACATACAGTCTTTAGCATTTGTCTATCAGAATATATCTTAAACAGATTCAGAGCAGGGACAATGAGCTAGACTAAAATATGAACAGGATACCAAATTGCCTTTGAGAAATTGTGCAATGCTTTTACTGTCTCTCCTCTTCTCCCTGAGACAAAAGACCTTCCCTTTAACATCAATATTCTTCAGGTGATATATTGCTGTGGACCTTGGAATACTACAGACTTCGAAGAATTAAAGTTGCAGGTCACCTGGTGGCCAAAGGAGAGGTATATGTGTGTGTGTGTGTGTGTGTGTGTGTGTGTGTGTGTGTGTGGTCTGTATGTATATACATATTTGTGTGTATGTATGACATACATATACATGCCATATGGTAAGTATATACCAAAAGAATTGTACAGAAGAACTGGTTTAAAGAATGTCACTGGAGAGAAGTATGAGGAGCCGTCATATAGAAAGAATAACGGATAACCAATGGAAAGCTCACTTGATCCATTGATATTCTTGCAATGTTGCTCTTTGGGGAATGCTCAATAATTTTTAATAATGTAAAAGGGTCCTGAGGCCAAAACATTTAAGAACTACTAGACTGGTCTAGACAATAGACATCTAGACTTGGGTTTTCTGTGTGAATTACAAGGCCAGTCTCTTCTGAATGGCTACATTGATGGGACTTCATTGGATCCTCAAAGTAATCAGCACAACATCCAATAAATCTGCAAAGAGGAATTTCTGGAAAACCTAACTCCCCTTTAGGTATCACTTTTCCAGTTGTACTTTGCACATAACTTAATGATGTCTCAAAAATGTTAGTGCAGCATTTTATCCAAAACATTTTACATGTTACTCTATTTGATCATGAGAATCCTCCAAGAAGGGGACAAATGCCTTTGGTGAGCAAATGTTTCCCTATTTTATGTCTCCCTCAATTTAAATAAGGACAGGATTATTAAAAAAATTAATTTTGTGGTTTTACATCTCTTACATTAATCTGTGCTTGGGAGACATCATGTTAATTTTTGCTTTACTTAGTCAAATGTTTTACTAAATTTTGCTTTAATAATTAAAATTTTAAATCAACAATTAGTAAACATAGTGGAATCTGTACAGTCTGTTTCTCTCAATCAGTGTGTGACTGAAGAAAGTCTGTGAAATCCTGTTCCCTTCTTAGACTTTCATCAGACATCCTCAGTAAACATGGAGATGGTGTTTATATTTTTTTAATAGAGATGAAAAAACAGGCATGCAAGTTGACCATCCAAACATTTAAAAAGAGTCTTTTATGTCAGGGAGGATCTATGGTATAGCCATTCCTTGAGTTACTATAGGGTTCTCCTCCTGCCCCCTCAACTTTGTTGGTGGACATTTTAAAATTTTCATTGTGAGCATCAAATTGTTTTCTACATGTCATCTCCACCTGAGAATGTAGGTTTGCTTAGAGCACAAAGTCTGGGTTTTTTTTTAAGTTTATAAAATCCAGAATGATGAATTCTGACAATCAGTGGTAGCAAGATGTGCTAGGGATTCTGGATAGGTCAGTAAAAATGACTCATAATATATGGACAATTTGATAAACAGACTGGATCCTACAGAACCATGAACAACACTCTAGGAACCCGAAAAAATTGTAAGAAAAGTCAGTGGCCATGGTACTGTGAGAGAGAGATGGGATGACACTCATGATGCTTGCCTTACATGGGTAAGCAAGGAAGAAAGTATTTATTTAAATACTTTCTATGTTCTAGGCCCTGTGCTGAGATTCAATGACAAAAGTAAACCAATTTCTGCCACCAATAAATGGAGACAACTAAAGCACTATATAAATATCAAATATTATTACAGTCATTTGACAATTTCCTGAATAGTTAAAATATTCAAAACATGTTCTCTTTCACAACAGTATGAATCTCTTCGCTTGATCCAATTTTGTAGGGCTAAAAGAAGGGAGATCAGGGAAAGGTCAGTCAGTCAATAAGAATGTACTAAGTGCCTACTTTGGGCTAGGCATTGTACTAAGTGCTGAAAATGCAAAGGAAAAAAAAGAGTCCCTGTTCTCAATGAGCTCATAGTCTAATGTACACACACACATACACACACACACACACACACACACGGCACAGGGTGTGTGTGTGTGTATCAGGTAAATGGGCAGTAGTCTTAAAGGGAAGGAGCTAATATTAAAGAGGACTAGAAAAGACTTCTTGCATAAGATAAGACTTTAGTGGAGACTTGAAGGAAGCCAGGAAAGTGAGAAGGCTTTCTTCAAGTCTTACTTGAGGAAGATGAGTAAAGTATTCCAGACCTGGAAGATAGTCCATGAAATCTTTCCAAGTTGGGAGATTGAATGTTATATGAGAAAATAACAGAGAACACTTCACAAATTTATATACATGGCATGGAGGAACATGGCATGATCTGACCTGTTAAAGAAATGGTCCCTCTAGTTTGTCTGTTATCTTTGCTTATCTATGCAGCATCTAAACAGAAGGAATCATGACTGATCTGAGATGGGGACAGCAGTCACAAATACCATTCCCCAGGCAAGCATAGAGATGGAACTTGCCCCTGTGCGCCTGCTCCACACAAACCCAGTTTAAAAGGGAAGCATTAGGGATCGTTTTGCTTCTTCCTTTAGTGATGAGGACGGTGGGAGTCTGAGTAAGACTTCGGTTGCCCTTCTACAATTGTCCAGATATGATCCTATCATCTCAAAAGGACCAAAAATAAAAAGCAGTAAATCAGAGTAGTTTCTTCTTTGTGTAGTTAATGCCCAAAATGACTTACTCAGCTGACCCTTCTCCCTTTCCCAGTTTATAATCCCACTGAAAAAAAGTAACTGTCCAACACCATTTTAATGTGCCATTTGTCATCTGAGTGGCATTGCCTTTAAAACAAATTGAACTAGGAATAAGAAATAAGGAAAACTGAAAAACAGCTTTAAAAAACCCAACTTGACCAATTAGACAGAGAAGTTGCCTTACTAAAACAGACAGGGATAATCTAAGGCTTTCTTGTACCCCCGTGTATAATATTTGCTGTTCAACTTGAGCTTTCTTCCTACTTTTCCAAGCCATCATGACTCCCTTTCAATGACTCCTGACTTTTTAAATCTTCCTTTATCTGCTAGCAGGAGGAGAGATAAACAAGTATGTTGTTATCCATCTGGCACAAAGGCTTCCAGGGGTGTTACCTGGTCATCCTCTTGGGTCACCCCGGCCCTGGAGAACAGGAAAGACTTGCTGGGTAGAAACAGAACAAGACCTGTTTGAATCAATTCAGCCACAATATCTATTAAGGAGTTTCTGTGTGCTGTGTATTAAGAGACGTGCTAGGGGTACAAAGATGGCTACAGCCTAAAGCTGGTGCTCAAAGACCTCACAAGGCAATGCAGAGTGATAGAGGAGGGGTGAGCAGCAAGACATGTACATGTAGCCAGTGATAAGATACTTCCCCCTTTCATCTCCTTCTTCCCATTTGAATATCTAGGAAGGACAGTCTTTCCTTTCCTCTAATGATTAGAGAAACTGGGGAAGATTGTTTTAAAAACATAAAAGAACAAGAAAGAGGAAGGAGTGTTAGCAACTAAAGATGGGAAGATGATTCCGGAAATATCCGCCCCTGTCTTGCATGTATCAATCAAAGTTAGGACTTGCTGAGGTGGGATTAGAGGAGACCAGGGGTTGAGAAGTCTCTGCCAAAGGAGGCCTCACACTATAATTAAGTGTGAGAATTTTTGTACATCTTTAGGTCAAATATTTATTCAAGGGTCTTATTTATTTTCCTTCTTTTAATAAAAAGCTTCCCTGTGGACTTTAAGCTTGTATATAAGGAGTGCCTTATCAGTTTTCACTTTTCAGTGAGGCAGCCAGCAGGAAAAGAATATTATGCATATGCTTTCCTGAATTTCCCAGATGAGGGTTATGAGCCAAGATAAGTGGGAAAAAAAACCAGTCCTACATATGGTACTCAGGTCTCTCATGTCTTAAGCCTTTGACATCAGGGTTAAATAAACAAATAACTGTGATCCAAGGGAGAGTGAGATAAATTTGGAGGAGCAGTCCAGGCAAAGGGTTTCATGATATTTGAGGACGGAAAGATCTCTTCCCCTTGGGGCTTTGGGGAAGATTTTAGGAGGAAGATGTCACCTTTGCCAGACCTTGATGAAAAGGAGGAACTTCAATGAAGGGGTATGGTGGTTTTTTTGTTTGTCTGCTTTTATTTTTTTTCAAATAAGAAATAGAGGGGAAAGAATCTCAACTGCCAAAGGGAAAAAAATATGACTATCCCCTTTTGTATTACAATAATACAACACATGAAATGAATGTGTTCTTTGGAAGTAAGTTTATATAATACTTTTTAGGAAGGAAATAAGCATTTATTAAGCACATCCTGCCCGCCAGGCACTATGCTAAGCTGTTTACAAATATTATCTCCTATGATCCTCACAACAATCCTGGAAAGTAGGTACTATTAATATTAAGCTTCTCTATTATTTTTAGTTTATCTATGGTTATTATTAGGAGCTTCTCTAATCGTTAGAGGGAAGGGAACACTGGAAGAGGGAGAGAGGAAAGGAGAAATCCCACCATTGGTTACGTGTGTGTATATATATGTCTTGCCCCCATTCCTCCTACCCCTCTCCCACCATTCCGTTAGATTGTAAGGTCTTGGAAAGCCAGGTTTCTGCAGAAGTCATCTTCTGCCACTCACAGCACATCTCTTTATGCCTAGCACACAGAATCTCATTAATATATATTTTGCAGTTGAAGTATCTGTGGCAAACAGAGACTAAGAGACTTACCCAAGGTCACAAAGCTAGCAAGCATCTGAAGCCAGATTTGAAGTCAAGTATTCCTGACTCCAGGAGCATCACTCTAATCTATTGTGTTGTCTAGCTTTCTTCGAATCTAAAGGACTATATAGTTGTCCCTCTTTGCTGTGGTTGTTAAACCTTGCCATGTCTTGCTTCTGGTATCTTCTCTTACTTTTAGTTCCTAAAAAACTAGAAAACCACCTCTTTTCACTATTCCTTCCCAGCTTCTCAGAAATTATGAACTGTAGCAAAAAGAACTATTCCTTGGTAACTGGAAAATCAGTGTTTAAATACGTGGTCCTAGTAAGAAAAAGCAGAAAATATGAGAAATGTAGAGAAATATAAATATGTGTATTCAGAATAAGCATGGAACGAAGTATGGTGATGAGAAAAAAAACAAAAATTGAACAATTGATCCCATCCTCTCACCATGAAATCTCTAGATCAAAGGCAACAATCCTGGCCAAGAAGAGGAAATAAAGCTATGCTATGACATAGTTATAGCTTTACACAATGAAAACCAGTTTCAAGGGGATGGAAAACTAGAATTTAGGAGAATAAATATGATCAATTCTCTAAAACTTTAAAACATATTTCTTTTCCCCTCTTCCCTTTATTCTTCTTTTCCATTCCCCTATGCTTGGGTAAGCAGCTAAAAAAAATATATACAGCAAATGATACAGTTAAGCGTGAGGGACACTCAAGATCTGGGCACAGAGTTCATCAGCTGTCACTAAGAACATGAATCCTCAGCTGTTGCCCTTTCTTTCTCTTACAAGGGAGTCTTGTCACATAATCCCATCAAAGGAGGGGGAGTGGGGAAAGTTCATGGTGATGCTGATTATGACAATAAGATACTCAGGATCAAAGTTTCAGAAACTTCTCTGTCTTTGTGTACAATTTCTGCATATCACTAATAAGGCATGACATTATATGCACATTTCAGTCACTGAAAAGAAAATTTAGCACTGCAATTCCTCAGAATTTAGCAGCCTTTCTAGTATTGATGCAGAACATTGTCAATAGACATTCCCAAAGTAGGGATGAAGTCCAGCTATCATACTTTTTCTTAAGGTTTCAGGCATGATGGTTCTTTGGCAAAAGCACCTCCTTTGGAGTTAGGATAAATCCATGCTCTAGTACTTACTGGATGTGTAACTTTGGGCAAGTCACATAATCTCTTAGTGCCTCAGTTTCCTCCCCTGTAAAAGGGGAAGGAGTGGAGTATGGGTTATGCAGATAACCTCTAAAGTTCCTTTTTAGTTCTAAATCTTCTACCTCAAAGCCTTCTAACTTTAGAACTGCTTGATCCATAAAAAATGAAATCAGGAAAAGGTGCTAAATGGGAAAGAGGCTGTTTTACCTAAATACATGAATACACAAATTGTGACTTAATCACCATATGGAACTCCTGGCATGGAAACTTTCTCCACTGATGCCAAGCCGATTGTAACTTGCCAATTACTTAGTAAATATATCCTTCCAGCTACTACCAATGAGATCTTGGGCAAATCATTTAACCTCTCAAGACCTCAGTTTCCTCCACTGTAAAAGAAGAGAGCTGAACTGGATGACCTTTGAAGTTCCTTCCAACTCTCAGTATGTGATACTACAGAATTGCCTGAGTTAGTAGGAGTTAAATGACTTGCATATGGTAACTGCTAGTAAGTAGTTTTCCTGACTCCAGACCCAGCATTCCATCTATTTCCTAGCTTGCATTAAGAAGTACAAAACACCTAGTACACACCATGCTACCAAAATAGGAAATGAAATATACTTTTTCCACATTTTTGTCATTTTTTGAATTAGTGTTAATGTCATTTTAAAAATTTCCAGTGTAATTCTCAAGCTGAAATGGGTTTATTTGGGGAATATTACTAAAACATGTAGAACAAAATACTTACTATTTCTTTATTCATTTTTCTTCTAAATAAATATATGTGGGATCAGAATCTGTATTTCTCTCATCAACTCTGAAATTCCCCTATTTGAGGAATGACCATAAACTTTAACAATGGCAAGCATTTATGTAGCACATAAATGTAGTACACATTTATGTAGCAGTTTGCAAAGCGCTCTGCATATATCTCATTTGAAGCTTTAAGAATATTGGGTAAATGTAGGTTATAAAGAAAAGACAGTGAAATAAAAATTGGTTGTATATGACTAATGATCATTTCAGCTAATAATAGAGACTTTTTCTCCTTTAGTTATGAAAAGAAAATGAAGGGTTCTGCACTTGTGGGGTGGGAAGAGAAGGAGAAGTATGGGAGTAGGAGGGGAGGAATGGTATTTCCACTGCAAAAGTTGTTTCTGAAGAACTCTATTCTCACAGGTAAACAGGTGATAACCAGTTTTCTCAGATAAATACATGTTCATGTTAGCAAGACATTTAGATATGCAAGATACCAGCAGATGAATTTGGGAAATGGTTGTTTTGGAGAGGGTGAGAAATTCATCTCCAATGACTATAAAAGCTACTGTAATCCAGAGGACCAAGCTACAAAGGCATAAAATAGAGACTAGTACCACTGAAGTGTGTTCTTGGATAAGTCATTGATAATCCATCAGTCTCAGTGCCATTCTCACAAAATACAGAGATTTATGATATTGACCTACTCCACAGAGATTACAGTGATAATCACTCAATCAATAACCATTTATTAAGTTACCTAATCTGTGCCAGGCACTATGCTGGCTGCTAGGATAAACAAAGAATGAAAGCATCCCTAATTCTCAAAAAGTTTACATTCTGATAGGGAAGAGATGTCGTGGAAGCTCTTTTTCAAAAAATATTTTTTTAAATCTTAATCTAATTTCTTTAAAACCTAATAATACTTAGCAACTGATATTTTATCTTCTTCCTTTATAAACATGCTTAACATATTATTGTTTTAAAAGTTGTTGTAATATCACATAAAATGAGAGGAAAAGAAATTCAGATGTAAAATAAGTGATTTTAATTATAAAATTCCTCCAAGTATAATTTTCCAGAATACAATATATTCATTGAGTGGTTGTTCTGCCCTCCTTAATGTATCTAATCTATAGGACAAGTTCTTGAGGTTTATTAACCTCAAGATGGGGGGGGAGGGAAATTACCTATGTCCCCTCCACCAACCTTTGATTTCCTTTGTATTTGTAATCTTATATGTTTTCTAAGATTGTATTTTATTAGGCATTTAAAAGCATTATTCTGAGAAGGAATGCATAGGCTTCACCAGTCTGCAAAAGGGGTCTATGAGACACACACAAAAGGATAAGATACCTGAAGTTGGCTGTTAACCAAGTAAGTCTGAAAAAAATTTAAGTCTTCAGGTTGATTACAGAAATGTGTTAGGGAATGACAATTCAAGTCTTTTCTTACCTTTAATAAATCTAGTCATCTAAGTAAAGTACAGAATTTTTGTCTCCTCTAGAAAAGACCTAAGGTATAGGAGCTTCCTGGTGACAAGAAGATGAAAGATCATTAGACTTGTCTCAAGGGTTTAAGCCTTCAATAGAGCAAAGACTGTAAACGTCTCATTTGATTGATGGCTACATGACTGGGAGTGGGGGGGAAGGGGGGAGGAGAGGAGGGGACCATAAAGAGAGGCAAATCTAGTAACCAGTATCCTTCTTGCTTAATATTGCTCATGGTAGACAATAAATAAAATTCCAGAAAGTAGTTTTGGATTTTTTTAAGGAGAAGTTGATTGTGAAGTTGATTGTAAAAATGAAGAATTACACAGCTTGATCTCTCTGGAAGGGAGATCAGGCTGTTCTCAAGGCTTGATGAGCTTTCCATATACGACTGCTTTTTATTTTTAACACCAACTCTTTGCTGATCAACACTTTCTTGCAAAATATGGAAAGGAGGGGAGGAGCAAGAGCAAAGGGGCAGGATAGAAGTTTGGTGAGCTTGCCAGCCCTGAAAGCCAAAATTCCAAGTTGAAATTAAATCCTTTAGTAAAGATACTTAGGCATGGGGGGAAGGGCAAAAAAGAAATTTACAGCTCTAGTAGAACTAAATTTCTGCCTAGAAAAAATATAGTCAACCTGCTTTTGACTGTCAGCAAGGGATCATAAGTTGGCTTTGTCATGGTCCCTTCTTTTCATCTGGAGGAGAGGAGTGGGGAAAAAAAGCCAAGGAGTTTAAAAAAATGTGATGAAGCCCTGACCCCTTAGATTCCATTTATAGTCTGAGTCGGAATGACATCCCCCTCGACTTACTGAACTGTCCAATCCAACTGCATGTGTCAAGATTCTATTAGGCACTAAGTGAAATATATATATATGCCCTTATACTATTTAACACTCTGGGTCCACTTTCAAGACACTGGGTTGTAGATCAACCAAGACACCACTGCTCTTTCAAGAATATTTTGAAGGTGGTGTTGAGAGAGAGTCCTTTGCAGGTGTGTTTTTAAAACTTTTTTTTAAAACAAAATGGCACCAAAGAAGGACGTTAAGAAAGCCGCTGCCCCTGCCCCTGCTCCTGCTCCTGCCCCAGCTCCAGCTCCAGCTCCAGCTCCCAAAAAAGAAGAAAAAATTGACCTCTCTTCCATTAAGGTAAATAGGTGAATGGTTTGGTCACTGAAAACGTCTATCACCAAGAGAAAAAAAGGACACTAGAAATTTGCCAAAGAATATATTTCCATGAAGGGTGATCTGACTCAGCAGATTCACACTTGCAAGAGAGGAGTTTGTTTTGGGGTTGTTCTATTTTTGTACTATTTTAAGAAGGTTGGGAAATTTCAAGTTTAATTGCTCAAATGACGACAGGAAAGGAAAAGTAAATGTTATGAAAGGGCAATGGAATTTACATTTATTCAGGTTTCTTATTTTTTTTCCAAGTTTCCTTTTGTCCTGGGCTGCTTAACAAAAAGTTGTAGGTCTTAAAAGTTGTTAGCCCAGATGTTAGTTTTTGAAGGAAACTGGATTTTTTGTATCTGTTAACTGTACAAAAAGACAAGTTGCAATCCCTACTCCTTTTGTGGAAGTTTTAAAATAGCATATCCTGGGCATATTTGTTTGGCAATTATTTTATTCCTTCTGCATGAGGAAAAAAATTTTTTTTACATTTCCAGTCGATTTCCCTCTTAAGCTCTGTCAAGTGAAACTTGATACCATTCTAAAGTGAAATTCTGGTGGAGAAAATTATAAACTGATGGGTTTCAGTGGCTATGACTATCATCTTTGTGATTTCTTTATGGTGTGGTGTGTTGCTCAAAGTTTGCAAGCTGTTTCTAGTTGACACTAATTAACAACCATTGCAAGCCTATTGGCTCTGTTTGCTAATGCTAGTTTATGTCTTCAGGTTCTTGCATACTGAACCTGAACTAAGAAGTATGTCGTTGATTTTTGTGTTGATCTTTGTGATGAAAGCTCTTGACTGCTTTTGGAAAAGAAGAGTAAATCATCTTATACCTGTACTTTTCCAGGATGTAATTGATCAAGTGTTCCTCCCTGTCTTTCCAGCATTGTGATTGGTTCAAATACTACTTCAAAAAAATCTCTGAGGAATCTTACCTTATATGGAAATTAAAAGGAGATAGAGTCCATCAATTTGAGGAGGTCCTTTTTATTTATACCACTAGTTGTAGGCACAATTAATTTGAAACACTGCAGCCTACTCATATATTATTGTCTTTTTTTATAGTCATTGAAATATTTTTGGATAGTTGTAAATAATGATATATCCTTGAAGCAAATATTTTCCTGTTTTCCCTTTGGTAGATAAGGGGAAAAAAGGAAAATAAATGCACCTAACCTTCCTCAGGTATAATTTGAACACATAGCCATGAGTGCTCCAAAGGGCAGACCTTCATTGTCACTTTATGGAACCTTGAATGATATTTGATAAAGTTGGATGATCTGTGAGAGAATTTTGGCATTGGGAGGGATCTGTACTGTATGGATATCCATTTGTGAGGAGAAATGCATCCTAGACTTTCTAATAAATTATTTGTTACTTTGATGGGTGCCTGTGTACAGTTCATTAAGAGGAAATGGAATTTTCAACTCCAGTGATCCTAGCTAATATATCTTTACCAAAGCAGGCTAATTTGTATATGACTATGTAAAAAATTGAATGTGATTACAGTCTCTATGCTAATTTCAGTGTGTTCCTGTTCTTTAACTATCAGTTGTGTAAAAACACTAGGGAGATGAATATATGACAAAGCTGTCATCATTCAAGTTGATTGTGATTTATAACACAATCAGATTAGTCTGTACCTGGAATTACAAGTGCCTATGAAGGAAAAATTTTACCTTCTAGGTTTAAGAAGTAAAAGATCTGACGAATAGAAACAGACATTAATTTTCTTTCCTTAGGAACTACATAATAAAAACAAAATACAACTCACTGCAGGAGGTATAATGTTTCCAAAGAAAAGGGTTGTCATCTTACAAAAAAAAATCCATAAGTTAAAACCCAAAACTTTTTATCTATTCAGAAGGTTAATGAGATTTCCCTTAATTCTTAAAAATGAACTTATTCTTCCTTCTGCTTCATTAAATCAATCATTTAAATGCTACTACTGTAGTCTTCCAGAAGCTTAGCAAAAATACTAAAATAGTATTGGATTAGAGAGAACATCTGAAAACTGTCAGAGCTTTTGAACTCTAGCCTTTCACTTGTTACTTTTTTTTTTTTTTTTTTTTTGCAAAGCAAGAGGTATATTTACCACCTAGAAGTGACAGGGGTCAAACGTACCCAAGAAAGAATTTTTTTAGGATAGATGGTTTACCCTGTTTACTGTTAAGAAATTAAGGAAAGGAAATTGGCCAGATAGAACAATAGCATTTTTGTAACACAATTCAAATATATTGCATGCTTTGGACCATTATGGAATTGTGTGTATTTTTAGGCATTTTAACATAAAACAAAGAAAATTTACTGCATACATGAATTTTTTAAGAATTTAACTAAGAAAAAATTAAATTTAAAATAGAATTTCTCTCAAATGAAATTTAAAATAAAATTTAAAAATAAAATCAGTCTACAGTTATGATTTACTATTCACTAGGATGACCTTAGAAAACTTTGTGTTAAGATAGTTTATCATGTCATATTTGATCAATGTTTCTATATTTATCTCACTTAAGTGATTTACTTTATTTAGGGACAGGGACTAGACCTGTAATTTCGTTGGTTTAGGGAACTCACAGGGAGGAATGTCTTCCTCCAGTGCAGGTGAGTCCCTTCTCTGCAATTTAGAGTTAAGAGCTGTTTAGGCATTGAGAGATTAAGTGACTTGCAGGAGTCACACAACAAGTATGGGTCAGATGTGAGACTTAAACCTGCATCTTCCTAGCTTTGAATTAGATCTCTATCCTACCACACTCTCCCTTACTTCATATACCTTTGTTTTTATAAAGATCACGCAGTACTGAAATGAAATGTTTATCAAATCAGCAACTCATCTCTTACTTATTCTTATAGAGTTACCTTGGGGCACTGAGAGGTTTAATAACCTGCCAATGTTCTCCCAAATCCTATGGGACAGAGACTGGATGAAGATTTTTTTGTCTCTGAGGCTAGCCTGCTTTCCACCCTGCCAGATTGCCTCTCCAAATATCCTTAAAATATGCAAAATCATAGAAAAGGTAGTAGCTGAACATCCCTGTCTGTGTGGTATTGCAGTACTGACAACACAAATATCCCACTGCCTCTCCTAACCAGAACCTTTCTTTCCTCTAACTAAAGGCCAAGTTCAGTAAAACACTACCAGATGCTTGACTCTACATGGAAAGGTCCTGAAAGTATTTCAAATTAAAAAAGGATGCACCTAGCTACCTTTCACTCCAATTACCAATTAAAGAAAACTTGAAATAAACTCTGAAAAATCCAACAAAGATTAAGATGCTATTATCATTAAGTGTTCAGGTAATACTGATGATATTAATAAGAATATTGAAAGAGGAAGGAGTTTTGCAAGGACTAGATGTGATCATTTGTATGACCAGCACAAATGATTGCACTTGATACAACATCATGTCCAGACTTGCTGGCTGTTGGGTTTGTGTAGCATAGTGAAAAGAGTACTGGAACTGGAGTCAAGAGGACATGGGCTCAAATTCTGACTCTGCCCTCAAATCCTGACTCTGCCCTCTTGTACCTATGTGACCCTAGTAAAGTCACTTAACCAACTGCTCTTGACCTCTGTTCTCTCACCTGTAAAATGAAGGGATTGAGCTGGATGAACTCTAAGGTCTCAGCTCTAAATCTGTGTGATCTGAGTTTTCCTTAAGGACGGGTAAGGGCAGCTAAGTGGCACAGTGGATAGAGCACCAATGCAGGAGCCAGGAGGACCTGAGTTCAAATCTCACCTTGGATACTTGACACGCACAAGCTGTGTGACCTTGGGCAAGTCACTTAACCCCAGTTGTGCCTCATCCTGAGTCATCTCCAGTCATCTTGATGAATATCTGGTCACTGGATTCAGATGGCTCTGGAGGAGAAGTGAGGCTGGTGACCTGCACAGCCCTCCCTCACTCAAAAAAAGACAAAGTCAAGTGCAAGTCATCATTATTTCTCTGATGGCATGGTCTTCTTCAGCAATGAAGGATGAACACAAAGGATGGATAAATAAGTCTAGGTAATATTCACTGACATCATAAATAAGAAAAAACTTTAACTCTATTTCCTCATTTTTTTCATATACCTTTTTAAAGTACCCTTTTCAAAAATGCTAGTATTGCTACTAGTGAAACCTTGGAGACACATTCCCTGTTGGTTTTCTGGAATCTTTCCTTCTCAAAGGACTGATACTTTCAACAGCAGTGCCAAGACAGTCTGACAAAAATGTATATTACAGAATTTTAAATCCTTAGAAATGTACTTATAGTTAGACACACAGCTAATAATCATGGTTGTGTAAAAGCACCTGGGACCATGTGAAATAAGAAAATGAATACAGAGACTGGATAATGGGAAACCTGGGTCTACAATTTTAAATAACAATATCAAGTATTTCTGTTGCATTTTAAGGTTTGCAAGGTGCTTTCCCTACAATATCACATTCAAGCCAATAATTATGACCACTTTACAAATGAGGAAACTGAGTTTGAGAGTAAGTGACGTGCCCAGAATCTTGCAGCTGATGCTGGATTTTAATTCAGTCTTCTTGACTCTAGTCACTGTTTCCTTCACTACCAAGTCAATTAGTCTCAACTCAGATAACTTGTAAAGTGTTTTAAATTCTAGCTATTAATATTTTAAAGAAAAGCTGAGTTTCTTCATCTTTAGACTGGGGGAGGGGATGCACTAGATGACCTCCAGGGTCCCTTCCAGTTCTATGATCTTCTTGATGTAAGTAAATTATTTGCATGCTGCATGCTTTTGGTTTGGTTGACTTTTTTTATCTGATATAATTTCAAATCATGGTTCTCACTTGCTTTCTTCAGTGTTAATTCTTGTTGTATTTACTACCTAATCAGGTCTCCCCTGCCTAGGTACTGCAAGTGGTATTGCAAAAGAGGTAAAGTTACAAAATGCATTGATAGAATCCTATAGAGGTAGCATAATGGGCTTAAGGATTGATTGATCTGTACAATTTAAGGCGCATGGGAAAAACTTACTTTATAAGCACCTCTCCACTGCTTTAACATCTCTGTAAGTGAAGAATTGATATTTTGCTTCCCTAGGCAAAAGATTGATTAACTCATTTCATCCTCCTTCTTCTGTAATCTTGACTGGTTATAGACTAAGATCTAGATGAGTTATAGACTAGGTCCATGGTTCTGTTGTTGTTCCTTCTCTCCCAGGTATAAGACTACATATAGATGAAGAATAGTAAAGTGAATAGAGTCCTAGGCTTGTCATGGGGATACCTTGGGTTTTAATAGTATCTCTGATGGTTATTTGGACCTACCAGTGTGCCTCAGGCAATTCCCTAAAGAGAATTATTAAGGATTGATCTAAATCAAGGACTTCCCATAGAGGGGAGCTCACTTTGCTGAGGAAATGATAGGTCTTTCTCTTACGCATATGGAGAATGAATATTTGTGTCATCCTCATTTTGAAAGACATACAAAGGAAGGTCTATTTTTCTTGTCCAACCATGGCTTCAGATCTGGTAATGGGTAAGCCTATAGTGACAGCTTGGTCCATAATCTTTATGACCTCTCTGGGCATCCTTTACAACACAATCCCAGTCTTGGGGGGAGAGGGCACAAGATAATGTAGACAATGGCCTTTTTTTTTTCATTTTATTTCCCCATCAAACCATTCTGTATCACTCCCAAGGCATAATAGCACATGAAACCAATTTTTGAAAGTCACCTATAAATTGAACATAACCATATCTTAAAATGTTTATTACTTGAATTTTTGTTTTTTATTCATTTGCTGGAAAAAAATGGATATAGGGCTAAAATTCTGTAATGTGTTTGCACTCATACACATGTGTACCTGGCTAGGGTGGCCAGAAAGGGGAATGCCTTAGATATTATAGTATTATATATTATAATATCAATGATTCTGCTATCTGGTCTTTCCACTGAGCAATTAAAAATAATCAATTCTGCTCTCCCCTCCCCCAGGCCAGTCGTTGCTGTACTCTCCCATGTTATTATCTCTTACAAAGAGAGAATCAGATGTAGGAGAGAATCTTAGGACCTGAGAGTGCCACTTACTTGTCTTTCTTGTCTTCATGCCCATCAGTGCAAACCTGTACCATGAAAATGGAGAATAGAATCCAATATGTAAGATTTTTTAAAATTTGATGGTGTCAAAATGCAGAAAGATTTTGTTTTGTTTCAAAAAACACAAGTCTTTCAAAATTTCCATTAGATTAATTTCTCAAAATGGTTTCTAATCTGTGTTTAGTTTGTAAATAATTGACAAAATCAAAATCAGAAGTTCTATACTTTGGAGGACTATGAAAAAACATGCTGCCATAGATATGGATTAGTTCATTTCAAATTTAACTGGATAAAGCCACTTGACAATTCAATTCAACAAACATTTATTTACAAACCCACTATGTACAAGGCACTGTGCTGGCTGCTGGGGATACAAAGACAAAAAAAAATTTTAATAGACCTTGCCCACAAGCAGTTTATATTCTCCCAGGAGATTCAACAAAATCAATCTAGTATTTATTAAACACAGTTTGTAAGTCAGGTACTCTCATAGGTACTGGTGATAGAAAGGAAAGAAAAAAAGAAGGAAAGAAGGAAGGAAGGAAGAGTTTACATTCTCCTAGGCAATATATCAATCAGTCTAATATTAAATACTAACTCAGGGCCAGGCACTCTCCTAGGTGCTGGGGTTAAAAGTAAAAAGGATGAAACAATCCTAAAAATCATACCAAAAACTTGAGGAGCAGGGAGAGAATACTACCACTAAGGGGATCAGGTAAAGGCTTGGGACAGGGTGGGTGGTGGGTGGGTAGAGAATCAAAAGTGACACCTGAGCTAAGCCTTGAAGGAAAAGGAGCAGAAATATAATGCTATGTGTATATTTTAATTAAAAGAAGACATCTAGCCAATTACTAGGTGGCACCAATGGGGAAAAAATAGAAAAATCATCCAGAAACTCTTTATATAACATTTACAAGGTATGATGGTTAGCATTGGTCTTTCAAAGGAACAATTAAATTATTAAACCGAACCATAGTGTCAAGCAACTCCAGTAAAAATCCAGGTGCTTGGTGGATGTAACTTACCTTTGGCGGGGAAATCAAAACCAGCCAGTCCTTTGAAAATATCACTAGGTGTCAGCACCAGGTTATCTCTAAGAAATGTCAACAGGCAGGATGGGGAAACTCGGTGAAGAGCAATCATTAACTTTTTCTAGAATTGTAGATTCAAAAAACAAAACTGGACAACATGTAAATGCAATGTCATGTGCATTTTAAAAGGAAGAGGAATTTCCACCAATAGTCATCCACTCTCATTCCTAATGTGAGTCAACTCTGTAAGCTGATTGAATTAACAGTGTGACAGTGCCAAATTTAGCCTCCTGACCTTTTAGTATTGCAAATAAAACCCTTGGCAAATTGTATTTAGAAGTTGTCCCATAATTGCATGACATTAAAGACCATCTGACTCATGGAAATTTGGGAAATGATATGGTTGGTTTGCTGATAATACTTTTCCCCCCTGCTTCTCTTCATCCTAAGAAATTTTTTCTATGAAAACAGGATCTTTGTAATGTGGAAGATTTCATCTATACTTCCCTAAAGCTTTATCTCTGCATGGAATAAAAACTATCCAGTATCCAGTAGCAAAAATAGAAGTTTAGAAATAATAGAGGATATAGATAAATTTAAATTCACATAATAATTGCTTAAAATTAAAATAATGTGGTTAAAATAAATTTTGTATGTTACTAATCCTTAACATAATACCAGATAAAGTTTTCCACATCAAAAAAAGTTGTAAAATTATATATATATATATATATACAATTATATACATACATATATATATATATATATATATATATATATATGATGCCAAATGGTTTTGATCCAAGAAAATCTGGTTCTAGTCCTAACTCTGCTACAGAATGGTTTATGTGACCCTGGAGGAGTCACTTGCTCTCTCAGTAAACTGGGTGTGGGGGTTTCTTCTAAGACTATGAGTTGCAGAGAAAGTATTGACATGCATTGGTAGAGGGAGTTTCCATGTCTGTGAGCTCTCTATCAGTGAAATTACAGGTCCATTCATTATATCTATATGAAGGGCTTATTCCTTGCCCTTGAAGTCAGAGAACTGTTGGCAACAGGATTCCAGTTATTTCTAGAATGAAAAGTCCCAATGTTCATATAATTCTGTCATCACAAAAGGGATTTTTGAATCAAAATAAGGAAAACGTATCAGGATCTGACAAACTCTTAAAATGCATACACAAAGAAATGAAAATGGTGAAAATGGGACATATAGGTAGAACTCTTGCAATGGAATACAAAAAAGATAAGAAAGGGTAGAAATGGTCAACCACCTAACTTTTCTATGCCTCGCTTTCCTAATTTGTAAAATGAGGGCATCAGAACAGATGACTTCTAAGGTTCCTACCATTTCTAAATTCTCTGATCTAGTGAACAGGTCATTTTCTAAACTGTGTCATCTAGTTTAAGGAATAGATTATAATCAATCTATTAAATAATTCAGAAAGTACTTTACAAAACCCTTCAAGAGCTATAGAAATTTATTATTATTTCTCAATGCACAGAGAGCCAAAAAAGTACCTACTGTGCCCAAAGAACTATAGAAAGATAAAAAAGATATAGATAAGCAGGTAGATAAAAAGCCCTCCCTATTTCTCTATGTGCCTTTACACATCCCTGGTATACTCCCCCTAAGCACCTCCTCATTAGAACTCATCCTTTAGGGTTTAGTTTAATTCTTGCCTCCAACTTTTGTTTCTGTGTCCCCAGTGCCTACGACACCGTCTGACACATAGTAGGTGTTAAATAAATTCTTGTTGAATTGAATTGAATAAAGTTGATTGTATCAGAAGCCAAAAAAAAAATCAGTGCTACATATAATAATTTTTTTCTTTGTTACAATTTTTATATAATCTTTGTCTTATTTCTTATAGGTCTATACTGTATTCTTTCCAGTCTTGACTTTATGCAGTTTTTCATAGTTTAATCAGATCACCCAGTGTGGCTTGAATAAAAATTTCTTCCCCATTCAACTCATTCTAAATTCCCTCTTCTCAACCTGAGCTTATCTTATTTTCATCAGTTTGGGTCTTTCCCATTTATACAGTAATCTACCCCAGTAAATTCTTTGTTGGATTTACAGAAATTCCTATCTTCTGGGATTTAACAAAGTGCAAGTGAAGAGTTCATCTCTTTCATTCAAACTGAGTGATTCAGAAGATAGAACCCTAGTCAAGCAGATGATTTCTTCTGCTAGGATGTATGTATGGTGGTATGTGGAGGAGGTGTGTATTTGGAGGGAGAGAGTGACTTTGTAATAGCCCCACAGGGATGGACTGAAAACAGATGAGCCGATGCTTGCAAAGGACCTTCTCATCTGGTCGTTGGCGTCTCTGACAGGTCTTCAATCAGGTGTTCTGTAACTACAATGATGCATGACTGATTGAAAAAGAGGTTTGTCCTTACTAGTCCCCTTTTTGCCCTTTTGGATCAGTCATTCCTCTCCAAGTGTCTTGCAAGAATGATGAAACTCTTTGGAAGATGTATTTCCTTTTCCTACCCAGGACCTTGTCTTTTAAGGATTTGAATACTACTTGCCTTTTGATCATCTTTAATCAAAATTCTTCCTCTTCTCTATGTTCATAAATATCAATTCCAGAATCCCATTGATGAACTAAATTATTGCATGTGGAGGGGGAGGTGGTCAGACCTTAGGAACGGGTTCTTTCTATATCCTAGAAACTTTATTTCATCCTTCATTCAGTTTCTTTAAACCTACCAATATTTTAATAATAATAACTGGCATTTATAAAGTACTATAAGGTTTGCAAAGTGCCTTATAAATATTATCTTATTTTAGCCTCACAACCACTCTGGGAGGGAGACAGCTATTAGTAAGGTGGCTATTACAAAGGACATACAAAGAACAAATTTTAAGAATTTTAACAAAGAAAAACAAGTAATTATATATAGCACTACATTTTTTAGGCTTCTGAAAACTGAAGGTAGGATTTGATCCAAAACCTAAAGGGGTAAATTCCAAGATGAGGAGGTGCCTAGGGGGAGTATCCTAAGGATGAGGAACAGATTGTCTAAAGGCATGTAGAGAAATAGTGAGAACCTGATTAAAAAGGTAGAGCTTATTGACCTATCCCTATTTTACAGATGAGGAAACTGAAGCAGAGATTAATTTGCCCAGGACCACCCATTTAGTGTCTGAGATTGAATTCAAACTGAGATTTATCCTTAAGTCCCAAACTCTTTCCATTGTACATCATAACTTCCTGGGGATCTTCTGAGGAAAGTTTTTCAAAAGTAGCCAGCACAGGGACAGGGATTCTGTAGCTAATGCAATAAAAATAGGTTAAGACAAGCTATCTAACTTCTACAATTTACGATGATATTAGCATCTTGCCAATTGCCTCAAGTCTAAGGTCAGTACCAATTAACAGATTACTTCATGAATGTAGATTTTATTTCTTTTCTTCTCTGTACAGACCAAAAAAGAGACCAGGCTAGAAAAAATAATTCTCACATTTATCAATTTTAAGATTCTCATCTTCAAAACTGCTTTAATGAATCCTGCAGTGGCTCTTTATGAACTCATCTCATTATGTTGGTGGGTCTATTATGTTTATTGGTGTAGGAGCTCCCTCTAGAGATGCAGAGCAGAACTTCACTCTACCTCTTTCCTGGTCTCCTTCCCATTTCCCTTCTCTCTTCCCCAACTCTGCCCCAACCTGAGCAGACTGACTATGTTCATGAGTTTCTCTGACTGAAAAACTCATCAACTACCAGCAACTGGAAGGATGAGCCTTTATGAAAAGTCTTCAGACATGGGTCTCTGGTCCCCTGCTAGCCCATGCTTAGAACCTTTCTTCTCTGCTAGGACCTACCTCAGTTTGGGACTTTTACACAAATTTTGGAAACCCAGGGTCACTTTGGTAGAGGACATAGAATATGAGCTATAGATGTCTATGTTTGTTCTTCAAGAAAGTAAATGAGGAAAATCAGAAGTTAGAGACATCTCAATAAAGAAAGCTTAAAATTAATTTTAAAAGCACATGAACATAAAATATAGTCGACTTTGAATGATTGCATTATTCTTGCACATCCAGGGAGAATAATGCAGAACATCCTAAATAGACTATACATTATAATTCAAATAAAATTGAATTTCATAAGAAAGAAATGTTTTTATTCAGATACCACACTTTACAAATCAACTTTTAATTAAAGGACCTTTAAACATTGTTCTTCTTGTCCACACAATTATGAAACCAAAATAAATCCTATTTTCTGAATTATTTGTTGCTCATCACTATACAAAAAGGGGTTTCTTCTGCATATATCCTCATACTTTTTTCTAATATTCTCAGTTCCTGTCCATTTGTAAATAAAATAAGCACATTTCTTTATCTTCTTCTCTTACCTCCTAGGGGCCTTTTCACCTTTACACAGCACCACCATTTTCTCCAATGAGCCTTCAAAATTTCATCCACTATAGGCTACATGTATTTATAATGGTACTAATAATTAAAAAATAATATCCTCAATCCTCACCTGAAATTTATATTCCCAAAACAATGTTCTTTATCATAAGAAAATAATATTCCTAATGTAGGGATTCTTAACCTGGGGTCAATAAACTTTTAAAAATATATATTTGGATGATTATATTTCAATGTCATTGATTGATGTCCTTTGTAATCTTTTTTATTTATATTATGTATTTAAAAAACATTATTCTGAGAAGGGGACTGCGGTGCTAACAATATTAAGAAATCCTATTATCTGTTCAATGACTTACATTTAATGTCTGGTTCTCTCCCGTATAAAATTCTTTTAAAGTATTAGACTTTTCTCTTTGGGGAGTTGCAAATAATAGATCTCTTAACAGTTTGGTGATTCCTACTTTGTAGGCTCCCCTGTGAACAAATTATTTACTTGAACAATATTCAAGCATCTAACTCTTAGTTTAACCTTGTCAGATTTATGATACAGGTTAATTTGCTAATGACTGGCTAATTTTATCCCAGCTAGTAGAAAATAGGTAAGTACTCAGTTCAGACTTCAGGAGACATCTTGTGGCTGGTATTGCTCCAGGATCATGACCAAAGTAGCTTCTGTTCTGTGATAGGGTAGTGAACAGAAAGCACTGACCAGTAAGAAAGTTTCCATTTTGAATTCCTCCTGCTCTCAGCTTCTGGAGTTAGACACTTCTCGGACCCTCATATCTGTAAGCCTTGTAAAGGCCAACATAGCTGCCACAGTACAACACGTTAGTTGATTCAAGCTCCTTTAACATCAGGTCCTCCTCATTAGGTGATGTTCCAAAATATTCTCCATTTTCTAGAGCTGAAGAAACCTTGGCAGATCTTCTGGAGAGCTGGAACACTGGACCGTTATTAAAGGCCTAACAGGAAAAGGAATCAATATACAGGTTTAAAGTACATCTAAAAAAAGAAATATTTGTAGACACAGATTGAATACATAAAAAAAATGGAGATGGAGACCTTAAAAAGCAGAAGGGTAGTCCTGACTAAAAAAGGAAGAGAAGGTAAAAAGATGGTATAACATGAAGAATGCTGTAGGGAGGTGGGAAGAAGGACATCTCTACCCAAATTAGAAATGGAAACTAGGACTTTCAGAGTGAAGATGAATGAAAAATGGAAAACAAAATGGTTTCTACCCTGGGCAAGTTTTATATTCTTGGTGAATGAAGTAAGATGTAACTTTCTTGACGGTAGGAATTGTCTTGATTTTGTCTTTGTGACCCTAACACTTTACTGGTGCCTTCGGTCCAGATCTGGTAATTCACTAGCATAAAGTAAGAATGAAGTGAAAACTCCCTACACCAATACAGATTAGCCGCTGATTTAGTTTATAGTCTCATAGTTGCCTGAAATTCAGAGATTAAGTGATTTCAGTCCATTGTCCCTCATTATGTGTCAGAGGTCTTAATTCAAAGTACTGAATACTACCATTCTCCAACTAACTCCAGCTGGCAAAAAATGGCACTCAGCCAGACCTTTAAAAATGTACAGAAAGTTCTCATCATTTTTAAAGGAGTCTTCTGCAGTTGGGACCTACCATCAATTTCAAAACTTCAGGGGTTAATCTTTTTATAACAGCTGTTCTTGAAACTCAAAACCAAGCTGATCCAGGTAGTAGCAACAAAAATACCACCACCACCACCACTCCCCGACAAGTAATAATCAATTTTGCTGACCAGAAATTTGCCATGACCCTAAACCTCCAGCAAGAAGAATCTGACCCTTAAGCAACATTTTAATTTACCTAAAGAAACACAAACCCTCCCTAATGGGAAGCTCCCAGTAATATTTAATGAGAGGTCCTCCTCTTGATGATAATAGACCAAAGAAGTGCTGACAAGCTTCAACCACACTATAGCTGACCACTCCCAAACTCTGTCTGATTTCCTAAAATAGCCCTTGTGATAGACCCAGTAAGAAACAGATCCTTCTTTCCCTTTGCCCTAAGAAAGCTAAAGGACTCTCCAAGGGGAGTGGCCACTTCCTTCTGATACTTGATCCTGACTGTGAGGTCACAGCTTCCCCACAAATAAGAAGCCTTGTGAGAGGGAGGACTCCACTCAGGGACAGGAGCAGCCCTCAACTCACATATCCAGCTTCTCAACATCTCCATCATGGTGGGTCTGACCAAGAAATCATTTATCAGTCCCTATTGGACTGCTGATGGGACAGGAAAGAAAGTCAGGCAAAGAAGTTGAGGTTAGGTTGGGGTGGTTGGGTGAAGGAGTAGTTGATGAGTCAGGATCGGGTGGGGAGAAAGTGCCAAGTATGTAAGATTTCTTTGTGCCTCTTGAGGCTTAGTTAATGGGAAAGGGAACTTTTTAATTGTCTTGAGTTGTTTCATCCAACCATGTATACTTGGGTTAGTCCTATAGTCACAGGACAAATGATTAAATGATTTGCCAGGCAGGATGATGGCCATTTGCATCTGAAATTAGAAGTCAAGAGCAGCCCTCACTAGAAAACTATCTATCCTAAAATGTGATCCTATGATAAAAATACTTACTATTTGGATAAGTATCTTTAATACATTAGATTTATTGTCTATCTGAATAGAAAATGCCCTAGTTAAGCAATGATAATGCCTCAAAACATCTTCTTAATGCTGAATGTCTAGGGCAAACCTTTACTGAGCTTTGAAATACTTTGTTATTCTAGGGAGCATTTATTTCAGCATTTGATTAAGCATTGATTCACTATTTGAGTTCTGGACACCATTTCCCCTCAGTTATCTGTCTTGAAATTCCTAGGTTTAAAGGTTACCCCCCCACCCTTACCCCCAAGGTAGTACTTCTCAGGCCACAGCAACCTGCCGCAATGCAGACTACAAAATAGGAGAGCACTCTTGATTCTGTCAATGCATTTTCAACAGTTATTAGCTGTATCTTTTATTTTCCTTCCTCTCTTCACTGCAGTCCTTCAGTGCTGACCAGATTGCTGGTAAGTGCAACAAAACCCATTTCTCTAGTACTTGGGTGAAACGACAACGTCTCACCTCCAAGCCCTAGATCTTCACTAACATTTGAGGCATTTTGCTTCATGCTGTCCTATTAATAGCTATGCTTCATGGGAAATCCAAAGAGTGGGCTCATTCAGGAGCCTACTCTAAAGATAGACTCATGGAATCAGCTAGATCCACAGAAATGTCAGGAACCTGTTTGGTTAAACAGTTCTTTGTGGTTAATGTCTTTCTAACAGATCGAGTTTTCTAAAGAGCAACAGGATGGTAAGTTAAATCGGATTGTTGTTAGTATGGGTGCCCTTCTCAAAAAGGCTTGTGGAAAAACTGACTCTCAGGAAGAGTTAATCTCTCCCTAATTATCTCCTTTAGCCTTGCCTACCATAATAGGTAGACTGTGCTGAAGTCTTCTCTAAATATAAACATTTAACAAGAGTGAGTCTTAGACTTGTGAGCAGCAGCCAAAAGGTCTTTAGGTGGACAAAAGGGATAGATTTGTCATGTAATGATTTGTTTTTGTAAATTAAAGCCAGTTGTCTACAGTGTCTATTCAACCACAATTATTTGGTCATTCGGTAAGTTAACTTGATCATCTAAGACCCCAAAAGAATTTTTAGGGAACCTGATTTATTCAGTTTGACTACCTAAGTTACTCAGAGAAATAGAACCAGTCAGTGTCTTTTCACCTTGTAATAATCACTTCTGTGCCTGGGCTTTGAAAGAAAAGCAGTCAAGTTGTCTTGTTTGTTTATTTAAAAAGTCAGCATACTTTTTATCATACCATGCTTTATATTAAATTAATGGCCATGTCTTTCATATAAACAGAGATTGGCTAAAATATTCCAGATTCAATTTAATGAACGTTAAGAAAGTATTTGTTGTATTCCAGATATACAGTGCTTTATTCTTTCAGAACAGAGAGAATAAGAGTTCTCCAAGGTCTTCCTTTTTTTGGTTCAACAGATTCATCTTTTGCCTTTCTCTAGAAATTTGTCTTTTTTTCTTTTCTTGCAAGAATTGTGTCCAACAGGAATATTAATAATCCAGGTGTCCTCCTACTTATACAAGGGCATACTATTCCTTGACAGTTTTTTTGTTGTCATTTTAGTATTTTCAGAAAACTATGATAATGACATTGTTATCATAGAAACCCAATGAACTGAAAGGGAGACACTTGTAAGATTGAGAATATCCTACCTTACGTGTAAATTAGAATGAGACTAGTCATACTGCTTAATTATTAAAACTTAATAACTTACTGTTACTAGCCTCAAATCTGTGTCTGAAAAATGTTGCTGTTTTTGTCAATTCTGACAGAGTAACGAACATCCCTGGAAAAGTTACAAAGTGAATTTACTAGATGACTATAGTTGATGGCCTCATCAAGAAGACGTATCAAATAGTCTGATATACAAGCTAACTAGGATTTTAGAATAATGTAGAAACCATATCCGATGTTGTTAAAAAAAAAAATCACTAGGAGATTCTACTTCCTTTATCTTCCTCTCTCAAAGAAAATTTCACTTTATTTTCTTAAGACATTTCAACTGAGGGCACAGCATGATCATACTATGCTCCTTTCTCCTCTGTGGCCCTCTGCAGTGTCTAACTTGAAATCTAACTATGACTTATATTACATGGCTGAACAGTGAAGCAATTAAAACCCGTTTAGGAAAAAAAGGACTGGTTTGGTGTGCATTAAGTCACCTCACTCTACCTAATAACTTGTTTTAAATTTAGAGAAAAAGAAAGACATTGTTTAAAGGGTCATTTTTTTTCCTCTCCTGTCAGGAGGTACAAACTTAAAAATCTTAAATTCTGTGAAAACTATATATTTCTTTTGGTGTAGTTTAGTTTTGAATGTATCAAGATTGAGCACTGAAGCCTCTGAAAAAATATAACTAGAAAATATGCAATATTTACAACATCTGAAGACATTCTGGTTCTTCTGAAGAGGTCCTAGAGTCTTAGAGAGACTAAGCATTGCTTAAGAAGATTTTCAATTAAAGCAAGTTTATTGTTTTGTTTTGTTTTTATCCAAGAAGGAAACTGATCAGGGAGGACATGTTTCTGGTCTCAGCATTTAAAGTAGAGGGTTAGGTTTGAAGCTATCCTATTACAGTCCATAAAACTCTCTTCCTGCATCAGCAGTTTGACTAGGGTGATAGTGAACCTTCTAAGCAGACTGTCTGTGGAGGACTAGAGCCAGAACCAGAAGACTCCAATTACATATGTCCATTAAGGAAGATGAAAGACAACATGATGATGACTCATGACTTGTGGATCATCTATCAGCACTTACAGCGTGTTCTCATAGAATTGGTCAAGGAAATGTTGATTTCTTTATTACAAATACCGCACAGTGCTGTCTACTTTAAAATTGAAGAATTCTATTAAAAGAGTAAAAACTCTCTTGGCCATTGACCAGTGAATGGTCCTAAACTAATGATCTACCAGAGGCTTTTAGCTTGACAAGGAATGATTGGACGGACCACAGAGTTTTCTAAAACAACTGGTCCAGATAGAGGTGAATTTCAGTTTAAAAGAAGGTTTTCACACCCTTCAGAAATGTATTTTTTATAGTGACATTCATGTATTCCCCCCCAAAATACTTCCTGTTCTTTTTTTCCACACCCACCATCCCCAAAAAAAGCACAGATGTGTTCCTGAACTCTGCCTGTTATGATGACCTACTACAATCCCCTCTGCACATAACTATGGATCTGGCTTTACCTTACACAACTCATCTCTTTGTTCAGTCAATGCCACATTCAAGCTCACTTCCTCTAGAGATTGGCAGTTAAAATTATGAATAGAGCTGCATATGAAATCAAGTGATAATGCTGAGGAGAATAGCAGCTGGGTGTACCATGATTCACAGGGCCTATAGTCAGGAGACTTGAATTCAAGTCTAGCCTCAGAAATTTGCTAGTTATGTGACCCTGGACAAGTCATTTGAGCTCTCTGCCTCAGTTTCCTCAACTGTAAAATGGGTATTAAAAATAGCATCTACCTCACAGGGTTGCTGTGAGGATCAAATTATTAATATTGTAAAGTACTCAGCACAGTGCTTGACACAGTAAGTTCTACGTAAATGTTAGCTGTTATTATTCGAGTCAGGAAAATCTTAAGTTTAAATTCAACCTCAGACACTTACTAGCTATATAACCTGGGCAAGTCATTTAACCTTTTTGCTTCAGTTTCCACAACTGCAAAATGGTTAATCACACAGACCTCCCAGGGCTATTGTGAGGATCAGATGAGATAACATATGTAAAGCGCTTCGCATAATATCTGGCACATAGTAGGTGCTATATAACTTATTTTGATGATGATGGAGATAATGTTATAACTTAGTATACTTGAGATGTACATCTGATAATGGATATTCCAGTAAACATTTCTTATATGATAAAAGAATAAAATGCAGTGGGAAAAAAAAAGAAAAATAATCTGTTTAGTTTTTCAATTAGTTTACATTTCGCCCTGGGGCAGGCAATCCAAATCACTTCGGCTTGGATATTTTGACCTGGGAATTTATATGCCTGAGTTTATCATTTGCCTTCAGGAAAACTATTATCTTATTGGGATTTAATCAGCAAAAAGATGGAGTCCTGGACCTCAAGAATTTATCATGAAAATTTTTACTTAGATTTTATATAATTAAAATCATTCAACTGGAAGGAAGGAAAGAAGGAGAAAGAAACCTTAACCATTAGTAATAGTGAAATGAGTCCCAGGTTTCCTAAGGTCACCTGTGACAATAGTTCACTGTTATATAGCACTTTGCTGTTAACAAAAGTACTTGCTTTAGAGTGACTTTGTAAGGTTGGTGATTAAAATACTATTATTATACCTTTATTATATCCATTTTATAGATGTAGAAACTGACACTTAGTGAAATGATTTGTCTTAGTCTCACAGATTGTAAATGGCAGAACCAGAAGAGGCGTCCAGGGCTCTTTAGGGGAAACCAGCTGATAACTGTTCATCAAAGAAGCAGAGATAGATTAAATGATTAAAAAAGGAATAAATATGGCATGGATTGCCTTTTGATGAAATAGATAAAGGGGATTTATGAAGAGAGGTTGAAAAAGTAGCAATGTCATCTCCAAAGACAATGATGAGGCAAGTGGGAATGTAATGAAGACAGTGAAGGTATTTGTTACTTGGAGAAAAGTATATCTAAGAAAAAGAGACCTAGAATTTTTTTAAGTATTAAAACTGTCAGTCGAGAGTAGCCCTGACAAGAAACACATACAAGTCATTGTTAACAGATAGATGTGTGGTAGGAAAGGATCCCTGAATAACCTGCCTTCTCTCTTCCTACAGACTTCAAGGAGGCATTCCTCCTCTTTGACAGAACTGGCGAAAGTAAGATCACATTAAGTCAAGTTGGTGATGTCCTGCGTGCTCTGGGTACCAACCCCACCAATGCAGAGGTCAAGAAAGTTCTGGGAAACCCCAGCAATGAAGGTAGGTAATGAAAGGAAGGTCTCCTAGAAATTGACAGTGTATGTTCAGCCTGGGTCAGGTTCTGTAGCCTGCCATTAGCTGACTTACTTATACTGGGGTTTCTCCATTGATAGAGTAAGGTGGTCATAAGTGACATGGGGAGTTGGTAGACCTATGATTAGATCAAAGTAGAGAATTACACGCATAAAAATTCCTAGCCATAACACAGAATAGCAACATTCATAACTATCTTACCAGACTAAGGCACTAAGAGGTTAAATTACTTGCTCATGGTCATCCAGCTAGTGTGTACCACCTCATTCTAACTCAAAGGTCAGCTCTTTCTCCCTCCAACATCATGCCACCTCATTCTTGGAAAACACAAAAATGGTTTTGGTTATGCAGAGATTTTTTTTTTTAATATCCAATAGCACTTTTAATAGATTACTTCTTTAGCAACCTCCAAAAAATCTGTGACTATAAAGAAGAGTAGAGGAGATCAGACTTAATAACAGTATCTTCCATTTGTAGAAGACCCCAATGGACTTTGAAATCTGAAATCTGCATCATTTTTGTAATTTATAGGTGAAATGTAAAAATCAGTGAGATATATGTTTTGCAAAATTCAGACCCATTTACTGAGAAATCAATCACTCCATATTAATATTTAGCCATTAGCATAGAGTAGCCATTTAGGGAAGCTAGGTGTGCTTCAGTTTTCTCATATGTAAAATGAACTGGAGAAGGAAGCAGCAGATTACTCCAGTGTAAAGCACTTTACAAACTGTTATATAAATGCTAACTATCATTATGAATTTTGTCATTGTTCAGTCATTTTTTAATTGTGTCTGACTCTTCATGACCCTATTTGGGATTTTCTTGGCAAAAATACTGGAGTCATTTGCCATTCCTTCTCCAGCTCACTTTTATAGAAACTGAGGCAAATAAGGTAAAATAACATGCCCAGGGTCATATAACTAGTAAGTGTCTGAAGTAAGATTTGAACTCAGAAAATGAGTCTTCCTGACTCCAGGCCCTGTACTCAATCCACTGCACCACCTAGCTGCCCCAATAAAGCACTTTACAAACCTTTAAGGGTTATATCAATATGAGCCATTATTATAAATTCTAGCTACTAAATCACCATTAGAATTATACTCAGACTTTCTTTCTTCCTACCCCCTACCTCCCCAGATTAAATCTTATCAAGTTAATCATGCTAAAAGTATCAAGAGCATGAGATAAGGTGAGAGAGCAGTGGGTGAAATCTTGTTTTTAAAATGCCTTTTTTCTAATTAAACATCCATCTTTGACCAAGGAATGATTAGATTAATGTAGTTCATTCCTTCAGCATTCAAAACTCAATCTGTTTTAATCTTTGCTTTCCAATTTAATTTCCGTCCTATGAGAGCACTCTGGAGGAGGGAAAATGTGGTTTATATGTACAGATAATTTCCTTCTTCTGTATATGTGACTATACCATTTTAATATTTTGTCAATGGGTGGATACTCAAAGTCTGGTAGGGATCAGAGATTACTAAAAGATGCCAAAGAAAGCTCTCTCATCTACAGGGTTTTGAATTTCAAGAATTAAAACCAGACTTATTTATATCACACTTAGATCTAAAGCTAGCAAGAACCTTACAGGTCACTTATTTCAACCCTCTCATTAATAGGTAAGAAACAGAAGCCAGAGAGGTAGTGATTTCCCTAAAGGGGGTAGATGACAGAACTAGAATTTGAACTCAGACCCAGCATTCTCCTCCCACTGTACCACACAGCCTTTCAATCTCCTAACACTTTCCTTCTATACTTTTTCCTTCAATCTTTAAAAACAAAGCATTTAGCACAGCAAGCTGGCACATAGTATGGATTTAACAAACAACACCATTAAAAAAAATTCCCGTGACAAATTCAGTCTGTTCCAATCTTGTTTTTGAAGTATTATGTGTCTGTAGCATCTCAGCAGACTTTTATTATCGCTTCCCCATCTAAAAATACTCTCCTATTTAAAAGTTTTATCAGCTTATACAAGAAATAAATATTGTTTGGGGGAGGAGGGGTGTGATTTAGGTCCCTTATCTACAAACTTGAACTGCTCTTATGGATAGCATAATAGAATAGGTCCATCTTGTGCCTCCAGAATTCTAAAACATTGAGCTAAATAGCCGAGAGACTTGGAAGGTTCATAAATCTCAAAATGGTGACATTTCTTTCAGAGATGAATGCCAAAAAAATTGAGTTTGAGCAGTTCCTGCCCATGATGCAGGCCATTTCCAACAACAAGGACCAGGGAACTTATGAAGACTTCGTTGAGGGGCTGCGTGTCTTTGACAAGGAGGGCAATGGCACAGTCATGGGTGCTGAACTTCGCCATGTGCTCGCTACCCTGGGTAAGTATCTTCTGATTTCCTGAGGCCATCATAAAGGATATAAGAAGAAAGAGGGAAATTGGTTAAGGGAGACTTGAGCAGTGCAGGAAAGGAGATCTTCCAAAGTACAACTGATAATAGCAACCGGGGTGAAAAGTCACTGAGAACTTTGACCCATCAGTCTCAAAATTTCTTTTTAGGATGTCAGAACTTAGTTAAAAGAATCTACTCCTAAAAGATCATCCTGGAATGAATAAAGAATAAGTCTTAGGAGACAGAAGAATAGAATTTTAATCTTAAATCATAAAAACATAAATGCATTATGGTATTTATTTAAATATTCAAAAATATTTATGTTTCCTTGCCCCTAAAAATTAGAATGGGTAAAGGGAGGTACATGTAATTTCATCAGTATCAGGGAAATCTCAGAGTGGAAAATCCTTCCACTGATCTGCATTAGATAGTCCCCTGTAACTTAGGGAATTTTCTGGGACCTTGAGGGGTTGAAAGACTTGACCACAGTCATATAACAAGATTTGTCAAAGGTAGAACTTGAACCTAGGTCTTCCTAACTCCTAGAGCAGCCCTTTATCCACTAAGCCATTTATATTACCTCAAATTAGCATTACTGAGTGAAATTAGAAAGGCAGGTCAGAATGCATTAAGAAACTGCTTTCTGCCCTTATTTCTGAATAGCTATCGCTTTTTTTTTCTCTTCCAGGTGAAAAGATGAAGGAAGAGGAGGTGGAAGCCCTGATGGCAGGTCAAGAAGACTCCAATGGCTGCATCAATTATGAAGGTAGATTTGGGGATGCTGTTTTTGTTGGCATGATGATGATGATGTTGATGATGGTGATGATGATGATGTTGATGATGGTGATGATGATGATGATGATGTTGATGATGATGATGATGATGATGTTGATGATGATGATGATGATGATGATGATGATGTTGATGATGATGATGATGATGTTGATGATGATGATGATGATGATGATGTTGATGATGTTGATGATGATGATGATGTTGATGATGATGTTGATGATGATGATGTTGATGATGATGATGTTGTTGATGATGATGTTGATGATGATGTTGATGATGATGTTGATGATGATGTTGATGATGATGATGATGATGTTGATGATGATGTTGATGATGATGATGATGATGATGATGATGGATGATGATGGATGATGATGATGATGATGATGTTGATGATGATGATGATGATGATGTTGATGATGATGATGATGATGATGATGTTGATGATGATGTTGATGATGATGATGATGATGTTGATGATGATGTTGATGATGATGATGTTGATGATGATGATGATGTTGATGATGATGTTGA
>CM053771.1:484285306-484303638 GCA_028658325.1 Potorous gilbertii | reverse complement strand
GGTAGCACTTTAAGGTTTACAAAATCTTTTATAAATATCTGATCCTCACAATAACCCTGGGAGGTAGGTGCCATTTTATAGAGGAGGCAACTGAGAGCAGACAGAAATTAAAAGTATCTATATTGTCTCTTACTTCATGGTAGACCTAGCTGTGTCCTTGGAATGAAAAATGACCAATTTCTCTGGGGCTTTTTCCTCCCATGGACTTGACTTGTAATTTATTATATAATAGCAAATTGAATAGTTTATTACCTTCAAGAGCCATTGGGAAATAAAGGGAAAACTTTTTTTTTTCAAAAAGTCCTCCAGCACATTGAATGAACCCCTTGTGGCAAGCACATGAGGGAACATAGGCAAGGGTCACACAGATTGGGCAGGCATTGTTTCCAATGGGTTCCAGTCTGCATGGTTGGAAGGAACATCCAAATTCATGACACTCCAGAGTCATTGAAGACTGACTATAAAAGACTGAGGTAGGGATTACATGATGACCAGTTAGGATCCTCAACAGTACACACCAAAGAAAATACTATTTGAAAATTTGCACTCTGGGTTAAAAAGAAAAGTTTCCTTAAGGTGGCAAAGTATCTTCCTATTAGGGACAGCTGAGTGGAACAGTGGCTAGAGCACTGGGCTTGGAATCCAGAAGACTCACTGTCATGAGTTCAATTCTGACCTCAGCATTTACTTGCTGTTTGACCCTCAGCGAGTCATTTACTCAGGTTGAACTGTTTCCTCATCTATAAAATGAACTGGAGAAGGAAATAGCAAACCACTCCTGTATTCTCCGAAGAAAACCCCAAATGGGATTAGAAAGAGTCAGGCACGACTGAACAAGCCCTCCTGCTAACTACTCCAGAGCCATATTGAAGTAACTTCCACTTTATCTGAATATAACCTAATGCCCATTTCAGAACTGCATGGCATCTTGATAATTATCGAATGTAACATTCAAAAAATCCTCACACACTCCAAAAAGAGTCATTCGGACTTTGGAAGGAGACTCATTACCTGTCAATAGCATCCCATCCCACTTTTTGCTAGTTCTGATTTCTAGGAAGGGTTTTTTCTTTACATCACACTTAGCTTTGCCTTCCAACAACTCCTGCTGTTGCTGCTAGTACTGCCTTCAGGAGCCAAATAGAGCAAGTATAATCTTTCCTGTACTTGTAGACAGTTATTTTCTCTTCTTCAGAATTAATATCCTCAGTTCCTTTATCTTCTTTTGGCCCAGACCAAAGGATCATTTACCATTCTAAGAGCACTTCTCTGGACATTCTCTTATTTATCAACATTATTCTTGAAAAAAATCATATCCAGGAGAGAATATAGTACTCCAGAAGTGGTCTTTCTAGTGCAAGAGTAAAGTAGGGTTATTACTAATTTCATTAGCTTTTTGGCTTCCATAAGACATACTGAGCCTGGAGGTCAATAAAACCTCCCAGATTTTTTTCAGATAAAATACTGTCTAATCATACCTCCCTACTCTAGTACATATGAAGTCATTTTTTTTCCCAGAACCCAGGTATAATATATCACACTTACTTTATCCCCATTAAATTTCATCTGAATAGATTCAACACCATTTTCTGGTCTGCCAACATTTTTTGGAGCTTGACTCTCCCCTCCAATGTGTTATTGATCTCTCACAGAATTGTGTCATTTGCAGATTGAATGAGTCTGCCACTGTTTCCTTTATCCAAGTCATTATAAAAATGTTGAACCATACAGAGCTACTCTACCAGAGTCTTTTTGCCAAGAAGCATCAATGAGTATTCTTTGAGTCAGACCACTCAACCATTTACAAATTTAATTGTATTATCACCTAGCCCCCATCTTTACATATTTTCCACAAGAATAGCAGGAAAGCTATGCTTATTAACTGCTTGAATCTTGGAAGATTGTATCTACAGTAGTATTCTGATCTAGCAGTTTAGTAATATCATAAAAGGGAAAAAAAGTTTGTCCTGGCTTCATTTATCTATGATGAAGTTAGACTGGCTCTTTGTAGGGGCCTCTCCTTTTCTAGATGTTAACTAATCATCTCTTAATTCCTAGAAAAATTCTAGACTCCATTATTAGACTCTAGCCCCTGGCCTGTAGTTTGCAGACTCTGCCTTTTTACTTTTTCTTTTTTTTTTTTTAATTTGCCCTTGTCCAATACTGCAGTTCATCTGCTGTTTTCTACAGTCGTTCAGGTATTGCTGCCTGTGGCTCAACGATCTCACGCATTAGTATTTTCATGAGCCAAAGGTGTAACTTGTTTATTTGTTCAACACTTCCTAAGTACCTACTAGATACCAATGGAAAATCAAAGAGAATTTAACGGCCCCTGACCTCAAAGGAGTTTACATTCCATTTGAGGCATATACACAGATGAAAAATAATCATTTCCCAAGGGCAGAGTAAGGCTTCATAGAAGAGGGCACTTAGCTATATCTGGAAATAGGGATTCAAAGGGAGTGCACCCCAGTCATCTATTCACTTGTGCCAAGGTCCAGAGGAAGAGAGAGGAATGTCACGTCCAAGGGACAAGTAGCCTAGTTTGGTGGAAACATAGTGTGAAGAAAATCATGTGTAATAAACCTGAGAAGGAAGGCCGGAGTCAAATTTTAAAGGACTTTAAAAGTCAATCAGAAGAGTTCACATTTCATCCTAGAGACAAGAGGCCATTAGAATTTTTTGAGCTGTGGGGGTGACAAGGTCAGAACACAGATATAAGCCCATTGATCAGAAGGCTACATGGAAAAGAGATTGGAAGAGTATGAACATACAGGCTGGAATTCATGAAGGGCAGCGAAGTGCTCTCTGACTATCCACTTACTTATCTTGGGTATCAATTCCCTATCAACCATTTGTTTGGTTCTTTCTAGTCCAGCCATTTCCTTAACAGAGAAAACAGAAATAAAATAAAAATAAAATAAAATAAGACTTAAGAATTAAGTTTGTTCTCTCCTCCTCCCTCTCTCTCTCCCTCTCTCCCCCTCTCCCTCTCCCTCTCTCTCCCTCTCTCTCTCCCTCTCTCTCTCTCCCTCTCCCTCTCCCCCTCCCCTCCCCTCCCCTCCCCTGCCACACACACACACACACACACACACACACACACACACACACACACCAACCAGCAGTACTTACTTTGAGTTTTCTCTCCTAAATGTAGCTTGGGGAAAAAACAACAACAAATAACAGCTTTTCCTGGATGGTCTCTGCTCATCCTGAGCTTTACTGCTTCTTAAGCTTTTGTTAATAAACGTACTTCAGACTCTTATCATTCATCCTATTACCTGTCCCTGCCCCCATCTTCTGGGTATATTTATCTACACTTATGTATATCTATGTATATGTAATCTGAATGAGTTGATAAGTTTCTGTACATCCACACCAAACTCTTTGGACAACTCCTGCTTTTCTTCCTCAATGGAATTGTTTTCTCTTCCTATCCTCTGAACTTTACGCTGAAAAATTTCCCATCGCTCTCAGACTGACTTCCCTTGTATCTTTTCCAAGCCTTGGATCATACCAATCCTTCCATTTAAAATCTGTCCTCCCAAAACCTACAGCACATGTCAAACTACACCTGAATTTCCTCTCCTCTAACACAAAATTTGATCATTAAATGGTTACTTCCTGCCCCCAACCAGGTTTCCTTGCTCTCACCTAGGCAACTAATTTTCTTCCTCATTAGTAAGAATCAGACCTAGAATTCAATTTCTCCTTCTTGTTTCCTTTATATTTTGGCAGGATGAAATTACTTTTAATGCCAGTCAGGAAATTATTAGCTACCCTGCTTCTCTGACAGAGCTCTCCAGCAGATTTCTGGATAATCGATGTTCCCTCTCCTTACTATGTCATGACTCTTTTCCAGACTTATGATGTTTCCAGCACTCCTCATCTATTTCTTCTTTCTGTAGAAGTAGTAGTCTGTAGTATACTCTGATGGCAAAACCATTTCTCCCAAATGCTGATACTGTGCTTTTCTTCCCCACGTTCATAATTTTATTTTCTCATGAAAGCATATCTTCTTAATATAGAATGCTACCTTATTTCCCATCCCTTCCCAATCTTTTACATATCGTGTGAATAAGGTTTACACCCTCCAGAGTCATATTCCAGTCATGAGTCTAATCCCACCAGGGCTGTGACAGTCAGGAGGGATCAAATTTGCATTCTAATTCACTTCATCTTGTTTTTGTTGTTCAGTCATTTCAGTCAGGACTAGTTCTGTGATCCATTTGAGGTTTTCTTGGCAAAGATTCTAGAGTGGTTTGCCATTTTACAGATAAAGAAACTGTGTCAAACAGGTTAAGTGACTTGCCCACAGTCACACAGCTAGTGTCTGAGGCCAGATTTGAACTCAAGAAGATATAGCATTGTGCCACCTAGCTGCTTCTCACTTCTCACTTGTTGCCTTTCTGTTTCTTATTTATGTGGAGACATTCAAGGCTGTGTGTATTATAATTACTAGCTCATTCTGTTGATTTTTATCTCCTGTAAAAAATATGGAGAGCTCAATTGCTTTTCTTTCTATATTCCAACTACTATTCATAGTATCTAGCTTGGTGCATGTACACAGGTAGTTTTCTCCTTCCCACAGCCTCCTGGTCTTTACAGTTTAAAACCCTTTTGATTAGATTTGCAAGGCATAAGGCAATTACATTCTTATCAGGCTTTCTTAGGTATACTCCAGGTGTCTTGTCATTTCTTTATGCTAAGCCATACAACAGAAATCCAAATCCCATTATCAGATGCCAGCTGTTCATTTCTGTATTAACAACCTTCCTATAAATACATATTTTTGAAGCTCTATAATTTTGTGAAATGTGCCTGGATTAAAACACAACATATATTTTAAATACATGTATATGTGTAAGATTCACCAAGGCTTGTATTCTAAGGATACCAGGTTAGGAAACTGTCTATTAGGACAAAAATAAGGCCAACTTGGGTGATTGAATCTCACCAATGGTAAAGGATACCCATGTGCTGATCTTTCTAGTCTCATAGTAAAAAATAATTAGGATTTAGCGGCTTGTGCGTAAACCTTTTATGAAACTTTAATAATTCTCTAACACCATGTTTGCATTATTCCACAGCCTTTGTCAAACACATCATGTCCATATAAATGGAACTCTCAAGGTAAAATAGCATCCCTTTAATCTGCATGATTTATTTGACTTTGTCTTTTGTTTGAGGATGGTGGCTCCTACAAATATAATTAAGTTGGTTCCAATTAAGAACCACTACCCAAGAATACCAGCTATTTGATGTAATTGTATTTTGAACTAGAGTTTGCATTTGTGTCTACCTGAAAAGATATATGTTCTTTCCTTTATATTCCTTAGCTTTCACTATACAATGTGAAGCTAGTTGTTGTTTAATGTTTTTAGTTAGAGTACAGTGCCACAAAAATCATGGATTTCATACTGAAATAGATCAGATAATTTGATTGTAAACCCAAACTGTGTCCACATTGACTAAAGACTTTCCCCTCCTTGCCAAAAATAAGATATCTAACTGGTCATCAGGAGTACCAGCTTAAATACATTACAGCTACTTAAAAAAGCAAACAAACCCTGAAACATTAATCATAGACATAACAAGTACTTCCAATCTAGAGACAAATGCATGAAAAACACTGGTTGACAGACAGATAGACAGACAGACAGACAGACAGAGAGAGAGAGAGAGAGATAGATGATAGATAGCTTATGCCCTGTCCCTTCCCTTGAGGTACTTTCAAAGGGGTGGAGGTTGGGATAGAGAGAAGTGTCACATACACAAATAACTAGCATTCAAAATAATACAGGCTAAATGTATAAAAGCTTATCTTCCTGATAATAGATCAGTGGCGCTTTTCCCCCCTGTATGAAGGATGGCACTTAAAGGATGAGATTGGAAACTTTTTAAACGCTAAGTACTTCTCAGTACCATTTTGTTTCATATTGAATTTAACAAGCATTTTATTAAGAACCTTCTCTGGGCCAGCCAAGGCATTTACGTTGATAATACAAAGACACCCAAGGCACTACTATCCTTGAGGTCCACGGGCTATGTTAGAGCAGGAGAGATAAGATAAAAAGGCAAATAATAAAGCCACGGGAGAGAATGGGAGAATTAGGTGAGTGGTACAAAGGGATAGTTTTCACACACAGAGAGGGAAAGACACTGTCTGTATTTGCAATAGAGGCGAAGGTGGCATTTGAGCTCAGCCCTGAAAGATAGATAGGATTTCAGCAGGAAGATAAGTAGGCATAACATTCCAAGAAAAGGGAATTGGAGGAACAAAGTTTCCGTTAAGGGGAATTAACATGATAATTAAGAAGCTTCCATTAAAAGTTATATAGTCATATCCTAATATTAAGAGTTATATGCCCTAGATAAGATTGTCAGAATTCAACTGATTATTCAAAAGAAAAAAAAAAATGAGAGGCAACATAGCCTAGTGGATAGTGCAGACCTTGTATACAGAAATACTTGGAATCAAGTCTTACATCTATTGATACCTCCTAGCTATGTGGTGGTTGAACAGTCACTCCATCTCTCTCAGAGCCCACTGGCAGTTGAAAGATTATAGGTTGCAGAGGAATTAGGGATCTGTAGTGGCAGAAGGAATTCAGCATTAGGAGTATTCAGTTATATTAAATAAATAACTAAATCCTAGGTCTGGATAAAAACCAAAACTATTGTGAAGATCTATCAGTGCCCTAATAGTTACTCGTGTCTGTAATGCACAAGATGGAATAACAGCCCAAGATTAAGTACTTCTAAGAAGCACTAATTTCATAACCAAAACATCCCTGGTACCTTGTCTAAGGTTACACTCCTGTTATTCTACCTACGTCACATAATTACCTGTGTTTCATTCATTAGAATAAAATTATCCCTTCCACATCACAGGGGTGAGGTGAGATCTGGAAAATCCATGTAAAATTTTTTAGTCCTCCCTTCAAATACCAGATAAGTCTGAATTTCTTTTAAGGAGTGTTTATAGTACCTTATTGTAAAATTTGAGTTAATATTATATAAAACTATATACATATTTTATGCATTTCTAGTTTCTAAACCTTTTCTGTATCATCTGCTACATCCACAAAACTCCCCCAAAATTGTCATTTAATTTCTTATTCCCTGTGATGTATCTAAATGGCAATGGGGAAAGTCAGAATGTGGAAGGGAAAAGTGTACAAGTTCCTTGAGGGCAGGCTCTGTTTCTGAGTTTCTCCATACCCCCAGTGCTTAACATCCCCAGTGTCTAGCACATAGTAAACACTTAACCATCCTTGTGGATTTTACTTTCTCACCTGTTCTCAAGAATGCCCACAAATTTTTTGTTTCTTTTTCTTTGTTGAAAAAAAATCAATACAAATATAACTCTATTTTTCCCCTTCTTAACAGAACAAGTGACCTTTATGAAGACTGACTGGAAACTTAAGTCATAAACTTTAGGAACATTCACATTCAACTCTCCAGATCAGTTGACCAACAAAGCAGGAAAAAATAGGAATTTGGACTATACTATACTGAAGGTCTCCCCAATTTTTTATGTACCTTTTGAGTTTCCTTTGAATCCTGCTGCACAAGTCAAATGTTTGCAGAAGCAAGCAACCTGGACAAAGTTTCTACAGGTCTCAAGTCTAAGCTATCTCTCCTTCTGTGCTATCCACCATGGGTAAATGTGTGCCCTTGAAAGAATCTAACCATCAATAAATCACTTTGGTCAGTCTCTGGGGGTGATGTTGTTTCTGGTTTTCTTGTCATGATCGAAGGCAAAGAACAAAACTGACATTTTTATTCCTTGAAATACACAGAATAAGGTTGCTATCAAACTTTTTCTAGAAGGGGAATTCGTTTTTTATCTGAATCTCCAAAAGGAAAAAGAAAACTGGGGCGAAGAGATGGCAAAGAAAAGGTTGCTCTGCGTCATGCCTCTAGTGACCAAGTGAAGTTTAATATAGAGGTAATTCAAGGTCATTGATAACCTGAAGATGTCTTCTCCCTTCTAGGCTAAACTTAAGGGGGTCATGATAGTGAGTTTTCCAATAGTTGAAGGTGTCATATAGAAAAGGGGGTTACACTTGTTCTCCTTTGTTTCCATAAGGCAGAACTTGAAGTATTAGGTGGAAATTTCCACTCAATGTAATTAAAAACTTCCCAAGGGTATTATCTAAAAATGAGTAGGCTCTAATTGGAGGTGAAGGAATATCTTCTACATGAAGTCTTCAAGGCCACACTAGACATTGGGGCAATTTGGGGCCAGATACAGACTAGATGAAATGGCTTGAGCCCATCCAAATCCCTGTTTACAGAAGAAATTTTATTTAAAATATCTAAGTAATTAAAGCAAAAGTAGATTTGTTGCATCTGGTCTAAATAATGGTACCATTTGTCTTTTTTTTATATATATTTTTATTTTTGCTTTGGTGATAAGGTTCTGGACCTCTTAAAAGTCCCCAGGAGACTTTGATCCCTCTTACTGTCCATGAGAGACATATTTTAACATCTATCTTCAGCTATCATCTCTGTACTTTTGTTTCTCATTTCTTCTACTCCTCCTTCCCCTTCCCCTTCTTCTCCTCCTCATTCTCCTTCTTCCTCTTCCTCTTCATCTTCCCCCAACTGACTTTTTCTGTCTCTGTCTCTGTCTCTCTCTCTCCATCTCTACCCTCCCTCCACCACCACTGACAGAGGAGATTATGGTAAAAAGCTTATTATTTCATCTTTAACTCCCACTCATAATATGTTTTTGTTTCCTTCTTTAGCATGGAATCAGCTTTTGAAATTCAATACTTTGAATACTTAGGATAGATGAAGTGATGAATGGCTTCCCAAAAAGGAAATGTCTCCATGATATCTGAGATTATAGAGCTCTAGAAATCACCTTCCTGCATTTATCTCTTTGGGAGCAGCTTTTTTCCTACAATATGGATCACCCACCAACTCGGTGTTCCTGCCTTTGATGGCAGGGGCCCCTAGGTTTTTGTGGTCCTTAAATGTCAATTGTGCTCTATACTGTTGTGGCCTGAACATTATTGGAATGTGAAAACAAGGTCATAGGGGTAGTTCAAACAAACTAAATTTAAAGTATAATTGGAGAAAGAGGAAGAAAAATTCATTCTGAGAAGCATCTGATAATAAAAAGGGCTGATAAAAAAATATAAATCCTTCCTCCTCCTACCCCCACACAAAAAGTTGTGTGAACTTTTAATAGAAACAGACCAATGGCAAAAGACATCCATTAGGTTTAAAATATTTACAAAAGGTCTCTCCTGCTACAACATATTCTACAACATCAATTAGAAAGCTCTGCTGTCTATTCAGGTTGCAAATTTAAAGGTCTCTAGTTTTAGATACAGACCCTCCTCCGTTGAGACCTTATAAAACTACATAATCCCCCAATGGAGCAACAGCTTGTGCTATTACTGTGTGACCTAACCTTATTAAATTACTGGATCTGAAATAGCCATAACTCAAGCAATAGCAGGTGCATCCGAGAGGAAGGGCTGGGACAGAGATGATAATTTTTAACATCGACACCAGCTGGAGCAAATGACAGGTGCTAGGCTTCCAGTTCTTTAAAAATATTTTTTAACTCTTGGTGAGCCGGCAAACATTTTCTAGCATCTTTGAAAAATGTCTTTGAGGGTTGGACCAAGGTACCTTCTAACTCCAAAATTCTGTGTTTTTGCGAAGGAACTTTCAGGCAACAAGAAAACTTACTTGCTACTTCTTTAAATGAAAGACTATCACTTAAAACTTCCTGGTCTTCAGTATCTTTAACTAAAATGAGTGTTAGATGACCTCCAACGTCCTTTCTAATTCCAAACCTATGATCCTTTGGCAACTCACTTTGCCTTCTACGTTTATAGTCTACTATCATGCAGGACATTTAGTAGATAATAACTAAATACTTGTCAATGGTATTAACGAATGAAAAGTGATAAGTAAAAGTGATTTGGGGAAATGCTTCCAGAATAGTACCATTTGTAAAAGTAGAAATTATTTGATGACTATGTATGAAATATTGATTTTACAATTAATCTATTAAATGAAGGGCATGCTAGATCTTTATTATAATTGTAGAACTGGGGCATTCCTTCTAAACACTGGCTCCTCAGAAAGGCTATACCAGGTTTAAGGTATTCCATGGATTCACATAAAATCCTACCAATGTGTTTATGTTTACTAGTGAGCCAGAGGAAAATAATAGTTGAAAGTAAAGGCATTTAAGGAAAAATATGGTGTTTTTTTTTAAAAAAAAGAGTACTAGAATGTCTGCCAATGCTATAAACTAAATGTGCAAAATGATGGGGTACAGACACTGGGAACCTCCTTGAACTCTCCTTGAATCTTCCCACTTAACTCTGGTTTTTCAAACCCAGATCTGATAACCATTAACCTAGTCTGGCCCTACAGTTATCTGTAACCTGGGGATTGCCCCTCCCGCTTCCCACCCCAGCCCTCCATTGTCTATTATCTCCCAATTGCCTCCAGCTATTTCCCACCCTTGATCACCCCACAAGCCCATTCTCTTGATTCTGACCAGTAGTCCCCCCAGTCCCATTAAGATCCTCCTTGGACTCCTCCTCAAGACTCTCCCTAACTCCTCCTCCCATCACCTCAGACTACTAGATCACCCCCAGATCCCTCCTACAGTCTTTCTGTATGTAAGATCCTTCTTGTCTTCATGAAAGTGCTCAGATTCAATCTAGCTCAGATTCTATCTGGCCTGCAAGCATCACAAGTGCTTTGGTTTCTTAACAGTCAGTCCAATAAGGTGAATCTTTAATAAACTTTGACTGAAAGAAGATCAGATTTATTCGGGCAGGACCTGAGGTGTCCGTACATTGAGACCCTTAGAAAAGTGTGAAATAAAGACCTATAGTATGGATGTATGTGGATGGAGAGTATTTCCTATGTATTTTTATATCTATTATATGTAGAGATATCTATGTAGATATATATCTATATAGATAGAAATCTGTATTTCTATAACATATAGAAGGAAGAAAGGGGCAATAAAGCTGGTGTATAAATAACAGTGATAATTAAAATAGCATTTATACAGCACTTTACGTGATGCTTGCTCCCATAGAGGCCAGATAAGCAAGCGGGTGATTTCTGTATAGGTAGAGACACAGTTTGGTTGTTCAATGGCATCAAGTTCCAATTTGAGGTGATAGATGCAAGCTCCTTGATGGCAGGGACTATTTCATTTTTGTCTGTGTAGTCCCAAAACATAGCATAGTACCTGACACATAATAGGTGCTTCATAAATGTTTGCCGATTGATTGGGAGGAAAATAGAGTTAACAACCAAAACTATCTTACCAGAACATCACCTATCTGTGCTTATGTAGTTCAATTTCTTTAAATCCTTCTCCATCTGTTACTTCTCTGATTATCAAAGACCTCAAAGGGATGCTAGCTATCATCTGTTTTTTTTATTTCTCCTCTCATACAGATCAGTTGTCTAACTCTTACTATTATTTAATAAAGATATACTTTATTAGAAAAAATTCAAATATGAAAATACGTTTTATCTCTGAAACACGTCTAGAATAGAGTTCATTTGCGGACCTTCCACTTTCAGAGAAAGTATCGCTAATAGCAGTTACCAAAACGTAGGCTTATAGTTTAAGGAGGAAATAGACTCTTACGGGACATACCTTGCAAATCCAGCCAGTTTCAGTGATGGCAAAAGGCTCAAGAATAATATGGATTTTATCGACCTTTTGAAATCAGTCTATAGCTTTTTTACTCTAACTTTTTAATTCTAGTGAGTGCTCCTCTCTTTTAGGCAACCTATTACTACACTTTCTTCCCAAAGTTTCATTTAGACTTCAAAATCCTCAGAAGAATGTGAGCTCTATACCTTGCTTAGAGACATTTTGCCTCCCAGTAAAACCTACCGATTACTATCCAAATAAAAGATGAAAGTCCCTGCAATTCAGTTCTAGCTCAACAGTCCCAGTTCTGCTTCTCCTATTCTAAGGAATTAGAAAAGACTTAAACTTTGTGATTTTGTCTTTGAAACTAAACACTTTCAGGTATAAGTTTTATTTATGACATATTAAAGTCAGCTTCCTGGATCAAAGAGAAATGACTTATAAAAATGGCTCATAAGGTTTACTGGACATCAATGAGGAAAACGTAAATAAATCAGAAACACAAGCCTAATTTTCCTTGAAATTCATATGACTTTAAAGATGAAGAAAGCTCAGCAGCATAGAGATTGTTTTTTGTTGAGAGTCAGACAAAGAAGAGCTAGTTAAATATAGCTTCCCCTTTCCCTGATTTAACTTGAACATTTGCTCAACAAAATGAAAAATATTATAATGATATACCAGGTAAACACATAGGTGTAAAAAATGAATATTATTTGTTGTGTATTCCTTTAGGTATATTAGCTAAATATTGCCCTATTTAATGTTTTAGTTAAGGACCTGAAAGAGACAGTAAATAATAAATTAATAGAAGAGGAGTGACTGATAAGAAGTTGTTACCACATTGCTACCAGAGCTATTAAGGAAAATCAATTATAAAGTTTAAGATAAGTGGAAGTCTGATAGAGTAGAAGAAGGTAGAGGGAAACACTAGACAGTAATGTTAATACTACTCATGAATATTCATGTGTAGGGCACAAGTTACCTCTGAGTACTATAGAATGTATGGTTCAGGGCTTTGATAAGTACTACAGCTAAAAAACATGTTCTGAGTACTATAAAATAACCAGATATGTTACATTTACACCCTCCACCAGGGTTCTTTGGTACCCGCAAGGGGTTAGGGTACATCTAGTCATCATTGGCTCAGGCCCTCACCAATTGTGTACCCCCAATTTTAGAGGATCCCCAGAACTCCTAGTTCCATTTAACCACTCAGTAGCAAGACTCTTTTACAAAGGAATATCTACTTTAAAGGTATAGCAAAAATAAACATACAAACATTCGCTGGCCCCAACTCCTAGGGAGGGAAGTATAATTTCCGATTCGCAGTTTAGCCCAGTTCCTGTATAACATTTGTCCCATCAAATTCCAAATCCAAAGTCCCCATGATCTTGTTAATAAAACCCAAACTTTTCAGGGATTTCCTGCTGGACTGGCAGCAACATCAAAGCTAGAACCCTGGATCCAAAGTTGCCATGGCTTGAACTCCCAGGTCTGGGGACTCCAACATTTGTCCCTAGAAATGAAAAGGACAAACAAACCAGGCCAAAACTCCAAGTCCATCTTTTAGAATCAAAGGATGTCATTAAAGAACCTTAGAAAAGTGTGAAATAAAGCAAAATAGTATGATTATACACAAATGGAGCATGTTTCCTATCCACCCAAAATAATATATAGAAGGAAGAAAGGTGCAATGAAGCCGGTGTGTAAGTAATAACAACTATGACAGCATGAATATAGCACTTTAAGGTCTCAACCCCCATTTAGCTCAGTGAATGGTGTCCATGCTGTAGGTGAACAAGTTCTTCAACTCTACATGCTACAGAAAAACAAACAGAACTATCCCTCCTTCTGATAGATTTACAGATGCAGTCAGTTTTGGCTACTCAGCCAATGGAAATAGGAGCACAGAATGTCTTTTCCCAAAGAAGCAGGTCCAAGAGCAAGTCCTTAGTGTGTCCCATGTGGGTACCTCCATCCTAGATGATCTGAGCATGCATCAAAACCCCATTACAAGAAGCTCTATAGATGGAAGGGGCAGGACAGGTCATTGGTCTCTAGCACCTAGCATCATGCCTTGTACATAAGAGGTGTTATTGTTCAGTAGTTCAGTTGTGTCTTACAATTCATGACCCTGTGAACCATAGCACACCAATACTATCCTTGGGGGTTTTTTTTGGCAAAGATACTAGAATGGTTCACCATTTCCTTCTCCAATAGATTAAGCAAATAGAGGTTAAGAAACTATAGTCACATAGCTAGTAAATGTCTGAGGTCAGATTTAAATTTAGATCTTCCTGACTCCAGACCCAGCTCTCTATTCCCTGAGCCACCTAGCTGCTTTCATGTGATATAAACATTTATAGAACAAATGAGGAAAGGCCTCAATAATAATCAATATGAGTTCCAAAAGGAAGAAAACATCAGGGAGAGCCAGTAGGGAATCGAAGGAAGATTCCTATAGGTAGGGAGTATAGAGTGGTCGGGAAACCTGGCAAGATGCAAATAAGTAGAGGTCTGGCACTAGGTAGAAGGGATCAAGTTGTAGAAACCAGAGATCAGAGTCAAGACTCTAATCCCAAGGAGGAACAGAAGGAGCATGGCAGAATTAGGCTTAAGGGACCAAGTTGGGGAATCAATAGCAAGATTCAGTTCCCTGAGCTATGCTTGAAAATGTGGATTTGACCATAGGGAACAAGGCAAGAATTGGCTACTGTAACTAAGCAACAAAACTGACCATGGAGATTAAGTCAAAATTGTGTAGGGGAGAGAGAGGCAAGACTTAGCCTACTGGATGGGAAATGGGACCAGATACTGGGATTAAAATTATGTAGGCCATTACAGACTGTTAGCTAGAATGTCACAAATTACCAGAATTATAAAGATGCTGAGAAGTTTTCAGGTCCAACACCCCATCCATAGATCATTTTTTTCTATAACATTTAGCTTTGGAACTTCTAGTAATGGAGAACTCACTTTGTCAACAGAAGCCTATTTCATCATTTGGAGAGTCTATGTGTGGGGAAATTTTCTTTATATTTAACTGAGATGGTCCTCTAGATAATTTAGAATGTGTGATCTGGGAGACACCGGCACAGGACTGCTCAGCAGGGTATGCCCACATCAGAGAAGGTGCGGTACTTTAAGCAGAATTCAAGTAGCTCAAAAGAAATGTGATATGCGCAAATTTAGAGAATCCACCTCAAATGTTTACATGGACTATTCATGCCTGGCCTGTAGTAGAATATTCCCCACTCTCGTTGGTCTGATCAGCCACAGTCAGACACACTGTAACTTGACTCTTTGAGAATAAAGGACAACAATCAACCAGTCAACCCACCTACTTTGGTATATTTGTGAAACTCCACTCAAAGGCTGTTTCTGGACCCTCCTGGTTTAGAGTGAATGTTGGAAACAACAACCCTGAGGCTCCTGCCCTTCCCAGCTTGATTTATTTACTTATTTTTCTTTTCATTTTAAGGGGCCAACCCCTGACTACTTTTTAAAGTATTCTATTCACTGAATGGTCATTACCTCACTTTAAGTGAGTACCTGAAAAGGCCTTAGTCCAAAAGGCCAAGGTCTCCCATTGCATCCTGGGCCGTCTCTAGTTATCCTGATGAATATATGGTCACTGGCTCTAGATGGCTCAGGAGGACAAGGTGAGGTTGGTGACCTTGCACAGCTCTCCCTCACTCAAAACAAAGTCAAGTGCAAGTCATACTATCATTTCTCCAATATCACGGTCCTCTTCAAAAATGAAGGACTAACACAACAACTAAATTGTTTGATAATTACTGCTTTTGAGTATAGTTTGAGATCTGGCATTTCTAAACCCCACTTTTGTAGGCCTTTTTTTCATTTTTACCCCTGAGATTCTTGACTTTTGTTCTTTCTGATGAATTTTTTTTCTAGCTCTGTAGAATAGTCCTTTGATACTTTGATTGATAAGACACACTATAAATTGATTTAACAGTATTATAATTTTTACTATATTAGCTGGACCTATCTATGAACACTTACTATTTCTCCAATTGTTTAGATCTATCTTTTTTAAAAAATTGAAGATCTTTGTTTTGATTTCTTAAAGAAACAGGAGATCTGAGTGTGATTTTAGGCAAAGGAAAGTAGTAGAGGAGAGATTTAAGTTACATCAAAGAGAAGGAATGATTGATGAAGTGAAGACATAGAGAAAAAAAGAAGAGGATGGGATAGTAGATCTATATGGAGGAATTGGCTTTGATAAAAAGGAAGCTTACTTTTAAGAATGAAGAAAAGGGAGGTTAGAAGGAAGTGGAGTTTGAAGAGGTAGAAGAGGAAAGTTGAGGGAGCTCAAGCATCATTTCTTCCTCATGGCAATTGATGTATTCTTTGCCTTACCCATTGGTCTTCCATTGAATTGTGCTACAGTATAGGAAATCACCCCTAGGAATGTCTAATTGTACTCACCCCCCCCCCCATCCAACTGTCTTCTGTGTTATCACTGAGTGCCCCCCTCCAACTGTTTTTGCCCCAGGTGACATATTTCATAGTTATGGCTTTGAAAGGGGTAAGGATTATAATTGAGGGCTTGAGGAGGAAAGAGAAAGTTTAGAATATCATGGATTCTCTGGGCAATCCCAATGGTATTTTTTTAAGTTTCACAGTATATAGTGCAATTGAAGGAGAATTGGACTGGGAATCAAAAGGTCTGGTTTCTGGTCCCAAATCTTCCTTTCACCAGATGTTTGGCCTTGGGCATATCATTTACCTCTCTCCCCCTCAGCTTCCTCAGCTATAAAATGAGTGAATGAGAGTAAGGTTCCTTCCAGCTCTAACACAGTGGGATATCTACATAACGACAATAAATAGTACAACTCTTAAAAAAGTAGCATAAGACTACAGTGCTTGCTTAAACTCTAACCCAGCACTTCTTGCATTTTAGCTACTGAAACTTTTCCACCAATTCATAGAAGAGCTGTTTTTTAAAAATTGAATCCAAGCTTGAAAGATCTCCAGATCATTTTTTTGAAACCTGGATTCAGATTTCACCTTTACAGGAATCACCTTGACAATTATTTAAATTCTTGGCTCACTTCCCTAATATAATTTTATTTTGGACTCAGTGGGAAATGGGAACTTTTAAGAAATTTATCAAATATAATCTAATGATTTTTAAATGTAATTCTAGATCAATCAAAAAGGAATCCAAACAGGGATTGTCAAGCTGAGGTTGCTTCCTGGCACATAGGCAGAAATCCAGACTGGCAGACTATGTGAAAGAGGCCTGTGGCTAGAAGCCCATGTTTGGAGCATCACTTGATAGCTTATGCTGAGATCATATTCTAGAGTAGCTTTTTCAGACCTCATCTCTGGGGAGCACATAGACAGTGATTTTCACTCATTCACATCTTTCCTCCTCCAGGGCCCATGCAAGGGTAAATTCACCTACATACCTACCAGTAAATATTCTTTTACACTGATCTGTACTTCACCTTATTCGGATGTTATTTGGAGTGTCCCGGCCTCTGATTTCATTGTTTTTGAGAATTTACTGTATAGAAATTCTCTCTACCAAGGCAAGTCAGTACCTCCTCTACAATTTATTGTCTTAGAGTTGCTTGGGCCATGCGAAGGGTAAGTCACTTGCCTGTAGTTACAATGACAATCTATTTCAAAGACAGGACTTGGACTCAAGCCTCCCCGATGATAAGGCCAGACCCTAATTCACTATATCATGTTCCTTCTCAATTTTCCTACTTCTCAGGTCATTAAGTGCTCTATGTGAATATCTCCCAATGTTATCACAAAGGATGTGGAGAACAAGAAATAATTATAAATGTCCAAGAGTTTCTTGGAAATAGAAAATCTTGAGTCCATATAAACAAAACAGAGCTGTATGTTTTACATACTAAGCTTGGTAATTATGTAAACAATAGTGTGCTTACTACTTTGCAAAACATAGAAGAAGGCATAATTTCTTTGTGTTTGGTTTCCAATTTAACTAATTAGGACAAGTAGAAAATAATTGTATATTTGGTATTATCTGCCTTTTATATAGAGGAGAAAACGCAAAAATTATGTGACTTCTTCAAGGTTATGTCAATAAATACTGTCAGATATAGGACTGGAATGCAGGTCTCCTTATCTTCACTCTTATATCTATATGTGTGTGGGTATGTGTGACATGAGTAATGCTTATATTTTATGAACAACCAGCTGTTCAGCATTCTGCTTTTCTTGTAGATTATTCAATTCATATTCAAAACTACAACAAGCATTTAAAAAAAAAAAAAAAACCTGGGGGGGGGGGGCGGAGCCAAGATGGCGGAGTAGAAAGACTCACCTATGCTAGGTCCGAACCCACAGCCCATAGATTTCCTGTAAAAAGAACTCCTGACAAATTCTGGAACAGTGGAAGCCGCACAGCAACACAGTGAAGGAGATTTCTGCTGCAGAGAGCCCTGAAAAACCGATCGCAAAAGTGCCCCAGACGGGAGCGGAGCCCTGTCCTGCCGGGCGCTCCCCTCCCCCGCCCCGGCCACGCGGCACTGAGAGGAGCAAGCAGAGCCCAGTAGGCGTCAGGGACCTGAATCTCTGGCAGCGGCGAAAGTCCCTCCACCCATAGACGCACAGGTCAGTGAGACAGACGGGCTGAGAGGGGAGCGAGGGATCTCCGGGACTCGGACCC
>CM053771.1:484216544-484284806 GCA_028658325.1 Potorous gilbertii | reverse complement strand
AAAATTTTGGAACCCAAAATCTTGTGAAAATGAATGTAAAAAGTTAAATAAATTTATTTTAAAAAAAAATAAAATAAATAAATAAATAATAAAAAAAATAAACAGAACACACACACAAAAAAAAATAAAATAAAAAATAAAAAAATAAAATACATTTTCCCAAAAAAAAAAAAAACCTGGATGGTTTTCTCTATATTTAAGTTGAAAGATCTTTTCTAAGTGAAAGAATAGAAATAAATTTGGTCTTAATCTACAATTTTTTTCAGCAACCAATTTTTTTTTTAACCGATCAAGCTTTCATGGGTGTCCCTGTGGTCTCCCATTTACTCAGGTCTCTCTGACCTTAAGCCAAATGGGATTAACCTTAATAGCTTACTAGAAAGACAGGTGTTTTCTATTCCATGAAAATCAGACACTACAAGGAATCATTTCAGAAAAAGGAGAAAAGAGTTTGACTGAACGGGGACTCAGAGAATTTCAAGGGCAGCATACTTAACCAGGGAGAGAAAAGCTGGTTGAGTTGGTCTCTAGTGACTCCCTGTGGTCTATGAAGGCAAGAGCAGAAAAATCAGATCCCAACTCCTCTCCATTGTCATCTCCCTGAGTCTTTGGGGAGAGGAAAGAGGAAATGATCATGATTTAAAAGTGGAGAAATGATTTTTGTCTTTAAAAGAAATCACAGAGACCAAATTCTTAGCCCTTCACTTTTACAGTTGAGGAAACTGAGGTCCTGAAAATGACTTTCTGCAATTTGGAATTTTATAGAGCTGCCTAGGGGAGGAAGTGAACGGTCACACAGGTGGCACATATCAAAAGTAAGACATAAACTTAGATCTTTCTGCCTGAATCCAAGGCCAATTGATCCTGTCTTTGCATGGTATTACTAGATAAATCAAAAGCACTGAAGGTTTTATTTTGATGGAAATCCTTCTGATTAAGACTGCCATCCAACCATTTAGATTTGGGAGCCTATCACTGACAGATAAAATCCAAAAATATCATAGAAAATATAGAATTCAATGCTCCTAGGCATCATTGTTGAGGTTAGTGGTGTGTCTCTTCCCAAACCAGAAAGGGATAGAGTTGGAAACCTACAGGCTGCTCTGCCTCCATCCCCTGGAGCAGGCTGGAACAGGACTTTCTTCTCTGATTTCTTCCTTTCATACCCCCTTCTTTCTTTCCTCTAGCCAGTGGGGAAGGAAATGCATAGGTAGAATGGAAAAAGGTAGCTCTTGACAAATGACCTTAATTTTCTTAGTAAACTAAGAGGTCACTTCCTTTGCTGAAAGAGGGGAGAAGAAATAAAGTAGGCTCAAAAGGAAAAATTTGGCAGAGCAATGGAAGGGAGAGAAATAGAAATAAAGCCAATTAGGGAAAAAATAAAAAAAGATTATCACGAAGCATTTAAGTCCTAGTTGAAATAAAATAAAATGAATTTAGAGTAGCCAACTTCTAAACAAGGTATCTACATTCATTTCCTCCACTTCCTCACCCTTAACTCACTTCTCAGACCCTTGAAATTGAGCTTCTCTACCAATATGTGACTGAAACTGTGTTCTCCAACTTTCACCCGCAGTCTCTTTATTACTCATTTGAGTGTCCTTTTATTGACTGTCATGCTTCTTGACCTCTCTGCCCTACTGAACACTGCTGGACATTCCCTTTTTCTGGATTGTCTCTCCTTCCTGGGTTTTCATGCGACTGCTCTTCATACTTGGCTAGTCAATCCTTTTTGGAGTTCTTTGCAAGATCTTTAGCCATATCATGCCTACCTTAATGTATGATATGATTCTGTTGTGGGTCCCCTCCTCTCTTTTCCCTCTACAACCTGTTGGTATCTCATTAAGTCCCATGATTTAATTACCATCTCTGTTCAGACAATTCTCAGATCTTTGGTATTTATTTGTCTGTGAATGCACTGTATCCTCCCAAGTATAATATAAACTTATGGAAAACAACCACTGTCTTCATTTTTAGTCTTTGTCTGACTCGGTGCTTGACACCTAGTGGGGACTTTCTAGCCTTCCTAGCTTCATGAATGTGTGGTTTCAGCTGGGAGGAGGCAGATAGTGGAGATAATGCCACATTGAGGCTTGGTGAGGTGGGATGCTTACATTAATGAGATTTTTATTGGCAACTAAATATAACAAAATAAATGCAAAGTAATTGGGACAGCACTAACATCTGCAGGAATTAGGAAAGACCTTATAGTGTGTGTGTGTGTGTGTGTGTGTGTGTGTGTGTGTGTGTGTGTGTGTGAGAGAGAGAGAGAGAGAGAGGGAGAGAGAGAGAGAGAGAGAGAGAGAGAGATCTAGCCTTTCATCATAGCTCATTTTCACTTTTATTACTTAAAACATTCCAAAAGATGGCCACTTTTTTAGATAAAAACATTATTTATGTACCTTTATCATTTTAGTACTTATTTAACAGAGCTAATGTTTAAAAGAATGTCTGTATCATATACATGAGACAGTATAGTAAGAACAAGGAAACTGGGAAGAGCAGTCAGGAAAACAGGATCTGACAGTAACTAATTGTAGTGCTTCAAACAAGGAACTAACCTTTCCAAGCCTGTTTCGTCATCTGTAAAATAAGGAAGTTGAACTAAATGATTTCTAAGACCTTTCTCACCCTTCCGGAACTGACACTCAGACTCTAATTTGAGACTAGGGTTTTTGCTAGTCGTGGTGTTTTTCAGTTGCTTGGTCTGGCTATTGGATGGGGCAACAAATCACAGCGGAGAAAATGCAACTCTGTCATTGATTTACTGTGCAACCAGGGAAGAATCACTAAAAATTCTCCTTTTTAGGCCTCCTAACTAAGGAACTTGGATAAAAGAGCTTGCCACCTCAGCCGGACAGGCACGACAAAGGAAGCAATGAGCTATAACTTTTCAATTACCTTGTATTTCTTAGAAAATGTGATCATCTTTATTGATACTCATCAATAGGAAATTAATAATTGATGTCAAGGGAGATAATAGGTCTCATTTGTTTTTCTACCTGGTGCCTCTTATGAAGAGGATGAGCTGGTAAATTAATGGAGAAGGTGCTAGGCTGATAATCTTTCTGAACTTGTTCACAAAATTCTTACCCTTCAGTCCATCAATTAATCAATGAGCGCTTATTAAGCACCTACTGTGAATTATGCATTATGCTAGGATGGTGCTAGGGATATAAAAGTAACAATGACACAATCTCTACTGTCAAGTAGCTTGCCTCCAATTAAGGGGGATGCGTACCCACATAAAATAAAGACAAAGTAATTTGAGGGGGAAGGGATAATAGTTGGGATTAGAGAGATCAATAAAGACTTATACAGAAGATGGCATTTGAACTGATGCCTTGAATTCTAAGAGGCAGAGATAAGGAGAACAGAGAATTCATCCTTCATTTCAAAGAGGATTAATGACATCCTGACTTGTACATGAATTAGATTTAAGTGAGACAGAGTTGCACAAAGTCATCATCTTTACTGTCTCTTACAGTCATCAAAGTCCAATGGCAAGACCAAAGTCCAAACCATTGGTAATGACCCAACATACAGTGGATGACCTTGGCATCTTCAATGTGTGACCAAGCTGCCTTTGTGGCTGTTGGAACAAATGGTTCTCATCTGCTCATTCCTTCAAGGGCAATCTTCATACACTTGAGGTAAACAAACCCCTGACACACTGATGTGTTTGAAGCAAGTTGGTTACTCTCAACCTGGTTTACCCATCTGCTGAGAGGGTTGACCAGGGTGTGGCCACTGCTCATGCTACAGCTTCTTGGAGTCACGGGTGAGAGCTGAGTGCCAGTGGACAATAAACGTGGATGAGCAGCCCTGAAAAGGGTTCAGCAAGCCCCCACACCAGAGTTGCTAGTTCACCTGAACACCTTGTACAATATTTCTGTATTTTAAAAATTTCTTAGTATATCAACATAATTGTCATAAATGATGAATCAGTCTTTGAACCTATTGGTTCCATTTTCTATAGATCTTCAAGCTCACCTTCAACTACTAACAGTGTTCTGGGCAACTTGTGGTCATTTTAAACCTTTTAAGTTTCCAACAACTAAAATTAAATAAGCAGAATACTCAAATAAAAAATGATTATTTCAGGCTTTAAGATGAATGAATCGCAACCATGTTTTAGTGTGTCAGTGATTTCTAGCCAGTACTCAACTGAAGTAACTAACTCACATTTCCATACTTACTCTAGAGTCAGCATCAGAAAACTGACCACCAGGGGTAAAGTCATGAAGACCCTTCATTAAATGCATGAAAATGTTTCAGTCTGAATAAATAGAGGGAAGATCCTTGCCCCTGAAATCATAAACCTTTCCAGTATTATTTACAGATTTAAAGGTAGCATTTTAATTTGTTAAACTCTATGAACCAATCAGGAATATTGTTGAATTGTCTGTATAAAGATGTGAACCTAAAAATAGAAGGTTTACCTAATAATGGGTGGAAAAGTTAGTCCCAACCAAGTCCCCTATTATGCTATTACATTCCATACCTGTCAATTTTTGAATTTTAAAGGATAAGTCTAAATCTTTCTCCTCCAAGTCCTGGTTTTAACAACATTCAAAGTAGCTCTCAATTTTTCTTTTTTTAGTCATGAAACCTGATTTATTTAGGAATATATAAACTGCTTCAAATCTATAATTGGAAAAAAAGCTTTCTTGGTAGACTGACCTATTATTCCTGATTTATCTTGGGCTGTAAAATGCAATTCTATTACTTTATCCACATGATTATGCTTTAGAAAGTCTGATATGCAACAGAACACATCAGCTATTGCTCCTACATCAGTCTCCCAGATTAATTGGCATAGTACATATTAGACTGTATTTTATTGGAGCGTTAAACTGAACTTTCTATTACCAAAATCTGTGGATCAGAAGGACAATATAGATTACTTCATAAACATTTCATTTCTCTACCTAATGTAGCAATGACTGACAGACCCAATCTTAAATCAGAGTGTTTGTAGTAGGACAGGCAATTGATAATCTTTTAAAGGAAAATGCAGTTAAAGTGAAAGGAGACATGTAAAATGTACATTGATATTCTCTTGACTGCATGAATGCCATAAGGAAGAATACTATTTACTTCTGTTGCAATAAAAAAAATATAATTATCTTAATTATTTTTAAAGACACAGAATCATGTTATTGTTTCATTGAGTTGGGATATGTTATTTGTCATCTGTTTTAAAGGTGGTAAATATTTATTGACATGTAGGAGATTTATACTTGAACCACATGTGAATACTATTCACAACCCAAGAAAATGACAAAAGAAGAAGAGGAGGAGGAGGAGGAGGAAGAAGAACAGGAGGAGGAGTAGAAGAAGAGAGTAGACTCTTGAGAGTATAGAACCACAGAGTTAGAAATATGGTCTATTCTGCAAGTGAGCAGGAATGCCTTCTATAATCCTACTAAGGGAGTCATTCAGCCTTCTGCTTGATAATCTCTGGTAATTTCACCACCTCCCAAAACAGTTTATTCCACATCCGGACAGTTTTAATCATTGGGAAGCTTTATAGCAAGCCAAAATCTGCTTCGGTAACTTGTCCTCATTGGCCACTGGAAGCCAATACACCTAATTCCTCTTCTATACCATAGCTCTCCAGATGTCTGAAAGCAGCTGTTATCTCTCCCTCTAAAGGTTAATCTCTTCTCCAAGATAAACATTCCCACATCCTATAACTTATTTATGGTATAATCTCCAAGGTTTTCCCCATTCTGGCTGTACTCCTCTGAGTGTTTCAGTTTACTGATTTCTTCCTAAAATGCTGCTCCCAGAATTTAGCAGAGTGCTCCCGGTGTGGTCTGAGAAGCACAGATTGCAATGAGATTATTACCTCCCTCATCCCAAGCAATATGAATCTATTAGCAGAACCTAGGGTGACATTCTCTTGTCTGACTGCCTCACAAATCATGCCACTTTTCTGAAGACTTAAGTCCATTTACAAGCTTCTTTACTGACCCTTGATAATGCTGCCATAATATGGCAATGTGGCTTTGTTTGCTCTGTGTTTACTCCTTTTTTCAGGAATGACTAAATATATGATAGTACATTTCTCATACTCAAATTAGAATGCCCAACTTTGAACACAGAACAATTAAACCTAAGTCCTTTAGTTATTCTATATGAGAGTTCTTTCTTTCCCTGAATTATTCAGATGTTTGTGTTGCCAATATAGTTCTAGTTCTAATGTGGAGAGGCTAATCATCGAGTAAAGTTGAATGATACGAGAAGCTATTATACAGTATCTTCTATTTTATGCTTGTACTAAGAATGATTTTCAGTTTACCTGCAGGTCAGTCTGGTAGAAAAACAATGGAGACCAAAGGTTAAAGGTTAAAGAACAGTAGGTACAACCAAAAGATGAGTACAAAGACGAATTTCATGAAATGGTCATACAATTCCAATATGCTACCCTACCACCATCTAGTGGTTCTATTGAATACAAGTTTTACAAATTAGTTGACTACATTCTAAATTGTCAGTGCTAAGCAAGGAGGTCACCTGTTTGCTGGCCAACATGGTTTCTAAGTTCCTTTGACCTTTTCATTATGTTCACTGCTATATAAAGTCATAGAGGATAGTCCTAGTCCATGACTGTATCTTCTCCATTGTCCATTTCCCAGTATTAATAGCTTGTTTGGGTAGGTCACACCCAGTTCATGACCAGTAAGCTGTCAATATTATGCAAGTATTCCATTCATGTCTGACTCTTCATGACCCTCCTTGGAGTTTTCTTGGCAAAGATACCGGAGTGTTTTGTCATATCCTTCTCCAGCTCATTTTATACCTGAGGAACTGAGGCAAACAGGGTTAAGTGTTACAACAGCAAGGACCCTGATATATACCTAAAGGCCTGCTGTACAGGTTCTTAGATCTGCTTTTCTAAAATGAAAACAACTTTTGAGGGGTCAACAATCACTTTAGTCAAGCACATGCATCATTCACTTAGTTCAGGGAAACAAGTCAGCACCCTGAATTTCAGGGAAAATACAAATAGAAATAAAGACCAACAGACAGGGCTGTCAACTGTCTGACCATAAGCAATACACATACATCACAAATCAACAGACAGATCCAACTGTCTGACCACTACATACATACAGAATTACCAGAGAGAGAAGCACCAACATCTGGGTTTTCAAAGTTGGTGGGAGCTCCTTAATGGCTACCCAGAGTCTCATCTGGAACACAAAACTTCTTCCAAAAACTGAGCCCCAAAGTAAAACCTCACTTCTGAGTATTTATACACTTTTCAGAGCCAGAAACCATTACAATCATTGAGAATCAATGCCTTGTTAGAAATTAACAAAACAAATGGGCCATCCTACAAAACAAATCCCCCCTAATCAAACTTTCCTTAATGGGCAGGCCCATTAATGGGTGGGGAAGATCTTTAACTCTCATAATTTCCATTACAAGTGTCTAGGGTCATACAGCTTGTAAGTGTCTGAGGCCAGATTTGAATTCAGGAAAATGAGCCTTTCTGACTTTAGGCCTGGCACTCTATCTACTGTATCACCCAGGTGTCCAAGTAATCTGGCAAATTAGTGATGAATTGTTTGGGCCAATACAACCACATGTGACACTTATGACACTCTTTTCCTCTCTCCCCCACTATACACACACACACACACACACACACGCACACACGCACACACGCACACACGCACACACACACACACACACATATATAAGACCCTTTGGTTATGTGCAAGTGTATGCTGGTAAACGTTTACCAAGAGGCTCTCTGTAAAGAAAAAAAAAAAAAAGTACCCAGAGCACACTTTCAAGTTTAAGCTGCATTATTAACATTTTCTCTATTACTTTCTTAAATCTAGACAATCAGGAAAATAATAAATCAAGCCCCAGTTTGTAGCAATGAAGGTATAAATGCTCACATCAAAACTTTCATAATCATCTAGGGAACCTGTTTAGCTGGCTTCTTCACATCCCTGGTTATGTAACTCAATTGCTAGGTTTCTTCTGCCTGTAGAAAGACAGGTCTCCACATTATCTAGCAAACATGTGTAAAACCTAAATTGCCCACCAGGCAGCACTCAACTTGAGCTATCAACCCAACCTAGTCAGTTTCTCTCTGGCCCCTGTGGGTCAACCTTCTTAAGGTATTACAGTATTCCCACCAACCAAAAAGAGGGTATTTAATGTACAAATACTTAGGCTGCTGTGAGCCACTTGTAAGCCCATGGCAGCAGCACTAAGTGACTTGGATTAACCCTTCTTGGCAACATCCAAAATTAGCCTAGGGAATCAAATCAGATAGTTTTCAAAATGCTTGAAATATTAAATTTGTAGTCTGTATATACTTCATGAATTCCTATTTCATTGGTTCTTTCAATTTACTGCCCACTATATTCAAAAATTTAAAGATTTGGTATGCTGTGGTCATATAGGTTACACATACATATATGTACATATATATACCCATGCACACATATATGTATGAGTGTATATATGTACATACATATGATGTCCCAAAAGTCTTAATGCAGGTTTAAGCTATTTAAGTTAGTCAAACTTAAAATGGTATTAAATTTTTTGAGACACTGTATAATATGAAGGGAAAAAGTAAAAAACAACCACAATCGGTGACTAGAGGCTGCTACTTTCAGCAACCTTCTGGATGTCATCCCAAAGTTGACCTCTCTGATATTTGAGTGGAGTTGAAGGGAAATTTTGACCAGAGTCACCTATAGCTAAGGTAAAGGAATTGGGGGAAGAGTGTACACTCCCCATCTCAGAACTGCAGATAAGAGATAAGGGAAACTGGGAATTCAGTGGGGAGAATAGTTCGGTTTTGTTCTGTTTTCTAAGCTACCAGCTCAATAGGATTCATAATGACTGATTGGCAGTCTTGGGAACCCTGAATCTTCTCTCTTTGAGACTGCTGAGATCTACCCTTGCTCCCAGATCAGAAACTTCTGGTTGCACTGGCTTCTGGTCATCTGCAGTTTTGGGCTGCTACTGGGCATGGCCCATGCACATCTTCATGTGTCCTGGTCTCTGGCTGCTCTTTCTTGCCCTCTCATGGAAGCCCAGAGTAGGAAGGACAGAGGAAAGGAGGCAAGGAGTAAGCAATGAAGGCAACAAGGCTCAGATCATTCAGATGCTGTCAGACTTTTCTGTTGCGTAGCTTCCTGACACCCAGTGTCCTAAGGGCCAGACAGCTTCCACTGGTCTCTCCCTGTCTAGGAGGAGGAGAAGAGTCCCAGAGAGGTGGTTGATGGGTTAGTGGATAGAGCAGTGTGACCCTGGGCATGTCACTTAACATGTATTTCCCTCAGTTTTCTCAACTATCAAAAGGGGGTGGTAATAACACCTCCCTCTCAGAGCTGCTGTTAAGATCCAAAGAGATAATATTGTAAAAAGTGCCTATTTCAGAGTCAACTCTATATAAAAGCCTGTTCCCCTCCCTTTCAGTAGTGTTTCTCATCCCTTTGTCTATCTGTGTCTGTAGCAGATTTCCTAGGGCTTAAGGTCTCCATAGGAAGGAATAAAATGGATGCAGAGGTAATATCTATGCATAAAATTAAGAAAATCACAAAATGGGGCTCATTTCTATGCCACTCCACTTGTAATTCTTTAGTAATAGAAGCAGAGTGGCAGCAAAAGGGCAGAGAGTGCTCACCATCATAGCTTTGTGCCATATTGTAAGCATTAGTTTAGCTGTTGGAGCTTTGAATGAGAAATCCCTAACTAATGAAAATTCTATGGAAACTGACATGCCACAGAAGGGGCAGAATCATATCAATCCTGACATTCTCTTTATAAATGAAAACAGAAGACAAAAGAAAATTACAACTAAATAGAAGGATGGTACACAGGCTCTCCTTCAATAAATGAAGAAAAGCATTGAAGGGATTGGCTTTACTGTATTTCCAGAGGCAAAAAAAAAGATGTTTTCATGATTTGATCAACTTATATTATAGTGCTCATAATAAATATCTACCAAAAAACCATCATGAAGATAAATGGAGCTTATGTTCCAATAAGTTTTGCAGAGAATGAGGAGGTAAAATCTGTAAAAGACCAGGTAAAGCCCTCTAGGTTAAATCAACATATCTTGTGTGACTTTAATGCAAGAATGGGCATAGGAGTAATGGTTAAAAAATATTTTTAAATTTATTCATTATATTTAAATATACAAATAAATATGTATCTATTATATTCTATACACATACTGTCTGTGTGATCCAGCAATTCTCATGGCTTTAGGCAAATAACTAAAACGATAATTTGCCAACCTAAAGTGGTAGAAGGATTTTCCTCACCTAGGAGTTCCCTTTCCCAGTAATCAAAGGTCCAGTCCCTATCTCCTTAAACTTCAAAATTCTAAAGACATTCATATACAAATAAGGTTATGGACTATAACGCCCTACAGTCAGCCAAGTTACCTCGATCCCTGCTCTGTCTTCAAATAGGTCCTCTCAGTACACCAATTCTCTAGTTGATCCACAGAGCAGCCTATGGCTCTCCTTAAAATTTTATATACAGTCATAGTCAACTGCTACTTATTAAGCACCTGCTACATGCCAAGTGCAAAAAATTATCCCTTATCTCAAATAGTTCAGTCTAATGGGAGAGGCAATATACAAACAAGTATGTATCAGGAGGAAAGCAGGAAAAATAAAGAGTAGGAAAGACTTGCAGGAACTATGACTTTAGCTAAGACTTGAAGGAAACCAAAGAAACTAGCAGATGAGGATGAGGAAGGAAATTCCAGGCATGGGAGATAGCCAGTGAAAAAACTCTGAGACAGAAGAAGGAGGGTCGTGTGCAAGCAATGGCAGGGAGGCCAGTGTCACTAGTAAAGTATAAGAATACTGGAGAGGTGTAAAGTGACCAGATAATGAAGGACTTCAAAACCAAACAGAAGATTTAATCCTGGAGACCAAGGGAGTCACTGAGTTCATTGGGTAGGGGTGGGGTAGGGTGAGACAATACGGTCACACCTGCACTTTAGAAAGATTAATTTAACTGTTGAACAGAAAATGGATTGGAAGGTGGAAACACTTGAAGCACAGAGCCCAAACAGCTATCTATTGAAATGATCCAGGCATGAGGTAATGACGACCTGTAACTAGGTAGTGGCAGTGGCAGAGGAGAGAAGGGGACTTATAAAAGAGATCTATCTGATATATACGTGTATATATATATATATATATATAAACTTCTTTACAAGTTGATTTTATCTTTTTCTGTGCCCAAATGTTGTTTTTCTTACCCTTTCAGTAACCAAATTGTTCCTATAAAAAGGGAATGGTACCATAATACATATTTTTCTAAACTTATTCATGCACATATAAAATGTAAGTTCCCTGAGGACAGAAACAAACAGTGCCCAGGAGGAGGTGCTTAACAAAATGCTTGTTGATTGTTGATTGAAAGAGACCAAAGGAGCCCCCAAAGTGCCTTAGAAAACACATACTTCATCTTGTCAAGTAGAGACATATGGCAGCCAGAGACATTACTGGCTTCTCTTTTTTGATTCTTTCTTATAAAGTGATTCTAGAAGGATATATAAAAACAAATCTATCAATTCAAAATGTCTTTAAGTTTTGCATCATCCCTTAGCTTTCTAAAGCAAGCAAGCAAATGTCTTATTTGTAAAATCTCATATAGAAATCAGGTAAGTTATTATCAGCAATTTGCTTCATAAAAGATCAACAAGCAGCGGAAAGACAGTTGTACAGAAAGCTTAGCTGAGGAGTCCATTCAGCTAAGAGATACTGAATAATTTTTTTTTTTTTTGAAAAGGGGAAGGTAAGCCAACTAAGTTAGGAACTCTCTGGTGCTATAAGGTGTTTTGAGATTGGGCATCACTAAAGTAGGTCTCCTCAATATTGGAGTGGACCCCAGCACACATGTCTAGTTTCTCTCCTCCAACATAAGAAAGCTTTTTGCTTATAACTACTGTTAATTCTTTGTTTTTATTTTATTTTATTTCTTAGAATTAACTGTGGTTGTGATAACCTGTGTGAGTTCTTTAGTACTTTCAGAGTTAACAGTGGTTGCATAGCTATTGTGGCTGTTAGAAACATGCTTGACACTAAAAGGTATCAAGGAAAATTTATTACAGCAGAATTCAGAGGAATTGAATGCTTCGGCCAAAATGCACCTCACCCCTCTTTTCAGGAGGAGGGAGTGCTGACTACAGAAGCATAAAAATGAGGCATCCTTATAATGTTAGTTCAGGACAGATCCTCCCATCAGAATATGGATCGTTCTGTTTTCCTCTTTGACATACTCACTATACATCGTTCCCTCCTCCCAAACATGTTTCAACATTGAACCTATGATCAGAAAATGGAGGGACAATTTTATATGGGGTATATCCATTTATATACAAATTTCTGACCTTTTTACCTGACCGTGCTAGGTTTTAACTGTCACCACTCAAAGCTGGGAGTTTTGACCCTGTGGAAACCTAACTCCTTTGTTTCCCACATGGCGATTTGGTTATTTATTTTGTCTGTCAGAGTAGCAGTTGGGGCATTGCTTCTGTGAGCACTATGGCATTTTATTTTTCCAAGTCGTATATAACCTTTGTGACTCTTTGGTTATTCGTTTTCAGATTTAACACTACTTTTCCAACTCATTAATTTTTTATGAGAATAATCTACATACATACTGAGGGCAACCTTGATGAAGTTATTGGAGAGAATGGAAAGGTTTTCAAAAAGACTTGACTATTAAGCAGCATTTGATTAAATAACACAAAATGCTGTCTCATAGCCTCTCCTCCAAAAAGATGTCTCCTGTGGACATATCAAAATCATTCAACTTTCCTTGGGAGGTGTAAAATCAGAGAAAACTTTGTTCAATAACCCTCTGATAATAAAATAAAACAGGACTCCAGATTCTCACCTAATAAAACAGTCACGGAGAATGTCCAGCTCAGAGTTCATATGGAACAAAGATTCCCTATAGAAGATAAATGCCTTTGTGTACTCTGATTGACCGATGACTTTGGGCTGAGTATATCAAGCCCTGGAACATTTCAAGGCCTAAGTGAGATCCATAACCATTCAAAAGAATCTAGTCAAAACATTCACATCAGGGGAAAAAAAGTCTTGTGGATTAAAAACACCTACTGTTCAGGCTAGTGGGGGATGACTCTAACGCTAGTCAAAAGTAACCCAAACGATAACAGAGAAATGGTGAGTGGGAATAGGTCGCAACATATTACAACCGAGGACTATGCACCAAAGGATGAATAAAAGCTATCATCAAAAGGATGTATGACTATAAAAAGAAGTCTGTCTTTTACATGGTGAGAATGATAATAGATGGGCATACCGCATGCCCCCAGGTGAACACAGGTCAAAAGATCAAAAGAAGGCCCCCTTCATGGTGAGTAACCACTCCCTTGGAATTTAGAAGAGGCTATGGACAAGAGTGACACAAGGTAAGAAGGTGTAAAAGGGCTGCTATCTGCACAATTACAGGAGGTATTCCTATCAATGAGATCACAGATTCATCCAAGCATCCAAGTAGTGAATTACTCTTTTTGTAATGGAAGCGTGTGGAACTGTATGCCTACTTCCCCAACTCAATAATATTTTTATGAGAATAATCTATACGTATTAGAAGCCTTGATATTATTACTGAAAATCTTGATTTTTTTTAAAAAGAGTAAATTATGATAACAGCATTTATATAGCATTTTAAGGTTTGCAAAGTACTTTACAAATATTATCTCATTTGACCTCTACAATAATCCTGGGAAGTAGACTTAAGAGCATCCCAGTTTTATAGATGAGGCAACTAAAGGCTCTTAAGTGACTTGCCTGAGGTCATACAGCTAATAAGTATCTGGGGATAGATTTGAATTCAGGTCTTTCTGACTCAACATGGCAATGAGATGGCCCAGTGGGTAGAGCACTAGGCCTGGAACAAAGAAGACCTGAGGTCAAATCCTGCCTGGCTAGGACACTTGTAAGCTGTATGTCCCTGGACAGGTCCCTTATTGTTGTTTGTCTCAGTTTCCTCATCTGTAAAATGAGCTGGAGAAGGAAATGGCAAACCACCGCAGTGGCAACTTTTTGACTCCAGGTCCAGTACGTTACTACTACACCATCTAGCTCCCTCTATAAAAATAAAATCATAGAAACTATATGAAAGGGGGGAGGGGAAGAGTAAATTAGGGTGGCCATCCTGGGGTTACAAAACGAATTTCCTATCAAGGATAGAGGGATGATCATTAGTTACCAACAAAACAATATTGGGTTAAATTTCTACTGTTCCACAGAACTACCAAGTAAAATTTTTTGTGCATTGCTATAAAAAGTTTTATAGTATTTCTTTCTTCTTAAAAAAATTTTTGTTACACGAGTTCCAAACTTGCACTTAAGAATTTTTTTTTTACATCCTTTGTCCCCACCATTGAAGGAATATATTCCAAGCATATGGAGATACTGTGCTACTTTGCATAAAGCGGAGTCAAATGTAATGAATACATTAAAGGATGTAAACCAACCATACAATTATTATTATGGTGTAAGTGAAAATGAAGAAATAATCTAGTTCTACTGTGCAGGAGAAATGAGTTTCTTTCAAATCATCTATGGTAAGAAAATGGGAAAGATAAGTGATCAAGAGGACAACTTCTCATATCAATCCCAGCTTCCTTATTTGTCTAGATAGATCTGGATCCACATTTTCTCCCTGCTCTGGGAAGTTACTAAAATATCAATCAACAATTCTTTTTTGTTCGTTTTGAGTCTCATGCCAGTATACACCCCTCCCCTAGGAAAATAATCTCTGTCTCGTTGATATCTTCTCTTAGCTTTCTCAACTCTCTAACCTCTCTTTCTCTCTGATATATAGAAGCAGATTATTTCAGTAAGGGTAAAGTAGGCTTTGCAAAGGGTAGGGAAAATTCAGGGTTCAACCATATTTGAGTCTCCAGTCCTTCAACTTTCTAAAAAGTAGCCAGAAGGCTAGTAAAATTAGTGAAGATGTCTGTGATCAAGGTGGTCCAATTTATTCAAGGAGAACTAGCACCTCTGGTGTGAGGGTTTGCTGCTACTCATTCACTTTTGGTGTCTACCTGGCCCTCAGCTCTCACGTGTGGCTCCAAGAAGCTGAAAAATGCACAGCAGCCACACCCTAGTAACCATCTCAGCAGATGGGCTGAACCAGTGCCTCAGATCTGCAGTGAGTTAGGTGGATGTCTACCCCAAGCATGTGAAGACCTCCCCCAGAGGAATGGATAGATGAGAACACGAAGGTGGTTGAAGAAGGCACTGTGGAGCACTTAGAGCTTGGTCAGACATTGAGGAGGGCAGTCACGCTCTGCATCAAGTACTTCAGTTTGATTGACCTATTGACCTTGACCTATTACCAGGTGTCTCAACTTTTGTGTTGCTGCTGGACTTGGATAACTCTGGAAGAGAAAGTGAGGCTGATGACCTCGTTTATGGAGCTCTACCCCGCCTTAAATCCAATGCATGATGTTATCAGTCTTTGAAAACAAAGGAGAGCAACCACAGTTCTCCTAGTTAGCTGATATAGACTGATTCCTGTCTCCACAGCACTAGAAAAGGACATTACGAATGTATATATTGATTATGCCAGTATAGTTATAACTCATCTAGAGAAGGCACTTTCTATTCCTTATTCAGCCTAACAAATCTTATCATGTACAGCACCAACATTTCGATATCTAATTTTATTCACACTGCAACAGGATGGTTGTAAAAGCTGAAAAGTTTGCTAATTTCCCACCCTATGCTAAATATCTGGTGTTCTCTCAGGATTGTAGGCCTACATCTGATAGAGAGCAAAGGAAGAGGAAAAGGGCCCATAATTTACCAAAATATTTATAACAGATCTCTGATCTTGAGTAAAAATTAGTGGAACCAGGAGAACAATTTATATAACAACAGTGTAAAGAAAAACAACTTTGAAAGACTTAAGAACTCTGATCCATGTAATCACTGACCATGACTCTAGAGTATTGAGGATGAAGTATGTTACCCACCTCCTGGAAGAAAGGTGATGGACACAATATGCAGAATGAGACATATGTTTTTTGATATGGCCAATGTGGGAATTTGTTCTACTTTCCTAGGCACACTTGTTACAAGGAATTTTCCATTTATAAAGTAGGTATGCTGAAAATGAAGATGTCAAAATTTTTTAAAAGAAAACAATATTTTAAACATTTTTAAATGCAGAGAAGATAGCTGAAGGCATTTCAAAAGGAAACACAAAGGCAATTTTGAAAGTTATATTTTGAATATATACATTATATATACATATACAAATATATGTTAACTGTATATATGTAAAAAGAAAAGTGAGATCTACATAATGGAGTTTCATAATTTTGTATGCAATTCTCTTCATTCTAATACAATTATAGAAATGCTTGTTATAGTTTGTTGACGCTATTGCTGTTTGGGGACAGGCAGATGGCACAGCAGATGGAGTAAATAGAGATAGATTAGAAAGACTCGTGTTAGTGAGTTCAAAGCTGTCCTTGACCCTGGGCAAGTCACTTAAATCTCTTTGCCTCAGTTTCCTCATCTGCAAAATGAGCTGGAAAAGAACATGGCAAACTACTCCAGTATCTTTGCTAAGGAAACTCCAAAGGGAGGTCACAAAGAGTTAGACATAAAAGCAAGTTCTACATAATAGTCACAATTTTATATGTCATCCTTTCCAGTTCTATTACATTTATGGAAATGCTTATTGTAGTTGATTTGTTCTTTGATTCACTTATTCCTTAGGATTAAGTTATTTCGTTTCCAATTAATTATTAATCTATCTTTCCACTGCCCTTTGTTGAACGTAATTTTTATTGCATTGTGATCTGAAAAAATACATTCAATATTTCCACCTGTCTACATTTGATTTTGACACCTTCAAAAACGTTGACCCCGTATTAGAGTACAAAAATCTCAAAATCAAACATAAAAAAGTGGAAATATTAAATGTATTCTTTCAGATTGTAATGCAATAAAAGCAGTTGGGGCCTGCAGCACCTGACACAAGAAGCCTGAGATAATGCCCCAGGAGCAGAACTCAAACTTAAAAGAAAGGAAAAAAAGTCAAAAAGGACAAGTATAGCACAACAACAAAAGAACCTGATCATAAAAAGTTATTATGGTGACAGATGTTGACAGTTATTATGGGGAGATCAAGATACAAACTCAGAAGAGGACAACAACGTCAAAACACCTGTGGGCAAAGCCCTAAAGAAAATTGGGAAGGGGTGTTGCAGGCCCTGTTTACCTGGTGCTGCACTGAGGGGGTGGTGGCACTGCTGGAGGCCATAGGGGCCTGGCAGTTTACCTGATGCTGAGCTACACTGAAGCACTTGGCTGGGTGCTGCCTATTTGTCTGATCTGAAGATTTGGCTGCTGGAGGTTCCCTGTTTGCCCAGAGTGGTGCTGAAGCACTCAGCATTTCTCAAACCTGGAGTCTGCTATTCCCCTGGCTATGATGAGCCATGTAGGGAATCCCAGTGTTGGCCTTTACCTGCCCCACCACACTGGGGCTCAGGATCTACTGCTGACTTGCTGAGGTGGGACTTGATGCTGGTTCACGTGGATGCTTCCTGTGTTCCCCTTTCACAGAAGTGAGACAGAACTCTCCTGCCAATCTTCCAAGTTTCTTAGGCTCAAAGATTGTTTCATCCCAACGTTTTGCTGGTTGTGCTGTTCCAGGATTCGTTTTGGGATGCAGTTTTATGGTTGTTTGGAGGTGAATATAGAGGAGTTACAGCAATTTACTGCTTACTTCACCTTCTTGGCTCGTAGGAGTTCCCTACCCCAGACAATTCCAAGGAACTCATGATACAAAATGCTATCTACCTCCAGAGAGAGAACTGATGAACTGAGTACAAAATGAAGTATAATTTTCTCATTTTTTTATTTTTCTTGTTTTTTTTCAACATGGCTAATATGAAAATATTTTGCAAGATTTCACATATCACCTTCCTTGACTTCTCAGTGGGGGGAGGTAGGGTTGGACAGAGATAGAGAATTTGGAACTCTAAAGTTAAAAATCTCACAGCTACAAAGGTATAATGACATAATTCTCCAGCAATTATCCTACATGCAGATCAAATATGGCATGGATAAAAATTGTCCCCAATTAATTTTAAATTTCTTAAATCTTAAGCTTGCTCAATGTCCTCTAACTACTTTTCTAAATCCATAAAAATGTCAGCATATGTGAAATTAAGCTTGGAAATAGTTACAGATTTCAAGTCCAACTCCAACTCCTTGAGTTGGAATTATCTATCAAGGGATATCCTCTTGTTGTAGAGGATTTCTAAAAGATAGATCTGCTGTAGCAAATTCTCTTTCCACTGGTATATTCCTTTCCAGTATCTTGTAGATTTCCTCCATTATCCTTTTGGCTTAGAACTTTTATATGAATTACTTAAAGATACAGCATGAGCCTTTATAGATAGGTTAATTTTTTTCTTGTAAACAAGGTATTCTATGTGTTCCAAGCCCCACTCTCCAAGTGGGGTTCATAGCTCTTCAGGCATGTCAATTCCAATCTTTCTGGGTGTCTTGCTGCTCTCCTCTTATCCTAATGAGAAAGGCAACTGACCCAGTGAAGAGTGCTCTGAAAACATGAGTTCAAATCCAGCCTCAGATACTTCTCACTTAACATCTGCCTGCCTCAGTTTCCTCATTTATAAAATAGGAAGGAAAATAGGATCTAACTTCAAGGGGTGTTGTGAGGATAAATGAAATATTTTTAAAGTGCTATGTAAGTGCTAGCTAGTATTATTAGCAATAATATTTTTTTTGAAAACTTCCTTAAATGTTTGTTGCCATTTCTGTGCTTTCTTTCTTCTGCTTCTTGCTGCTTTTTAGTTGCCATTGCTGGAGATAGAGAACTGACCTAAAAAAAAAAAAAAGGAAAAATGAAGACCTTGTAGTGAGCCCTATTTAAGGAAATAACATAGCTCTATCTTCCGGTTTTTTGGAGCCATTGGTGTAAGCAATTTGAACAGTCACAGCTTGCTATCTCCATTTTACCTTTATTAAGCTTTTATGGCTTTTTTTCCCCTAACATCAAAAGCATCTCTATGCATTTCTTGTTGCATTTAATTGAGCTTCAAGTTTGTGCTGAGCTTAATTAATTAAAATAGACATAACACCCTGAAGGGTAGGTATGAAATAGAGATGACCTGGTGAATGCTGAAATTTTTCAGAGAATTAGTTTGGCTCAACAGACTTTTCCTAGAACTTTGGTTGGTAGTAAAAGATTGAGGAAAAGTTAACATCTGAATATCCTTTTCCAATTACCCTCAAAGTTATAAGATCATAGATCTAAAGCTAGAGAGCCTAGAATTAATTGGTCAGTCAATAAGCATTTATTAGTTTTGTGCTAAGCAACGAAGACACAAATACGAAAAAGAAAGTCTGTCCTCAAGAAGCTTATAGTCTAATAGCAGAAGGCAACATACACACACAGAAAGGAAGATGAAAAGGAGAGGGAGGGCTGAAGAGGAAGTATTCAGTTAGGGAAGGCCAAAGGCTGCAGCCTGGTAGGAAATGTAAGAGACCACTGCCTTTCTACCCTACTTAAATGGAGGTTCAGGGGGAGCTCTGAGTTCTGCCCTACTTAAATGGAGGTTTAGGGGGAGCTCTGAGTCCTGCCCTACAATCAGAGGGGACCCAGAGGCAGAAGTTACAGATGAGGGCATTCACAGAAAACGTCCCAAATCTCACCAGTTCTACTCCCTAACATTGTCACATCTGTCCCCTTCTTTGCATCCTTCAAAACTTTTTGTATCGCCTGCCCCCCGCCCCCCACAGCCTTGTTCTCTATATTGTTTTTATTTTCATTCTTGGTAGCCACAGGGCGCGGTACTTAGTAGGGGCAACGTTCATCCCTCCTGTCCTCTGCAGCATGGTTCTGAACATTCTCTCCTCTGCAGGTTTTCATGATGGCTCCTTCTTGGTCCTTTTTTCCTTCACAGTTCTCCCGTAGTCCCCCTTCTCCTCACTCACACTGTCACCGCCGGGTATACAGGCCCTCATGGCCTCCCAACTGGAGGATCACAGCAGTCCTTCACACTGGTCTCTCCCTCCTCCAATCCACCCCGCTCACGTTCTGAGAAGGCCTTCAGGTCTCCCATGGCGTCCTGGGCCATCTCCAGTCCTCCTGATGACTATCCGGTTCCTGGACCCAGCTGGCTCAGGAGAAGTGAGGGTGGTGCCCAGCACAGCCCTCCTCACTCAAAACAAAGTCAAGTGCAAGTCGTGTCTTCGTTTCTCTCCTCCGCCCTTCAAGGCTCTTCTGCCTGCTTTCCCTCAAGACTCAGCTCCGGGCCCTTCTGCTGGAGGCCTTTCCCACAGGCTGATAGCCCTCCCTCTCCCTCCCGCACTTGCCCTCTCCCACGGAGATTGCCCTCCTTGGGCTCCCCCAATGCCTTAGACCTAACTGTCTACCTGTGGTCTCCCCGCCCCGTCAAAGGCGAGCTCCTGGGGCAGCGTCCTGGAGCAGCCAGTGTTTAATGAACCCTTGTGGCGCTGACTTTGTATCCCCGGGCTAATTAATCAGCACGTTAATGGCTTCTGGACTCACACGGTCTTCCAGACCTAGCCCAGGGTGGGATGCGGGGCCGGACCCCGGCTCTCCCTCGGGGACTGCGGGCGGGAGGCGGTCGCTAGGGGGAGCCTGGGCTCGCACCCCGCCCCGTCCCTGGTCCGAGAGGAGCCAAAGTCAAAGTCATATCGTGGGCGGACAGCGCGGCGCGCCTGAGCCCTAGCCATGGCCTCCCGGCTGCTGTGCGGGGCCCTCCGCGGGTGGAGCCGCCGGACCAGCCAGCCTCGGGTCCCTATCGCCCCGAGTACTAGGCGAGTGTGCGGCCGAGGCCTGGCTCGGGGCGGAGGGGCGGGGGTTGGGGGACTGGGCCCCCGGTGGGATGAAACAAAGTTTGTGGGCTCCCAATAGGCACCGCCGGGGCTGAGCCTCCCCAATCCGGGGGCCGTGGGGAGCCGGGGGGGGCCGCGGAGCCAGACTTCTTGGGCCGCCCCTCCGCCCCCGACCCTGCCCCACCATCTCCGCCGCGGCGGGGCCAGGTGTTCCAGCTGCGGGCCCTGCGCCCGGCGCCCGGGGCGGCTGGGGGGGGGGGGGGAGGAGGGGCACGCGCCGCCTCGAGGAAGCAGCCCGGACCCTCGAGCCCCGGCCGGAGGTGGAGGAGGAGGGGAGACCCTGCTCCAGGACGGCCCGGCGTCTGGATCGTCAACTTTGGCCTCTTTCACCCTCTCTAGAGGGACCAGAATCTTGACCGTGAACTTTGGCCTCCTTTCCCGGGCTGAAGGGCTCTGGGTCGTGACCGTGAACTTTGGCCTCCTTTCCCGGGCTGAGGGGCTCTGGGTCGTGACCGTGAACTTTGGCCTCCTTTCCCCTGCCGGAAGCTCCGGCTCGCAGCCTTCGACTCTGTAGCTGCCGCGGCTAAATTTAGCTCGAGTGGGACGGCGTCTCCACCCTTGGGTGGGGCGGCCGGGGAGGGGTCGAGGAGGGGCTGGGGGTCCTCTCGCCGCTCCGCGCGGGACGTCCGGCCGCATCCTCTTAGAGCGGATGGGAAGGAGGAGGACGGAGGGGTGCTGCAGCCCTGCCGCCCCCGTTAGACCGGGAGCCCCCAGGCTGCGTCCCCAGACCCGGCGCGGCGCCGGGCACGGGGTGGGCCCGAGTGATCCGAGACCCCAGGGCAAGTGGGGCTTTTATTTGTGCTTGTTAGACGGCGTTAAACCGCCCGAGCCGTTCCCAAACTTTGTTAAAGTTAGTTACACAGGCTCCCTCTCCAGCTCCCCCCCCACTCCCCCACCGAACTTGTATTTATAGCGATTTACGTTTTCTGTATTAGCGATGCAAACACCTGAGTGTGCGCTCTCCAAAGCGCACCTCTGGTGCACGTAGATTCTTTTACCCCATGACCCTGCTTTCAAAAGTGGAGGAATGCGCCATCAACGAAAAAGGGCCTATTTAGGAAAAGAAAATCAATTCGTATTGATTACTTTGATTTATTTATTTATTTGTTTGAGTATAGGATTCCCCTTATGGAAGGGAGCTAGCCCTACCTGCTAAACGAGACTAAACTGCCTGTAGATTTAGTAAATAGACGGAGAGGTGACTTTACGCTTTAGTAGCAGATAATTTAGAGTTAAGAATATATCTTTGTGGAAATAAAATAATCATAGGATGATAAGGCTCTATAAAAGCTTTATTCCCCTTTCTAGGGGGGTTGCCTGAAGGTTGAGTTCTGACTCTGGGGGAAAGGGGAGTTAGCCAGAAGTCTTAGTAGATAAGCTCCCTTTTTCTTGAGCTAGAGTTCAAGTGAAGGAATGGAATCTTCTTAGGCTGGCAGCTGGAAATGACTACGAACTCCAAACTATCTTTTTCCCTGTAAATTTGCTGGTTACAAAAGACATCACCTGGAGGGCAAGGACTTGTGGGGTAATCTCACTTTGATACCTAGATGTTACTGCTGGGTTAAGAAGGTTTAGGAGACATAGTAACAGATCAGATAATCAGCCTTGTCCGACTGAATGAAACATGTTTCTGTATTTTTGTTATTGTTTCTGTCTTCTGGTATAAAAATCAGTTCTGTTAATCCTATGTCGTCTCAGACATCTGAGGAGTAAAATGACCTGGTTTGATGCGCAAGTGCTGGTTTTGCAAATTAAACCATAAGGGTTTGATCTTCAGTTTCTTTTTATTTCATATAATTAGTTTTAACAATTGGCGGTCATAAGACTGAAATTTGAAACTCACCAGAATTGGAGAATGGTGTATGTTCCTTGTTATTCATAGTTCTTTCCAAGGGACCCATTGTTCTTCTTACGTGCTTTGTAAACCTGAGAGTGCTAGATAAATGAGATGTATTGTTTTATTCTCTCCTAATAAGATTCCATTAGAATTAATAATAACAAATAATAATAGTTTCTTTTGAGGTGAATTTTGTTCAGTTAGTAAGTTTTCGAAAAGTGTGGTTTTGGAATTCACCTATTATTCAAATAGAGTCATCCTCTCTAGGCAAGTCACTTAACCTCTGTGGACCTCAGTTTACTCATCTACAAAATGGGGATAACCTACCTCTTAGTATTGTTTTGAGGATCATATGAGATAGCAGACGTAAAATGATTTGTAAAGCTTCTGTCACAGTATAAATGCTAGTTGTTATTTTATTTTATTATTATGTTGTCATGTTAAGCCTAGGCAGGTCCTGAAGTGACTCTCCTGAAAAGTCATAACTTGTAATGTTTAATGAAGTTGTGGATGACAGTAGCCTGAGAGAGATAAAGTGATAGACTATTTAAAGTCAATTTGCTAATGGGCCTTTGAATTGGTTTTTTTTAAGGTCCTCACACGCTGGAGAGAAAGGTCGTCTTGAAAGTTCATCTGCCAAAAGCCTCACAGATGTCGGCATTAGGAGAATCTTCTCTTCGGACCATGACATATTCAGGGAAAGTGTCCGGAAGTTCTTTCAGGATGAGGTGATTCCACATCACTCAGAGTAAATAAGACAATTTTTGTTTCCTTTTTGAATATTATGAATTTAGATATAGCCTCAGCATGGCAATATCTTAGAAAAGTAAGGGGCTTTCCTCCTCTGCTTTGTATATTTTGGACCTTATTGCTACATAGTCATTTCAGACCATTGACTGGGTATTAGTTAGTTCCTTGTTCTTAATGAACAGCTGAACCTGTTTTATTCAGAATATTTATGTAAGCTTGGTGGTGTATTCACACCATTATGACAAGAATTGTGCTTTTATTATACAACTTTCAAAACCAGATTTTTTTTTTTTTTTACCTAAGTGACAACCAGGGGGTAAAGAGGATAGAGTGCTAGCATGGAGTCAGGAAGACCCAAGTACAAATCTGGCCTCAGACAGACTAGATGTGTGACCAACCCTTCACCAGTCACTCACCTTCTGCCTGCCTCAGTTTCCTCATCTATTAAATTGGGATAATAACAGTACCTGCCTCTCAAGGTTGTTGTGTGGATTAAATGAGACAATATTTTTAAAGTGCTTTGCAAACTCAGCATATTATAAATACCATTATTACCTACTTAAATTGGAAAGATGTCATTTTTATAGAATGGATCAGGACCAAGGTCATCTTCAGAAATGGAAATTTACCTCCCAAACTCAGAAAAATAAAAATGGCCTGCATTTCTCTGGGACTTTAAAGGGTTTTTTTCACTGAAACCCTAAGAGGTAGATGGTACAAAAATATCTCTGTTTTGCAAATGAATGAAAAACCTGATTTATGAGACTTGTCCAAGGCAGCATAGCTACTAAGAGTCAGACTCAGGACTCTATTCCAAGTTGTGTAACCCCTCTTCTAAGTCAGTCCAGTGTCTTTCTGCTGTACTTTTGTGCTTTTGCTCACCCTTATATTCAGTTTCTTACCAGTATTCAGAGGCAACAGGGAGTAGTGAACAGAGAATGATTTTGAAGTTAGGAAGACCTGAGTTCAAATCTATCCTCTGGCATATGCTGGATAGGTATCACTGGGCTATTTTTTTTTTAATCAGTCATAAACATTTTTTTTTAGTTTTCAACATTCATTGTTATAAGATTTTGAGTTCCACATTTTTCTCCCTTCCTTCTCCTCTCCCCAAGACAAAAACTATCTGATATAGGTTATACATGTGAAATCATATTAGTCATGTTGTGGAAGAAAAATTGGAACAAAAGGGAAAACCATGAGAAAGAAAAAACATGTGAAAATAGTGTGCTTTGATCCACATTCAGATTTCATAGTTCTTTCTCTGAATGTGGATAACATTTTCTGTCATGAGTCTTCTGGTATTATCTTAGATCATTGTATTGCTAAGAAGATCTAAGTCTATCATAGCTGATCATCGCACAATGTTGTTGCTGTGTACAGTATTCTCCCAGTTCTCCTCGCTTCATGCAGCCACAGTTCATTTAAGTTTTTCAGGTTTTTTTGAAATCCACCTGCTCATCATTTCTTATTCATATTCCACAACTTGTTCAGCCATTCCCCAGTGGTGGGCATCCCCTCAGTTTCCAATTCTTTGCCACCACAAGAGGAGCTGCTATAAATATTTTTGTACATGTGGGTACTTTTCCCATTTTAATGATCTCTTTGGGATACAGCCCTAGAATTGATATAGCTGGGGCAAAGTGTATGCACAGTTTTATAGCCCTTTGGTCATAGTTCCAAATTGCTCTCCAGAATGGTTGTTGCCAGAAACTCTTAAGGACTATAGAATACAGAGCTGGTGCCAACCTGTATTAATAGAGTTTCTTCACTGTAAATCATACACACTGTAAATCATATACATTAAGTCACATCAGGTGACTTCTTTATCTGTGACTTAAAGGTTATACTTTATGGTACTGTTTCTGGTGAGTCACTACAGAGAAGGAACACTAGCTGCTGGCATAAGTTCTAGGCTATTACTCAATTCTAAAGCCTTCTCTGTAAATTCCTGATGGCATTTTACATTTTTAATTGAGGCCTTTAAACTGGTGTCCTCTTTCCTAATGACCTTCAAGTGCCATTTTTAAAAAAAGATCCATTTTTTTTCAACTTATTTAAATATGAAATCTTTAAATATGAAATACTCTTTTGGTTTCCCTTTTTTTGGGAAGGGACCTCCCCTTCTTCCAATGAAAAAAAGAAAAATACAATCTTTGTAACAGACCTACAGGTTTGCAGTATTCAAAGATGCACATCTCATTCTGTACCTGGAGTTTTGTGAGAAGGGGGGCAACTTATTTCATTATTAGTCCTCTGCAATTGTGGTTGAAAAATGCATTGATGATCCAAGACAGTTCCAAAAGAGATTACAGGGGAAAATACTCACCTACATTCAGAGAAAGAACTGATAGAATCCGAATGCAGATTGAAGCATACTATTTTTATTTTGGGTTTTTGTGTGTGTATGTTTTTTTTATTTTTGCTATGTTTCTTTTTTCACAACCTGACTAATGTGGAAATAAGCTTTACATGATTGCACATTTATAACCTGTATGAGATTGCTTGCCGTCTTGGGCAAGAGAGAGGGGAGGGAGGAACTCAGTCTTTCAAAAAAGTGAATGTTGAACATTGTACATATAATTGGAATAGGTAAAATACTCTTAAATTTAAAAAAAAATAAAAATATATTAATAAGAAGAGTCTTTCAAAGCTGTTTGTCCCTACAAAGTTGTTGTCATTGTATAACCTGTGTTCCAGTTCATAGAAGTCTTCCCAGTTTACTCTGAAACCACCCATTTCATTATTTCTTATGATGTAATGATATTCCATTTTATTCTCTATCATGTTGTTCCCCTGTCCCCAAGTGATGAACACCTCTTGACTGATTTTCTATTAAATGATAAGGATTGGTGGGACTTCCATTGACCTAAGAAAATGGAATGGAATTAATACATACACCACCAGCAATTGTGTTGGTTAATTTAAGTCAGAAGTGAATGCCTGAATTTCTCAGGATTCCAGTATTTGGAAGCCACATTGTGGACTCGCTTATCTTCCTTTCCTCCAGCTGAAAGATGAGTAGAGCAGGATTCCCTGCTTTTGCTTGCCCAATAACTTTCTCAGGAATGTCTTGCTTTGGGACCACATTCTGAGATGCTCAATCTCTTAGCAAAAAAGCAGCATCTTATTTAAATCAAAGGGATAACAGCAGGTCCATGCATTGCCTGTAGTTACTGCTGGGTGCTAGCCAGGCCTAACATGTATACAGGAGAAGAGGAAAGAGAAAAGAGAAGGAAAAAAGAAAGAATAAGGGAAGATATGACCAGTGATTGTATAAGATGTCATAGCACAGATTGACTTTCTCCATTAGAAGATAAGTAAAAAAGAAGGCCTAACAGTCTGGGAAATGAGAAGTTCTCTAATTCTTAACTTCTTCAATTTTCAGGTGGGAGAAAGCTGGAGAGGTAAGTAGGGAACTTTGGAAAGAAGCTGGAAAACAAGGACTGCTAGGTATCAACATTGCAGAGAAACATGGCGGTATTGGTGGAGATCTGCTTTCTGCAGCCATTGTTTGGGAGGAGCAGTAAGTGTTTGACTGCATTTTTATTTCTGTTAATTGATATTTCTGTGATGAATAATAAATCACAGTGTGGCAGAGCTGGAAAAGACTTTAGAGATCACTTACTGTAATCCCTTTACTTTATTGATAAGGAAACTGAGATCTAGAATGCTATGTGAATTACCCTTGGTCAGGTGGTAATGAAGTTATGCTTTCAGTTTAGGCTTTCTGATTCACAATTCAGTGCTTTTTCCACTAGATAGGACACATCACCTCCTGAACTACTTTTAGACATTAATGCCATGTTTTTCTTTGAAGTCTGAGAACTCAGGTTAAATCACTGGGGCTATGGAAATGAGGAGAGGGCAGGGAAAGAGATTAGGGTTAAAAAAAGCTTTGATAATCCAAGACAGTTCCAAAAGATATTATGAGGGAAAATATGTCTTTTAAATTGTTCAATCTGTAAATGTTGAAAATAATTATTAAAATATTTTAGTCAAATATTCATGAAAGTCCATTTATGAGACTGGCATCTGATCCTTTAAAGAAAAAATTACTGGTCACAGTTTTTAAGAAACTACGACCAGAGTAAAAGAAACAAATGGTCCAGTCAAAGAGTAAGGGAAGGGGGGTGATCCAGCGTATCCATATAGTATCAAGAAACAGAGAAAAACATTAGGTTATTCTAAATGGGTTATATTCTTCATAGTTGGGAGAGGTACCCATATGAGCAAAATAACAGATTCATCAAAATATTTAAAAAATTAATATCAGAATCAAGCAGCACTAATAATACTTATTTTGTCTGGACTTAAATTTTTTCCCCTTGTTCTCCCTTCTCCTACCCTTATCCCTACTCTTACTTTCTAAGAGCATACTCAAATTGTACAGGCCCTGGATTTAGTCTTCATTCAGACATCGTTATGCCCTATATTGCAAACTATGGATCAGAAGAACAGATTAAACGATTTATCCCTGAGATGGTTGCAGGCAAATGTATTGGGGCCATAGCTATGACAGAACCTGGGGCAGGAAGGTAAGCTGATGGATTTTGTTTGGATGTTCTTAGCAGTCTTTCCAGAAAACAACCTTTATTTGCCAAGAATTTCAAGGTCTGTTATTTTAACAAGTTTCTTTAATGAAAACAACTATACTTCAGTATCCAATTATTACTCAGGAAAATGTGTCTCTCTTCCCTAGTTATAATTGTTGAGTCGTTTCAGTCATGTCTGATTCCATGTAACTCCATTTGGGGTTTTCTTGGCCAAGATATTTGTGGTTTGCCATTTCCTTCTCCAGTTCATTTTACAGATGAGAAAACTGAGGCAAACTAGTGACTTGCCCAAGGTCACACAGCTAGTAAGCATCTGAAGCCAGTTTTGAACTCAAGATGAGTTTTGTTGTCTCCGGGCCCAGCTCTTTATTCACTGTGCCAGCTAGCTGTCCTAAGGTGTGATCACAACCCAGAAATCTACTCCAAAACCGATCATGCTGTTCAGCTAACAAGCATTTGTTATCATCAAGAAGAAACCCTCATTTGTGACATGAGGACATGGAGGCCTACCACACTTAACTAACTTGCCCACATTCCACTAATAAGTATTCGGGGCAGGATTTGAACCCCGGGCTTCCTAACTCTATTGATTCTCTATCCACTGTACCAGTGGGGTCAAACTTAAATAGAAATGGTCAGGAAGAACTGAGTTCCAGTCTGACCCTCAGACACTAGCTGTGTGACCCTGGGCAAGTCACTTACCCTCCCCTTACTCACTTAATCCACTGAAGAAGAAAATGACAAACTACTCCAGGACCTTTGCCAAGAAAACCTCCTGGACACCATTGGCTTGCTCTGGTCCACAGAGTCATAAAGAGTCAGACGCAATTGAATGACTGAACAAAAGCAACAGCAGATGTGCTAAGTGCTTTATAAATATTCTGAGTAGGAATCCCTCCTTCATTAGCTTTAATACAGTGTGGTGTGATAGAGACGGCAGCACTGGCAGCTGAGGGGATTTGGGAAAGTGTTGCTTAAGATAACAGACACATCAAAATATTTAAAAAATTAATATCATAATCAAGCAGCACTAATAATCTTTGTTTTTTTCTGGACTTAAATGTTTTCCCCTTGTTCTCCCCTCTCCTACCCTTATCCCTATTCTTACTTTCTGTACATTTTTTTCCTGTAAAGGAAAGAGGAGGAGGAAGATTTAATCAGAGGTGCTTTACTCTATTATAACAAAAACAGCAACAGATCCTACTTTGCTGCCATCACAAGTGCCTGGCACAGAGCCAGTCCCTAATAAATGTTTGTTTACTGAGTCGTGGAGGTGTAGTTTGGGGCCTTTATGAAGGGATTTAAATGCTAAATAGAGGCATTTATATTTTATACTGGAGGCAATAGGGAGCCATTGGAGTTGAGTGAGCAGTGGAGTGTGACATCTTCAGATTTGTGCTTAAGGAAGAATTTCATGTAGACTTTGTCTCTGTTGATTTAGAATCCTATCATCTTCCTGAGGTTATCGCCCTTTCTGTGAAGGTCTGACAAATCCCCAGTTGAAGTCCCTCTCCCTCTTCTATTCTGCTTCCACCTGCTCTGGGGCAGTGAGTGCCTAGTCCTTAGCCCCTCAGTAACAGAAGATTATTGAGTCAGGCCTCACCATTTATACTGTGATGAAATGCTGAAGTAACCTTGGCCAGGAAGCATCATAACGTACATGCTTACTAGATCTTAGTTCTGCCTACTTCAGGGACATGGCAAAGATACATTTGTTCTGTATACATTTGGTTTTGTTTTTGTTTTTAACCATTCATTTAACATATTCATTCATTTAGCACATTCATACCAGTAAAGGGGGTAAATTAGTACTCTTTCCTCTCTTTCTCTTTATTTACTGTATTGCCTTAAACTTCTCAGTCTGTCCAGGCATGATTGAGCATACCTGGGATCTCTGCTCCTGGGAAGATTGTGCTGACTATGCTATTATATCCCCATTTTACAGTTGAGTAAACTGAGTCAGACAAGTTAAATGACTTACCCAGAACCACACAGCTGCTAAGTGTCTGAAGTTGGCTTTGAACTCAGGTCTTATTGAAGTGCTTTCATATCATGCCATCAATCATTTATCATTCCTTATACACCTACTATGTGAAGCACTGCCATGGTGTTGGGAGTACATAGGCAAAGATGAAGATTTTTCTCCTTTACTGATATGCCTTATACACATTTTTTCCCATTTTCATACCTACCTATGATGTGTGCATTACTCTGGATATGTATATATACATATATATATATATCCTTTTGAATGCAACAGAAGATATAGTGGTTACAATTTTTGTTACATCAGGTTGATAGTATTTTCCTTTATGCCCTGAGAAATGAGTTTTAGAAGATATGTTTAAATCCACCTTAGTTATTAATTGCCTCTCATGTTTTATAACCAGTTATTTTTGCATTCTTTTTGTGCTGGATGTTTACTAATGTGGTGACATTAGTTTCTTTTATTTTTTTTTCCTCTTACCAATTTCAGTGACTTACAGGGAGTAAGAACAAATGCAAAGAAAGATGGAAGTGACTGGATTCTCAACGGTAGCAAGGTATGTAAAACCTAACACTTCTAGTCAAACCAATTTCAGTTCAATTTCCAACTCTTACCCTCTTTTAGCTCCCATATGTGTTGTTTCCCCATTGGAATATAAATTCCTTGATGACAAGGACATTCTTGCTTGATTGTATTTGTATTTTTAAAAAATTTGTTTTATATAAAGTATAAGACTTTAAATATTTTTATATTGTATAGATCTTGTATTATTTTACAGATGAGAAAACTAAGACAGAAGTTAAGTGACTTACCCAGGGTCACACAGCTAGTAATTGTCTACAGCTGGATTTTAACTTAAGTCTTCCTGACTCTAGGGCCCAGGGCTCTATCCTCTATGACTCCCAGCTGCTTTTGTGAGTTTTGTACCTTGTGAGTAAAGTACTGTAAAGTACAGTATATCTTTCTAGAACTGTATTCCATCCAAAGTACAAGTGATAGACCTGAGGTCAAATTTACCTGCTTATGTTAAGGTTTGTTCTTGCTAATTTATGTATAAGTATTTGATTTATGTATAAGTATTTAATGTCTTGTACTTTATTACTTGATCCTTTCTTAGATTTAGTCTCCTAAATGCCTCTCTTTGTCATCCAAATTCCTTTATAAAATGGTTCCAACGCTGTTCCTTCAATTACTCAACCAATAAACATTTATTAAGTACTTATTATGTCCAAGGCACTGTGCTAATCTTTCAGCATTATTTTACACTATTATTTCTCTAATCTTATGCTAAGATCCAGTTAAAATGACTTTTCGTTTATCCCTCACACACATGACACTGTGTTTCCTGTCTCTTCATCTTTGTACTGATTGTCTCTCAATCCTGGACTTATGTGTGTCCTTAAGAAACTGTCTCTAAAATGTTCCTACCTTTTACAGATAGGTATCTGTCTAGATACAGAAGGAGACTTGGCATAGTTTAAAGTGGAATGAAATGTCTGAGTCACTGAGCTCTTGCTCTCCCCAGGTCAAATGTAGGACTTTTCTCTGAAGTAATATACCCCTCTTAACTCCATAGACCTTTGTAAAATATAGTAGAAATCTTTTGTGTGGTATTAAAGGGCAGGTAGATTTTTAGTGCCCTTCTCAAGGAAATTAGGCTCAAAATTGAAGTAGGAATCCAGGAGCATATTATGAAAGAGGAATAAGAATATATGTGAAGAAATATTCCTATCTTGTACATAGTAGTCACTTAAGAGATTTTTATTGAATTGAATCTAATTATATAGAAATAGCAAATTGGAAAGACCTTTGGGTTTGTAGTCAGGGGATCCAAATTCTACTTGCACTATTGCCATCAATCAATTAGCCCAGGCACTCTGAAGTTCCACCATCTGTAAAGTAAAACTAATGGGCAAGTTGGATCCTGGAGGATAGCTGGGTTTGTAGTTAGCATTTAAGTTCCACATTTGTTCATGAAGCCTTTTCCTTGTGTGAGCCAGGGGAAAACTCATGGCCTCAGTTTCTTCACCTGAAGAGTGTTAAATTAGAATACCTTTCAGGTATGTATATTCCAGGTTTAAATCTGTGATTCTTTGATCTTTAACTGTCTCCTTAGGGTTCTTGTGAAGAATGAAGGAGGTAACGAGCATGAAATTACTTCATGCTATTAGTGTGATTTGTCTTGTGACAAGTTCTGTTCTTTGTGTTTATCTCCCGGACTTCAGGCTTTCCTTCTCACTCCCTTTAGCCAGACTGGTCTAGCTGATGTTCCTTCACGCATTATAGTCCATCTCCTGTCTGTAGTGCTAACTTCCTAAGGTTCAACTCGAGAAGCGCCATAATAAGAGACTTTTCCTGTTTCCCTTCCCCTATCCAGATCACTTTCTATTTGTTTATGTGAGCACTCCCAGGGAGAAGATGCTTATGATCTTCAGCCTTTTTTTTTTCTTTTTGGTCCTCCCATTCACACTTGAGAGTAGAAGATGAGAAGTAAGAACTTGTTGAATTATGCAGAACTGCCCTTCTGAATATTGTTATGTAAATGCCACAGTCCTGAGATGGACTTTGCCTCCAGGATTTCTTTCTAGGGCGTTTTCTAACTGTCCAGTGGATAATTGTTTTTGGTTTGAAAACTGAATGTACTGCCTGCCATTTTTTACTATCTTAGCAGAACAAATATTGAGAGAAACTGCTGTTACCAGCACTTGGATCTTTTCCTTTGCATTCCTTTCTGAGAAATGAATTCTGTCGTTTAGCTGACTCTACAGAAGTGAGGAGCAAGCATCTGATAATGCCTTTGGCTTATTCTGAAGAAATAAAGGTCTTCCTTTTCAGCACACAGACTTGGAACACTATACAGCAGGAATAAAGACTGGACCTGTGATTTCATTGGCACAGAGAACTCCTACCAATGCAGACTGACCCCTCCACTACAATTTAGAGAGCTGCCTAGAGTACTGACTAAGAGGTTAATTTGACTTTTCCAGGATCACACAGCTAGTATGTGTCAGAGCAGAGACTTGAACTCAGGTCTTATTGGCTTATGAGGCCAGCACTCCTAACATTACACTATACTGTCTCAGTTGATGTTTTGTGTTTTTATGCAGGTCTTTATTACTAATGGGTGGATGAGTGATTTAGTGATTGTAGTTGCTGTTACAAACCGTGAAGCTCGCTCTCCTGCCCATGGTATTAGCCTTTTCCTAGTGGAAAATGGGATGAAGGGATTCATCAAGGGACGAAAACTTCATAAAATGGGATTGAAAGCTCAGGTAAGCCATAGCACATGCAGTAGTTGGTTAATAACAACGTTTGTTTGATATTGAACGTTTTAGGTGGGGCAGTAGGCAGAGTGCCGGAGAGTCGAAAAGACCTAGTTCAAATCCAGTCTCAGAAGCTTACTAACTGTGTGCTGTTAGAAAAGTCACAAGCACTATTTGCCTCCATTTCCTTATCTGTAAGTTGAGATTAGTGACAGCACTTATGTCCAGGATTGTTGTAAAGATCAAATGAGATGAGTTTTGTAAAGGCAGGTCGTGTAATAGCTAATGCGGTTGTTACATTAGCTATAGAATAGCTGATAGCTAAAGCGTAACGGTGTATAGTAGGTGATATGTAATTACTGTTGGTGCAGTGAGTTTTATTCATTACTTTTATGACTAACATTTAACCTGCCACACATTTCCTGTATTACACGGAGTCTCTACATCCATCACTCCTCGCCAAATGGTTTTTTCCTCACATCATGTTTTCAGTAACCAAGTAAAAATCATAGTATATTTCAAGATTTCTTGTCCTTCTTTTCATGTTTATGTATGTAGAAAGATACTATCTCCTTGTATCTAAAAAGACGATGACCATAAAATGTTGTTTTTTTCTTGGCTTGTGTCCTTTTTAATAAGAATATAGCAGAATTATTTATGTATGTAGAAAGATACTATCTCCTTGTATCTAAAAAGACGATGACCATAAAATGTTGTTTTTTTCTCGGCTTGTGTCCTTTTTAATAAGAATATAGCAGAGTTATTTATGTATGTAGAAAGATACTATCTCCTTGTATTTAAAAAGACGATGACCATAAAATGTTGTTTTTTTTCTCGGCTTGTGTCCTTTTTAATAAGGATACAGCAGAGCTGTTTTTTGAAGATGTACGTTTGCCGGCAAGTGCCCTACTTGGAGAAGAAAACAAGGGCTTCTACTACCTCATGGCAGAGTTGCCACAGGTAAGGTCAACTTGCACTCATACCTGTATCATAGGTATGTATTCCTACTTCTGTATAACATTTATGTGAAGTAAAACAGGATTGATTGGAAACTTGATGGATGCTAAAGGTGTGTTTATATTTACTTTTATTGGTTTTAACACCTGGAAATTCATGTTCTAAGTTAAAAGGATGTTTCAGGGAATATTTGGGCAACTAGGATTGAAATGTCAAATAAATGGGAAGGTAGAGTCAAGATGGCTGTGTGCATCAGCATTTTTGCCTCTGAACATACCTGTTTCCTAACAACCTAAGAAAAATACCTTAATGAATTCTGTTTGGGAAAACTAAGAAAAGTAAACAATTCATAGTGCTGTGGTAGAGGCAAGACAGGCACATTCTGGTACCCAGTCATGGAAGGACAAACAAGATAAACACTAGGGAAAGAAACACTGGGATAGAAAGAAGACCTAGACACCCCTGAACTAACATGAAGGGTAGGAACAGGTGCCATCTGGCAGCATTACTCAGTTTTGCATCCTAGACCAGGGAAGAGAGGAACAGCCATGACCAAGCACAAGGCCTTCGCTGAGTAATAAGCACAGAACATAATATAACACATCACAATATAACCCTGCAGTGGAAAACCCAAGGCAGAAGATCAAGATCAAAGAGGAGCCAATAGTTCAGTTACTCTGAACCTACAGAACCTTCCAGAGATCTAACAGTGACTGAGTCCAACAGTATTCTACTGAAGCTCAACTATACACCCAAGCTGGGTCAGGAACTTGCAGGGCTCAGACCAAGAGGGCAGTGAACAGACCTCTACTTGGATCATGCTACTTTGGAAGCACTGAAAACTTGTTGGCCCCTAGACCAAGCTGTAAAAGCAGCATAAACTCAGACTGTACATCCCTCCCTGCCTTCCCCAGAAGGGTCAAAGTCAAGAAGTAAACTGAAAGAATGAGCAAATAAAAAAAAGAACCCAATCATAAAAAGGTGGTATAGTGACATGAAAGATCAAAACACTAACTCAGAAGAAGACAATGACTTGAAAATATCTACAGGCAAAACCTCAAAGAAAAGTGTAGTTTGGACACAAACTCAGAAGGATCCCTGAAACAGTTATAGCAAGAGCTAACTAAAAATTGTTTTTAAAAGAGCAAAAATAAAATTAAGAAACCAAATAAACATAGTAGTGAAAAAAATGGGAAAAGAAATGAGAGCTAATCAATTAAGTTATGAGAGAATTACTACCTTGGTAAAAGAGGTACAAAACCTTCCTGAAGAAAATAAAAATTAGAATTGACTTAGACATTGTATTTCAAGATATTACAAAGAAAAACCATGTAGGTATCTTAGAACCAGAGGACAAAGTAGAAAATGGAAGAATCTACTGGTCATCTGAAAATCTCCTGAAACCTCCTGAAAGAAACCCCAAAATCTAGAATTCCCAGGCCAAGGAGAAAATATTGCAAATGACCAAAAAGAAAGAATTCAAGTACCAAGGAGCTTCACTAAGGATGACAGAAGATTTAATAACTACCAAAATTAAGGAATGGGAGTCTTGAAATATATCCCAGAAGGCAAAGGATCTAGGATTACAACCAAGAATTACTTACCCAGCAAAACTGAACATAATTCTATGGGAGTAGGAAATGTATATTTAATAAAGTAGAGGACTTTTAAGCATTCCTGATGAAATGACCAAAGCTGAATAGATGTGACAAACACAGGACTCAAGAGAAGAATAAAAAGGTAAATATGAATGAGAACTCATGAGATACTAAAAAAGGTTAAACTGTTTATATTATTTTATGGAGAAATGATACATTTAACCCCCTTCAGAACTTTATTATAACCAGGGGTTTTAGAGGGAGTCTAATTAGACAGAGAACCTATGTATGATTCTATTATATTTGGATAATCTCAAAAGAATAAAGGAAGAGTGGAAAAGAGGAATACCCAGGAAGATGGGGGAAAGGAGAGGAAGAATGGGGATATACATGAATATAAATAAATGAGATCTACAAGGAAGAGTTCATGTAATAGGGAGGGAACAGGCAACACTTGAAACTCACTCTCATCTGAACTGATTCAAGGAGGGAAGAATACACATAAATACATTGTTGGGTGTAGAAATTGATCATATCCTGCAGGAATATAGGAGGGAATGGGGTTAAGAGAAAAGGGAGAGACTTCCAGAGGTGGAGCCATGATGGTGGAGTAGAGAAGCATTCATCTGAGCTCTCCCAACATTCCCCTCCAAACATTAAATTAACATTGTAAATAGAATTCTGGAGTAGTAGAGCCAACGAAAGGTCAAAGTGAGACATTCTTCCAACTCAAGACAACATAGGAGGTTGTAAAGAGAGATCTGTGACATGCCCAGAACTTGAGTTGAAGAAGCACCAATGGTGGAATTAGGTTGTGATGACAGAAGCAAAAGAAGCTTAGGGAGCTCTCAAGCTAAAGACAATAAGGGGACCTGGCAGCTTGTCAGAAAGAGACTACAGAGCACCTCTGTGCTCTCACTGGACACAGGGCCAGATGTGATTTGCAAATCCCAATGCTTGTACCCACTTCTGGGTCATAGTTCAAGAGCAAAGGAGAGAAGCCCTGAGAGGCAACTGTTTGGCAATTCCATTGCCTATTTCTACTTTTGAGTCATAGTTCAAGAGTGAAGAGGAGTGCAAATCCTAATGGTATCAATTCCAGCCCCATGGGATCAGGGACCATAAGGAACAGTATTATTTCCCATCCCAAGGGAGCAGGGACCTTGAGGAGCAGTATCAACTGCAATCTCAAGGGATCAAGGGCCCTTCCTGGGTAAGGGATCAGAGTACACTCCAAAAGAGCAATGACAACATCTCTCCTCAGATCACACCCCTTGGAAGCACCAAAAACTTCCCAAACCCCAGAACTAGCTCTGAAAGGAGCAGTGCAAAAAAAGTAAATAATAATGGCCTGAAACTTGCCCTGGAAGAAGTGGGGGGAATGAATGGGGTAACTGACTTACCTGACATCAATGAGGCATGAAAAACTATCATCATGGGGATGGGGGGCATGGACAAAGCTTAAACCTTACTCTCATCAAAATTGCCTCAATGAGGGAATAGCATTCACGTTCAGATGGATATAGAAATCTAATTTACCCTATAAGGAAGTAAAAAGGGATGGAGATAATAGAAGGAGGAGGGGCAACTGACAAAAGGGAGGTAGGAATCAGAAGTAAAACTGGAGAAGGTGGTGATCAGAAGTAAAATACTTGTGAGGAGGGAAAGGGGAAAGTAAGACAGAGGGAAGATAAACAAGCAAAAAATAGCATGGAAGGAACTACACAGTTATCGTAACTATAAATATGAATGGGATGAACTCACCCATAAAACAGAAGCAGATGGCAATGTGGAATGATAACCAAAATCCTACAATGTGTTATTTATAAGAAATACATTTGAAGCAGAGAGATACATACAGGGTAAAGGTAAGGGGCTGGAGCAGAATTTTTAATACTTCAGCTGAAGCAAAGAAAACGGGTAGCAATCATGATCTCAGACAAAGCAAAAGCAAAAATAGATCTAATTAAAGGAGATTTTTAGAAAGGAAATTATATCTTGCTGAAAGGTACCATAGATAATGAAGTCTCATCAATACTAAATATATATGTATCAAATGGTATAGCATCTAAATTTTTGAAGAAGAAATTGAATGAGTTTCAGGGGGAAATAGATAATAAAACTGTACTAGTGGTGGTGGGGGCTTAACTTTCCTCCCTCAGAACTAGATAAATCTCACAAAAATATAAACAGGAAGGAAGTTAAGGAGGTGAATAAAATTCTAGAAAAGTTAAATATCATAGATCTGGAGAAAATTAAATGGGAACATGCACCTTTTCTTAGCAGTACTTGGCACTTACACAAAAATTGACGATGTATTAGGGCATAAAAACCTCACAACCAAATGCAAAAAAGCAAAAATAGTAAATACATCCTTTTCAGATCTTAATGTAATAAAAATTACATCCAGTACTAAACAATGGAAAGAGAGATTAAAAATTAATTGCAAATGAAATAATCTAGTCCTAAAAAACAAATGTGTCAAAGAACAAATCATAGAAATAATCAATAATTATATTTTAAACAATTTCAAAAAGAGAATGACAACAATGAGATAACATTCCAAAATTATTGGATGCAGTTAAAGCAGTGCTTAGCAGAAAATATGTATCTAAATTCATAAATCAGTAAAAGAGAGAAAGATCAATGAATCAGGCATGCAACTAAAAAAAATTAGAAAAACAGCACTTTTTAAAATCCTTCAATTAAACATCAAAATGGAAATACTGAAAATCAAAGGAGAGATTAATAAAATTGAAAGTAATGAAAAAGGAAGGAGGAGGAGAAAAAGGGGAAATCTTATTAAGGGGGGGAGTGATCAGCAACAAAACAGATTCTTAAAGAGGGGACAGAGTAAAAAAGAAGGATAAGTATAATAGAATAGGATGGAGAGAAATACATAATTAGCAGTTGTAACTGTGAATATGAATGGGATGAAGTCATTATAAAATGGAAGAGGCTATCAGAATGAATTAGAATCCAGAATCCAATAATATGTAGTTAGCAGAAAAACACTTGGAACAGAAAGCTACGTATTAATTTAAAATAAGGGAGCAGCAGAATGTAATATGCTTCACCTAAAGTAAAAAAAGTCAGAGGTGGCAATCATGATCTCAGACAAAGCAAAAGCAAAAATAAATCTAATTAAGGGAGATAAACAGGGAAACTACATTTTATTAAAAGGCATTTTTGGATAAGTTCGCAGGAAATAAAATGGATAATTTTAATTATATTAAATTTAAAAGATTTTGCACAACCAAAACCAATGCAGTCAAAATTAAAAAGAAAGCAAGACACTGGGGAAGAGGAGGATTTTTTAGCAAAGTAGTCTAATAAAGGTCTCATTTCTCAAATATATAAGGAAATTACCCAAATTTATAAAAAAAAAAAATAAGAGCCATTCACCAGTTGATAAAAGGTCAAAGGATATGAACAAGCAATTTTCAGAAAAAGAAGTCAAAGTTACCAGCAGTCATATAAAAATGCTTTAAATGCTAATAATTAGAAAAAATGTACATTAAAACAACTCTGAAGTATCACCTCATACTCATTCTATTGGTAAGCTGAGAAAAAAAAAGAAAATGACATACTGGAAGGGATGTGGGGGAAATAGGTACACTAATGCATTGTTGCTGGAGCTGTGAACTAATCCAACCATTCTGGAAAGCAATCTGATCCAATTCAATTAAGTGCTTGTTATGTGCCAGATACTATGCTAAGCACTGGAGTACAAGTTAGTAAAAAGAAAGACAGTCCCTGCTCACAGGGAGCCTACATTATGATGTGGGGACACATGAAAAGAGGCAGGAAAATTGGGAGGAGGGAAGGGACACCGGAGGGTTGTTCCATGGAGTTGAAACCGGGTAAACATAAGATACCAAGTGGAATGAGCTGAGAGTCCAGTTTCTACCCTCTATAAAGGGAAGCCCTGGGAGGAGATTGGTACTCTGCCCTCCAGACAGTCAGAAGGAGAGGAGGGTGAGGGATCAATCAAGGCTTGAGTTAGGAGCATAGTAGTGAGATTAAAAATGATGAATTTATCCTAGCCAGGATATTTTGTTGGATGGAATTGAAGCAGTCAGGTCAGCAGATGCAAGGTGGGATGAGCTAAGAGAACTTTTTGCCCACTATAAGGGAACACATCAGGAGGAGTTTGATACTCCACCTTCTTGCATGCCAAAGAGAAAAGGAGACTGAGGGAGATGGTATATGAGAAAAGGTCTCATATGTACAGAAATATTTGTAGCAGTCATTTTTGTGGTGGTGAAGAGTTAGAAATTGAGGGGATGCCCATCAACTAAAGACTGGCCAAACACATTATACTAGATGAATGTAATTGAATATTGTTGTACTTTAAGACATGATGAAGGGAATAGTTTAAAAAAAAACAGGGAAACTTGTGTGAATTAAAAGAGAAGTAAACAGAACAAGAACAGTTTATATAGTAACACTATATTGTAAACATAATCAAGTCTGAAGGACTTAGCAACTCTGATCATCACAATGACCAACAGTTTCAAAGGCTCGATGAAATATGCTGTCTGTCTCCAGAAAGAGAATTGATGGACTCAGAGAGCAGGATGAAGCCTATTTCTTTATTTGCCTTTTTTTTTGGAATATAGTTAACGTACAAATTTGTTTTGTATATCTGTACATATTTGTAATGGGCTTTATTTTTCTTGTCTTCTTAATAGGGAGAGGAGGAAAAGAATTTGGAACTGAAAATGAAATTTAATTTAAAATATCAGTGTGTGCTTTTTCATCGATAAGTGCTTTTATCATATTTTAAATAAGGAATTAAAACTTAAGCTATAGCTATAAACATAAAAATGATTTTGTTTTGTTCCACAAAAGGATCTTTAATCCTAAAACCTGGATTTCCAGTCAATATGATTGTAAAGAGAAATGATGGAGCAAATTAATCTGGTTATCCTGGTCCCAGTAGTTTCAGAATTATCTGGAGGTGATTTAACAGCACAACAATGACAGTTACTGCTACTCTAGCTCACAGAAAACTTGGCAATGATGAGATAGTAAAGTGAACGAAGGGCAGAATTTGGAGTCATGTTACTTGTGTTTGAATCTCAGCTCTGCCATACTAAATAGTAAACAAGGAAAAAAATTCTTCACAGTGATATTCAGTCAACCCAGTAATATTTTTATAACATAAAGCAGAAAGGACACATGGCCTGTAGGCATCTATAGTATACTAGAAAGATCACTAGAGCTCCTGGAGTCATTGGACACGTGTTCAAATCCTACTTCTGCTTAATATTTGACCTTGGGCACATCACTCTTTGGCCTTCTTTTTCCTCATCTGTGAAGAGAGAGTTGGGCTAGATGACTTGAGAACTCTTACAACTCTAATAAATGATTCTATGTAATTACTGCAAATATGATACATAAATTAGAATATAGAATTTAGATCTGGAAATGTCTACTTAATAAGGTGGTTGGCTATCTTAAACCAACCTCCTCATCTGACAGATTAACACACTGAGTCCCAAAGAAGTATAGCCCAAGATCACAGATAGAGTCAGTCATTAGTAGAACTAGGATTTAAACAAGGATTAGTAGAACTAGGATGTTCATTGATTCCAGATCCATCCCTCTTTTGTTTCATGGTGGCTGCCTATAGACTGTGTCATTTTTGATTCATGCTTTGGAAGTATTGTTGAGTTGTTTAAATGTCACGATACAATATTTTCCCATATGTTTAAGTCCATGATTATTCCTTTAAAAACCATAAAGTGGCATAAATATAGATAGCCACATCATTGGCAGTCCTATAACAACAATATTTTAATGAATTCATTATCTTATTGATATTGCTTGGTGGAATTCCCTTGGTGGAAATCTAAATCTATCCATGCTTTTGCAAAGGACTATTCTGATATCTCATTATAACATGAAGGTGATCCTGGGTTCCTGAAGGCTATGCCAACAACTGTAGATTCTGGCAAGTTATTATTTGCATGAGAGGTTTTGATCTAAGCCAGACAATAAACTAAATCTGTGGTTTAAGGACCAACATGGCTAAATACAGAGACCTCATCACCAGTAGGTTGGTCACTAAGTGGTAAATCCTTTGGCCATGGCAACTATGCAATAATGACTGTACCCAAATAAAGTAAATATTTTTTTCCTAAAAGAAAAACAAATCTAGGTAAAACCAGTTTAAAAGAGATCTTGGCTGTAGACCCAATTAAGTAAAATCATGTTAGGAGTGATTTAATAAGACTGAAAATGGAAGGAGGAAAATGAAAGAAAATGAAAATGGAAGAAAGAAAGGATTTAGAAGGATTTTTATAAGAGACACATTTCACCATCAAAAGTAGGGAGCCACCATACCTGGACTCTAACATCACAGTCCTTAGATAGGCTAAGAATAACCCTAATGAGGAGGAAAGCAACTGGATTAGACTAAGTGTTTATAGAAGAGATCCATGCTGGAGGTAACAATGTGAAGGTGTTCAGGAAAGGTGTCTGTAGATTTGAAAGGCATGGAGGAAATCTCCCACTTTATTAATACCAAAAAAAAAAAAAAAAGATCAATTGAAAGAACATCAACAGTTCCCAACCTTTAACTCTTTTATCATATTTCATTTTATGAGAATAATCTATACATAAATTGATGCATTTTGTCAAGGATATTTTTAGGGAATAGGCAGGTATTTTAAGTGCTGTTCCATAATATTCCACAGTACTTTAAAAGGTCAAGATTTGTATCAGATTGCTAATCTAGAAATTCTCAGCTAAATCATATTGAATGACATATTTCAGCTCTGCAAATAATGGGGATAAAATCGTTTTCTTAGTTCAAATTGATAAAATTTAAGCTGTACAGGTTTGGACTTCTCTGACCTCTTTTAGAGTTGATCTTCCTGTAATGATGACAGTATTCTTGCTTTTTTCAAATATAATAGTTAATACTTACTATAGTACTTTAAGATTTACCTTACATACATTTTTATGGATTTTTATACACTATTTCTATTTTAAAGATAAGGAAACTGAGGTTCAATGACTTGGACCATGTACACCATGTTAATAAATGTTAGAGGCAGAATTAAAATAGGATGTCATCTCCTGAAACCCAGTTCAGTGTGCATTCATTCCATGATACCACACTGCCTCTCAGAGTAATCACAGAGCAGTACTTGTTGGTTCAAAGGTAACTGTCATGTTTTGACTAGAACAAAGCTGTCCACATGTGAGTAGTCGATTTGGGATGGGACTACTTCCGGCACAGCCCATGGTCAGAATCTGCCTGTGGATCCTTCTGGACTGTGAGACGGAGGTTAGCCTGTGCATTCTGGGTTTCTTCACTTCTTTGCATGAGTGATCAGCATTTGTTCAACGGGAAGCTTGATAGATCAAGACCACGCTTTAGAAGCAGATGGTTAATGAATACAATGACAGAAAGGCAATACTATCAAAATTGACTGACAGTCCACAGTAGAGAAAACTTTCATTGTTCTTTAGCTCATACCTCTAGCATTTGACCCTGTTCTGCCACTTCAAGATAATCTCTTTGGAAGTTTTCATGACATGGTTTTCTCTGTGCTTTCCATTTCCCTGCCTGACTACTCTGTCTCAGGCTCCTTTGTATCTTCGTTGATAGCCTGCCTGTTAAAAGAGGTAGAACCCAAAGTTTTGTCTTGGGTTCCTTTTTTTCTTTCTCTGTACTTTCTTACTTGTAACTTATCACCTCCAAGTAGTATAGTTAACCACCGCCATGCAAATGCCTCCCAGATCCTTATTACCTCTAGAAATTAATACAACTCTTCTGTTTGACATTTCAACCCCTTCCCAAAACGACCCTGACTTTTCAACCTTATTACATATGACATGCCATCATACACCATGTGATCTAGTCAAGTGGGCTAACCTGATGGCCCCAGTACCCAATACTCTATTTCCTCTCCATGATTTTGCTCCTTGGGATGTAATTCCTCTTTGCCTTCATCTCATAGAATCCCAAGCAGACTCAACTAAAGTGTTACCTTTCTAAATGAAGTCTTTACTGATCCTCTCAACTGCCAGTGTTTTCTCTAATAAAAAATCTCCTTGTCTATTTTGAAACCATACATGGTATCCCAAAAATCTTAGTGCAGTTTTAAGTTTATTAAAGTTTAGAACTAGTTGACTCTTGAGACTAAGTCCTGTGTGCATTCTTGCTGAAATGTTAGATACCGTAGCTTTAATAATTATTTAATATTTGCTGTATAATTTTATATTATCTATTTTATTATTAATATTTAGGTTATAGTAAAGAATTTAAATAAAATTAATGTTTATATTAATTTTCATTAATAAATTGATAAGTTCTTTAAGTCAATTAAAGCTTAAAACTTAAGTAAAACATTTGGGACACCACATATATGTACATATTCTACCCACCCAGGGATGGTAAGCACCTCAAGGGGAGGAGCTATTTCAGTATATATATATATATATATATATATATATAGCATAATGTCTGGCATATAGCAGGCACTAACTAAATAAATGTTTGGGCCATTAGGTGACACAGCAAATAAAGTTCCAGGCCTGAGTCAGGAGTGCTTATCTCCCTCAATTCAAATCTGGCCTTAGACACTTACAAGCTGTGTGACCCTGGACAAATCACTTCACCATTTGCCTCAGTTTCCGCATCTGTAAAATGAGCTGGAGAAAAAAAATAACAAACCATTCCATTATCTTTGCCAAGAAAACCTCAAATGGGGTCATGAAGAGTCAGACATGTCTGAAAAACAACTGAACAAATAAATATTTATTAATCAAGTGCAATATGAGTTTGATTGTTTTCATCCATTAATACTTGCAGTGAATCCAAGTGAATTGGAGGGGTGAGGCAGGGAATCTTATTCCAGATACATAGAAGTACTTGCTTTTGCATCATCAGTCCCTAATACAAGTACTTTGCACCCTGTAGGCAAGTAATAAATAGTTGTTGATATCATATGTAGTTTTTCCTTTAAGATGTGTTTTTCTTCACAAACGCTAAATAAAATTAGAGCATTCTGAGATCTAGGTATTACAGTTATAAAGATTATTTTGTGGGGGGGATTACATAATTAAAAATTTTCTCAAGTAATCAGAATTATGTTCAGAGTCCCTCTCTTGCTTACAGGAAAGGTTACTGATTGCTGATATTGCCATTTCTGCGTGTGAATTTATGTTCGAAGAAACTAGGAATTATGTCAAACAGAGAAAAGCTTTTGGGAAAACGGTTGCACATATACAGGTAAGCTTAGATGGTGTAATTTTGAAGTCTTATTCTGTGTTTCTTTTCATTGCTGGATGTTTCACCATGCTAACGAGTCCCTTTCTGATATCAGATGGTTCAGTTCTAGTCAGCACTTCTAGTGAGCTTGAAGGACGAGGCCTTCCAAGCAGCAGTAGTCAGCTACCAGAAAACAGGACATGTAGAGAGAATTATGGTTTCTGTATCTCTGTTTCTAGCCGCCCTCATTTGCTTGAATCTACACTGCAGTAACAACTCCAGAAGAATTGTTTCAGACTTACAGATTGTCATTCCCTTCTTCAGATATCAAAATCAATAACAATCACCATTTATGCAATAATTGCCAATGGCCTATTAAATCAAATGAATGACATGGTTCATTTTTAAAGGAATCATAAGTGTCAGATACAGATAAAGATATCCTTTATCTCCCCTAAATACATTTATTATATTTATATATGAATATGGGAATATCCTTTATCTCCCCTAAATACATTTAATTATTTATAAGTGTATTTAGGGGAGATGAAGGATACTTTTACTGTATATGACACTTACTGATCATAATTTCTCATCCATAATTTAAAGAAAATCACGAGGATCCAAGAATCTAAGAGGTGGAACGGTCCTCTGAATGTTTCATTGGTTTTCCAGCCATGAGTAGAGTCTTGGTGAATCCAGGCATCCACTAAGAAGTCAGAGCTTACCTGGGTGTCTTACAATATATCCCACCATTATAGGTGGAGAGCATGTTTTCTTTATCTTTGTAGATCTTGAGGCAGAACAAGTAACCATTCAGAAAGTGTTGGAATAGTTGAAAGAAAACGTTTTCAGTCATTTTATACTCTTCAAAACCTTCCAGTGACTCCCCATCATCTTTCATTTAGATTATGTTCCTCCCCCACATCAAAAGCTTTGATTAAGCCACATTTTCCATAAATTACTATGCTGGGGTCTTCCTTGCAGAGGTTGGGGGATGTGGATGTGGAACATTACATATGCTGTCAGACTCAGTTGATGTTCTAGTCAGTTTTGCAGTACTGCTTTTTAATTTTATAATGACTGGCTGTGTAGGGAATATATTCTGAAATCAAGGTGTTATTAAAACCAGAACTAACAATTGAAATGTGAAATATTTTTTAAAATGAAAAAGTGAGTTAGGCAACCTATGACCCGTGGGAATGGGTAATCTAAGATTACAATAAGATGTTTAATAGTAAGGAAAACATTTGCTTCTGTAGCGTCTAGATTGCTTCAAGGCTTTTTATTTGGCTGTTTACTTTCGTCCTAGATCTGTATACTCATTTGCACTCTCTTACACAGTGCAGAGAAACCAAAAAAAAGGTTGAAGAGGATATATTCAAGAGTATCAAATGCTAGAAAAGGGCCAAGGGAAGTGAGGCATGAGAGGAGACCATAACATACACTTATGTGTGTGTTTGTATATATGTCAAGTGTGATCTCAGAAAATATAGTTTGTGCTCCTTACTGTGTGCAGGTCATCACTGACAATATGTTACTGCACAGGAGCACCAGTGCTGTGGTCTGTGGTTCTTTCAGCCACCCGCAGTTTTGTTCTTATGGAGGTTGTGATGCTTTGGGCCCTCTTCTTTTCCTTCTCAATGCTATTGCACTTGGCATTCTCATCAACTGCCATAGATGCAGTTACCACCTCTATGCTGATGTTTCTCGGATCGGTTTATCCAGGCCTGACCTCTATGCTGACCTGCAGTTTCCCCTGCCTGTTGCGTATCTCAAATGAGTTGTCCTGCCGACATCCTAAATCCAGCATGTGCAAAAAGCCTCTTATCTTTCTCTGCAGACTGACTCCCCTTCCTAACTTGCTTGTCATTGTTGAAGGTAGTGCCATTCTCCCGGTCACTCAGACTAATAACCCAGATATAGTTCTCTACTTCTTATTCTCTCACTTCCCCTCCTCTACATATTCAATCTGTAACCAAGTCCTAGCAATACCTGGTAACATTCTCTTTTATTCTCCCTTCTTTCCTCATCACCTTGTGCCTTGTGTTGTTGTTGTTGAGTCGTTTCAGTCTTATCCAACTTTCTATGACCCCATTTGGGATTTTCTTGGCAAAGATACAGGAAGGGTTTTCCATTTCCTTCTTCAACTCATTTTACAATGAGGAAACTGAGACAAACAGTGACTTGTCCAGGGTCACACAGCTCTTAAGTGTCTGAGGCTACATTTGAACTCAGGTCTTCCTGATTCCAGGTCCAGCTCTCTATCCACGGTGCCACCTAGCTGCCCAGATTATTGTGCCCAAATCTTTGCAATAGCCTGCTGGCTGATCTCCCTGCCACACCAGTCTACCCTCCACTCCGCTATCAAAGGGATTTTCCCAAAGAACTGGTCAGATCATGTTACTCTTCCTCCAAACCCCACTAATAAAGTCCATTGGCCTCTATTACCCTGAGAACAAATACAGAATTCTTTTTCAGACATTCAAAGCTCTTCCTAACCTGACTAACCCTCCCCCAACCTTTCTAGTCTTCCTACACCTTGTACCCTTTGCCCTTCCCCGCCCCACTCCCACCCTATCACCCAACTTTGGGCATTTTCACTGGCTGTTTTCTCTGCCTAGAATGGTCTCTTCCTCATCTCTGTCTCCTGTTTCTGACTTCCTTCAAGTTTTTGCTGAAATCTACACAACTTCTAATACTTTCCTTCTGTTGACTCTTTCCATTTGGCCCTTCTTATAGCTTATTTGCATGTGGTCTATCCTATTAGATGTAAGTTCCTACGGCCAGGGACTGTCTTTTATGTTTCTTTCTATCCACAGTACTTAATACAGCAGATGAGAGACTGAGTTTGCATTTTGAGGAAGAGAATCCTATAAAGATTCTATTGGCAACTGTGGGGGGGATGGGAGGGAGAAGCAGGGAGAAGTATACTTAGAGGTAGGGAGATTCATTAGGCAGCTATTGCAGGAGTCAAGGCCTTAGCAAATGAATGAATGAGGTCTGTGAAGGAGAAGGACTAGTCAAGCATTAGTAAATGTTTATTGTCAGAATGAGCAAGATGGGCTTTTGGGCCAGGGAGCAGACTGGGACTAGGAATGCCTTCTAGTTCACTCATTCCTTATTCCGTTCTAGGCCCTCTCACTGTCCATTTGTAGTGCCCATCCTAGGTAGACATTATATTAAGATAGATATGTACAGTAGCAGAGGTCAGATTAAAAAATGACAGTCATTCCAGGAGACTGGTATCTGGGACTGTTTCCTGGAGGATGTGATTGTAGGCCTAGAACTTGAAGAATTTAAGATATGAAAGTAATAAGGAGGCACAGATAAAAGGGCTATCTCCTTGTCTTTACATTTCAAATAAATTGAGCAGTTTTGTCATGGTTCTCTCCCTCCCCATGCACTATTCTGTATTCTTCAGATAAACAACATATTCTTCCCTGTTCCTCACCCTTTCTGAGACTGGTGACAAATAATAAAGCTAATTAAATATAATCAAGGCTCTGTTCTCTCCTTGTCAAAGACAAGCTGTCCTTCCCTGCTTCAAAGGGTAACTGTAGATAACTGATAATTTATCCAAACTGCTCTTTATTTTCTGCTCTATACACTCACAAAAATTACTGGTAATTAGAGTCTATTATAACAAAGCATGTTGTAATGGAAAGGACCCTAGTTTTGGAGCCAGGATCTGAGTTCAAATCCTATTTCTGATGCTTGCTATCTGTCTGAATTTGACTTCCCTAGACCTCAGTTTCCTCTTTATAAAATGAGGGAGTTGGACCCCTCGTGTCCCTCCTAAATCTATAGCTGTGGTTCTAGGATCCTATGGTTCACAGAAACTTGTCTGTGAACTAACCTGTGCCTCTTCATGCCCTAATCAGAAATAACAGTCAAGCTTCTTTATTTGACCTGGACACTAAACTTTGTGAGCTGTGTTTTTTGTGTGTGCTATTTTTTAAAATAAGCACTCCAAGTGGCCAAGATAAGGTCAAGGAACAACTGATAGTTTAGCTTGTCCCGGGAGCAGGGAGTATGAAGAGCAGTCGCATGAATAAGGTTCAGAAGGAAAATTAAAGCCAGCTTGTATAGAGTCTAGAGTAAGAGACTGAGTTTATCGTTTAAGAAGAATCCAAAGGTCAGACCCATAAAGATCATTTTTGCAACTGTGTGAGGGTTGGATTAAAGCAGGGAGAAGGGAGTGTCAGGGACATTAATTAAGAGACTACTGCAGGAGTGAAGGACTTGGCAAATGATTGAATGAAGACTGTAAGGGAGAAGAAATGGCCAGCTATGATCTATGAGAATTTTGGTCCTGGGAGGGCAAGTTCAATGATGATTCCATATTGAGAAACACGGAAGTTAGAGGGAGAAAGATAATAAATTAGTGTTTCCTTATGAGCTTTTTATGGACAGCTAGATAGACATATCCAGTGAAAATGTGGAAATTCAATACTGGAATTCATGGGAGAGATTGTAGTTCTATATTTGGGACTTCTCTAATAGAAGTGATCATTGAAGTTATGGGAATAGATGACTTCTCAGAAAACATGGAACCTGAAGGGACTGCCAGGGTCAGAATCTTGGAGATACTTGTGCTCAGAGGTGAAATGAGAAAACTAATGGCAGCTAAGAGTGAAAAGCCAGAAACAGAGATTGAGAAGGGCATAGATACCATAAAGAACAGGGTCACAGGCGTGAAAGAGAATGAAGTGTCAGGGAGGAAAAGGGATGAATTGCAATAGTTAAATGTAGCGAGGTAGTCAAGAAGGATGAGGATGGAGCAAAGAGCCAATGTGCTTGGAATCTCAGAACTGGAGGATACCTCAGCAATCCAACCTGAATCTCAGTGATAATTGCCAGCAAATGATCTTCTGTTTCAAAACTTCCCTTGAGGGGAGCCCACTACCTGATCAGGCAGGAGGCAATAATGAAGTCCAAGAGTGCTGGGTTCAAATCCTCTATCTGCTATTGATTACCTGTGTGGCCTTGGACAAGTTGCGTAGTCTACCTGTATTCCTACAAAATACACACAGCTAACTCCTACCAATGCGAAGGTTGCCCTTATCCTTGGCCCTTTGCTTCCTTCATTTCCCTGATAAACAAATAGCATTCTCTGTGTTTCAACTCCTGAGGAACTGCCTAACTCTTCCCTCTCTTACTCCCCTCCTCACTAGAAAGCATTAAACACACAAAAACATGTAGTCATGCTGGGTAGCACCCAAAGCGAGTGAAAGACACATTTCTAATGTTTGGAAACTCCTACTTCCTAACAGTGTGTGTCGATATTTAATTCTAAAAGCACCAAAAGTTGGTAGGGTTGTACTGGAGCTAATTTGAACCAGCTCCTGAGAGCTTAGACTTTTAGTGTAAACATGTACACCTATGATATCACAATACTAAAAATCAGGGCTTGATTTAGGGTTTTGTTAATTGGCTAAATTTAAGAAAGTGATGGAGAAAATATTAATGATGCACATTGAACTTAAAAGTATGCCCTTCTTAGGGTTTTTTTTTAAGTGCCAGTTGTCAATCATTGGCCAGCACCCCTTGGACTCTGGAGGACTCTCTACCACTTCGACCCTGGGCAATTCAGTTCCCTATCTGACCCTCTATTTCTTTCCTCTTTTTTAAAATGAGAGTGTTAGACTTACAGGTTCTTAACTTGTTTCATTTTATGGATCCCTTTGGGGCAGTCTGGTAAAGACTTCTCAGAATAATATTTTTAAAATCTGTAATAATGGAAGGAAATGCTAAATTTCAGCTGAAAGTTAGTGAAAATGAGACATAATTTTTTCCATCCAACTTCACAGACCCCTTGAAATCTATCCATGAATCTCTTGGCAGTTCTAGGACTTCGAGTTAAGAACTTCCAGCCATAAAATCCACAGGGGCCTTTCTAACCCTGAATTCTACATTTCTATAAGCTTTTTAACTTAGAAGTGAAATTTGTGCTTCAGTTATGAAGGTTAATCTGAAAATATTGCTCCACTCCTTGCTCAGGTCGTCTTAGAAAACTTGTGGTTTTGCAGACAGCTATGTGGAAAATAGAAAAATTACAAATAACAAAATATATATTATCTTATTTGAGCCTCAAAACACCCTGGAAAATAGGTGGCATTATTATGTCCATTTTACAGATGTAGAAACTGAGTCTGAGAAGGTTAAGTGAGCTGCTCACGGTCACACAACCAGTGTCTGAACTCCGGGTGTCTTGACCCCAAGTCCCTTACTCTCACCCACTCTGCCACAGCTACTACTCTTCAGTAGCTGATGAAAAAATGCTTTGAGGAGTTAGAAAGGACCTTCTTTACCTCTCGTGAAAGTTAAAACTATCAATTTGAAATAAGAGACTTCCTAAGAAAGGATTGTCCTGTTAAGTTATACAACAATATAACACTTTTTAAACAACATTTGTTGAACCACCTTTGAATATTTTGTGGCTGTGTGGTCTTTTGGAAATGTGCTATGAGTCTTATTTTTGAACAGAAGCCTAAAATTTTCAACTAGCATTTACGTTACAGGATTTTCAGATCTAGTAATCCAGACTTTACATGCAATTGAAACTGAAAAGAACTACGAGATTACAAGACTGCCAGTTTTCTATTAGAAATACATTTACATTTAAATGTATAGACGTATATATGTAAATAATACATGTATATTTAAAATACATATTAGAAATATATATTTTCTAATAAAAAATACAACTCAGACAGAGAATGCGAAGGTATAGTTGGAATGATAATTCCTCTCCCTACATTTTTCCTGCTACCCACTTGTGTTTAAGTGGAATTTAAATCCAGCTTTCTAATCTCCTAAACATCAGTTCATTCCAAAGCAGTGAAAGATCTACATCTCTTGCTCTCCTGGGCCTAATGTGTATTCCTGCTTTTCTAATTCTGAGATAAAAAGGGAAGAGATAGAGGTTTGGAGAGACAACATGCCTAGAACATGACTCATTCCCAGCTTCCCACAGTCAGATATGAAAATGGTAGGGGTAGACAAACATTGTAATCTTAATATGTAAGAAATTAGGTTAGCTATTTCTTCATTAACTAGTTTTATAATTAACAAACCCAGTCGGACTAGATAGCCTCTAGGGTCCTTTCCAACTCTGATTCTAATAATACTTACCATACAGAACAAAATGTTTCAGTGTATTATTTGAGTATTCATATTTATATTTAGCATGAATTAATGTTTAATACCATGGGGAGCCTAGAATTCATTTACAGAAAGTTTGATGTAAGTTAAATACCTTGATACTATTGTTAATTTTCATCAGTAAATTACTTGGTAATAATGGAATGTAGGGAAGTTCCTATAGAGTAAGGTGGTGTTTGTTTAGGCAGCGTCTATGAGTACCCCAGCTGATAAAAACCCATTGGGATGAGAGTTGGAATATTATGTGAGGGATGTCAAGTAGTCAGTCAAGGTTAAACTATATAGACTGTGAGAACTCAGTAAGGATTTATTAAGCATCTACCATGTGCCAAGCACAGTGATAAACTCTGGGGATACAAAGAAAGGCAGAAGACAGTCCCTACCCTCTGGGGAAAGGAAAGTTTTATGTATAAATTCTGTTAAGTTTAGCTAAAGCTAGATTGTGAAGGGTTTTAAATATAAATCAGAGGAGTTTTTGCTTAATCCTAGTGGCCATGGGGAGCAGTGGAGATTGTTGAGCTGGGATGTATTGAGGTCAGAGCTGTGCTGTAGGAATTTCACTTTGGCAACTCTGGAGTATGGACTAGACAGGAGGAAGTGTAGGAGGGAGGCAGAAAGAGCAAGTAGGAAGCTATTGGAACAGGTAATAAAGAGCCCAACCTAGGATGGAAAACAAGAATTCCAAATGGGCCCCACTAGGGCTCAATATAGTTTCCAAGGGTACTTGACCTACTCATTGAGAGTAGCTTTTTGCCTGGGAGAATCATGCGCAGTGAGCTTGATTCTTCCATATTTTGAAAATTGTCTCAAGTTTGCCAATGTGGTATCAATGATGTGGCACCAATGTTATTGTTGTTCTTGTCAATAGGCATTTATTAGTACAATGCATGAAAGAGAGTAGAAACCAATTAATAAATGATTTCTCTACCTAGGCTTTAGTCTCAGTGAAAAATAATGTTTGCTCATCTTTTTCATTTAGTGACTGCTAAATTTGCTCAAAGGGTCACCTGGAGGTGAAAGAGTCCTACTTTCCACACCATAGTAGAGAGATTTGACTATGATTTTTAAAAGGAAAGAAAAAGGTAGGGAAAATGGAAAAAGTAAAAAGAGGAGAGAAAAGCAGTGGTAGAAGTTTTGTCGTATCCTACTACATTGGAAGACATCATTTCCTCGGATTCAGGGAAAGCACCCAAACTGGCAAAGCCAATTTCAGTGGGCAGATGGCAACAAAAGCATCAGAGGATAGACTTTTAGAATTAACCTATTAAACTTGCCATTTCCCAACTCCACGTCTTTGCTATGACTGTCTCTTGTGCCTGGAATGTTCATGCTCGTTGTCCAAACTAAGCTTACTTCAAGATTCATCTCGAATCTCACCTTCTTCAAGAAGCCTTATCCAGTTTCCCCCTCTTTTAGTGCCTTCCCTCTGAAATTACCTTCCATCTATACTCTCTCTATAGTGTATATACATACATATATTTATATATATCTTGTGTGTACAATTTTTGCATATCATCTCACCCATTAGAATATGAACTCCATGAGACCAAGGGACAAGTTTTTGTGTTTCTTTGTATCCAAAGCACTTATCACAGGGCTTGGTACATAGTAAGTGCTTTAATAAACGTTTATCAACTGACTGACTTCATGACAGTCAGTCAACAAACATTTATTAATCAGTTACCAATTTGGCGAGGGGGAAGATAGCAGTAAAAGTTTCAGAAGATGATTTTTATAGCTAAACTGTGAAGCCTGCCATGTTCTTCAGAGCTTTCTCCACCCTGACTTTGTCTCTCCATTTTCCTTGTTCTCCCTCTCCAGATATTACAGGGACACTTTCGTGCTCAAACAGTGTTACTGGGCTGTTCCAAAAGTAGTATCAAGTCAGAAATCTTCCCCTTGCATCCAGAACAGCACAGTTGTGATTGCAACTTAGGACTTGCTTTGGCTTATGTGTATGCTATTTCTGAACTGAATAGCCCTGAATTATCATTGCTTCTGGGAGGGGAGAAGCAATAGGGGGAAGAGAGGGATGGTTAACTTTATAGACAATGACTGTAATGATAGGGATGGAAACATTACTACACAACTATTTGTGAATTCATTGATGTATGAATCTCCCAGAATAAGGAAATTCCCTCTATTAGTGCAGGCTGGCATCCTCTGTACAGTTTAGAATCTTAAAAAATTTCCTAGAGCACCAAGAGAATGACCACTTGGGTTCACATAACCTGTATATGTCAAGAAGCTGAATTTGAACCTAGGACTATAGTTATATCTTTTTTTTTTTAAGAAAGAAGGAAGAAAAACCTAATCAAAGATATAAGAACCTTGAGCAGTGTCCTGTAAGAAGACATTGAACAGTAGCATTTTCTTAGGCTATCTATTATTTGCTAATTCATCAAGTTCTACCTTATTATATGTGGGTTATGGTGCTATCCTTGCCAGTTTTGTAGGCTTGTTTGTTTAATTGGTTTTGTGGTTTTATTCTTTAAATGCCTAATTTTTAAAAAAAAATCTTTTTTAATAAAAGGAAATGCTAAGAATTGGGACAAAGTTGCTTAGTGCTATAGTGATCTGGGACCTAAGACAAAGACCTTTATGGAATATGAAGGTATAGATAGGTCTCCCTATTTCTGTCTTCACCAGTGGAGAAACACCTGTGCTAGTGAACTAGCTAATCTGACCAAGTATGCTCTGAAACAGAAAGGGAAGCCATAAATACCATTGCTTGGGACCAGTGCCGAAGAAGAAACAATCCCATCTTCCCAAGTAGGTACAGAGAAATGGCTAGCTCACAGATCTTGACAACTGTGTCAAGAATTGTTGAGCCACAAGATGGCACCCCAACTTGAAAGAAATAACTTGCTACATAGGAAGTATGACCTAATGTTCTAAACTCCAAGGAGAATGTTAACTTTTTCCATCTTTTTTTCTCCCATCTTTGAAATTTTCCCAAGTACTGAAATTTTGGATGTCTCAATTGTAATGGTAAGAGTCTGACTTCTGAACAAAGGGCATCATAACCATTTGGGGCCAGGAAGGTCCCTAAACTGTTTATAATTCTTGACAGACCATGCATTTAAAAGTTCTCATATGTTCCCTCTTTAAAAATTTCTTCCCCCTCCTTTGGACACAAGACGGTGCAGCACAAACTAGCTGAGTTGAAAACACACATCTGTGTGACCAGGGCTTTTGTCGACAGCTGTTTGCAGCTGCACGAAGTGAAACGTCTGGACTCGGCTACTGCTTCCATGGCAAAATACTGGTATGTGTGTTGCAGTAATTGAAGGGTGGTGTGTTTGCAGACAGCTGTGGGAGTGGGCCAGCAGTACCCATAGGCTGTATCATTGCCAAAGAGTAAAAGTGGGCCAACCATTTTTACTGTTGCAAAGTCCCACTGAGGTAGTTTCAGCCAGGCTTAGAGTTCATCTGTCAAGAGGATTGGTAATGAACTCTTAACTCCTCAGTTGGAATATTCAAAGGCTGAATTGGGCCCAGTGATTTGTCCTCATCAGAAAATTGTCCATTTTCAAAGTTTCTTGAAACATTTGTTTCGAGGAGAAAGAATTAATTATCCAATCAGACATTTTTTAAGTGACATTTTAAGACAGGAGAAAAATGCCCAATTTGCATAAGTTAAAAGTTCTACTATTGAATAAAGGGGATATAATATTATGAATAAGAGAAAGAGTTCACTCAAAATTCATATAAATTTTTAAGACCCAAGGATATGAGAACAAAGTCAGAGAGAGCAAGTTACTTTCTCTTTAAAAAACAAAAATAAACAGTCCTGTTACCCTGAAAACATGGCGGAAAAAATAATTCTGTCATTATTCATTAGCTTCAGATTCAGTCAGGCTAAAAGGAAAGCAAGCAAACATAAGTAGAGAAGTGCTTGTGTTCTTATACAAATAGTTGCAGTTTGGAAAATAGCAAGTAGAAATTCGGAAAGGGCACCATTTGGGGAGAAATTCTAAAATGGACTGCCTCCCCCCAGACTCCTCTAATTTCTCAAGTAACATAGCAAAAGATAGACAGATTTGAAAAACCTTTTCCATCTGCTGTCCTCAACATTCTTTGGAAATACCTGGTATGATAAAACTCCTATTAAGAGATAAATCAAGGAAGCAGGAAACAGCTAGTTGGAACCTAGGAAATATTTCATATATTTGCCAAATAAAGACATTTCCAAAATTCCAAATATTATTACTCCTAGAGTTCCTACCAACTGTCCGTAAACAGTTGGATCATGGCACTTTTTCGACAAGGCAGATCTACCTCTTGAACTAAAAATTATTTGAGATAGAAAATTGTTTCTGTGATTCTTATATGTTTACCCTGAGCTTTTGTCTTTTTTTCAGACTGGGAAGGCAGGGGGCAAATCTGAGTGTCACATGCACTTTTTTTTTTGCAGTAGGGTAGATAAAATTTCCATCCTGTTATCTTTTCATGGGATTTTGCTTCAGAATGATGACATGGGTAGACTGTACTTGAAAAACAACACTATAAAAATTTTTTATATAAGTATATTTTTACTATGTTAAAGGAATGTCATTTTAATTGGAGTTTCTTTAGGCTTTATTTTTATCTATAAATGGTCAGTGTTTTTATGACTGACAGAAATTACACTTATAACTGCTAATGAATCTGGTGCTAAGAAGTCAAAGAATAACTTTGTTTCGGAAGTGAGATTTGGGCTGTATGGTTGAAGTCTGAGGAAATTTGAGTAAAACAGAATCTAAGTGATTTAAGTCAAGGAACACCTTCATCCTAAAGTGTCATTCGGTGGGGGAGTGGGGGCTGAATTATTTCAACATGTAATAGGCTAAACTTTACATTTACTTCATTTACATGGACACAGTATTAATAAAAACCTGGCAAAAGCAATAATTAACTAAGAAACTTCTATGCAGGAATTTTAAAATTTATTTTTATATGTACTTTTGGATGAGTAGCTATATTGTACAGAAAATATCTGCTAGCTAATTATACTCTGTAATTCCATCTATTAAGAGCTGATTCTTCAAAGTCTGCTCCCTTTGGGGAGTGTGAGAAAGTAGAGAAGGAGAGAAAGTAGATTTTTGTTCATCAAAAAATTAAATTTACAATGTAAAGTTCGTCATTTTTGATAGGCAACCTATATAATATGCCTTTTATGTAGGCTGCTTATCAAAAATGACATATATGTGTATATATACATATGTATATACATATACATGAGAGTTTAGTTACACAGTCATAAATAATGCTTTACCTGATTTGGGGCCATTATGTAGGGATTAATTTTAAAAGCTCCTTTTTCCTCTTGTATTTTGTCCATTTAGGGCATCTGAGCTACAAAACAGTGTGGCTTACAGTTGTGTGCAGCTCCATGGAGGATGGGGATACATGTGGGAATACCCCATTGCAAAGTGAGTATTTCTTAGGCAGAAAAATTATATTAATTTTATTACATTCTTTTTGAAGATGAGCAAATAAAGATCATGAAATCCATTGACTATAAGTGAAGCATAGAGAAAATTACCCATTAGCTAGATGACTGAGGCTGACCATGTATGACAAAGCATAAAGTAGCAATACTGCTTCTTGGTCTTTAGACAAAGTTTTTTAAAATCGTATTTAAAGTGAAGGAAAGTGAGGAGAAGGAGGGAGTATCATTATGGAGATTCTTTTCATTCATTTAATCTTTTCAGCTTGTAATAAATAAGACCACCAGCCATTAGGTTTTTTGAATCTTTAAAAAAAATAGCTGTTATTTAGCTATTAAAATTGATGTAGACAAAAGCCTAATATCTTAACTACTGAAGATAATTTTGCAGGAAAACTTAATGCAATTCCTCTTAGCAGAATTCTTAAAATAAGTGTTTAAAGGTACCTATTCTGTGACTAAGCTATATGTTTATAACTTGTCTGTGGAAACATGCCAATTTGTAAATAGACAGACAAACACATTCCAGAGGTTTCTTCCTCCCCATAACTAGCTCCCTCCCGTCACTGTTGTGCTTGCCACATCGGTCTTCCCACAGCATTCTGCTCACTGAGCTAGGGAATGTGTTTTTTCTCTGACTCACCCAGATTAACAGTTTATACACTGTCTCCACAAAAAGAAAAATTCAGGCTTAACACACAAAAGATTGCTTCATTTCTAATCCAAAAATGAGAAGATTGTGGGATTTATAAAAATCATCCTCATTTTACTTAAACTTTATTAGATTATCTGAAGGGATGGAAAAAACCTATTCTTTTTCTAAATTTGGCTTCAAACTTGGGTAGCTCTTTGCTTGGCTTAGTTATAACCATTTGGTACACTCCGAGTCCTGATGAGAATAGTGGCAGTCAGTTATATCAAAGCAAGACAAAACAAAACACCCCCATGAATTGGTTAACAATAGAAACAGCATACATATAACCTGTTAATTTTCTCATCTTTGGTAGATATTGATTGGTTCAGACCAGGGCATATTTAATCTTTAAATCAAATAGAACAGGTAAGGTTTCTCCTGGGCCTTCTTTTGCTCCAAAAGGTCATAAATGAAAACCAGGTATTTTTATCCCTATATTCCACTGATATTAGAAATAAATTTGTATGCCATCCTCGACTCCTTATTTTCTGTCACCTCCTATATCCAGTCTGTTGCCCAGTCCTGTTGATCTTATCTTTGTAACATTTCCCATACTCCTACCTATTCTCTCCTGTGACACTGCCACCATCATGGTGCATGCCCTCGTTACCTCAAGCCTGGGCTGGTTGGTCTGCCGACTCTAAGTCTCTTCCCCACTGCAGCGCACCCTCATTCAGTTCTCGGTAATCTTCCTAAAGTACAAGTCTGACCATGCCACATCACACCCCCACCTCCATCCCTACCTCTACCCAGTAAATTCTGGTGGCTCCCTGTCACCTCCAGGAGCAGACATAAAATCCTCTTGCTGAAGTTCCAAGCCTTTGATAGCCTGTGTCTTCCTACCTTTCTGGTCTTCTTATACATCACCCTGCTCCACATGCTCTGTGATCTAGTGACCATGGATCAGACACCCAGACACTGATGGTACCCCTTCCTTGCTCCTCTTTGCCTCCAGGCTCCCCTGTAGCCTAGGAGATTCAGATAGCATGTTATCTTCCCAGCAGTAGCAATGGAAAGGGAGTGAAATAAGGGGAGGTTATGTGCTTCTCTTTCACTTAACTATTGTCCCTATTTCTAGTCACTGGTATGAAGTAGCTAAACATTAATTTGGTGGGACCAGCATCTAGACTCTTGGAGCACAACAGAATTGTTGATCTTGTCTTTTTCAGGGGTAATCACTTTTAGGTCAGTTAAAAACAAAAAGCACAGTGTGGAGGAACATTGGAATATGTTGTCTGAATCCGAGAAACTCATTTCTGCCAAAGAATAATTATTAACCTTCTTGGCAGTCCAGGGGTTATATGAGCATTCAAATGAACTGGATTTTTTCTCTTAAACTTAGAAGAAAGAATTAAGAAGTAGCTATATAACCCTTAGTGTCACAAAGCTAATTAATCAAGTGCAGTGTATTAGTATGCGTTCTTAGACCTTGGACCTGACCTGTGATTTCACATACCCCCTCTATCAGTTCAGATCACCTCCAACTTAGAATTTTGGAGATGTGCTCAGGGAACTAAGAGGTTTAGTGATTTGCCCAGGATCACACACCTAGTATGTGACAGAGGAGAGACTTGAACTCAGGTCTTTCCATTCTGGTGTAATTGTTACTCAATGAAAAAGTCTTTGTTTTATTTCTTGTAAGGTGAGTCACAGTGTTACAATAAGATACATGGTAAGACTAGATTTTACATGGAAAGTAACTTTAAAAGAGCATTATAAGATTTTGGAGTTTTAAGAGATCATAGAGATAATATTATTCCACTCTTGTTTTCCTATTGAGGAAATTGATGGTTGAGTAACTTGCATGAAGTCACATGTAGAGTAAGGGGAGTACTAGCATTCAATTGTCAGAATCTTCAGACCCGAAATCCAGGGCTACCTCATACTTCTCCTTTCCAATTAAAGAAAATTAGTTTATTTCAGTTTCACTTAAACTTTCATCTCATAGTATCAGTGAAGCAGTATGAGTTTTGTGAGTTTTGGTACTTTGTAATGGGGTGTGATTAAACATTCATTCTATTTCTTTTCCTTGGCTGAATTGAACTGGTTCAGTTCATGGCTGAATTGAACCAGTAACCTATAAAGAGTTGACCAGATGATTTAAAGAAGCAGTATGGTATAGTGAAAGAACACTGTCTCTAAAGTCAGCACCTGGGTTCAATTTCTGCTTCTAATACTTACTACCTGTGGGACCTTAGGATCTTAGACCTTCATACGTGTGTTTTATCATCAGTAAAACAAGAGAATTGTACTAGATGGCTTCAGTGATCCCTTCTCTAAATCTTTGGTCCTAAAAATTAGCGGGAGCTACCTTGAAATGTCTGTGATATATATGGGCAAATGACCAAATCAGTCCTAAAAACAAACATACAAAAAACATCACTCTTAGTTTCTTCGGGATTTGCAAAATGGAATGTGAACATTGTGAGCATTGGATTTGGTACTTGAAGGGGGAAGAGACAGATGCAGAGACAGAGACAGAGAGAAGGAGCAATTTATGAACTAATGTAAAAAGGGAACTGGACAGAGTGTGGAAACCTGGGCTCTAACTCAGCACTTCCATTGATTAGTGTGATCCTTAAATAGCTGCTGTGAATTGGAAGTGCCAAAGTTACTGCATTTCTTTGGGATCTGGTGTCCTCACCTTTGAAGTGAGAATAGGAGACCTCCCTACCTCAGAGAGCTGTAAGGTGGAAAGGAGATGAAATGGAGGAGAATACAAAGTAAACAGCACTGGAAAATGCAAGATGATAATAGCACTTTTACCAGGGACGTCATGCTTACAGCTTTGTGTGGAAGACTCAGCCTCTGTTAACCCTGCATATCACTATAGCATACATAGATATTGACCTTTTGTGAATTTAGGAGGCTCCCTTTATTTCTGTAGACTTTATTGCTATGGAAACCTATTGGAAAAATAGGTTTTTTTTTCTTTTACAAAAAATTCTTGGATTGCAATTTTACCTACAAACACTGAGACCTGAGGGAAATTAGGACTTTTATTTTTTTATTTAATTAATTTTTAAAATTTAATTACATTTAAATTAAATTAATTTATTTCTTTTTTTTATTTTTTAATTAATTAATTTCTTTTCAGTTTTCTACAATCACTTCCATATATCTTAGATTTCCCCCCTTCCTCCCCTACCTTCCCCCAAGACTTTTATTTTTAAACTAAGAAAAGAAAAGGTTTCATTTCTTCCTGTAGTTAGGTTGGTAAATTGTAGAAGATTAAATTGAAAAAAATCATAACTATATTGTCTAAGTAAACTTGTAATTTTCTTGAGGAATTACAGTCTATATGTTATAATTCATATTGCATCATATTATTTAAAGAAACTAAATATGTGTTTTGTCATTACATACATACAAGGGTATACAGGTGTAACATACTATTTCAAAAAAGAAAGCTTTTCAATAATATTGCCCCTCCCTCGCACTTGGAAATTATCTAATATGAACTTTAAAATAATTACCCATTATCTGGTGGTACATAATTTCCAGTTTTTAAGGTTTCTGTTATTCATTCTTTTTCCTCCTCCCCACTCAGAGCATATGTGGATGCCCGAGTCCAGCCAATCTATGGTGGAACCAATGAAATAATGAAGGAGCTGATTGCTAGAGAGATCATACATGACAAGTAAACAACTGTTCCTCTCCTGGAATCCAATTACAGTTGATGTGGATTTAAATTTCTTTATGATAAAAGGCAACCTGGAAAGGGAAAACATTTGAATTTTTTTTCTTTTGTACAAGATGAAACAGAGTTTGGAGATGAAAAGTTGTTTTGTTCAGGGATGGTTCTTTATACATCAACTTCTAAAATTTTTTCAAATAGGAGGCCTAACTTTCAATACAGTTTTTACATAAATTGAAAAAGAAAAAGGATGATACATTCTAAGATCTAGGTGACTCAAATTTGAACTTAATCTAAAATTTTTAAATGACTCTAATATGAGTTTGAATTAACATAGTCCAACTGACTTGTGCTAAAATTATTCACAGTTTCTTCAGTTCCTATGCCTGATGAGGCCTTGCCTAAATTAGTACTGACCTTTCCATTTTAATTTGTAAGAACTATCATTTACTCCCTTACCTTTCTTTAAAAACTTTGGTACATTTCATGGATCTCAAAGGATTGACTCATTTCAGAATAAAATAATTAATGTCAATAAATACAGCTATTTAATTTGCAAATAAACCACACAATTTTAGAATGTTTTCTGTATGTTAGTGAAACATCAAAAAAATATTTTACATACTTAAATTATTCTTGTTAACCATGAAAACCAAAGTGGCATGTCTGCCTTGTGCTTTGTTTTGGATTTGTTTTGGATTTTGTTTTGTTTTTTTACTTCTCATTAGGAAGGACAGAGGTATTGTTGGAAGTTGATTGTCTCTTAAATTTATACACATATTCACTGTGAATCCATACGCATTTCTCCACTATCCAGGATACATTTCCTTTCTCTGACTTTGTCTGACTCACACAAAATATTTTCCTATTGGTAGATTTCCTCTGAGGGAATAATTTTATCTGCATCTACTTGGATGAAGACATACGTGGCATCCTTATAAAATATGCAGACAACTCAATTCTGGCAGGAGTAAATTACATGACAGAATCAAGACCCAAAATGGTTCTGACAGGTTAAATGGTGTACTGCCTCAAATAATACGAAATTTTAAAATGTGTCCACCCACAAAGCCTATTCTGATGCTTCTTCCTGGCATGGAAGTGATATTGGATTGTCTTAAGTCTGTGCCAGCAGAGCCTATGCCCCTGACAAGTTCTACCATGCTAGGAAGATTTCAAGTATTTGAACCAGCAGTGAATTTGTCTGCAAAGACCCATCTAGGTAAGTACATAGGCACTGAATTTTAATCAGTAGACTGAATTTCTGGTGATGCACTCTTTAGCTTGTAGCCCACTCATGAACACAGCTTATGTGGCCCTTTCTGTACTTCAGCAAGGATGACATCACAGGATATAAAGAGTCACAGTTTTCAGATGACTTATAGTCATTACGTGTTGGATTTAAATGAGACAGACTTTTCCACTGACCAGTAAGTGAACATTACTGGAGAATCAAAAAAAAAAAAGAATCAAATCTGTCTTTAAAATTCTTTCTACAAATGAAACCAAAAACTAAATGAAAGTCGCACCTAAATTGAAGGATGGCGCAATAGTTTCTCCTTGGAGAAACCAGTAAAGTAATTGGTGGTGACATTGGTTGTGTCATACTTCTAAAGGCAACAAGAAACTTTTCATGGTACACTTTTTCATCTTTTATTGTAGTACTTACAATGAAAAGAAAAAGAAAAAGAGAATCATGAAAATATTTGCATTGTATATAAACATGGATCACAAAGATCAAGTTACTGAGAAATATTTCAAAGAATTTTTAGAGACCCTTCACATTAAATAAGCACATACTTTAATAGCCAGCAATTTCAGTGCAAAGGTGGTAGAGCAGAGGATGACAAAAATGTATTGGAATGCATGGAAAGGTCAAAAGTTCATAGACCAAAGAGAAGGTTCACACCTATGAATCATAACTATTTTCTTAGGGAAAAGAGTTGAGACACTGGACATGACAAGTATTCAAGAATATCACAAATAAAATGAAACATTTTAAAAGGCAGGAAATGACTGACTACTGATGTGGGAGCCATTTCTAAATCAACTTTCTGTACAGCTAGATTACTAACTTTTTAGAGCAAAAATAAAAACAGATGCCAAATGAGAAGAGAGAGCATGCAGTCGAGACAACTTCAAATACCTGAACTATTTAAACAAGATGTTGATAACAAAAAATGGAAAACATAAAAGAACACTAAAAATTGTCACCATTTTCTAAGGAAGTTTAATCAATGTAAAGAATTTGCCCCAATATAAAGACCAAAAAAATGTAAGAGTGGCTCAAGTAAGCAACCAATTAATGTCCTTGGAAAATATGACAACTGAATATAAAATCTTTTGGAGATCAGCTAAAATTGTAGGAATAGTATCCCTCCACTATAAGAGATATGAAAGCCTGTATGTAAATATTTTGGAGGACACTTAAAAGTTGTAGGAATAGTTAATAGTTGTAGGAATATGAGAGTTAACAAATAATAAAAATGATCAGTAATTTCATTAAAGAAAATAATAATGAAACAACATATTAAAACCTATGGGAGGGGACAGAGCCAAGATGGCATAGTAGAAAGACACATATACTCTAACACTTCCCCCACAGCCCACAAAATACCTGTGAAAAATGACTCTCAACAAACTCTAGAGCAGTGGAAGCCACAGAACGACAGAGTAAAAGCAGTTTCCAGCCAAAGGTAACCTAGAAGGCTGACAGGAAAAGTCTATCTCATGGGATGCTGAGCAGAGTGGAGCCCAGTCCTGGCCATGCAGCACTAGGAGGATCAGGTTCTGAACAGACCTCCGGGACAGAATTCTCAGCAGGGAGGGTTCCAAATCCCTCAACCCACAAGTGACAAAGAAAGCTCCAAAGGTCAGTGTGGGAGGGCTTTCCCAACTTGGCGAGAGGGGAACAGGGTCCCCCCAGCATTGGCCCCAGGTGAAGCAGCAGCAGCATTGGGCAACTACAGTGGCTGTGGAAGCAGCCTGGGTCCATTGTGCAGGCACCTCTGGGGGAACTGAGCAGCTGATCTGAACCTGAGCCCTCAGTGGTGGCCCCCCTCCCACCCAAAGCCCCTGGGGGAATTGAGCAGCTGATCTGAATCTCAGCCCTGAGCATGGTCCTGGGGTGAGGAGAAGTACCAGGATCCTCTTGATAAAGGATTCAGAAGTCAACTGGCTGGAAAAAAATGCCCAAAGAAGGGAAAAAAATAAGACCATAGAAGGTTATTTTCTTGGTGAACAGGTGTCACCTTCCATCCTTTTAGATGAAGAATAACAAGGCATACTGCCAGAGGAAGTCAAGGCTTATGCCTCCAGTACCTCCAAAATGAATATGAATTGGGCCCAGGCCATAGAAGAACTTGAAAAGCATGTCCGCAGCTTGCTAAAGGAGAACCAAAAAAAATGCTGAGGAAAATAACATTTTTAAAAAGAGGCTAACTCAATTGGAAAAAGGGGTCAAAAAAGCCAATGATGAGGAGGCTTTAAAAAGCTGAATTAGCCAACTAGAAAACCAGGTTCAAAAGCTCACTGAACAAAATAGTTCTTTAAAAGAGAGAGTGGGGTTCAGGGAAGCTAATGACTATGAGATAAAGAACTTAGAAAACAAAACCAAAAGATTGAAAAAATAAAATATGATGTGAAACAACTCATTGGAAAAACAACTGACCTGGAAAATAGATCCAGAAGAGACAATTTAGAAATTATGGGACTACCTGAAAGTCATGATCAAAAAAAGAGATCCTAGACATTACCTTCCATGAAATTACCAAGGAAAACTGCCCTGATATTCTAGAACCAGAGGGCAAAATAAATATTGCAAGAATCCACTAGTCACCTCCTGAAAGAGATCCAAAGAGAGAAACTCCTAGGAATATTATGACCAAATTTCAGAGTTCCCAGGTCAAGGAGAAAATACTACAAGCAGCTAGAAAGAAACAATTTGAGTATTATGGAATACAATCAGGATAACTCAGGATCTGGCAACTGCAACGTTAAGGGATTGAAGGGCTTGGAATAGGATATTCCAGAAGTCAAAGGAACTGGGATTAAAACCAAGAATCACCTACCCAGCAAAACGGAGCAAAATACTTCAAGGGAATAAATGGTCATTCAATGATATAGAGGATTTTCAAGCATTCACACTGACGAAAAGACCAGAACTGAATAGAAAATTTGACTTTCAAACACAAGAATCAAGAGAATCTTGAAAAGGTAAACAGGAAAGAGAAATCATAAAGGACTTTCTAAAGCTGAACTGTTTATATTCCTACATGGAAAGGTAATATTTGCAACTCTTGAGATTTTTCTCAGTATTTGGGTAGGTAGAGGGACTATACACACACAAACATCCACACATATACATATAGGCAGAGAGTACAGGTTGAATTGAATCAGAAGATATCCATTAAAAAATAAAATTAAAGGGTGAGAGAGGAATATACTAGGAGGAGAAAGGGAGAAATGGAATGAGGCAGGCTATCACTCATAAAACAGATAAGAAAAATCTTGTTCAATGGAGGAGAAAAGGGAGGAGATGAGAGGAGAAAAGTGAAGCTTACTCTCTTCACATGGCTTAAGGAGGAAATAACAAAATTTAGTATGAAAATCTATCTTACACTACAGGAAAGTAGGGGACAAGGGGACAAGTGGGGTGAGGTTGATGATAGAAGGGAGGGCAAATGGGAAGAGACAACGTCAAATGAGAGAATAGGAAAAAAAGCTAGGGATACAGGGTAGGATTGAGGGCAATATAGTTAGTATTATACAACATGACTATATGGAAGTCTTTTGCAAAATGACACATATACAGCCTGTATTGAATTGCTTTCCTTCTTGGTGGGGATGGGTAGGCAGGGAGGGAGGGAGAGAAATTGGAATTCAAAGTATTAAAAACGAATGTTGAGAATTATTATTGCATATAACTGGAAAATAACAAATACAGGTAATGGGGTATAGAAATTTATCTTGCCCTACAGGAAAAGAGAGAAGATGAGGATATAGGAAGGGTGGAGTGTGATGGAAGGGAGTGTACATTGAGGGAAGGGGTAATCAGAATGCAAGGTATTTTGAGACTTGGGGGAGGGGAGAGATGGGAAGAAAAATGGGAACTCAAAATTTTGTGGAAATGAATATTGAAATCTAAAAATAAAGTAATTTTTAAAAGAAACCTATGGGATACAGCAAAAGCAGTAATCAGAGGACAATTTATCCCTCCAAAGAGAGAAAGAGCAGACCAATGAACTGGGTATGCAATGAAAAAAACTAGAAAAAGAACAAATTAAAAATTCTCAATTAAGTATTAAATTGGAAATCCTAAAAATTAAAAGTGAAATTAATAAATTGAAGGTAAGAAAACCATTGAATTAATAAATAAAACTAGGAGTTGGAATGAAAAAATCAATAAAATAGATAAACTATTGGTTAATGTGATTTAAAAAGAAAAAATGAAAAGGGTGAATATACCATTAAAGAAGATGAAATCAAAGCAATTATAAGTAGTTCTTTTGCCAAATTTTTTACCAATAAACTGAATAGCTTAAGTGAAATGGAAAAATATCTGCAAAAATACAAACTACTTATATCTACAGGAGAAGAAATAGAATATTTAAATAAACTTTTTTCAAAAAAAGAAATTGAACAGGCCATAAATGAGCTATTAAGAAAAGCACCAGGTCGAGATGAATTTACAAGTGAATTTTATCAAACATTTAAAGACCAACTAATTTCAGTATTAAATAAATTATTTAGAATAATAGACAAAAAAGGAATCTTACCAAACTCCTTGTATGAAACAAACATGATACTGATACCTAAACCAGGAAAAGTAAAAAACAGACAGTTGTAGACCAATTTTATTAATAAATATGGATGTAAATGTCCTAAATTAAAAACTAGCTAAAACATTACAACTACATATTACAAAGATTAGACATTATAACTGAGCAGGATTTTTTTAAATATAAATTTATTTAATTTTTTACATTCATTTTCACAAAATTTTGGGTTCCAAATTTTCTCCCCATTTGTCCCCTCCCGCACCCCAATACACTAGCATTCTAATTTCCCCTATCACCAACCTTCCCTCTCTTCTATCATCCCTCCCTTCTCTTGTCCTCATCTTCTCTTTTGTCCGGTAGGGCCAGATAACTTTCTATTCCCCATTACCTGTATTTCTTATTTCCTAGTAGCAAGAACAATACTC
>CM053771.1:484185184-484216044 GCA_028658325.1 Potorous gilbertii | reverse complement strand
ACTTGACTAATTCTGCTTTTGAAAGCATTCTTCTCCTCATTGGCTTTTTGAACCTCTTTTGCCAATTGAGTTAGCCTATTTTTCAAGGTGTTATTTTCTTCAGCATTTTTTTGGGTCTCCTTTATCAAGATATTGACCCATTTTTCATGCTTTTCTTGCATCTCTCTCATTTCTCTTCCCAGTTTTTCCTCCACCTGTCTAACTTGATTTTCAAAATCCTTTTTGAGTTCTTCCATGGCCTGAACCCATTGGATATCTATTTCAGATGTTTGGGATACAGAGGCCTTGACTCCTATGTCTTTCCCTGATGGTAAGCATTGTTCTTCCTCATCAGAAAGGAAAGGCTGAAACATCTGTTTACCAAGAAGGTAACTTTCTATGGTCTTATTTTTTTTCCCCTTTTCTGGGCTTTTTCCCAGCCAGTTACTTGACTTCTGAAATTCCTCTCCACCCCTGCCCAGATCCACCCAGCTAGTGCTTGGGGTCTGAGATTCAAATGCTGCTCCCCAGCCTCAGGGCTTTCAGGGGCGGGCGGGGCTGCTATTCAATGTGAGCTTAAGTTCAGGTTCTCAGGTGGAAGCAGGGCCACCTCCCAGGTTCAGTTCTCTCAGGGGGTTTATGTGGAGACTTTCAGTAATGGGTCTGAGGTCCTGCCTGCTCTGGGAGCCTCTGGCCACCTGCTGCCTCTGCTGCTGCCTCCTGAGGGGGCCTGAGTTATGGCGACACCCCGCTCCCCTCTCAGCCAGTCCAGAAGTCTCTCTCACTGATCTGTAGCACATGTGGGTGGAGGGACCTTTGCGGCTGCCAGAGATTCCATCCCTGAAGCCTGCTCGGATCTGCTCCTCTTGGGGGCCGCACAGCCAGGGAAGGATCGGGCTCCGCTCCTGTCCGGTGTGCAACAGACTCTTGGGATCAGTTTTTCATGGCTCTCTGGAACAGAAATCTCCTTCACACCGTTGCTGCGCAGCTTCCACTGCTCCAGGATTTGTTGGGAGTTCTTTTTACAGGAAATCCATGGGCTGTGGGTTCAGAGCTAGCATGTGTGAATCTTTCTACTCTGCCATCTTGGCTCCTCCCCCGCATTGGGTTTATTTCTATATTTTTATTTTAAAGAAGAAATTGAGAAATTGGTTAAACAATTTTACAAGTCCTCTTGGTGAGAGATAGTAATTCATGTTTTTATCATTAGCCACAAATTTATGACTGTCACTTTTTAATATTTGTAGTTCAAAATCCCTTGTTATGACAGTTAAATTTTCTTTTTCACCCATTGTCAATTCATTAGTCAAGATCCTAAAAGACATATCAAACAGATTGTGAATCTAATTTAATTTATTAGAAATTCCAGGAAAATATTCATTACAAGTCATTTTAAAAAAATTCATTCACTGATGCCTTTCTTGACAGTCTGATACAAGGATAACTCATTTTCTAATAAGAAATTGTATAACATCACAAAATACTCTATTATTTTCAGTTGTATGTTTACAAAATTTTTCCTTAATCAAGCTTTTTACTTGTTTCAAACCTTGAATATCTTTCTATTTGCACCCTGTAATGATAAATTGAGTTCATTAACATATAAAAAGATGTATGACAAATATACTGATCTTTAAAGCCGTGTCATATCACAACTATGTTCACTCTGGTGAAAAAGATAATCAGTGAAGAAGAAAGCTAACTCTTCTCTCAATTCAAATAGACAAGTAATAACTCTGCAGTAGGAAAGCCACTTAACATCTCTCAGTGTAAGAAATAGAACACGTTCTCTCTTCATAAAATAGTAAACAATTGAGATTGGGTCTTGATTTTTAATAAAATAAATTATTTTGACAGCAACATCTAACACACTTTTAAGTTACTATGGCATTCTTGTTGATGCCAAAGTTTATTTGTGCATATTGCTGCATGTCTATACTATATTTATGTTAGTTTTAAAATTTAATATGCAAAACAATGCTCCCAAATTGTCCACTCATGGATTTTACTCTACCTGTGTAAATTCCACAAGAAGACCAATTACTTTTTTTCTCTTCAAAGTAGTTAATTAAAATAAAAATGTCTTTCTCACTTGTATGTTCTATTAACTGATGACAAAATAACATATTCTCTCCCACTTTACCATAATATACATATCTTATAAATACAAGTAAAATGACTAGACTACAAAAACAAGTTATCTTTCATGTATCTGCAAAGTGCAATTGTCACTTTTTTTAACTCTTCAATTACTGATTCAGCATCATCAGACTTAGAGTTTATCTGATAAGGTACTAGAGTTCAAGAAATGGGTTTCATCTCTAAATTCTTAAATTTCTTAAATACTCATTTCTAAAAATACATTTGACAACCAATTTGACATATGGCAAAGTTAATTTTTCTGCAATAGTGTAAGTTTCCCCATTTTTTGCAGTTTCATAACTTATCAAATATGAAGCTTCAATTGCTTTTATATGTTTATTCATAGAAACAAATGAATAAATATTATGTTCTCAAATGTTGTTCTTTCTACTTAAAAAAAACTAACAGGATCATCAATATAGTTTCATATCTTAACTGTAACATAATTGAGCAATTATTTCTTGATTTAGGTATCATTAAAGAATTTTTAGCACAAATCCTTGGACAAAGGTTTACAAGCCAACAAATGGGAAGCATTGGCTTAGGTTATGACTCACTTATAGAGCCAAAGCTTCTAGAATTTTCCAAAAGGGGGAATAAAAAGGCACTATTTATAATAGGAATCACATATTAAATATATAATTTAGTCCTACACATGAAAGTAATGCTAATGTGAGGCTAGGAAAATTGGTAAGGAGAATTCCTCTTGCTGTGGTGGAAGGGGAAGAGTACAGGACCAGAGCTGTCCCACACAAATCCACCTAAGTGAACTGGGAGGAGATCCAGAGCCCAAGGTGGGTAGAGCACCACAACTACCAGCATCAGGACCCTAGGTGTGCCTCAGCACCCCAGGGGAAATGGGAAGACACTAGGGTAACTGGGCTCAACAACCACTGAGCTTGCTTTTGCTCTGAAGAGACCTCCCTTGGCCAGACCACCACTCCCACACACTTAACAAGCTAGCTTCAGGGCAAATCTGGGGAAACACCAAAAGACTTCACCTAGCCTTTGCTTTCTCCCACCAGCCAGGTCAGCACCAGGTTCTTTAGCTTCTAGTTGAAAGAATCAGAGGCCACAATGCATAAAGCCTCATCATCATGAATAAGAAGCAAAGCAGGAAAGAAAAGACCATAGAATCTTTCTATGGGAACAAGGACCAAAATATGAATACCAAAGAGGTCAGCATTAAATTCCCATCTGAAACTTCAGAAGAGAATGTGAACTGGTCGCAAGCACAAAGAGCACTCTTAGAAGAGCTGAAGAAAGATTTTAAAAATCAAATGAGAGAAATAGAAAGAAAACTGGCCAATGATTTTAAAAGTATGAAAAAAGAATTCCCTGATGAAAACAGCTCCTCATAAAGGAAAATTAGACAAATGGAAAAGGAAGTACAAAAAATAACTGGAGAAAATAATTCCTTAAAAAGAATAATTGGACACATGCAAAAGAAGATGCAAAAGTTAACTGAAGAAAACAATTTGATAAAAATTAGAATTGGGCAAGTAGAATTTAATGACTCTATGAGACATCAAGAATCAGTTAAACAGAATCTAAAAAATGAAAAGATAGAAGAAAATGTAAAATATCTAATTGGAAAAACAACTGACCTGGAAAATAGATCCAGGAGAGAAAAATCTAAGAATTATTGGCCTACCAGAAAGCCATGGTGAATAAAAGAGCCTGGACAATATCTTTCAAGAAATCATCAAGGAAAATTTCCCGCATGTCCTAGATCCAGACAGTGAAATAGTCAGCAAAAGAATCCACCATTCACCTCCTGAAAGGGATCCCAAACTAAAAACACCAAGAATAATCACTGCCAAATTTCAGAACTATCAAGTAAATGAGAATATACTACATGCAGTCAGAAAGAAACTTTTCAAATATTGAGGAGCTGCAGTCACGACCACACAGGACCTTGCAACTTCTGTATTAAAAGATCGAAAGAATTGAAATATGATATTCTGTAAGGCAAAAGAGATAGAACTACAACCAAGGATCAATTAGCCAGCAAAGTTGAGTATAATGTTTCAGGCAAGGAGAAGGACATTTAATGAAATAAGGGATTTCCAGACTTTTCTGACAGAAAGGCCAGAACTCAATAGAAAATTGGATCTTCAAATGCAGGTCTCAAGAGAGGCATAAAAAAGTAAACAGGTGAAAAGAAAAAACTTGTTACTCAGTATGGGCAAACTGTTTACACCCTTATAAAGGAAGATGATATTTGTTGATATAGAGAATTGTATATTTATTATAAAATATAAAAGGGATATACATAGATAGAGGGAGGGGGTATAAAGCAAATGATGTGATGATAAAAATGTGATTTAAGGGTGCAAAGCAATTGTAAAAGGAGATGTGAAAAGGAGGAGGCAGAAAATCATAAATGACATCACAGGAAGAAGCACAAAATTACATTACAGTAGAGGGAAAGAAGGAAGAGAGATGAGCATTGTTTGAGAGGTACTCTCATCTGATTTGGTTCAAGGAGGGAACAACAAACTTAATTAAGTATATGTATCTAAGTTCTATAGGCAGTAGGAGGGGAAGGGGGAAGGAAAGGGAAAGGGAGGTTAAAAGGGAGGGGAAAAGCAGTAATGGTAAAGGGGAGTAAAGGGAGGGAGGATGAAAGAAGAAAGGGAAGACTGCAGGAGATGGTGGTCAAAAATTAAAACTCTATTGTAGAAGGGAAGGGAGAAGGGAGAACTAAAAGAACAAATGGGGGGGAAATAGGATGGAGGGAAAGACACAGATAGTAATCATAACTGTGAATGTGAATGGGATGAACTCTCCCATAACATGGAGACAGATAGCAGAATGGATTAAAAGCCATAATCCAACAATATGCTGTTTACAAAAAAACACATTTGAAATGGGGGGATACACACAGGGTAAAGGTAGAAGGTTGGAGCAGAATATATTGTGCTTAGGCTGATGTAAACAAAGCAGGGGTAGCAATCTTAATCTCAGACAAAGCAAAAGCAGAAATAGATCTATTCAAAAGAGATAAGGAAGGAAACTATGTCCTGCTAAAAGGCACCATAGACAACAAAGCAATATCATTACTGACATATATGCTCCAAGTGGTATAGCATCCAAATTCTTAGAGGAGAAGTTAAGGGAGTTACAGGAAGGAATAGACAGCAAAACTATATTAGTGGGGGACCTCAACCTCACCTTCTCTGAACTTTTAAATCTAACCTCAAAATAAACAAGAAAGAAGTTAAGGGGGTGAATAAAATTCTGGGTAAGTTTGACACGATAGATCTCTGGAGAAAGTTGAATGGAGACCAAAAGGAATATACCTTTTTCTCAATGGTACATGGCACATATACAAAAATTGACCATGTTCTTGAGCATAAAAAACCTCACAGTCCAATGAAGAAAGGCAAAGATAATTGATGCATCTTTCTCAGATCATAATGCAATAAAAATTACATGCAATAAAAGGCCATGGAAAGATAGCCCAAAAATTAATTGGAAACTACATAATCTAATCCTAAAGAGTGAGTGGATTAAACAACAAATCATAGAAGCAATCAACAACTTCATTCAAGAGAATGACAATAATGAGACAATCTACCAAATCTTATGGGATACTGCAAAAGCAGTTCTTAGGTGAAGTATTATATCTTTGAATGTCTGCATGAGTAAAATAGAGAAAGAGGAGATCAATGAATTGGGCATGCAGCTGAAAAAGCTAGAAAAAGAACAAATTGAAAATCCCCAAGTAAATATCATATTAAAAATACTGACAACCAAAAGATAGATTAATAAAATTGAAATTAAGAAAACTATCGAACTAATAAATAAAACTAAGAGTTTGTTTTATGAAAAAAATCAATAAAAATTGATAAACCTTTGGTCAATTTGATAAAAAAGAAAGAAAGAAGAAAACCAAATTACCAACATCAAAAATGAAAAGGGTGAACTCACCTCCAATGAGGAGGAAATTAAAACAATAATTAGAAATTACTTTGCCCAATATTATGCCCATAAATTCAACAATTTAAATGAGATGGATGATTACTTAAAAAAAATTAAAAAAATATCAATTGCCCAGTTGAACAGAAGAGAAAGTTAAATACTTAAATAACCTCATCTCAGAAAAAGAAATTGAACAAGCCATCAATAGGAAATTTTTTCCCTAGGAAAAAATTTCCAGGGCTGGATGGATTTACATGTGAATTCTACCAAACATTTAAAGAATATTTAATTCCAATACTATATAGACTATTTTTTGAAAATTGGGGAAGAAGTCCTCCCAAATTCTTTTTATGATACAAATATGGTTTTGATACTTAAACCAGAAAGAACCAAAACAGAGAAAAAATATTACAGACCAATTTCTCTAATGAATATAGATGCAAAAATTTTAAATAAGATTTGAGCAAAAAGAAAACAGCAATTTATCCCAAGAGTAATACATTATGATCAGGTAGGATTTATACCAGGAATGCAGGGCTGGTTCAATATTAGGAAAACTATTAGCATTATTGATCATATCAACAACCAATTTAACAGAGACCAAATGATTATCTCAATAGATGCAGAAAAAGTTTTTGACATAATACAACACCCCTATTGAAAACCTAGAGAGCTTAGGAATAAATGGGACTTTCCATAAAATAATAAGCAGTGTCTACCTAAAACCTTCAGCAAGCATTATATGCAACGGAGACAAGCTGGATATTCCCAATAAGATCAGGGGTGAAACAAGGATGTCCATTATCACTACTATTATTCAATATGGTACTAGAAATGTTTGCTGTAGCAATAAGAGAAGAAAAAGAAATTGAAGGAATTAAAACAGGCAAAGAAGAAACTAAGTTATCACTCTTTGCAGATGATATGATGATATACTTAGAGAATCCTAGAGATTCAAGTAAAAAACTACTTGACATAATAAACAACTTTGGCAAAGTAGCAGATTACAAAATAAACCCACACAATTCTTCTGCATTTCTATATATTGCTAACAAAGCCCAATAGCAAGAGATAGAAAGAGAAATCTCATTTAAAGCTAGGGTAGACACTATAAAGTATTTGGGAATCTACCTGCCAAAACAAACCCAGGGACTATATAAACACAATTACAAGACACTTTTCACACAAATTAAGTCAGATCTAAGTAAGTGGAAAAACATCAGTTGCTTGTGGATAGACTGAGCCAATATAATAAAAATGACAATTCTATCTAAATTACTTATTCAATGTCATACCAATCAAACTATCAGATAATTATTTTCTAGAGCTAGAAAAAATATCAAAAGTCATCTGGAAGAACAAAAGATCCAGAATATCAAGGGAACTAATGAAAAGAAATACTAGGGAAGGTGGCCTAGTTCTACCAGATCTCAAATCGTATTATAAAGCGGCAATTATCAAAACCACTTGGTACTGGCTAAGAAACAAAAGGGTAGACCAGATGGAATAGGTTAGTTACTCAAGACACAGTAGACAATGAATATAGCAATCTATTGTTTGATAAACCCAAGGACCCCAGCTTCTGGGATAAGAACTCACTGTTCCACCAAAATTGCTGGGAAAATTGGATAACAGTATGACAGAAACTAGGCAGAGACCAATACCTGATACTGTACACAAGTACAGTATCATGCATACATGATCTAGGTATAAAAAATTGATACCATAAACAAATTAGTGGAGCAAGGAATAGGGTATTTATCAGATTTATGGAGAAGGGAAGAATTTTTAAATAAAGAGATAGAAAGCATTCTAAAGTACAAAACATATGATAACATTAAACTGAAAAGTTGTTGCAAAAACAAAACCAATGCATCCAAGATTAGGAAGAAGCAGAAAACTGGGAAAGAATTTTTGCAACTAGTGTCTGAGATAAAGGTCTTGTTTCTAAAATATATAGAGAAGTCAAATGTACAAGAATACAAGTCATTCCCCAATTGATAAATGGCCCAAGGATATGAACAGGCAGTTTTCAGAGGAAGAAATTAAAGCTGTCTATAGTCACATGAAAAAATGCTCTAGATCACTATTGATTAGAGAGATGCAAATCAAAACAATTCTGAAATACCACATCACACCTATCAGATTGGCTAACATGACAAAATAGGAAGATGATAAATGTTGGAGAAGATGTGAGAGAGTTGGAACACTAATTCATTGCTGGTGGAGCTGTGAGCTGATCCAACCATTCTGGAGAGCAATTTGGAACTATGCCCAAAGGGCTACAAAAATGTGCATACCCTTTGACCCAGCAATACTACTTCTAGGACTGTATCCCCAAGGGATCATAAAAATGAGAAAGGGTCCCACATATACAAAAATATTTATAGCAGCTCTCTTTGTGGTGACCAAAAGCTGGAAACCAAGGGGATGTCCACCAATTGGGGAATGACTGAAAAAAATTGTGGTATATGAATGTAATGGAATACTCTTGTGCTATAAGAAATGATGAACAAGAAGACTTCAGAGAGGCCTGGAAAGATGTAAATGAACTGATGCTGAATGAAAGGAGCAGAACTAGGAGAACTTTGTACACAGCAATAAACACAGTGCGCAAGGAATTTTTCTGATAGACTTACTACTTCATTGCAATGCAAAGACTTAAATAATTCACAATCATCTCAAGGCAAAATGCCTTCTACATCCAGGGAGAGAATTATGGAATTTGATCACAGAATGAAGCAGATAACTTTCTTTTGTATTTTTTTTTTTGGTTTGTTTTATGATTTCTTTCATTCATTTTAATTCTTCTATGTAACATGACTAAGGTGAAAATGTATTTAATAGGTACGTATGTGTAGAGCCCATATAAAACTGTATCCTCTCTCAGAGAGGGAGTGGTGAGGTAGCGAGGAAGGGTGGAGGGAGGGAAAAATCTGATATATGTGGAAGTGATTGTAAAACACTGAAAACAAATAAAATAATTTTTAAAAAGTAATGCTAAATATTTCTCCAAGAGCTCTGGAGTAATCTGACATCATTCAGCTCTGCCATAATGAGACCCTGAACCTCTGGACCTCTTGCATTTACATGGTTACCTCCAAGCATGGACACATTCTCTTGGGGCATATACCCTAAGATCAGGAAAGAACCATCATAAAAGAAGCAGTATATACCCAGGCTCAAGTTTGCCTAGGCAAGACATCTTTAGATTTGGAACCATATATTCATAACCCCAGAAAGGCCAGACTTGGGAATTAGGGCAATATGTCCCTCCCCTTACCACTCTCGAGAAGTAACTCAAAACAGTGCTTAAGTAAGGCTTAGCTGGAAAGAGAGAGGGAGACTAATGGGATTGTTTTTTCCTTTCATTTATTTACTGAGTCATCAACTCTCCTAGGTCTGTAGCCAATAAGAGGACTCTTCATCATGTCAAAGTAAAAACCTTGTAGTGTTTTATTTATATAAATATGTGCTTAAGAAATTAAGAAGACAAAAGTCCAGAATCTTCTCAAAAGTATCACTCTTTTATATCCTGAATAAAGTAGAGAGAAGACTTTGAATGTGGGAAACATGGAATATCACACTTTTCCCCCATACATACAGATATATTAATATGGAGCTATATATATATATATATATATATATATATAATATATCCATATATATAAGTTATTACTGTAGAGTCATTTCTAAATAAATTGCTGATGAGTAATCAGTCTATTAATTAATATTAATTACAATAACAAAGATGATACCAAATTACAAGAAAGGGTAAAAATGAGATGACACTACATGCAATTACAGCAGCTCTAACGCAACCTTTCCAAAAATGCTACATATTCTAAAAAAAGGAAAGTGCATAAATGTAATCTGACTATCATCATGAGGAGACACAAAGAGGGCAGAAATCATCTCTGCCAACTAATACAATTTTCTTGCATGTTAAAGAGATATTGCAAAGACAACACCAGTTAAGAATGCAAATCATTCACAAAACATTATGCAGAAGGATGATGGAACATTAAAAGCAATTTTACTTTACAAAACAGCAAAACATCATAGGCAGGAGCAGGTCAGGAAAGAGGAAGCACTTGGAAAACTTGACATAGAGCCAGGGGAGGAGAGTGAACTTAAGATTAATTTAGGAAGAATAGATGAATGTAACTAAATAAATTCAGAAGAAATCCATTCTAGAGGCAACAGAGTTTTAAAGGTACTCAGGGATTTACTTTAGGGAAAAATGTTTTTTTAAGCCTGGGTATCCCTAAGTCATCCAGTATAGAAGAACAGGGTATATTCACAGGCCCAGACCTAGTCTAGTCCACACAGGAACTTGACTTGTTCCATTTCATCTTGGGGCCCTCACTCCCAGGAACACATATTAAAACTGCACTTAGAGCACATCAGCTTAGCTTACCACAGCTCAGGACTCCTGAGTTCAAGAGATCTACCAGTCTCAGCTTACCCAGTAGATGGAATTACAGGTATATGTCACCACACCCAGGTGATCTTAAAGATATATTAAAGAGAAATAGCGAACTAATGGAAAAACACAGATAGTGTTACTATCTCCACTCCCCTTCTCCTCCCACAAAAGGGACTGAGAAGACTTTAGCAACTATCAACTTTATGAAATCAATATGAAAAAAGAGCTATATATGTTTCAAAAGTCTCTGATAAAAATATTAAAATAGAATAAGCAGGTTTTCATGGACAACTTTCCCCAGAAGGACACATTTTCAATGACACATGGTTATTGAAAAGTATAGAGAACGCAAAATCTCACCATGTTTGTTGTTTGTGTTTTGTGAAAAAGTATTTGATTTAGTAGAGCAAATTGCAAGTTTAAAAAATGTCCTCCAACAAGGTTTTGCTTACAGCTGTTTTAAGATCATAAAAGTTCCTTGAGGAATATAACCATAACCTTTGTTGAATGAAATTCTGATTATCAATATAAAGCAAAAAATAAAACAGGGAGATATACAGTGACAATTATGACAATATGTTGTTTAGAGTCCAAATGGAAGGGTCATTGCTTATCAATTCCCAATGAGGTTCCCTAAATGTTCCCTTTATTAATGCCAAATGACTACTAAGGAGTTGATATCCAAGATAAGTAGGCTGGTGGGGAGAAAGGGTGTATTTATTATGCATCAAATACTGTACTAAGTGTTTTACATATGTTATTTCATTTGAAGATAATAAATGAGATTGTAAGAATGCACTTACCTGCCCTTGATGAGAAATTCCAAGTCCCTTTCTTCCTCTATTCTATCCTTCACTAGGGTACTCATTTTTTGAACATCCAAGTCCAGAAGGTGATAATTTCCTCAATAATTCCGAGACATTCTTAGACTTCTAAGGGATAATAGTCTGTTTATATTCTTCAGTGTGTAGGCAATACTGCAATCATCTAGACCTCTTGGGGCTGGCTTCCTGGCTTCCCTGGTTTTCTTCAAGTCCCAAGTAAAATCCTACCTTCTATAGGAAGTCTCTCCCAAACCTTCTTAATTCTGGTGTCTTCCTTCTGTAAATTATTTTCTAACTATCATGTATTAACTTGTTTGTACATCTTTGTTTATTATTTCTGCCATTAGATTGTGAGCCTTTCAAGGGCAGGGGCTGTCTTTTCCCTTTTTCTGTATTGCCAGTGTTTATTACAGTGCCTAGCGCATAGTAGGTGCTTAATAATGCTTGTTGGCTGAATTTTGAGTCATTCAATACTTTTCTACCTTTCTCAAGTCTCTTTTTTCTCATTGTGCTTATTTTTCAAAGATGACCCAGATCTGACTTTCTTAAAAGGAACACTTGAAAGTCATCGAAAGTCATCAAACCTCTTTTTTGTCCTCTAGCATTATGCTCAGTGTTGCAGGATAAGTTATACAATCCATTAAAAAGCTCTTTGCAAACATTTTAAAGCTCAATATAAATGTCAATTGTTTTTGTCACTATTGTGTAAGCTATTTTTCTTTCCTTTTTGTTATATGGTATTGTAGCATTTTTTTTCCTTTTCCACAGTGAATAATCATGTGCAGTTCTGCATTAAGTTCATTGGTACAAGATATATCTGTTTCTGACCACTTACAATATATTTTATCTTTTAGCTGGGAGTACTGGAACATAGCCATAGCATTTCTGGGTGAGTTAAATGTCAAGTTGTCCTTTGGTTGCATCATATTGTATTTTGCACATTATATTTTAGCTCCAATATTTCTGGAAATATTTTCTATAATTTTCCAAAATATAATACTGTTTTTTTTGTTTCTTCATGTTTTTTCTTAAAGGCCAAAGATTTCTAGGGCTTTTTTGAGCCTTCTTTTTAACTCGGTTTTTTTTAATTAAAGAAATGTCACATATAATTTTTATCTCTTTTGATTATACTTTAATAATTCTTGTCATAATATTAACTGCTTTAGTATATTTGACCCCTACTTTGCTAAGAATTTCTAGCTTCGAAGCTATCTGTTCTTTTGTTTTTTCTGTACATGCTATAATTAATTCAACTCTATTTCTTCCTTCAATTCTTTCTTTAAGCCTTTAAGTCATCTTATAAGATCTTGTGGAAAATTCATTTTCTTTTCTGCTGCTTATAGCTACTTTAGAATGTTCTCTTCATTTCAGATTTTTTCCTAGCATTTTCATACTTCATAGTATTTATTCATTATATTAGGAGCTAGTCTCCAGTTTTTCTGCTGGTTGTGTATGTGTGTGTGTGTGCATGTGTATGTGTGTGTGTGGTAATATCTTTATGTAGCTTTCTTCCTTCTTATGCTTCATTTATTTGTTTATTTATATATCTCACATTTTACTTGTTTTTATTCAGTCATTCATTTATATTTATTTATTTGTAATTTATTTACTTTTGTTTAATTCCTAGCTATTTGAGGTGAGAGGAAGAAGATTCCCCTCACTTTGCCAACTTTCTGAATGTATGAAAGACATTTCTAATCTCAGGCAACCCATATCAAGGCAGCATACCATTTCTCCATTCCTCTATATAATTAAAAAAATGATATGTTTTGTTTTTACATCATGTACATTTACCAATGTATCACCACCCCAACTCTATTCCAGAGAGAGATATTTTTTAAAGAAATAATAAAAACAGAAGAAAAAAACAGTACAGAAAATTAGCCAACACATCAAACAATCTGATATTATCTGCAGTGTTCCATACCCATAGAATTTGCTACAAAGAAGTAATGGAGATGCCTTCTTATATCTCTTGTTTTGGGGGCCAAGCTTGGTCATTAAAATTTCACAGAATTTGATTTTCATTATTTTTATTGTTTTTCTCTGTAATCATCATGTATCTTGAATTTCTTTAACTTATTTTCATCAGTTCATATAACTTCTTTATGTATATTAATCATTTCTTATAAAAGAGCAATACTCTATTACATTCATTTATTATAGATTTTTTTAGCCATTTCTGAGTTGATGGGCATTCATTTTGTTTCCAATCCTTGTTACTACAAAAAAAAGGACTTTAACAATTTTTTTCTATATGGGACCTTTCTTTTTATCACTGACCTTCTTGCAGTATATGCTTAGCAATGAAATGTCTAGATTTAAGGCTGCTATCATAGTATAATTCCAAATTTTTTCAAGAATGCTGGATATTGGACAAAGACAACTTTTTCAAGAATTTAAATGAATTATATAAGATATAGGAAACTGAACATAGTTCAAGGATCAAGGAAAGATTTTTATTTTTAGGTTTATAGAGATCTGAATGTGTTCGTAGGCAGATAGAGGGTGAAGGTGCATGAAATCAAAGTTTAACTATTAGAATATGGTCCTGAAGGAGATGAGAGGAAAATGATTAATTGGGAAAGGACATTAGCCTAGTAAATAATTAGAATTTTTTTTTCTTTTGTGATTAGAAAGAATACATTGCAAATGATGGCACTGAGAAGAATTGAGTAAGGATTCCTGTTGATACCCTCACTCTTTTCAGTAAATTAGGAGGGTCACTTATCAGTTAGGAAAGTGAGAGGCAAGATTTAGTTGGGAATGAGAGAACAAAAGAAGAGGTTTGGAATAGTCATTATTCCAAAAAGAGTTAATTTACTCTTATAGTTCTTACATTCTCTGTCTCTGTCTCTGTCTTTTTGTCTCTCCATGTCTCTCTCTGTCTCTTTCTTTCTCTATCTGTCTTTCTCCATTTTCTGTCTCTGCTTGCATCATCAAATCTAATTTTTTTCAAAGGAAGGTATCAGGTCCCTTGGGCATTTTTTCTGCCTCCTCACATGATATGGCAAATATAGGAATTACAATGTAGGAATTATGTGTCTTGCAATGAAAAACGTTGTGAACAGTGCTTTAATGACTTGCCAAAGGGTTAATGCCTATAGATGATCTATCCCCATCTTTTTAATTTGCCAGTTGAAACGCATATACTAATCCTAAACCCATCTGGCAATTTACCTCATTTGAAGGACAGGCTTCCTCTGCTTTTGAAAAGACTAACACTCATTGAGTGCATATTTCATGCGCAAAATGGTAACGATAATGACAGCATTCATGTATTACTTTAATATTTGAAAAGTCCTTTACACGATGTTATTTTATTTTATTCTCACAACTACCCTGAGAAATAGGTACTACTATTACCTCCATGTTACAGATGAGGAAAACCAAGGCAGATAGAAGTAAATCAATCTGCCTAGGGCCACATAGCTAGTAAGTATCTGAGGATGAATTTGAACTCTGGAACTTCTTACACCAGGTGCCACTGAGTCGCACCTAAAAAACAAAGCAACAAAAAAAACCCTGCCCTAAGAAGGAAGCTTCCCTGTTCTAGAAGAGTTTATAGACTAATTGGGAAGACTGAACACACAATCACCCACTTACAAGAAATAGTTGAAAGTCCCTTCCAAGGCAATATGCACCTGAAAAGTGATGCAGAAGTATGTGTGGCAGAAGCACTGTTGGAAATGCAGTTTCAGTGATTTTTTTCCTTTGAGTTCCATAATTTCAGAGATATGTTTCTACAGGAAGAAAAATTGGCCTAAGGCATCACAACAAAATAAAATCCTAATGAATCAGAGTAATACTTAAATCAAGTGCTGTGCTCACAGATGTTTGAAAGAGTGCCAATAACTGTTAATTACCTCAACAAAGACTTATCTTGCTGGATGAGCAGGGATGGGTTTTTTTTTGGGGGGGGTGGAATTTTTAAAAGATAGCTGCTTTGATTTGGAATTATACTTTTAAAAAGTGATTAAAGTGCCCATAACATTTGGCTCAATTAATCAATCAATTAGCATTGATTAAGCCCCTTCTCTGTTCCAGACACTGCTAAAGACTGGGATTCCCACTGCTAGGCATATACTCTAGGAAAGTCAAAGAGAGAAAGGTCTCATACATACCAAAACACTTTTAAAAGCATTTTTTTTTGTGATATAAAAGAGCTGGAAACAAAATAGATGCTTATTGAGGAATGGGAAACCAATTGTGTAGCACATGAATGTTATGGAATATTATCATGCTGTAAGAAGTGATAAATGTGAAAAATTCAAGAAAGCATAGAAAACATGAAACAGATGCAGTGAAATAAGTAAAAGAAGGGAAACAATAGACAATGACAATGTGAATGGATAGGACAACAAAAGAAACAGAATGCAAAATTATACTGACTAAACTTTACCCCAGAGAATAGTTAAGAAGATGCATTTCTCTCTCTTCATTACAAGGAAGTGGGGGAGACCATAAAAATATATTGTAGGATATATAATGTAGTGTAAGATGGAGAAATATTTCATACATTGTAAGACAGTTGGCATGGTGTTTGGTTTTGCTGAACTTTTTTTTAAATTTTTTTTTTTTTTTTTGCTACAAGGGATGATTAGCTATGTAGTGGCGGGAAAGGGGGCATATTAGAAATACACATGGTGAAAAAATGCATCAATAAAAATAAGGCAATTTGTTTAAAAGATAGTTGCTTTGAATAATTCTCTTTGTTGAGGTATAGATATGCAATTATGTGACTGTTTCTTTAAAACAAACTAGCTCACATACCTCCAAATGAGCAAAATTGCCTTAAAGATAAGCCGCACTGGGGAATCATTTGTCCCAATGATGTCATTCTTCACTCTACTTTTTCTAAGAATTGTTTTCAAACCCTGTGCAGCACTATTTTGGGTATCCTTTGAGGCAGCAAACCTTTGAAGGGAAGTTTTATTTTTTTGATTCCTTTTTTGTTGTTCATACCCAAATTTGGCTATTCTATAAAACGAAAAGATACTGATCTTCCAGTTTGGCTTATTAACTGGTTTTAGAAGGTATTTCCCTGAATCAAACAAGTTTTTGAACAGAAGCAGCATCATTATCACTGTCAAAAGAGAGTTTCCCAAACCTCTTCCCTCCCTTCCTTCTTCCTCCCCCCTCCTAGCCCTTTCTAAAAGGCAAAATTAGTCTTATTAATGTATAATCACACCACAATCTATAGCTTTTTACATATTGGCCTGTTCCCAGAGATATTAGGAAGCAAGGTTGTGGTAAAAATATAATACCATGTTTTGTCACGGAAAGTAGAAATGTACTGTTTCTTTAAGAGTGATTCCTCTCTTCTCCCCTCCTCCCTCATCTCCCATTTGGCTGGAAGTATAAAGAACAAGATGAAAGTAAAACAATCAGAAAAGAAAAGCATAACAGTTTATTTTATTAACATGAGTTGGAGAAACATGGCAACTAGAAGGAATAGTTTCAGATATGTGTTGTCATCTACTGTTTAGTAATTTAATACACTAAAACAGATTTATGCATATCAACTATGATGGGTAATAATACAAAGACAAAAATTAAACAGACCTTTACCTCAGGGAGCTTACATTCTATCCAGAAACAATATGTTCACACAATCAACAAGCATTTATTAGGGAGAAGGAAAGAGAATAATCATTTATTAAATATAGCATTTACTGTGTTATGCACTTTACAAATACTATCTCATCTGATCCTCACTTGCAAAGTAAGTGCTATATTATCCCCATTTTGCAGTTGAGGAAACAAAGGTAGACAGAGGTTAAGTGACTTGCCCAGGATCACAAGGGTGCAAAGTATCTGAGGTCAAATCTGAGCTCAGGTCTCCCTAACTCTAGGTCTAGTGCTCTACCCAATGTGCCACCTCCATGTATTAAGCACTACTATTTCTAAGCCCTATGCTAAGTGCTCCAGATATAGACATAAATATACATAAGTAAATACAATATTATTAGGGTATAATACTAGTAGCTGGGGAATCAGAAAAGGCCTCATATAGAACTTTGAAGGAAGCTAGAGAATCTAAGAAGTCTCAGAGGTAAGGAGGATGCTCATTTTAGGTTTGGAAGCAGAAGATAAAAGATGATATATGAGGAAGAGTAAGTTAGTTATTTTGAGTAGATTGTAGAGTAAATAAAGGGGGGTGATGTGTAAGAAACCTGGAAAGGGGCTGGTACAAGATGGGGAGGACCTTCTAATGGCTAACAGAGGAGTTTATCTGATCTTAGAGGCAATAGGGAGCCACTGGAGATTTTTGAGCAGAAGAGTGATGTAATTATACCTGTTCTTTAGGAATTAGCATCAGTGGGAGTGATGAAAAATAATACTGATCTTCCTTGAGCCCAAGGAAGCAGTATGGCAATTTCTTTCTTTAGTAGTGATGGTAATAGATCTATAAGATAGAGATTCAATGTTTGTGCTATTCTGACCTGTTTTTTGAGTCCTGAAAAAGTTTTGTCTGAGGAAGTTAATCTCCTATTTTTACACACAGACACACAGACACACACACATATATACACACATACACAGATGTGTGTGTATACACATATATACATCTTTGAGGATTCATCATAGGACTGTGGGTGACTAGGATCTAAGTGAGGCAGAGTTTCACAAAGTCATCAGCCTCTCTCTTCCAGAGTCATCAAAGTCCAGTGGCAAGACAAAAATCAAGATGACTGGTGATGGCCTGGGATGCAGTGGATGACCTTGGCATCTTTGAAGTCTGCCTAGTTCTAAGTTACCCAAAGCAACTGCATCAGTCAACTTCACAGTTGTTGAAACAAATTGTTCTCATCCACCCATTCCCCCCCAGAAGTCTTCACATGCTAACTCACCTACAGGGTCAGTTACTCTGAAGGATATATATATGTGTGTGTGTGTGTGTGTGTGTGTGTGTGTGTGTATGTATATATATATATATATACGTATACGTATATATATATGAAGGGTAAAAAGGAGTAAAGAAACCAGAGGCAAGGAAACAGGCTAAGGTCTATTGAAATAAATTGGAAGTAAATTGATGAAGGGTGGATTTAGCAGAGTGGTTGTGGAAAGGCAAAAGGAGTAAATCTATGAAAAAAGAAAAGAATTAGCAAGGCTAGATGATGGATTGCATGTGGGAAGCAATGAAGAGAGAGAAATCAAATATGTTGCAAAGGTTGTGAGCCTCAGGAACTAGGGTGGGTGTTGGTTTAAAAGATTCCTTGAGGATCCCTTTTTCCACTCTAAATCATCTTTTTACTCCCTTAAATTTATTGCCTCCCTACTCCCTTACTTTGAAATCTGATTATGGAAGCAAGGAACTAAAATTACTTCTTAATATGAGAAGAGAGGCAGAGCACAAAACTTCCAAAGTCTTGGCATATACACTGATAATATTCAATTTGGATCACTGTGTAATGGAAAGAACATGGAATTTGGAAGTAGAGCATCAGCTCTTCCACTTAAGCTATGGGCCTTGTGGGCAAGTAACTCAACATTTCTGAGTCTCAGTTTCTCCATCTGTAAACAGGAGAAAATAATTAAAATGCCTCTGTCACAGGCTTATAGTGATAGTCAAGTAATTATATATAATATATATGTATATATATATATATATGTATATATATATATATATATACATATATATATATATAACATTTTGTAAAATTTAAAGCTATAGAAATATGAGATGTGAGTATAAGTAAGAAGAAGGCTGAGGAGGGAGGAGAGGAATGAAAGAGGCAGTTGTCAGGAGGTTGGAGTACACTGAGGGGCTGGTTAACAAATAGGCTTTTTAACATGAAAAATCCTAGTTATGGTTTTCTGGGATGAACCAGAAAGTATTGGGGGAAGGAGGAAAGATGATACTTAGATCTAAATGACAGTTTTCAACATGCAAATTATTGACTATTCAACACATTTCAGGTATTCTGCATTTCTACCTAGATCTTTCCTCCCAAGTTCTCAGTAGATCTAAATGCTGTTATTGTAGTAGGGAGGCTCTGCTTTTTAGAAACTGAGATTTTCTTTTTCTTTCTCAAATATTTAAATAGATCTGTGATTTAGTTATTTCTTCTATTACTACAGATAGAAACCTATACTATATCTTTCCCTAGATTCCCATAGCGCTTGTTATTTCTCTCATTCATTTAGTACCAAACATTTTTGCCATGTTATTTTTACTTATCTTTTAAAGTGTTTGTATTTTATTTGCTCAAGTAGGTGATAAGCTATCAAAGAGAAGGGACCCTTTCTTATGCTGATTTATGTAGTTACAATACCTAGCACATAGTAATAAATAAATGTATCATCCCAGTTTTTCAACTTTAATAAATCAGTTTTTGGAAACCTTTTCCTTATTGCACAATACAAAAAGTGATTGATGAAATAATTTCCATAACTTTTATTCTCACCAATATATTCAGGTCTGACATAGTGACTGTGATCCTGTCCAAATCATTTAACCTTTCAGTGCTATCAGACAGCTCTAAAATTAAAAACTGCAGAACAATTGTGAATCTGTTTTTGAAGAAGGAGTTTCTCATACCAAACAACAACAAAAACATGGGTCAGGACTCCCTCCAAAAGTGAAAGTAATAAAAGTTTTTTATATATATTGTAAAATATACAATCTGTTCTTTATAGATTAATCTGCCTATTTTCCATTTATCATAACCCTTCAATCTTTTGTATTCTACCCCTTTGTCATAAATCACTTTCCCACAGTTCTGTTAGGTTAATGTAGCTGCAGAGACAATTGCAGTTAATCGTTATCCTGAACCTAAATTCCGAATGAACTTCATTTTTTTTTAAGTGCATTCGGTGTAAATTTGGCATTTAAGGTGTCGTTGTATAATTCCACTGTCTGATATATCAATCAGTCAATTAGGAAACCTTTATTAAGCCACAGTTAGGCTCTGTGCTAGGTGATAAAGAATGTAAGTACAGTCTACTCTCCAGGAACCTGAGAGCCAGCCCTAGGAAGAACAGGATTTAAGTTCGACTTCTAACACGTACTGGTTTTGTGACCCTGGACTAATCATTGAGCCTCTCGAAGCCTGAGGCAACACTAAGATTATTAATTGGAGAACAATTTCCAATCTGCTTCGGTCTAGTTCTCTAAACCAAAGAAACCTCTGGTCAGGGCAAAAACCCCAAACCAAAACCAGCCTTAGTTTAGCATCAGTGAAATCACAGGTCCGATATTAACACATTTGGCATTCTGAAAGAATAATCAACCCGAAAAAACAAAAACCAGTAACTCTAGGTTGGAGAAAGGCAGAAGTGTGGTTTAGCGGAGTGTAGAAGCGGGCCCCTTTTGAGAACGTTGTTACAAGTTCGGGCTCAAGTCACGGCATCTACCGTGTCCTTGCTACTTGACTGCGCTCCTGCGGAGTTGACATACTTTATTCTCGTTCAAATCAGTTACCCAGAGGCTGACACTCTCCAATGGCAGCCTCCTGGTTTTACAACGCCTTATGCCCAGGAAGGAGTCCGGCTCCGGGAGCTGAAACGAGGTGACTCCGGGATCTGCGGGCAGGTCAGGCCATACGGAGTTTTGGCCCTTGCTGTTCGGACGAGGAAGGGCAGCGGCTCTGGAAGGCGCTCAGGTGAGCGGCTGGGATGGCGTGGGGCGGCAGCGGGACGCCGCTCCAGGTGATGCGATCAGCCCGCCGTGCAAGCCGCAGCCTGACTGCGAGCGGGGCTGCCTCTTACCGGGGCAGGTGGGAGGGCGATGCAGGCTACGCCGAGGGCTGAAGCCGGGGCCGAGGAGCAACTCTGTTCGGCATTTTGCGCGTCGGACCCGGGAGGGATGAGGCGCAGGGTGGGACAAGGGGGAGGAGGGAAGGCAGGAGGGGTAGCTCAGCAAGATTCCTGCTCCAAGAACGCTCCGAAAGGCTGCCTGCCAGTCCGCCTCCTTCCCGGGGTTTCCCCGTCTCTCACCGCCCCTCATTTGCATAGTGCGGCCCCCTGCCCTGCCGCAATTGGCCGGCTCCGCGCCAGGCCCCGCCTCCCCGGCAGGGTTCCACCCCCCGAGCCGTCCGGAGCTGCGGGCAGCCAGCGGACTGTTAAACCGCGGCGGCGGCCGGGGCGAGCTGTGGGGAAGGGTGGGCGACGCCCCGGACGGGGGCGAGGCGGGCAGGCGGCGGGCGGCCGGAGACCACCTCAGCAGCCCTCACCACGGCCGGACCGACGGTGCTGCGGCGGCGGCGGGGAGCAGGGGCGCCCCAGCAGGCGAGTGGCTGGGTCTCCGCAGCGGACTGAGGGGAAGAGGACTCCGCCGTCCCTGGGGGGCGCGGGGAGCTCCCGGAGCCGGGGGCCGCAGCGCGGGGAGGGGCGGCGGGCGGAGCGGGGCAGGAGGAGCGCTGGCCGGCCGGCAGGGGGACGGCCCGATCAACTCCCGAGCCTTCTCGGGGCTGTTAGCCACTGGGTCCCCGGCGGAGGCTCGCGCTCACGGGGAGGGGTCCGGACCGGAGCCCAATTTAAACGGCCAAAACCGAACAGCCTGGGGAGAGCCTGAGGGGAGGGGGCCTGGGAGGAGGGAGAGTGAGGAGGGCGGGGCTGAGAGCTGGGGGTGGGCCCGGCCGTGGATCACGTGGGGAGAGGGGCGGGGTCTGTCCCTCCTCGTTTTTGTTTTGGCTGGCGCGTGCGCAGAGGGAAGACCACGTGGGTTGTATTTCCCCTCCCCTTTCCTTCCTCGGTACAACCTTCACATCCTCTCGTTCCCACCTTCCTGTATCACTTTTTAAAGTATTAGGGTGTGGCCGTGGCTGCAGTGATTGTATATGTGTGCGTGTGTGTGTATATATGTATATGAAAAGGAAAACAATCGGCTTATATTCTGAACTTTTAATTCATGTGCTCCATTGGGGCATTACTTTCCTAATTGCTCACAGCCAAGAGGATGGAATGGAGCAGAAGCAGTGGAAGGAACTGGGACTGTATTTGGAAATGGATAGAGTAGTAAAGTTAGTGCCTCCTCTCCCCCCTTCCCCCCTCCCCCGCCCCCCCCACCGCCAGTGGCAAGAATTAAGTGTATCACCTCCGGGAAGGAAGGATATTAAAAGTTCCCTCAGATATCTTTCTCCCAATGATTGTTTTGGTAGAAGGTTTTGTCCTTCGTTGCGTGAAGAGGTAGAAAGTTTCCTGGATTTAGAGTCGACGGATCCCGAGCTTGAATTGTTCTGCTTAACACCTGTGAGACTTTGGAGACGTTGCTTCACATTTGTAAAAATGAGGGTATAGGCCTGGAGGAGCACTAATACCTCCAAATTCCATGAGCTAGAGCACTATTACCAGCTTAAGAATTCATATTAAATTAAGCAAGTGGTGTTTAGTTTTCATTACGGTCCTTCTCTTTTATGTATTCCCTGAACTTAAAAGGTTTTGGGGAAAGGGAATGTGGTATTTCACTGTCTAGGTCATTTGTAACTTGATATGGTCCTGTGGAATATGGGTCAGCTGACTTCTGAGTGATGTTTGCTTTTAAACAAAAAGCCTAATTTGAAGTATTTAGAGACTCTGTCCTGAAGACAAAGTCCCTTTTTTCTTTTAACTGTAGTAAAAGTAGTGGTGAAAAAAAAATATCAATGTTGGACAAAAAGCAAGCTTGTCTAGTAGTGGTGGGAAAGTCTTTGAAATAAAAGTTGCTTGAATAGCAGACTAAGAATTAAACAAGTAAATATATATCAACTGGCTTCTCTGTGTGAAAGGCTTCTCTCTATCTTTAAAGATACAAACAAGACACTGTCTCTGATCTCAAGCAATTTAGATTTGTATCTCCTTAGCTTAGTATGTAGTTGATTCTTAACAGTAAGTTTCATAAAGCTTTCTAACTGGAGAACTGTAAACAAAGTGTGAATCCTCAAATATGATTTGTTGTTTTCTTAATCAAATTATTGAAATATAGCTACCTTTCTGCTCTCTACTTTTATCTACTTATTTGATCAGTAGTTAAATCTTGTTAGTTTTTATTTTATTTCTTTTTCTCCCAGCAGCCACAGCCATAGTCTGGGTCTTGGTTATTGCTATTTACTCTTCACTATTCCCCAGTTCTAGACATTTTGTTAGTCATCATGGAACCTGGAGGCTAGGGGTCTGAGAACTTCCTTCCTGCTATGGCAGGCAAACTCTTATCTCTTGATCACCTTGTTCCTGTGGTTCAGAGTTGACACATGCTAAGATAAAAATCACTTCTCCCTGTATTCTCACTTCTAACCACCTTAACACAGATCTAAAACTATCATCTAATCCAAAGCTGTCATTTTCCAGAAGAAATTGAAGCCTGAAAAAGTTAAATGACTTTCCTGATGTCATACATGTAGTGACAGGACTGAGCTTTAAACCAAAGTCTTCTCACTTCTTCCACCTTACCAGGACCTTGAGTCCATATCATATGAAGAACTGGGGATTTTTAGCCCAGAGAGAACACATGATATCTTTGTTAAAGAATTTGAAGGGCTGCCATGTGGAAGATGGATTAGACTTTTTCTTTTTAGCCTCAGAGGGTAGAAGCAATGGGTAAAAGTTTCAAAGAAGCCACTTTGAGAATGATGTTAGCCATAATGATAATAACTAATATTTATACACTGCTTTAAGGTTTGCAAAGTGCCTTGCAAATATTATTTTGTACTTACAACAACCTTGGAAAGTAGCTGCTATTATTATGTCTGTTTTACAGATAAAACTAAAACAGAAGGTAAGTGACTTGCTTTGGGTCACACAGCTAAATGTCTAAGACTAGATTTGAACTCAGGTCTTTCTGATGCCAGGTACGGCACTGTCTCCACCACGGTTACCTGTGTCCTAACAAGCACAACTGCCCAAAAGTGAAATGGACCTCCTCAGGAGGTAGTGGGTTGCCCTTTTCTTGAAGTTCTTCAAGCAAATGCTGGATGACCACAAGTTGGGTGTATTATAGAAGGGATATCTATTCACACATGGGTTGAATTACATGGCAGCTGAGGTCCCTTTCAAATCTGCTCACTTCTGTTTCCATTCTTTTGAACAGGGCTGCCTACCTGTAGTGTTCTTCCTTGCCTCCATCTCTTAGAATCACTAGCTTCTTTCCAGAGATTTCCTGAGAATCCCCAGCTCAGATGCCACCTTCTAGGGGAAGCCTTTCCTGATCATGCTGTTTGTTAATACTCCTTCCTAAAAGTATTTTGTATTTACTTAATTGTTCCAGAGTATATGTTCACTTAAATACCAAGAAACTTTTAGTCTCTGTTTTAATGTTACAAAATTTTCTAGTAAGGTAGACTGATTTCCTTCAAAAACTGTGGTTTGGAATATGGACAATTGTTGTGACATATGGTGGTTTTTTTGGTCTCATTGGCTAAATGCTGTGAACACAAAGACAAAAACAAAATACTTCCCACCCTCAGGGAGCTTACTTTCTCCTAGGGGATATATAAAATGCATGCAAAATGAACTCAAGCAGAATATGGGGGGTGGGAGGGCGAGAATGCTAATAACTGGGTTTTCATGGACTAAGTAGTACTTGAGTGGAGGCTTGGAGGAATAAAAAGATTCTTCAAGGGACAGTGGAAGATTGAGTGCATTGCAGATAGTGGGGAATGGCCTATGTGAATGTATAGAAGTGGGAGATGGAGTATTAAGTAAAGGAGCAACTATTATTGTGGTTTATCTGGAATTCAGAGTTCATCAAAAGGAGGAATATGAAATCAGATTGGAAAGGTAGGTTAGGGTCAGAATGAAAGTCCTGAAATGTTTACAATCTGGGTACTTTGCATTTTATCCCAGAAATACTTTAAAGGGAGAGACTTGGGAAGGTTTTTGAGAAGAGAAATGACATCATCAGACCTGTCTCAGAAATAATATTTTGCCATTTGTATGGAGACTGAATTGGAGAAGGGAGGATTAAATCAGGGGGCCCAATGGGAGGGAGTGTAGTATTTCAGTGTAGTGGGCCTGAGGACTTGTTTGATCCAGTGTAGAGGCCATGTCAATAGAAAAAAGAGAATTATGAGAGATATTCTAGAGGTCGAAATGATGTGACTTGGCAATTGCTTCTATCTGTGAGAGAATGAAGAGTTGAGAATTAATATGAGTCTATGCACCTGGATGTCTGAGGATGGAATTTGTTGTGGTTGTTCAGTTGTGTCTGACCTTCCATAACCCCATTTGGGGTTTTCTTGGCAAAAATACTGGAGTAGTTTGCCATTTCCTTCTCTAGCTCATTTTACAGATGAGGAAACGGAGGCAAACAGGGCTAAGTGACTTTCCCAGGGTCACATAGCTAAGTAAGTGTCTGAAGCCAGATTTGAATTCATGAAGATGAGTATTTCTGATTGCAAACCCAATACTCTATCCACTTCACTATCTGGCTGCCTGAGGGTAGAGTTTACCTCAAAATAAAGAGAAGTTGGATGGAAGGGTTAGTTGGGGAGGAAAGCTATTTCTGTTTTGAACACTTTGAATTTGAGGTGTTAATGAGACATCCTAGAAGATACAGGACAACAGTAGAATTTGGGACAAAGATTATGGCTGTGGTGGTATCTGTGTGTGTATGTATGTACAAATATATGTATGTGTCTGTGTAAATAAATATGTATATACATATATATAGACACACATTTATGTTTTGAAAGAAGAAAATATATGATAATTCATGAAAAGAAGATTGAGAATGAATGAAGGAAACAAAAATGTATTAAGCATCTATTATGTTCCAGGCACTGTGCTAAGTACTTCACAAATTTTATTTCATTTTGTCCTCAGAACAACTTTGGAAGAGAGATATTGTTATTATTCCCATTTTACAGTTGAAGAAACTGAGGTAGAGAGAGATTAAGTAATTTGCTTAGGGTCATACAGGTAGTAAATGTCTGAGACTGTATTGAATTGAGGGCTTCCTGATTACAAACCCAGCACTTTTTCCACTGCATCACCTCAGAACATTAAGACAAGTAGGAATAGAACCTGGAAAGAATAGAGTGATGGAGACCATGGAAAGAAACAATACTTAGGTGGTGGAGGTGGTGTCAGGCAGGAGAGAAAGGGACTTTTGGGCTCTGGCCTCTTGCAGGTTCACTCTTGATCTAGGCAGCCAGAAGGATAGTATCAGACCCATAATAAGGGGTTAATTAATTTGATCTTCTCAAGGGGGTTGTTGATAATGGGAGCACCAACTCCTACTTCTAAGTCTCAATGAGGACCAGCCAAGGCAGGTACACCATTCCAGCTTGTGCATTCTGTCTAAGCCTTAATGGAGGATGATCAAGGCAGTCATAGCACTTACATTCCCCATTTACTAACCAGTAGTCACTTGATTTATAGAGAAGCATACAAAGAAGGCAACTTGCCAGAAACAGCCTCACAACTTTACATTTAACTTTAGCAACCTCATAATGATTTAGCATAGAGTATATGCAGTGGGTGTTTACAATTTAAGTATAAATATTTATATTATTTTAAGATTATAATGTGCAGGTGTGGTAAGATTGTTTACAAGCCATGAACCTTGGAACTAGTAGATTGTTTATGGCCTTGGATCCTGGGAACCAGTATCTCAAAAAGAACAAATCCACCTTACATACAGATGACTTATTATGTTGAAAGTTACAGAGAACTGATCAAGCAGAATAAGGATTGCTATCAGGATATAAGTTACAAGATCACTGGTAATCTTGGAGAGAGCGGTTCATTAAAGTGGTGACGGTATATTGGAAGCCAGCTACTTGGAAACAAGGAGTTGAGAAATGAGATCAAGAAGTAGAGGAAACAAGTATAGACACTTCTTTCTAGGAATATGTCAGGGAAAAGAAAGTGAGATAATGAAATGGTAGCTTGGGGCAGTGTTACTATTCTTTGACCATATGATGTCTTTCCATTATTTTTACAGTCACCTAATTTTGAAACCTTGGTATCATCTTTAGTTTTTTTATTTTCCTTCATTCCACATAGGTAATTAATTGGTTGCCAAATCTTGTAGGTTTTTCCTCCATGACATCTCTTTTATGTCTCCTTTTCACTCAGAAAACCACCACCCTAATTCAGACCCTCATTACCTTTTGTCTGGACTATTGCTGTGGTCTAATTGACTCCCTGCTTCAAATGTCTTCTCTACTCCAGTTCATCCTCTTTATAGCTATGGAAGTAATTTTCCTAAATTATTTTTCTGACAACATTAGATGAGTATTATTCAGTAAACTCTGGTAACTTCTATGACATCTAGAATAATAATTTTTTAGAAAAATTTTTATTTGGCATTTAAAACTCTTTATAACCCAGACCAGAGGTGGAGAACTGGCATCCTTGAGGCCACACATGGCCTTCCCAATCCTTAAGTGTGGCCTTTTGACTGAATCCAAATTTTACAGATGCTTTTTTTGTTCTAGAAGGCCACATGTAGCCTCCAGGCTGCAAGTTCCCCAACCTTTATCCTAGACCCTCCTATCTTTCCATCTTCTTCCTCTCCATACTTTCTACTGACCAACTATACTGGATTACTTTGTTATTCCTTATAACAAGGACATATGGAGGAACTTAGTTGAAGTTGAAATAGGACAGGGGATTATCATGAGGGGAGGAACTTTTTAAGAGTTCAAAATAATGGAGTTGATGCTTTTATGGGTGAGGGTGAGATCTACAGATTTGTCATTGGTGTAGTGGACTTAGGTGGAGTGAACATTGAAGGTCATGGGAACTGATGTGCATTTGAAGGGATATCAATCGGTGTGAAATCTCTAGGGTTGTGGACAGGGGTTTGTGTTAAGGAGGAAGTATATTGTTCCACATTTCTTTCTTGTTCTGAGGGAAAGAAATTATCCAGTATACTTTTCAAAAATGCTAAATCATTTAATGATTAAATGAAGTAAATTTAGTGAAATAAAAAACAATTTGAATATTTGAGAAATGGATACAAAATACAAAAATATTCAAGCCAGATCAATCATGTAGTCAATCCATCTGGGCCCAACATTTCAAACTGAAATTCATGGCAGGCTTATTCAACTAGGAGGGGTTTAGCACCTTTTGAGGCAATGTGAGAGTTGAGTGCCTCAATCCTCTTTAGTGCTACCCCTATTATAGTCACTGGATGAAAAATAGTCCATGAAGGCAATGTCAGTCATTCAGTCAGGCAGTAAAAATTCGTTAAGTGCCAGGCACTGTGCTGAAGGCTAGGCACTAAACTAGTCTATAAGCATTTTTGCAGTGGTCATTAGCTTACAAGGATCCCCTTATTTTGTGTTGTAAGCTACTACAACATATTAGATCTGTATCCAGCAACTGCAGTGATTTCTAGGATAATAAAGTGGTAGACTCCTTTCCCTCTTTGTTCTGTAGGTCAAATTGGTACACAAAATCAAGAAGTATTGTTGTTGTCAACAGTGGGATATAAGTAGTAGCTTCATAGGATATAGACAAGGCACCACATACTGCTGGAAGACAGGATACCAAGAAATAAATGTTACATCCATTATTCCAAATGGGTATTCATTGACCACTTCTTGACTAGAAGTTGCTCTTACTAACAATATTTAGCTTTCTGGAGATGACGTTTGAGCTTTAAGTTATGCTATATGACTAACCAAGGGATTACTGTGAGCCAGGTACTGAATTTCTTGGCAAGGAGGAAGAGAGTATCTTTGTGACTGATAGATTCTATTCATAAAGATCTGGGCTATGTTATACAGATGGAAGGAATGAACTTCAAAAGGAAAAAGGTTGTTGACTGATGATGTTAGAGGGATCTGAAAATGGCAGGGAGGAACTTAATATGCCTGCTGCTCCAGGCTTAGTATTTGGAGAGACATGGGAAGGAGTAGATAGATAACATTGAATAGGGTAGACAAGAGTGCGGTGTCTTCTAGAGTAGCTAAGTTTCTGTTTATGAATGCCTTAAAAAGAACAAAGTACAAGATGAAGACATCCAGAATTAAGGGGAACTTGTTAACCACAGAGTGGGGTGATTCATTATATGATGGAAAGAAAGCTAGGGCAGAGGATGAAAGGGACTTAAGAGGAGTAGAGTTGAGCTGAATAGACATGAAAGGAAAAGGTAAGGTAAATGGAAGGATATCTTTGCTTTGGGAGACAAAAAGTTTCAAACACAGATATTAGTGGAACAGGAGGCACAAATTTACCAATAATAGAACTGGGTAAGGAGAGGCAGTGTGGTATAGCGGATAGGGAGGTATTCTTGGAGTCAGGAATATCTGAGTTCAAATTCTGCTTCCGATATGCACTGTCTATATACTGGTTATATGGCCATTGACTATCAGTCTTTTAACCCATTGGTGCTTCAGGCAACTTTCTAAGACTAAATTACAGAAATATTGAGTATCCACTTTGATGGAGGAATGCCCAGTAAGAATGAAATCATAGATATGATATGCATCCTTCTCAAAAATAAATTAAAAAAGAAGACTAAGGAAATATCAGTTGATTGAGGGACCCACCCTCCGTGTTGCAGAGATGATGAGATGATGATGGGCAGCATTGGTGGAGGGGTATACCCCAGCACTGGGGACCTAGGGATGGATCTAGATAGTGAGTATTTCAACTCAATAAATATATGCAGATCTGATACTTGTACATAAGATTAAACTTGCATGTTATACTAGTTCTAGATTAATCTCAAGAAAGTGGGGGATGAGTTGCACCTAGAGCTTATCCTACATATGAAGAAGGCATTAGGTCTGGTCCCAAGCTGAGATTCACCTCTTCTGGAGGCTCTCTATGACACCAAGGAACCAGTTGGGGTGACCCCAGAGCATTTGAGCAAACAATCTCCATCTTAGTAAAACTGAGGTAGAAAATCAGCCCCCAGATATACTCTTACTAGAAACATCACAGTCTTAAACACACACTTTTTATATATAGGAAAAACCAAGAGACACTTTTAGGCTTAGTTCTAGAACTGTTTTTAAAGACTAAGATTGTAGATTAAAAGCAGCTGGAATGAGTGAGGCTGTTAAGGACTAAAGCATTGAGAAACGACAGTTAACAGTGATGAAGGGAATAACTGGAAGTAGCACAATCAGCTAGCAAAATCACCAACTATAATAACCAAACTTTTTTTTTTTAAAAAATAAAAATTTATTGATTTAACTTTTTACATTCATTTTCACAAAATTTTGTGTTCCAAAATTTTCTCCCTATTTGTCCCCTCCCCCCACCCCAGTACCCTGAGCATTTCAACTTCCCCTATCACCAATCTGCCCTCTCTTCTATCATCCCTCCCTTCTCTTGTCCCCATCCTCTCTTTTGTCCTATGGGGCCAGAAAACTTTCTATTCCCCATTACCTGTATTTCTTATTTCCTAGTAGCAAGAACAATACTCGACAGTTGTTCCGAAAACTTTGAGTTCCAACTTCTCCCCATCCCTCCCTCCCCACCCATTCCTTTTGGAAAGGCAGGCAATTCAATATAGGCCATATATGTGTAGTTTTGCAAATGACTTCCATAATAGTCCTGTTGTGTAAGACTAACTATATTTCCCTCCATCCTATCCTGCCCCCCATTGTTTCTATTCTCTCTTTTGATCCTGTCCCTCCCCAAGAGTGTTGACTTCAAATTGCTCCCTTCTC
>CM053771.1:484169002-484184684 GCA_028658325.1 Potorous gilbertii | reverse complement strand
TTTGAACCTCCTTTGCCAATTGAGTTAGCCTATTTTTCAAGGTGTTACTTTCTTCAGCATTTTTTTGGGTTTCCTTTATCAAGATATTGACCCATTTTTCATGCTTTTCCTGCATCTCTCTCATTTCTCTTCCCAGTTTTTCCTCCACCTGTCTAACTTGATTTTCAAAATCCTTTTTGAGCTCTTCTATGGCCTGAGCCCATTGGATATCTATTTCAGATGTTTGGGATACAGAGGCCTTGACTTTCCCTGATGCATTGTTCTTCCTCATCAGAAACGAAAGGCTGAAACATCTGATTATCAAGAAAGTAACCTTCTATGGTCTTATTTTTTTTCCCTTTTCTGGGCTTTTTCCCAGCCAGTTACTTGACTTCTGAAATTCCTCTCCACCCCTGCCCAGATCCTCCCAGCTAGTGCTTGGGGTCTGAGATTCAAATGCTGCTCCCCAGCCTCAGGGCTTTCAGCAGCAGGCAGGGCTGCTGTTCAGTAGGATTAAGTTCAGATTCTCAGGTGGGGGCAGGGCAGCTGCCCAGGCTCAGTTCCCTCAGGGGGTTTATGCAGAGACCTTCAGTAATGGATCTGAGGTCCTGCCTGCTCTGGGAGCCTCTGGCCACCTACTGCCTCTGCTGCTGCCTCCTGAGGGGGCCTGAGTTATGGAGACACCCCGCTCCCCTCTCAGCCAGTCCAGAAGTCTCTCTCACTGATCTCTAGCACCTGTGGGTGGAGGGACCTTCACGGCTGCCAGAGATTCCATCCCTGAAGCCTGCTCGGATCTGTTCCTCTCAGTGCTGTGCGGCCAGGGCAGGGCTGGGCTCCGCTCCCATCCGGTGCGCAGTGGACCCTTGGGGTCAGTTTTTCAGGGCTCTCTGGAATGGAAATCTCGTTCACACCATTGCTGCACAGCTTCCACTGCTCCAGAATTTGTTGGGAGTTCTTTTACAGGAAATCCATGGGCTAATTTGTTTGGAGCTAGCATGTGTGAATCTTTCTACTCCACCATCTTGGCTCCTCCCCCTATAATAACCAATCTTAATAACAGTTTTCTTAATAACTCCAGGGACTTCTTTTAATGCAGTATAATAATTTATATTCCTAACAGTGGCATCAAGAAAAGTTTTCATTTTGTTCAATATACTCTGTTTAAGATGGTTGATAATGTGGAATATGCTTTCTGAATTCTCCATAAAAATGGTTAAGTATAAAAAAAGGATTTGTTATCTAAAGAGGTAAGCTTCAGCTACCTAGAAAATTAATTTATATAGAGTACCTTATCTCACTCATCTGGAGATAAAGAAGGTATTAATATACCATATTGAAGTGAATAAAATGCTATTTGGTAATGAGAACTTCACAATTTCATCCTAAACCAATTGATTACTCTTAGTATCTTAATTATTTTTATTTTATTTAGTTTTCTAGCATTTCTTCTTACCTACAAGTGGATATGAACAATTTTTTTTTTAATTGGGAAGCCATGTAGCAAAGTAGATAGAATGCCAGACCTGGAGTCAGGAAGACCTGATTTCAAATCCTGTCTCAGACACCAACTAGCTGTGTGACTGTGCAAATCATTTATTCTCTTTCAGTCTCAATTTCCTTGTAAGTAAAATGGGAATAAAAATAGCACCTATTTTGCTAGGTTATTATGAAGATCAAATGTGATGACGTGCAAAATGCCTTGAAAACCTCAAAGCTTTAGATAGTGTGTTATGTTAGATATTATTTTATAAATGTTAGATATCATTAAATATTATGGAGAGAATTGTTTTGAACGCTTTTGCTTTTAAAAACCTATTATTAACTTTCATTATTTGTTCAAGCAGTGGCTTTGTGCCTTATCCTACACTCTTCCCTAATTTTCGAGTGGTTATTAGACATATTTGTAAGGCCCACATGTAATATTTTTAGATACTGTACCCTACATATTCTGGCACATAAAATTAATTTGAGATTAAAGTGTATGACTGAACTAATTTGGTAATGTACTTTAAGATGTAAACTTAACCGTATCTAGGTTTACATACCATCATTGGTGATCAAGTAGATAACTTGATTCTTCAGTTATGTTTTTGCGGCATGCACTGATAACTGAAAAATAATGAGCTCTATGTGAATTATGATTTGTTTGATGTCTTAAGTGACCTCCCAAGTTGTTTTTATCTTTAATTGAATTCCTTTAGTTTCAAAGAGAATTCCTTTTTAGGTTTGTTTTTTAAAGCAGAAGAATTGCTTAGTTATAAAATTTCTCACTAATAAACTCTTATTTACAAACTTTTAAAGAACTGAGCTAACCATATCCAGGACATGCCAATTACTTACTGTAGCAAACTGCTGCAAGTTGAGACTTTCCAAATTGTTCTATAAAGAAATCTGAAAAACATGACACTGTAGCACTATGTTTACATGTTCCTACTGAGCAACTGTGGAAAGCAGTAATCTGCATAAATGCTTTCTTTTTATTTCATTAGCCTGTTAATTAACTCCTATGTTCTGCCTCTTCTTTTTTTAAAGGAAAATTGACAAAGGGAAAATGATAACTATGAGTGTATAGATGTATACACACATACATACATATGTACATGTATATATATGTTTATTAATTCTCCTTACTGTAAGATCTTTGAGCTTCTAAAAATTCAGGAGAGTGACTTGACTCTCTTTTTGTTAAATAGTCCTTTCTATTATCTGAAATTACTCATCATCCTTTGCTATACATGTAAGTACCTTGAAATTGTCCAAAATATAATTCTGTGAGTTTTAAGTATTTAAGTAGATTTATTACTTTTTAGATTGAGAATTTTTTAAAAAACCCTTTCATTAGACAATATAAAAGTCACAAATTCATTGGGCTTTAGAATAAGATAAGCAAAATTTTGAAATTTGTCTTTATTGTAAAATTTCTCAGGAGTAAATCTTAGTATAGGCTTAACATTATAAAATGAAAGGGAGATTTTCTAGAATGTTATGCTTCCAATATTTGAAAGTTTGCCAAAAGTTCAAGTAATGTTTTATGAGGAAGATACTTTGATTCATAAATGTTTTGTTACTATCAAACCCATCTCAATAAATATTAATTTTGTGTCTTCCAACTCTAAGCATGTTTTGCTAAATATTCAATATTGATAGGTTGGAGTACATGTTTTGCTAAATATTCCATGTTGACAGATTGCTGGATTCCATTTAAATTATGCCAAATTCTAAAACATTTAATTCTTATAATCTTCTTAAAATTAGAAATCTTAAAATTACAAGTAATTTGTTTGGAGCTAGCATATGTGAATCTTTCTACTCCGCCATCTTGGCTCCTCCCCCTATAATAACCAATCTTAATAACAGTTTTCTTAATAACTCCAGGGACTTCTTTTAACGCAGTATAATAATTTATATTCCTAACAATAGCATCAAGAAAAGTTTTCATTTTGTTCAGTATACTCTGTTTAAGATGGTAGATAATGTGGAATATGCTTTCTGAATTCTCCATAAAAATGGTTAATTTAATTTAAATATTTGTTTTATTTATTATTTATTAACAAATAATAAATAAATATAACAAATATTTGTTTTATTTATTATTAACAAATAATAAATATGACAAATATTTAGCTGCAAAGCAATTACACTAATAGAAAAACATTTTGGAAGCAATAGGGAAAAGTGTGTTTGAAGGTTCACAAAATTTTTGTAAATAAAAATTATTTTCTTTTTATCTCAAGGAATGTTCCCTGAATTAAAGCATAAATTTAGATAATATTAGAATTTATGACTCTAGCAAAGATTTGGCCATTTAAATTCTTTATTAAACAAATTTGATTTTGTTTATAATAACAGTAAACTTCTGAGTGTCTTTGCCTTATGCAGAAGACTTTATTTTTAGTTTAAGCCAAATGTAATTGTGGAATTCTGTGGTTAAAAAGTAGTTATGTAAAGATAGTTACAGTTATTTGTATACTCATTATTTGCCATTTGTACAGATGACATAGTGTGGACGGTATCTTAATTGTTCATTCTTTTTCACTTTGAAAAAGTTTGCAAACATTGAGTTTGGGTATTTTGCAGTTTAAGCAACCCATTGGTAGTTTCATAAGTTATTGGAACCAAAATATTTATCATCTGGTAGTTCATTCTCTGATAAACCTTCCTGCTCTTAAGTAGGCTTGATCTTAGATGCTATAGTCCATCTTAGATGATATAGGTCCATATTTTCCAGTTTTACAGGATATACTAGAATTTGGACTCTATTGACATAGGTTTAGGGAACTCACTGTTACTCCCACACCGTAATGAAGCATCAGAGAAGAAACTATAATCTTTTTTTTAGTGGAAGGAGTAAATACGTTGACAAAACCACAGGTTCCTTTACATATTGAAGAAGCAGCTTGTAGCTTGTCATTCCAGTTTCAAAGTAGTATAACCATGAAGTATTTATTTTTTTAATGTGTCTTCTCCCCCATTTCTCTCCTGTTTTCCAGTTTCATAACTTCATCTCCTTGGTCAACAGTTTTACCTAAATGTTCCATAGGCAGCTTTGGTCATTCCATTTTCCCCCAAAGCTACCTTTCCTCCTAAATTCCTTATTTCTGTAGAGGATATCATCATTCTTCTAGTAACTCAAGACATCCTTGACTTCTGACTCATTACCTTTATTTTATCAGTTGCCAAATTTTGTTGATTCTACCTCTGCAACATTCCTCACATTTGTCTCCATTTCACACCCTAATCACCCCGATTCAAGCCCACTTTATATCTTCCTTGAACTACTGTAGTAATCTTCTGATTGGTCTTTCCACACCTAGCCTTTTTCTTTTCCAATTCATCCTTCAACACAGCTGTCAGATTAATATTTCTAAATCATAGTTCTGACCATATCATTATCTTCATTAAGAAGCTTCGGTGGCATCCTCTTGCCTGGAAGATGAAATACAAATTCTTCTTTTGGGCATTTAAAAGTCTTTACAAGCTGATTCTAACTTCCTTCCAGACTGACTGTATGTTCTTCCCCATTATGCACTCTTTGTTCTCACTGATCAGGCTTATTTACTAAAGTTCCCAGTATATGATATTGTGTTAATGACATTGTGTTACACATTTATGCCTTTACACAAGCTGTGTCTCATGCTTAAAATGCTCTCTCTCTTTACCTCTGCCTTTTAGAATTCTATCCTTTATTCAAGATTTAGCCCAACTGCTTCCTGTTGCATGAGATCTTTCTTGTTTTTCTCAGTTTTTAGTGCCTCCCTCTTCCTACTACTTTGTATCTATTTTGTATTTACTTTTTTTGGTGTCCTTGTAATTTCCCCCATTAGACTGTCAGCCCCTGGAGGGACTTTCATATTTGTATTTTTATATCCCAGCACCTAGACACTTAATAAATAAATGCTTGTTGAAGTGAATTTCAGGTTCTGAAACCCCTATTGTTAAGCTCCATTCCTTCAGGGAGAAAGGATTATGATTCTTTCCTGTGTTGTGACCAATACCAAGTTTAGGGTGTATGTTCCATGAGTGTTTATATTCATCAAAGGTGATAATCATTGAAATAGCTGAACACAGAACTGGGGAGAACCACTGGAGGGAGATTCTCCAGGATCCAGCTTGGTATTAAAGAACTGCCTTTCTTTTCTCTTAAGTCTGTAAGTCATTTTAACACTAGTAATCAGGAATTAAATGTACATAAAACACTAAGACTTTTTTTTCAAGGACACTTTTAGTTCTTTGGGGTGTTGTGTAAATTGAGCATTCTTGGTGTCCCTTATAATATCCTTTTATGAATTGAATAACCTGATCATACTTCATACCAAATAAACATAATTTGAATATAATAACACTCAACATATATTGTATTGGACGTAACTTAATCTTTTTTCTTTAATTTAAAAGGTAGTTTGGAAACTTTATGCCTTATGCACTTGTTCTGGATGTAGAATGTATTGGAGGTAAGATTGAATCTCTTCTCGTCTCTGTCTTACCTTGGAAGCTGGTTGGTTTTTTGGTCATTCTTAACTTGACAAATAAGCGTGATCATCCTCATTTACAAGAAACCAGAAAAATCAGATTTTAGATGAAACCACATATCTTTAGTTGATGAGCAGCCTCTTTCCATGTCTTTGATACAACAAAAAGACTTGCTATAAATATTTTTGTGCATATGGGCCTTTTACCTCTTTAATACTTTTGGACCCTATGCCTACTAGTGGTATTGCTGGATCAAATGGTTTTCAAGTTGGTGCCTTTTTGGGTGTAGTTGCATATTCCTTTCCAGAGTGGTTGGGTCAAATCACATGTTCATCAGCAGTGTATTTGTCTTTTTTTAAATTTATTTTAATATTTATTTATTTATTTTTAGTTTTCAACATTCATTTCCACAAAATTTTGAGTTCCAAATTTTCTCCCCATCTCTGCCCTCCCTCCACCCCATAATGCCTTGCATTCTGATTACCCCTTCCCTCATTATGCCCTGCCTTCTATCACACCCCACCCTTCCCTTATCCCCATCTTCTCTCTTGTCTTATAGGGCAAGATAAATTTCTATACCCCGTTACCTGTATTTCTTATTTCCCAGTTGTATGCAAAAAGAATTCTAAACAATTCTCTCAATTCATTGCTAATACTTTGAATTTCAGTCTCTTTCCCTTCCTCCTTCCTTTCCCATCCCCACTAAGAAGGCAAGCAATTCAATATAGGCTATATATGTGTAGTTTTGCAAAAGACTTACATAATAGTCATGTTGTGTGAGACAAACTACATTTCCCTCCATCCTATCCTTCCCGCCATTTATTCTGTTCTTTCATTCGACTTTGTCCCTCCCCAAAAGGGTTTACTTCTGATTACTCCCTTTTCCCATTTACCCTCCCTTCTGTTATCCCCCTCACCCCACTTGTTCCCTTCTCCCCTACTTTCCTGTAATGTAAGATAGATTTTCATACCAAATTGAGTGAGCATGTTATTCCCTCCTTAAGCCAAATGTGATGAGAATAAGCTTCATTTTTTTCCTCTCTCACCTCTCCCCTTTTCTTCTCCACTGAAAAAGCTTTTATGAGAAATAATTTGCCCCATTCCATTTCTCCTTTTCTCCTCCCAATATATTCCTCTCTCACCCCTTAATTTTATTTTTTTAGATATCATCTGTTCTTATTCAATCAAACCTATGCTCTCTGTCTATGTGTGTGTGTGTGGGTCCGTGTGTCCACAGTGTATTTGTTTACCCATTCTTTCATACCCCCTTCAATGATTATAATTTTTTGATCATCTTTACTGATCTGATGGGTATGAGGTGGAAACTTAGAATTGTTTAAATTTGTGTTTTTACATTATTTGTGATTTGAATTTTCCATATGGTGGAGTTGCTTTTAAAAAATAAATATCTGCTGATTTTATTAACATACATTTATTTCTCATTTAATGTGGAAACTAAAATTTTTTTGCCACTCTGCTTCTTTTATTTTTTTGCACTTAATATTTTATTTTTCCAATTACTTGTAGGTAGTTTTCAGCATCCACTTTTATAAGATTTTTGAGTTACAAATTTTTCCCTTCCCTTTCCCCTCCCCAAGATGGCAGGCAGTCTTATATAGGTTATACATGTACAAATATATTAAACATATTTTGACATTAGTCTGTTGTGAAAGAAGAATAAGAACAAAAGCGAAAAACTATGAGAAAGAAAAAACAAAAAATAGTGAAAATAGTGTGTTTTGATCTTCATTCAGATTCCATTGTTCTTTCTCTGGATATGTATAGCATTTTCCATCGTGAATTAGAAACTAGAGTGTTAAAAAAGGCTTTTTTAATTTAGACTTGAATTTTTGGGGGTATAATATATAATAAAATGGAGTTACTGAATGTAGGATTTTCTGGTTCCCCTGCACTGGTGATTTAAAGTATTAATAGATAAGAGAATTTTATTTTGATCATATACATATATACATACATACCCATATTTCTAAGGCACCTATTGTCAGAATATTTTAATACTATTTAATAGTAAGATGGCATAATTTTAAAATACATTTTGTTTTGGTCTATTTTATATGATAAATGTATAAGAAAATAAAAGCAACTCAGATGTTCCAGAGCATGAAGAATCTTTCCCAAAATATTCTATGACAACTGATGCCTTAGAATATATATGTTCAGAACAAAATCTAGACCTTTTTCTTATTTATTGATGCTTTAAAGCCTAAATGTAGAGGGATTGTAAAATCCTATATACATATATCATATACCTTTATGTGTAATATATACCTTTAAGAAATATATGATTATCATGTTAATCATATGTACACACAAAAATTTTTTTTTGTGATATCCTTTGCTTGTTTGTATGCCTAAGTACTAATATTTATTGTAATCCTGTACTCTTATGAATATGTAGGCAACAAGCTGTATAGATATTTGCATCCCTAAAATGACAGAGCATGATATAATAGCTGTTATCATAATAATGTGTTGCTCTGTTAAAATATGAGCTTATGTCCATCTTTTGGAGGCAGTGTGTGGATTAGTGTAAAGCATTCATTGGACCAGGAGTTAGGAAACCTGAGTTCTTAGACTTGAGTCTGCCACTAACCAAGTAGCTTTTCAGTTTCTTCATCAATTAAATGCAAATGCTGGATTAGGTAATCACCTAGGCCCCTTCTAGATCTAATATTTTGTGATTTTAAATAACTCTTTGTGAAAAGTAAAATGTACTTAGAGGAAGACAATATGAATGGTGAAGAAGAGCCTCTAGTTTTTGCCAAGTCAGGATCAGTTTGAGCAACTGGGAATTTTTAAGAGATATTAAGAAAAGACTTGAGGGTGAATGTAACAATTTATGTAACAATCCCTTTAATTATTTGAAGGGTTATGGCATGGATTGTTATTCTTAGCCATAGAGAGCAGAACTAGGGCAAACAGAAATTGCAAAGAATCAAATTTAAACTTCATATAATGTAAACCTTTCTAACAATGAGAGTTGTCTAAAAGTGAAATAGGCTGGCAGCCGCAGTAGTTAGTAGGTTCTATTTCATTTGAAAATGTTGGTTGTGTGGTAGAGGAAATTCTTGTTTAAGTATGATTTAGAAAAGTGTGTACACTATATAGAATGGGTGTGTTTCTTCTAAAGGTTAAAATATATTGGTTCATGGTTTCTCAGTTATTAATATTTTCATTCTCTTTGTGTTTCATGCAGAGAGCTATTGTAATAGAATATTTTGAGGTTCAGGTGTTGGTACAGGTGATTAAAATAAGTTTTTTAAAGTGAATATTATACTAATAAATATAGGAATAAAATAATTTTATATATACTTACACCTATAGCATGTTTTAAAGTATTTAATTCTAGCCTTTGTTGAAACTCTGTGATTACGGGTTATGTCCAAAGTAAGGGCCTAGATTCAATAGAAAATTTTTCCTTTCTATCTTATACAAGTTTGTCCAAATACAAAAGCTTGACCTTAACTTTCATACATTTATTAATTCCAATTCATTCAGCTATTTCTTGAATATCTGCTGTGTGTATGATGTCTTGTTGATTTGGAACTTTATCTGGAGTTTTAGGCCTCAGTCTTATAGAAGGAATAGTACTTTCTGTTCTTATTGCCACCTTTGTGAACTGTTTAAAGGCTTGCTAAAAGAAAAAGCTGAGGGTAAGGGAGAGTTAGAAAAGGGAAGGAACTCCATTCAATTCTTTTAAATCAGAATTGTATATACTACCGTATCTAGAAAAGTTATGAGCTAGTAAAAAACCTTGATATGTAAGTGTGTAAATATTTAATTATTCATTTTCATATTTTATTTCCAGGTATCCTGCAGTTACCCATAGGAGTCGCCATGACCCCAGCTTTGAGAGAGGCTGGAATGAAGGGACATGGTATCCACTTGTCATCTTCTTTGTCTAGAACCATGGAGTCTGACACAGTACTTTGTATGGAAAATCCAGGAACTGTTGAAGAACAACTCAAGGGAGACTCCATCACACAGATTAATTGCTCAATGCTGGGGTTTCCAACTCCTGAACCTGGCCTTAATACTAACTTTGTGAATTTAAAACACTTTGGCTCTCCTCAGCCTTCAAAACATTATCAGACAGTCTTTCTAATGAGTTCTAATTCTTCATTAAACATATATAGTGAAAATTATAAACAAAAGAAGTTAGGGGACCCTAATAGCAATAAGCTAAAAAATGTGCTGAGGAATGGCACCAGCATTAGACTCAGTAGAATTTGTCCTCCTAATTCTGAAGATGTCATCAAACAGGAACCTTCATCAGAGACCACAAGTCAGTGTATGGCTGATTTGCCAAGTGTTTTGCATTCTAACATAACCAAAGCCAGCAGTGTGGAAAATGTAGAGCTTCAAAATTGTAAATGGTACCAAAAGAATGGTCTTTTGGATAAAACTTCTGATGTTGAGAGTAAAAAGAGTGTTTTGCAGTGTGCTCAAAAGAAAGCTTGGCCTGGGCACACAAGTGTACTTATTAGCACCCCTGCCACTGAGAAAGAAGAAGAAGTTAATGCTCGTTTACTTCATTGTGTAAGCAAACAAAAAATTCTCCTTAGCCAGGCCAAAAGAACTCAAAAACACTTGCAGATGCTACTGGCAAAACATGTTGTTAAACACTGTGGTCAACAGATGAAATTCTCTGTGAAGCATCAGTCCCAAAAAATGAGGATCTTTCATGAACCTGCCAGAAATCTAGACAATAGTTTCCACAGATGCACTGAAATTAAACCTGAAGTCTGCTTATCTAATTCTGAGAATGATTTGTGGAAAGATACAAAGAATGGTTTTGCTAGGTGCACCATTGCAGAAATCCAGAAGTTTGCACTATCAGCTGCAGCGTTGTTGTCTCATGTGGAAGGGGGTTTAGACTCTGATGCAACTGACAGCAGCTCAGATGAAGATTTGGATGAGAAGCCCATTAGAAAAAGTGTGATGGTGTAAGTATGAAATTGTTAGATTTTTGGATATTTAGTAATTGTTTGATACCCAGCAGTGATACACATTAACTTCAATAATTAAGATATTATAGCAAATTTTTTTCTAAATTAGATCAGCATTTTTTTATCCTTTAGATGGTTAAAAAAAAAGTATGCCCTTGTATTTACATTGTCTAATTAGTAAAGTTTGGCTTGTGTATATAGTATTTGCCTTCTTATATTATTTAGCTTCTACTAATAGAAGAAAACAACCATTTGTTTTGGCAGTAATAAAAAACTATATGTAAGCAGATTTTTTTCACCCTTTTAGATAGTCATTTGTGTTTTAAGTTATCCAGGGTCTTAATCTTACCCCACATGTAATCCAATTTGACTATTTTATATCTTGACCTAGATGACTCACTATCAGGCTAAATTGTGGGCTTAGGTGATCCAGAATTTAGTGTACTTAAGGCTTTTCTTTCTGGTTTATGAAAATTAGCATATCAGCATTTTAACTAAAATCTTTGTATTACTCATTCTCTTCCTCTCCTGTCCTCTGACTTTCATCTCATTTTCTTTTTTCAACAAGATATAAGCATTTTTTTAAGTGTCTGCAATGTACCAGGCACTATATTAAACAGAAAAAAAACCAGTCCCTGCTCTTAAGAAACTCATATCTAATGAGGGGAGACAACACAAACAACTGCATACAAATGATTTTATATATATGTATGTATGTATATATATATATATATATATATATATATATATATATATATATATATATATATATATACACACGTATACATATATATAATATTTTTCCCACTTGCATGTAAAAATTTTTTTAACATTCATTTTTTAAAAATTTAGGGTTCCAAATTCTCTCCCTCCCCTCACCACTCCCTGAGACAGTAAGCAGTTTAATTTAGGTTATACATGTATAGTTGTGCAAGACATATTTCCATATTAGTCATGTTGCAAAAGAAAACGCAGGAACCCCCCCCCCCCCAACCAAAGCCAGTGAGAAAAATAAAGTGAAAAATAGTTTTAGTCTGCATTGAGACTCCATCAGTTCTTTCCATGGAAGTGGATAGCATTTTTCAACATGAGTCTTTTGGAATTGGCTTGAATCATTGTATTGCTGAGAATAGCTAAGTCATTCACAGTTGATCATTGTACAGTAATTGCTGTTACTGTGTACAGTGTTCTTTCTGGTTCTGCATACGTCACTCTGCATAAGTTCATGTATGTCTTTCCAGGTTTTTCTGGCATCATCCTGCTCATCTTTTCTTATAGTACAATAGTATTCCATCATATACCACATCTTGTTCAGCCAATCCCCAATTAATGGACATCCCCTCAATGTCCAATTATTTGCCACCACAAAAAGAGCTGCTATAAATATTTTTGTACAAATAGCTGCTTTTCCCCTTTAAAAAAAATCACATATTTCCACATTAGTTGTGTTGTAAAGAAGAATTAGAACTAAAGAGAAAAAACACAAGAAAGAAAAAAATAGTATACTTCAATTTGCATTCATACTCCATAATTCTTCCAATGGATGTGGATAATGTTTTTCATCGTGAGTCTTTTGGAATTATCTTAGATCCTGGCATTGCTGAGAAGAGCTAAGTCTATCAAATTTGGTCATTGCACAAATGTTGCTGTTACTGTGTACAGTGTTTCCTTGTTCTCTTCACTTAGCATCAGTTCGTGTAAATCTTTCCAGGTTTTTCTAAAGTCCACCATGCTCATCATTTCTTATGGAAAAGTAGTATCCATTATATTCATATATCATATCATTTTCCCTTTTAAAATTTTTTTCTTTAGGATGTGGTATTACTAAATATGCCCTTTGGGTATTGTTTCAAATTATTCTCTAAAATGGTTGGATCAGTTCACAACTCCACCAACAGTGTATTAGTGTCTCAGTTTTCTCACATTCCAACGTTTATCTTTTTCCTTTTCTGTCATATTAAACAGTTTGATAGGTGTGAGGTGGTACTTCAGAGTTGTTCAGTTTGCATTTCTCCAATCAATAGTGATTGTGGGCATTTTTTCATATGACTGTGGATAGCTTTGATTTCATTATCTGAAAACTGCCTATTCATATCCTTTGATCATTTATCAATTTAAGAATGGCTTGTATTTTTATAAATTTTTCTTTATTTTCTTTTTCATTTTTAACACAGTTCATATATACAACAATTCCAACTTTTGGTCAGGTGATACTTCTTTTTAAAGCTTTTACAATATAGACCACAAAAGAATTTCTTTTTAGACATTAACCAACTGAGACACAAATAATATTTATGTATGCTAACTTCACAAGCCCTTGACCTAATTGTATCCACTGTATTATTAAGAACTTTTTGTTGTTGGTCTAAAGTTCTAAGCCTAATAGCTTAATTTTAAAATGAACCTTGGATGTTCCCCTACCAACAATCTATAATTTAATAGATCTGGTACTAAGCTTACAAACCTTTTGACTATAGGAAATTGCCTCTAAGAGTGGGGACATTACAGGGAACCAATATCTCCCCAACTTCGTGTCAGTTCCATGTAGGAGTAGATTGTCAGTTTGCATTCAGTCAGGCTTAAAGTTTGCCAGGTGTCAGTGGGGAAATCGAGGCAGCTAAGTCCTACCTCAGCCCAGGCTGAACAGCCACTCTCCCACCTTTCCCATGAGATCACCTTTTGCAGTTCATACCAGCATCTCACAGGCTTATCAGCATCATAGATTGGAGGCTCAGACCGCCATTCTTGCTGTCCATACCTGGAGTTAGACTCAGAAGAACAGTCACTTAATAGTCCCATAGCATCTTAAAATAGCAAGTTCCAAAAACCAGGTTTCAAATATGATTATAGTTTCACTTTGGCTAAGGAACATCTTTTGAGGAAGTCTTAAGTGGCTTACATGCCTTTTTATACATGTTCTAATAAACCTTAACTTTTCTATCAATGCCAAATATTGTTTTTTGTGTGGATATCATCTCTTCTGATTCAAAAAATCCTGTACTCTCTCTGTGTGTGTGTGTGTGTGTGTGTGTGTGTGTGTGTGTGTGTGTGTACAATCCCTCCACCTACCTTTCAAATACTGAGGAAAGATTCAAGAGTTATAAATATTTTCTTTCCATATAGGAATGTAAGCAGTTCAGCTTTAGAAAGTCTTTTATGATTTTGCTTTTCTGTTTACCTTTTTATGCTTCTCTTGATTCTTGTGTTGGGAGGTCAAATTTTCTATACAGTTCTGGTCTTTTCGTCAATGTGAATGCTTCAAAGTCCTCTATATCGTTGAATGATCATTTATTCCCTTGAGGTATTATACTCAGTTTTGCTGGGTAGGAGATTCTTGGTTTTAATCCCAGTTCATTTGATTTTGGGAATATCCTATTCCAAGCCCTTCGATACCTTAATGTTGAAGCTGCCAGATCCTGTGTTATCCTGATTATATTTCCACAATACTAGAATTGTTTCTTTCTAGCTGCTTGCAGTATTTTTTCCTTGATCTGGTAACTTAGAAATTTGGCTACAATATTATTAGGAGTTTTTCTCTTTGGGTCTTCTTTCAGGAGGTGATTGGTGGATTCTTTCAATGTTTATTTTGCCCTCTGGTTCTAGAATATCAGGGCAGTTTTCCTTGATAATTTCATGGAAGATAATGTCTAGGCTCTTTTTTTGATCATGGCTTTCTGGTAGTCCCATAATTTTAAAAAATTGTCTCTCCTGGATCTATTTTCCAGGTCAGTTGTTTTTCCAATGAGTTGTTTCACATTATCTTCTATTTTTTCAAACTTGGTTTTGTTTTTTTACTGCTTAGTTTATCTCATAGTCATTCATTTCCCCTAACTCAATTCTCTCTTTCAATGAGCTGTTTTGTTCAGTGAGATTTTGAACCTTCTCCTCCATTTGGCTAATTCTGCTTTTTATTTTTTGTTAAATACATTTATTTATTTAACTTTTTACATTCATTTTCACAAAATTTTGGGTTCCAAATTTTCTCCCCATTTGTCCGCTCCCCCCTCCCCAGTACACTGAGCATTCTAATTTCCCCTATCACCAATCTGCCCTCTCTTCTTTCATCCCTTTCTTCCCTTACACCATCTTTTCTTTTGTCCTGTAGGGCCAGATAACTTTCTATTCCCCATTACCTGTATTTCTTATTTCCCAGTAGCAGGAACAATATGCAGCAGTTGTTCCTTAAACTTTGAGTTCCAACTTCTCCCCATTCCTCCCTCCCCACCCATTCCCTTGGGAAGGCAGGCAATTGAATATAGGCCATATCTGTGTAGTTTTGCAAATGACTTCCATAATAGTTGTGTTGTGTAAGACTGACTATATTTCCCTGCATCCTATCCTGCCCCCCATTAATTCTATTCTCTCCTTTGATCCTGTCCCTCCCCAAGTGTTGACTTTAAATTGCTCTCTTCTCCCAGTGCCCTCCCTTCCATCATCCCCCCTACCCTGCTTATCCCCATCTCCCCCACTTTCCTGTATTGTAAGATAGGTTTTCATACCAAAATGAGTGTGCATTTTATTCCTTCCTTGGTCAAATGTGATGAGAGTAAACTTCATGTTTTTCTCTCACCTCCCCTCTTTTCCCCTCCACTAAAAAGTCTCCTGCCTGCCTCTTCTGTGAGAGATAATTTGCCCAATTCCATTTCTCCCTCTCTCCTTCCAATACATTTCTCTCTCACCATTTACCTTGATTTCTTTTAAGATATGATCCCTTCCTACTCAATTCACTCTGTGCTCTCTGTCTCTGTGTGTGTGTGCATGTG
>CM053771.1:484154672-484168502 GCA_028658325.1 Potorous gilbertii | reverse complement strand
CTTGATTTTCAAAATCCTTTTTGAGCTCTTCCGTGGCCTGAGCCCATTGGATATCTATTTCAGATGTTTGGGATACAGAGGCCTTGACTCCTATGTCTTTACCTGATGGTAAGCATTGTTCCTTCTCCTCAGAAAGGAAAGGAGCTAACATCTGTTCACCAAGAAGGTAACTTTCTATGGTCTTATTTTTTTTTCCCTTTTGTGGGCATTTTCCCAGCCAGTTTTTTGACTTCTGAGATTCCTCTCTACCCCTGCCCAGATCCTCCCAGCTAGTGCTTGGGGTCTGAGATTCAGATGCTGCTCCCCAGCCTCAGGGCTTTCAGCAGCAGGCTGGCTGCTATTCAGGGTAAGATTAAATCAGGTTCTCAGGTGGGGGCAGGGCAGCCTCCCAGGCTCAGTTCCCTCAGGGAATTTATGCAGAGACCTTCAGTAATGGATCTGAGGGTCCTGTCTGCTCCTAGAGCCTGTGGCCACCCGCTGCCTCTGCTGCTGCCTCCCGAGGGGGCCTGAGTTATGGAGACACCCCACTCCCCTTTCAGCCAGCCTAGAAGTCTCTCTCACTGATCTGCAGCGCCTGTGGGTGGAGGGACCCCTGTGGCCACCGGAGATTCCATCCCTGAAACCTGCTCAGATCTGTTCCTCCCTGGGGCTGCACGGCAAGGTAGGGCTGGGTTCTGCTCTGGTCCCATGTGCTATGGACCTTTGGTGAGGGTTTTTCAGGTCTTTCTGGAATAGAAATCTCCTACACTCTTGTTCTGTGGCTTCCATCGCTCCAGAATTTGTTAGGAGTTCTTCTTTACAGATAATTTATAGGCTGTGTTTTCGGAGCTAACATAAGTGTGTCTTTCTACTCCTCCATCTTGGCTCCTCCCCCTCTAATTCTGCTTTTTAAAGCCTCCTTTCCCTCATTGGCTTTTTGGACCTCTTTTTCCAATTGAGTTAGCCTCTTTTTAAAGGTGTTATTTTCATCACCATTTTTTTGGTTCTCCTTTAGTAAGCTAACTCGCTTTTCAAGCTCTTCTATTGCCTGAGCCTAGTTTAAGTTTCCTTTGGAGGCCCTGGAGGCAGGAGGCTTGACTTCCTGCCAGCTTGGCAGATTCAGATTCAGATGAGGTACTCCAATCCCCCAGGGGCTTTAGGTGGGAGCAGGGCTGCTATTCAGTGTGAGATTAAGATCAGCTGCTCAGGTGGGGGCAGTTCCCTCAGGGGCTTTCCAATGAGGACTTCAACAATGGATGTGGGCTGCTGCCTGCCTTGGGAAACCTTGTCTGCTGCTGCCTCTACTGCTGCCACCTGAGGAGCCCTGAGTTATCAGTACACCCTGCTCCCTTCTTGGCCAGACAAAAATCCCTGTTACTGACCTTTAGCTCCTGTGGGTTGAGGGATCTGCGCTACCTCTGGAGATTCTGTCCCTGAAGCCTGCTCGGTTCTGCTCCTCCCAGTGCCATGTGGCCAAGACTGGGCTGGGCTCTGTTATGCATTGGGTGTGACAGACCTTTGCCATGGGTCTTTCAGGTCACTCTGGGCTAGAAATCTCCTCTGCTCCATTGTTCTGTGGCTTCTGCTGCTCTAGAATTTGTTGAGACTTCTTCTTTACAGGTATTTTATGGGCTGTGGGGGAAGAGATAGTGTATGTACGTCTTTCTACTCCGCCATCTTGGCTCCATCTTCCGTATTTTTATAAATTTTACAGTTCTTAGTATGTTTGAGAAATACGACCTTTATCAGAGATATTTGCTGTTATGATTTTTTTCTGCTTTCCTTCTGATCTTGGTTACATTGATTTTGTTTGTGAAAAAGGTCATAATTTGTATATAGTGAAAGTTATTCGTTTTACATCTCCCAATGCCTCTATTTCTTGTTTGGCCATAAAATTCTTCCTTTGTCCATACATCTGACAGTTAAGCCATTCCATGCTCTCCTAATTTGCCCATGTTATCACCCTTTATGTCTAAATATTGTACCCATTTTTACATTATCTCGGTATGCTGTGTGATCTGTTGACCTATATCTGGTTTCTGCCAAACTGTTTTCCAGTTTTCCCAGTGGTTTTTCTCAAATTATGAGTTCTTATACCAAAAGTTTGGAGCTTTCAGTTTATCAGACACTGGATTACTGTGGTCATTTACTACTATATATTGTGTACCTAATCTATTTCACTGATCTGCCAATCTATTTCACTGATCCGCCCATCTATTTCTTAGGCAGTGTCAGTTTGTTTTGATGAATTATTGCTTTATAATACAGTTTGAAATCTGGTAGGGTTAGCCCACCTTCCTTCATATTTTCCCCCATTAATTCCCATGATATTCTTGACTTTTTGTTCTCCTAGATAATTTTATTATTATTTTTTTCAAACCCTATGCAATAATTTTTGGTAGTTTAATTGGTATGACACTGAATAAGTAAATTAATTTAGGTAGAATTGTTATTTTTATTATATTGGCTCAACCTATCAATGAGTTATATTTTTCCAGTTCTTTGAATCAGACTTTATTTGTGTGAAAAGTGTTTTTTAATTGTGCTCATATAGTTCTGGGTTTGTCTTGGCAGGTAGACTGCTAAGTATTTTGTATGGTCTATGGTTATTTTAAATGGAATTTCTCTTTCTCTTGTTGGTGGATTATGTTGGTAATATATGGAAATGTTGATAATCTATGTGGGTTTTTTATATATCCAACAACTTTGCTAAAGTTGTTAATTATTTCAACTAGTTTTTTAATTGATTAGAATTTCTAAGTATACAATCCTGTTTGCAAAGAGTGATAATTTTGTTTCCTCATTGTCTAATTCCTTCAGTATTTTTTCTTTTATTGCTATAACAAGTATTTCTAGTACAACATTGAATAATAGTGGTGACAATGGGTATCCTTAGAGATACTACTTGTCATTTTAAGGAAACTCCATGTATTCCTATGCTTTCTAGTGCTTTTAGTAGGAATGGGTGCTGTACTTTGTCAAAAACGTTTTCTACCCCTTATGATATAGTCATATGATTTCTGTTGGTTTGTTATTGATATGGTCACTTATACTGATAGTTTTTCTAATATTCAACCTGTCCTGCATTCCTGGTAGAAATCTCACCTAGTCATAGTGTATGATCCTTGTGATATATTTCTGTAATCTCCCTGCTAGTTTTTATTTAAAATTTTTACATCAATATTCATTAGAGAAATTGGATTATAATTCTTCTCTGTTTTGACTCTTCCTTGTTTAGGCATCATCAGCGCTGTATTAATATCAAAAAAGGAATTTTGTAAGACTCCTCTGTTTTGGATCTTCTGTTTAGGTATCAGCACTGTATTATAAAATGAATTTTGTAGAACTCCTTCTTTGCCTAGTTTCCCAAATAGTTTGTATAGTATTGGAATTAATTGTTCTTTAAATGTTCGGTATAATTCACTTATGAATCCATCTGGCCCTGGGGATTTTTTTCTTAGGGAGTTCATTGATGGCTTAATTTAATTTCTTTTTTCTAAGATTTGGCTATTTAAGTATTCTATTTCCTCTTCTGTTTATCTAAACAGTTTATATTTTTGTAGATATTCAATTGATTTTGCTTTGATTGTCAGATTTATTGACATCTAATTGAACAGTCATAGATTAAGTTCTTTGATTGATTCCTCCCCCATCCTGGTTTACTTAAGTCTTTAGTCTTTGCTATAAAAAAAAAAAAGGGGGTCCCTGGCCCTGATCTTGTATACCAGTTTTCAAGTTGACTGGTTGAAAAAGGAAATGTACTCATATTGCTCTTTTAACTTTGTCACGTTTTCATTTAACAAACATTTGTTAAGTTCCTACTACTTGTATTAAGTACTGGGAGAAATGTAAGTTAAGTTGCATGTTTCTTGTTTTCTTTAAATGTATTTTAAATGCTGCATTTTAAAATCCATAGAATTTTGGCATTTTTTTTGAATATAAATTCTTTGAGGGCAAGGGTTGTTTGAGGTTCGCATTTTGTGTCATTAACCTCTAACATAACGTATTGCCTACCATAGATAATTAACAAATATTTATTGAATTGAATCTATAATTCAGTTTAACAGAGAACTTAGTAACCAAGAGTAGAAGGTCAAACATGATTGAGAATCGTGAAATTTTTAGGGTTTTGTGGGTTTCATATGTGGACCACAAATTATCATCTGAACATACCTTTTTTCGGATGACGTAGAACAGTGCTATTTTTTGCTCTGGTCCAGACTTCCCTGTGGTTGTGCTAACATTCTCTAGTATCAGGAATTCTAGAGCTGGAAGAGACCTTAGAGATGAAGTTGTTCACAACTAATAAGGATATTGAAGCTCTTAGAAGGGAGTTGAGTTGCCAGAAGCCACAGAAGGTGGTAAATACCAGAGTGTGAGTTTCATGTAGCTCTTCTAGCTCGAGATTGAAGAGTCTTTTCCATCATACTCTATGTAATTGCAGTGCAATTCATGTCTTATCTGGAATAATGTGGTTATACCAGAAAGAAGTAACAAGTGGGCCCAGAAGATTTGCTGGTTTGGTATGGGGAGAGGGATAGATTTGGAAATGAAGATGATATAAAAACAAAAACTATCAATAAAAAGGTTTAAAGCTCACAAAGGAAACCAAATAAAAGGCTTTGGCATGTAAGGAAGAAGGGTTGTATGCTCTGGCTTGCAAAGAATTCTTAGATTCTAGAATTTCAAAGTGTATTCCTTAGATAAGCTCTGAGATCATATTAAATTAGGATTTGGCAATCTTCCTTAAATATATTTGAATAGTGTCATGTTGGAGAAGAATTTTAATAGTTGTATACATGTGTCTACATGACATTCTCAAGTAGAACCTTTCTCTTTCAGTATTAATTGTAAATTAACAATTTCATGCCATTTTTGTATTCATATAGAACTAAAAGTTTATATTAAACTTAGTTCCTAAAATATGTACATATAGTTATTATTGAGTCTTTTAAAATTATACATCCTAAAATCAAAGTATGGTAAAATCCTGGCTACCATGCATCCAGTATTTTTGGAATCCTAAGAGGCTGCTGGGGGATGTCATACTACACAAAATGTAGGGCCTGGAGTCAGCAAATATGGTCTCAGACACTTAACTGTGTGACCCAAGGCAAGTCATTTGACTTCTCTTTGCCTCAGTTTCTCCAATTTTAAAATGGCACCTACCTTTTAGGATTGTTGTGAGAATTAAATGAGACATTTGTCAGAGAATGCTCAGAATGTTGCCTAGCACATGGTGGTGCTATATAAATGCTTATTCCCTTTGAATCCTCAAGGATATGAAAGAACTAAAGTAGAACAAATATATTTAACAATAAAACATTCTGAGTAGTAAGCAATAGTAAAACATCCAAGAAGGGTAGAAAGACCCAATGTTTATACATAATTCTGATGCATTGGTTTGTAAATAAGGTTTGTATTGGTTCATTGGTGAAATACTTTATTTTAATTTAAATTTTAAAAAATTTTGAAGTTAAATACAAAAAGACCAAAAAGCTTTTCCAGGTACACAGCACAATACAAAAAGAGGATTCAGTATGAAACATGAATCTCCATTTCACACTGTTTACTTTTTTGGAAAACATGTGATAAGTGCTACATATTTTTTCAAAACTACCCTGCTTTTATATGTTTCTTTCTGAGTTTTCTTTTGTTTTCTGCTGTGTACTTTTTATTTTTTCTCCCTCCTTCCTCACCCCATACTAGAGAAGACTATCATTTGACACAGATCTGTATTTTTATATATATATGTAAAACTGTACTGTTCATGATTCCATTTATTAGTTCTTTCTTTGCAGATACCATCTTCTTTCAAAGGTCCTTTGAAGTTGATTAGAATATTTATAATATTCAGAATAACTTAGCCATTCACAGTTACTGTTCTTTGAAGAATATTGCTGTTACTCTCTACAATATTTTCTTAATTCTGCTCATTTCATACTTCATTATTTCATGTTTTTTCTGAAAATCAACTAGCTCATCATTTCTTATACCATGGTAATATTCCATCACAATCATATACTACTACTGGTTTAGCTACTCCTAATTCATGGGCATCCCCTCAATTTCCAGTTCTTTGCCATCACAAAAAGAGCTGCTATAAATATTTTTTTCCTGGAAAACTTTTTTTTTTGTAGGTGGAGTGGGATAGTTAGACATAGTTTAGATGGGATTCCAATTTTGCTGGCAACATCTAAAGCATCATAGTCTAGAACAAGTCAGAAATAGGCCTTCTTTTCTTCATTAGACTGAATCAGTGTGTTGACTTTGGCCATGTCGATGTCAGAGAGCTTCTTTACTGCCTCCTTTAATGTTTGCTGGCCTTGATGTCCACAATGAAGACTAGTTGTTGTCCTCACGGTCTTCTTCGTAGCAGACTCAGTGGTCAAGGGAAACTTGATGGCATAGTGATCCACCTTAATTCATCGAGGGGCACTTTTCTGAGGGTATTTGGGATGCCTCCAGATTCTTATTGTCTTGGGTTGCCAGAAAGTGGGGGATCTTTGGATCTTCGTTGAAGGGGCAAGGGACATTCTTACTTTATTTTCTAACAGCTAAATTAATGTAAGATAAATAGAAGCAAAAGAGCTGTAAGATGATCCTTTGTGTTAGTGATGCAGAGAAAATGCTTTGGTTATGACTGGAAAATTACAGAATGCTGATAATGACGGTGAAGATTAAGTTACTTTTCTGGAAAATGAGAAAAATCTCTTGAAAAAGGTGACTTTGGCTTTTAAATAACTCAGTAATTTTTCAAAAATACTGGAGGTCATATAACTGTGTTGCTTTTATTGCACTGCATTGAAAAAGAAGCAAATGACAAAACCTAACAGGACCTCAGAAACATTTTTAGTTAATACTGATTATAGTGAGCACCTCAGTAGTATCCACTATATTCTACTCACTGTCCTTAATGCCTTACGTCCAGCATTATCCACTGTGCCTCTTAGCTTTCCATTTTCAAATAAACAAGGTCTAGGGGAACTCCTGGGGTTAACTCTTGATTTCCCCTTTTGTTTATAACTATATCTTTAATATAATAATAGTAGCTAGCATTTACATAGTGCTTTAAGGTTTACAAAGTGTTTTACATATAGCTTATTTGATTCTTACAACAATCCAGAGAGATGCTGTTATTATCTCATTTTATGGGTAAGGAAATGGAAATAGAGGTTAAGTGACTTGTTCAAGGTCACACTCAAGGTCACACAAGTGTCTGGAGTAGAATTTGAACTCAGATCTTCATAAGTCCAGATATAGCACTTGATTAATATGGCTGACTTATAGTGCAGTTTCCCTTTTTTAATTTTTTGATTAAATCTGTTTTTGCTTTAACTTTGAGGTCATGATTACTACCCCTGCTTTTTTTCTTTTCTTTACTAATTTATTTGTTCTCAGTTTTCTACAGTCACTTTCATAAATATTAGATTTTCTCCCCATCCCTAACCCCTCCCTCCCCAAGACTGCATGCAATTTTATATGAGTTCTACACATACATTCTCATTAAATACATTTTCACATTAGTCATGTTGCATGGAAGAATTAAAATGAATGGGAGAAACCATGAGAAAAACTCAAATAAAACACAACACAACACAAGAGAAAATATTCTACTTCATTCTGCATTCCAGTTCCATAGTTCTTTCTCCGGATATGGATGGCATTTTGCCTCGAGAATCCTCTAGGAATGTTTTAGGTTCTTGCATTGCTGTAAAGGGTTAAGTCTACCAGAAAAATTCCTTGCACACTATGGTTGTTACTGTGTACAGTATTCTCCTGGTTCTGCTCATTTCACTCACCATCAGTTCATATAAGTCCTTCCAGGGCTCTCTGAAGTCTTCCTGTTCATCATTTCTTATAGCACAAATAGTATTCCATTACATTCATATACCACAACTTGTTTAGCCATTCCCCAGTTGATGGTCATCCCCTCTATTTCCTGCATTTTTTTCCTGTAATAAATTCTACTCCTGATCTTTATTTTATGTTTGTGTATATCTTTTCTTATTCCTCCTGACTCCTCTACTTCCGCTGGCTGACTTGCCCTCCTTAACTTATCCTTGAAGGATCCCTCCCAATGATCTCCTTAAGGCATATGCCTACCAGTGAAATTTTTGAGGTCTAAGAGCTTGGATATTTTAGTCACTTTCTTTGCATAATTCCAAACTGCTTTCCAGAGTGACCAATTCAGAGCTCTACCAACTCTGCATAAGTGCGTCTATCACATTTTGTTTCTCACTCATTAGTTGGTATTCATCCAACATTTAGAATGGGCCCTTTTTAAGCCCAAGAATAGTTTCTGCCTTAAAAAAAAAAAAAACTCTATCATTTAGCACAGTATATGGCATATAGTAAATCCTTAATAAATGCTTATTTAATATTGCTTGATTGATTGATCATTCTTTTAAAAAAGTACTAAGCTAGGAATGTCCTCTTACTGAAAACTGGCATTTAGAGGGAGGCATCAACTATTAGTGACTCAAAATATTGCACATCCATATCTTAGTGGATCATCTAGTTCAAACCCCTCCCAATAGAGTAATCCTTAACATATTGTCATGTAGCCTTTTTATGACTATTTCTGCTGATAGCTTACTGCTTTGAAAAGCAACAAATTACATTTCTAGACATCCATGGATATTAGAAATTCTTCCATGTTTTGAACCCAAATCGTTGTTATATTGCTGCTTCTGATTAGATGAACAAGGTAAGAATAGTAATGGGAATTTGAAATGGAGCTGAAGGGCAAGAAGTACTGTATATTGTCCAAAACAGAGCAGGGTCAATGTCAGAAATCATAATGATGTGGTGAGTTAGCTATGAAATAAAGGATTGTTCTATGGTAGTTCTGCACCTTGGTAATCAACAAGACATCAACCCTGAGAAATAATTTTCTATGTTAAGTTTTATAAGTATTTGTGGTATATTTTTTTTATTAACATGTGCTATTAGCTCTGCCGTCCAGCTTCCTATGAATTCTTTTGGGCTTCCTGGTAACTCCTAACTTCATTGTTTTTTGTGACAAAGGCCTAAGATACCTTTCCTTGAGGCAAGAAAACTGGGGCCTCAGACTAAGACTTAGTGCTGTTTGCTTGTTTTTTAATTTCATTTTTATTTTCAGTTACAATTTTTTTCTGTCATTCCACTCTCTCCCTTTTCTGCTGAGAAGGCAAGAAATACAATAGCAGTTACACATATAAAGTCATGCAAAACATATTTTTATATTAGTCATGTGTGGGAGGGGGGAGAAAAATAAAGAGAAAAAAATATGCTTCAATTTTTACTCTTGAGTCCATTAGTTCATTCTCTGGAAGTAGGTAGCATTTTTATCATCAGTCATTTGGAATTGTGGCAGATCATTGTTTTGATCAGTTACTAAGTTGTTCACAGTTGATTATCTTTGCAACATTATTTACTGTATACACTGTTTTTCTTGTTCTGTTCACTTTACTTTGCATCACTTCATAAAAGTTTTCTCAGGTTTTTCTGAAATCACCTCCCTTGTCATTTTTTATAACACAGTGGTATTCTGTTACACTCACATACCATAACTTGTTCAGCCATTCCCCAGGTGATGGGTATCTCCTCAGTTTTCCAGGTCTTCATCTTCACAACTGCAAAAGAGCTTCTATCTATCTATCTATCTATTTATATTTATGTAGGAGTCCTTTTCCTTTTTACTTTGGATCTCTTTGGGGGTGTAGACATAGTATGCAGAGTTTTATAATCCTTTGAACATAGTTTTAAGTTGTTTTCCTGAATGGTTGGATTAGTTCACAGCTCCACCAACAGTTACTTGGTGTGCATATTTTCACATATTCCCTCTGGCATTTGTCACTTTCATTTTCTGTCATTTCACACAATCTGATGGAAATGAGATACTTCAGAGTTTTTTAAATGTGCATTTCTCTAATTTTAGTGATTTAGAGCATTTTAATATGACTATAGAAAGCTTTTCTTTCTTTCTGTTCATAGGCTTTCACCTTTTGTCAATTAGAAAATGGCTATTTTTATAAAGTTGAGTCATTTCCCTGTACATTTGAGAAATGAGACTTTTATCAGAGAACCTTGATATAGTTTCCCTCCTGAGTTTCTTGCTTTTCTTTTAATTTTGGCTTGGTTTTATTTGAGCAAAAACTTTGAAATTTTATGTCAATCAATATTATCTATTTTGTTTTCTCTAAACCTCTCTACTTCTTATTGTTCATAAACTCTTTTCCTATCCATAGATCTGACAGGTAATTTCTTCCATGCTACACTTATTTGCTTATGATAGCAATCTTCATGTTGAAATCATGTATTCATTTTGAGTTTATCTTGTTATATAGTGTAAGATGCTATCTTTGCCTAGTTTCTGACATACTACTTTCCACTTTTCCTTGCAGTTTTTTTCACAAAGTAAGTAGCTGAGATCTTTGGGTTTATCAAACACTGGATTACTGTGCTCATTTGCTTCTGTACATTGTGTACCTAATCTATTCCTTCGATCAAACATTATGATGATTACCATTTTGCGGTATAGTTCAAGATCTGCTACTTATAGGCCCTTTCCCTTCACATTTTTATTTTCATTGGTTCTTGATATTCTTGACCTTTTGTTTTTCCACATGAATTTTGTCATTTTTTCTAGCTCTTTAAAGTAATCCTTAGATAGTTCAATTGGTTTAGCACTGAATAAGTAATTTATTAGTATTATCATTTTTATTATATTGGCTCAGCCTACTCATGAACAATTAATGTTTCTCCAGTTACTTAAATCTGTCTTTGTGGAAAAAGTACTTTGTAATTGTGTTCATATAGTTCCTGTGAGTGTCTTGAAGGTAGACTCCCAAATGGAATTTCTATTTCTATCTCTTCTTGCTGAGTTTTGTTGGTAATATATAGAAATACTGATGATTGGTATTGGTTTATTTTATATCCTGAAACTTTGCTAAAATTGTTCACTATTTTACTAGTTTTTTAGTTGACTCTCTGGGCTTCTCTAAGTATACTATCATATTCTCTACAAAAGGTGATAATTTTGTTTCTTTGTTGCCTGTGCTTATTTATTCAATTTCTTCTTATATTATTAGTATAACTGGCATTTCCATACAATATTGAATGATGGTGGAGATATTAGGTATTTTATTTAAAATTTTTGCATCAATACTCATTGGGGAAGTTAGTCTACAGTTTTCTTTTTTTTGTTTTTGCTCTCCCTGGTTTAAATATCAAAGCCATATTTGTGTCATAGAAGGAATTTAGTAGGACTCCTTCTTTGCCTATTTTTTTTCAAAGTTCATATAATGTTGGAATTAATTGTCCTTTAAATGTTTGGTAGTATTCACTTGTAAATCCATCTGGTCCTGGAGTTTTTTTCTTAGGGAACTCATTTATGTGTTATTCAGTTTCTTTTTCTCTACTAGTGTTATTGAAGTATTCAGAAATTTCCCCTTCTGTTCATCTGAACAGTTTATTTTTTTGTAAATATTCATCCATTTCATCTAGATTGTCAGTTTTATTGACACATAGTTGGACAAAATCGCTCCTAATAATTGCTTTAATTTTCTTTTCCATTGATTGTCCATTCACCCTTTTCATTTTTAATACTGTTAATTTATTTTTCTTCTTAAAAGAAAACAAATTGGCCAATAATTTTTCTATTTTGTTGTTTTTTCCCATACAATCAGCTTCAAGTTTTATTTTTATTTATTAGTTCAGTTTTTTAAAAATTCAATTTTATTAAGCTCTCCTTAGATTTTCAGGAGTTCCATTTTGGTTTTCAGTTTGTTTTTCTAGGGTTTTTTGGTTTTTGCTTGTCCTCTTGATGTACTCTTTCTCTTTTTTATTGATGTGTATAGAGATATAAATTTCCCTCCAAATTCTGCTTTGGCTACATTAAACAAATTTTGGTTTGTTATCTGTTGTCATCTTTCATGAAATTTCTATTTGTTCTTTGACCCACTCATTCTTCCTGCTTAGTCATCAATACATTTTCTTTTATCCTTATTTTCTTTGCATTTTCAGACTGAAACCTTCTTTTCTTTGAATGACACTGAATTAATAGCCACCCTCTCCACTATTGATTGTCCCTTTTCTCATAATGAATCATGGCAAGAGAAGCTGGTATTTTCTTTGTTCCCTCTGCCAACATTGCCCAACTGTCTTTTTCTTTGAGGTTCACTTCAGTCTTCTGTAATAGTTAGTCCAGATCCTTATTGCTGTTATAGCCTGAATTCCATGTCACTTTGTTTTCTTTCTCAAGGAATCTGGTAGTTGCCTTACAACCTTTCTTTCCATTCCAGTCTGTGTCCTCATACTTGAGGACTTCAGTATACTTATTGCTAGTCTCTCAGATCATCAGCCTTCTTTATTCCCATAATATATCCCCTCATTCTACCTCAGCTACCCACAATGATGATTTTAATTCTCACTACCATCCCTAATTGCCAGATGTGTGATTTTGAACTCTGAAATTTTACTCTATGATCCCAATTTCTTGTTTTTTCCATGCTCCTACCTTATGTTTCTCTTCCCCCATCTAGTCTTTGCATAAACCATAGCCACAAATTCTTCCATTCCCTACCTGTAGTATTACCTCTGCCTTCACCTTACTTTTCTTTCTTTCAAATTTTTACTCTGTAGTCATCTAGTTCAGCTATAAACTGTTTTCCACCCTTGATTCTCATCTTATCTACCACCATTCAGGTCTTGCTGGTCTTCAAATCTAAATCATTGTTATTGTCTTGTTTCTTTGCTCATATTCTGATGCCCCCGAAAATTCCTAGAGGAAGTCATTTCATTAGGTTGTCTGGCCACACTCCTAGCTGCAAATGCTTGTTATCTAGTCTCAATTGGGGCATCACTGATACAGACCAATGCTTTTATTTTTCCCTAAATGACCCTATCCCACTCTTTCCCCCAGTTACTCATACTTTTTCTCTTCAAGCCACTAGTATCTTCTCCATCAACCTATCTTTCAAGATGTTCTTGCATTTCTAGTTTAATGAGAAAAGAAGTCCATTCCTCATGAAATTACCTCTTTCCTAAACTGTAACTTAAAACCCTTTCACATCTCCCCCTATCCTATCCTTTACTCCTCTCTGAGGAAGACTCACAATTTCTTGTCAAAACCTGACAAGAACAAACACTCTAACTTTGTGCCCTCAATCCCCTCTCCTCTCATCTCCTTCAAGAGTTTGCCTCGTTGATAATTCCCCATGTCTTATCTTCAGTTTTCTTCTATCTACTGATCCTTTTCATCTTGCCTACAAACATGCTCAGATCTACCCAATCCTTTATAAAGCCTCATGTGGTTCCTTCAAACTATTGTTCTATTGTTCTTTTCCCTTTCACTGCCAACATCCTAGAAAGAATTATCTATATTCTCTCCCTTGCTACTTCCTTACTTCTTAATTCTTTAGAATTTGGTGCTTAACTCTATCACTAAAATTACTTTTTCACAGGTTAAGAATCATCTTCAAGCTACTAAATCCAGTGGTAATTTTTTAAATTCTCATCTTATTTGACTTTCTGAGGTATTTGGCAATATTGAGTTTACTTTTTTTGCTCCTGTGGGCTTCAAAACTACATATCCACCTTTAATCTCAGTTCTGAACTCCAGTCTTACATCATTAACTGTCTGCTGGGATTCTCTTGAATATGCAAATTTAGACATGTCCCAAGTAGAACTGATTATCTTTTCCTTTAAAATTTCCTCCAAGCTTTCTTATTTCTGTGAAAGGCACCACCATCCTCCTTATCACACAGATTTGCAACCTTGGAGTCACCATTAGCCTTCCCCTTCTCCCTAACCTCCTTATGCCGTTAGTTGCCAGGCTTTGTCTCTTTTGTTTGTACTGCATTTTT
>CM053771.1:484038037-484154572 GCA_028658325.1 Potorous gilbertii | reverse complement strand
CCCTTCCCTTCCCCCTTCCCTTCCCTTCCCTTCCCTTCCCTTCCCGACACTATACAAATTGGCTCCAGCCTACCTTTTGGGACTTGTTTCACATTCAGGCAAGAAATGATCAGGAACTGAATTTCAGTGATAACTGCATAAGCAGAGATTCTGTGATCCACATGTAACATCCCCAGTGTATTGTCATGAAACCTCTCCTTGAAGTCCTCCAAGTAATGCTACCTTTTGGTGCACCTTATTTCTCTATTTCACAGCTTTGATTCTGATGTATTATTTTCCTTTTGCATCAAGCCTAAATGTATCTCTTTGCAACTTTTACCCAGTGCTCTTAGTTGTTCCTGTGCACTGAGTCAAAGCAGAACAAGTCTAGTCCTTACGTATAACCCTTCAAATACTTGAAGACAGCTAACATGTCTCCTCTGAAGCTTCTGTTTGCCAGATTTCTCTCTCCAGTTCTTTCAAACAGTATCAAGGAAAAGGTTCTGGAAATCAAAAGAAATAGCTAGGGACTTAGCTTTGAGTGTGTGTGTGTGTGTGTGTTCATATACGTACATACATATGTACTTCCTCTTGTGGAAAGCATTTTCTGGTGCTTTTCCTGCATCTCTTACCCCGTTGTTTCTCCCTCCCTGCACAAATTATATTGAATTTACTTCAATGTATACATGTTGTGTTCCCCTAGTAAGATGTATACTCCTTGAGGGCAATGCCTTTTTTTCATCTTTGTCTCTGTAGCCCCAGTACAGTGCCTGACACATAGCAAGAGCTTAATAAATTATTTTCTTGTTGAATGTTGCAACAGGAAAAGCTAATGTGATCTTGGGCTACATCAAGAGGTGATTGTATAGGATTTGAGTGGTAATATTCCTACTGAATTTGATCTTGATTGATCCACATTTGAAGTACTGTGTGCAGTTTTGGGTGCCAAATTTTGCAGATGAAATTTATAGTCTTGATAGAATGATGGCCATTCTAACTGACATTTGTTGAAAGCAGTGGAATTATCCAAGATCAGAGAAGGCTTGAGATGGAACATAATAGTGGTCCTGAAATATTTTATGGACTTTTATGTGTAAGAGTAGTTTAATTTGTACTGTTTCGCTCCATAGGGTAGTTAGTAGTAGGAGCAATGGGCAGGCATTGCATTGCAGAGGAATGGATGTAATGATTATGAATGGACTGGCTCAGGAAAGCTGGTTTTCTCTCAGAGACTTTCAAAGGAGGGTTAAATGACATCTACTTGAGTATGCTGCATAAGTCAATTGTGTTCAATTATTGGTTAGATTGGATGGTCTCTCTAATCGATTCCAGCTCTGAGATTCTGTAATTCTGCTAAGTTCTACTTACTATCACTGCTCTAGTGAGACCACATGTACTTACCTTCCTCCATGCTGGGGTTGTTATAACCTGCTCTCAACAACCCAAGAGTTTTAGAGGTGAAAGGGACAAGTCAGTTTTGAATTTAAGATGTCTGCTTTTGTTAACAATTGAAAGCTAACTCCTTTATCCTGTTGTGACACATCTCTCCTCATTTCTGTCTGGAACTGAGTAGAAGGGCAATTTATTGTGACATCGTCCCCCATTCCAGAGCAATTACTGATGTGTCAGTTCATAATCACAATGTTCAAAGGATCACTGAGCATATAGAATCCTAACAGAGGAGGCATTTGAGCTAGGACTTAAACGCTGGGTAGGGAGGCAACTATGTGGCCCAGTGGATAGAGTGCTAGGTCTGGAATCAGGAAGACCTGAATTCAAATCCAGCCTCAGACACTCACTAGCTGTGTAACCCCGGATAAGTCACTTAACCTCTGTTTACCTTAATCTACTGGAGAAAGAAATGGCAAACTACTTCAGTATCTTTGCCAAAAAAAAAAAAAAACAAACAAACAAAAAAAAAACTGTACAGAGTCATGAAGAGCTCAACACGACTGAATTAAAAACAGGATTTCGACAGGTAGCATTAGAGGGATGTCATTCTAGATGTAGAGAATTGTGTGAGCTGTGGTGTGAATAGTCCAATTTGATTAGAACATGGTGGAATACACAAAGTGGAAGGGTGTAGCATAAATGAGAAATTAGCTTTGAGACTCTGTGAATGACCTTAGTTGTCATTCAGAGGTAGTTTTGTTTTCTTTTGGCAGTAAATGGGGAACCTTTGAAGGATTTTAAGCCTGGAATGATTCTTGGAAACAGTCAAACCTGTTCATTCTATTGATGAAGAATAGATGAGGAAAGTGAAGGGTATTAAAAGTGATGGGTTGATTTTTTAGTGGGGTGATTCTGAAAAAGTTTTTTTTTCTTTTCGTCGTTATCTAAAGTCTTTTTAAGCATTTAAAATCAGTTTAAGCATTTTATGTTTCCGTTACCATTGTACTCTAAGAAATCTTAAGATGTCAAATACATGTGGAAAAAGATGGAAACAAATTGAGATTCTTTATGTCTGCATTCATATGTTCAGTGAAGTCTCTGATGCATATAGACTGTATATCTACAGAATACTGAAGATCTGGATGAGAAATAGAGTTACTCATTTAGTCTACTTAATGATAATATCCAAATAATTGATAATTCTTATTTTTATCTATATGTACTGATATCACATAAATGTAGCTGAGGTCAGGGTTTTTAAACTTTGTTGTTTTGGGGGTTTCTTCTAGGAATGAAATAGGAAGTGACAGTTGACTGAGCATAGGGGTGAGGTATTCTGAATTGTTTCTCATGAAGGCCTAAGCACTGAAGAAAATGATTTCATGTTTGTACTTTCTCCATCCACCCTTTCCCTTAGATTGTATTATTTCTGCTAATAAGCATTACATTTCATTATTCTCTGAACCCCAGTGTCCTCATTTGTAAAATGAGTATGACAACATCAGTCCCTATTCCATGGCGTTGTTATGATATCGCATGGAGTGATGTATGTAAAGCAGCAAACCTTAAAATGCTATATAAACGCAAGGTGTGGTTGTTATTATTGATACTGTATACCTCAGCCAGTCTGAATACCATCTGGAGAATCCTTTCCCTAGAAGGAAATTTTCCTTTATTATGCACTTTCATTGATCTGTTTTCTTTTACACTTATTCGGGTCTATGTCTTATCCTTCTCATCAACACACTAATTAAATGTAAGGGACCATTATTTATATTTCTGTTTCTTTCAATGCCTGGCATAATTCTTTGTGAGAGAAGTGACCACTAAATAAACATTTGTAGAATTTTCAGTTGTGATTGAACAAACACTGAGAATGATAAAAATCATTTAATCCCAATTTAGTATTAAATATCAGCAGCATTAGTTATTTTCTATAGACGTTTATGCCAAATACGCAAGCATTTAATATTAGGAGCTAAGGATTAGGTATCCTTGACATTATAGGGATTTTATAAGAGTAACTCTAAATGAATAGTCTGCCTTTACACAATTAAACTTATTGTACATGTAAGATAGTGCAGGAATATGTAAGATAGTGTGAAATGATGATCTGTTCTTTTTAATCAATGGGAAATCAATAAATATTTATGGAATATTTGCTTTGGGGAGAGATGTGTCATGACAGGATAAAGGAGTTAGCTTTCTATTGTTAACAAAGGCAGACACTGTCTGGAACCATCAAGGATTTATCACTTTCGCTCACCCCCATGTCCAGATTGTTGCCAACATCTGTACAGTTCACTTTTGCGGTGTCTCTCAAATACACTTACTTCTTTCTGACACTGCCAGCACTCTAGTGTAGGCCACTATCACCTCGCACCTTGGTTATTGCAATAGCCCCCTGGTGCATCTGCCAGCCACAAATCTCTTCCATTCCAGTCTATCCTCCATTTAGCTGCCAAAATGATTTTCCTTAAGTGCTGGTGTGACCACCCCACTCAATAAACTATGGTGGCTCTCCATCACCTTCGGGGTCAAATACAAAATCATCTATTTGGCATACAAAGTCCTTCAAAACCTAACAACCTTCTCCAACTCACCCCCCACACTTCTTCAGTCTTCTTACGTCTCATACCCCGCCACATGCTCTTCAGTCTAATGACATTGGCTCCCTTGCTCTTCTGGGAACAAGTCATTCCATCTCTCAGCTCCAGGCATTTTTTCTGCCTCTGTATCTGAAATTTCCCCTCTAACTGAAATGCTCTCTTTCCTAATCTCTACCTCCCGCCCAGCTTCTCTGGCTTCTCTCAAGTCCTAGATAAAATCTAGACTTTTATGGGAAGTCTTTCCCAATACCTCTTAAGTCTAGTTATCTGAGAGTAGTAATAGTTGCTGCCCTCTGGGAACACAGTCTGCCAATTTAAACAGAAGCTGGATAATGATACTCTTCTGTTTCTTCTGCTTTACCTCTTCCTCCTCCTCTTCCATCTTCTTTCTTCCCTCCCTTCTCCTCCCTTTTCCTTCTTCATGTTTTTTTTTTCCAAAAGCTGGGACAATTTACTTTTGTCCTATGAAATTTTCCTTTTTGATATCTTGAAATATAGCTCTGGGAAAACAGGCTTTTAAAAACCTCATAGTGTTTTAAATGGAATTACTTGACCATACCTTTAAACCCAAATCATTCTGGTTTTCATTGAATGACCAATAATAGATCCAGCACAAACTTCTATGACTCATTATTTAGGTTTGATAATTTATAATGAATGTAAATAGCAATTGTTTTCTCTTCTGGCCAGAAACTCTTGAGAGTTTTCCCCTCTCTGAATTTAGAAAAGCCAAGGTTACCCATTGCATCCTGGGTGGCTGTCAGTTATTTACTTTTGTCTTATCTTTGGATTTCAATGACTTTGGTGGAGAGAACAAGGCTGACATCTTTGTACATTCTGCCTTACACAGATCCAATTCGTTTGCAAGTCAAGAGGTCCCACTGGTGGTGTCATTGGTCCTGTTTGAAAATGATGGGTGCATACCAAGTCAAGTACCTTCCCATATTAACTACTTTTTATCCTGTATGCAGCTTGTCTGTGCATATTTGTTTGCTTATTGTCTCCCCCATTAGATTGTGAGTTTCTCCAGGAAGAGGACTTTCTTTTACCTTTCTTTGTATCCCCAGCTCTTAGAACAGTATGTCCCCTCTCCATGTCTAGGATGAGGTTCTTTTTTCCCTCTGCTTCCCTCCTGATTTGGCTCAGGTGCCAGCTTTTACAGGAAAGTTTTTTTTTTTTAATTTCCTCCAATTGTTCGTGTTCTCCCACAGACAATACTTTATCTACCTGGGTATATGTTGTATCCTCTCAAGCAGACTATCAGCTTCTTCAAACACTCAGTCAATATTAAGGGCCTGCCACATGTTAAGTACTGTTAAAAGGGTTGATTGTTCTAAGAATACAAATACAACGAATGAATGAGTCCCTGCTCTCATGGAGCTTACATTCTGATGGGAGAGAAGATAAAGACATCATTACAAAGAAAATTAATATTAATAAATACAAAGGTTAGGTTGAAAGTGGCAGATCAACTATTGAAGGGAACAGAGGAGAGGCTTTAGGTATAAGGAGGTGCCTGCATTTCTTCCCAGCAAAGACTCTTTCAGGTTTGTCGCTGTATGCCCAGTGCCTAACCCATAGTAGTAGATGGTTAATGAATATTTGCTGATTTGTTGAATTAAATTAAAAATTTAAGTCCTCCAAAACAATATGGAACCAAATTCTTTCCAAAGAAATTAGGTTTGTACTCTTGTCCAGCTTGACTCAACATCATTTTAGTATAATATGGTATATGTACATATGTAAATGCCACTCCTTCTACTAAATCATGCGACTTAATTGCCAAGTCCTAGTGAGTCATGAATGACATAGAATTCAAGAGGCTTGTCCTAGGGTCTGCCTACTAGTGTCAGAAAGGGTGTTGTATTTATACATGTAAATTAATAAATGAATTTTTAAAATCCTCATTGTAAAAATAAAGGTTTGGGTAATATGGGAGCTGGGTAGTGTAGTGGATATAGTACCAGTTCTGGAGTCAGGAAGACTTATCTTCTTGAGTTCAAATCCAGCCTCAGACACTTAGTAACTGTGTGACCCTGGGCAAGTCACTTAACCCCATTTGCCTCAATTCCTCATCTGTAAAATGAGCCAGAAAAGGAAATTACAACATTCCAGTAGCTTTGCCATGAAAACCCCAAATGAGGTGACAGAGTGGGAAGACTGAACAACAAGAATATCCCAGTGCTCACTTCTAGGGGACAATGAGGTGGCCCAGCGGATAGAGTGCTGGGTCTAGAATCAGGAAGACATGAATTCAAATCCAGCCTCAAATACTTACTTCCTATGTGATCCTGGGCAAGGCACTTAACCTCTGTTTGCTTTGATCCACTGGAGAAGGATATAGCAAACCACTCTAGTATCATTGCGAAGAAAACCTCATGGACAATATTGGCATTCTGTGATCCACAGGGTCACAAAGAGATGGACACAACTGAATGACTGAATAACAGAAGACATTTGCATGTAACAGGCACTACCTATGACAAAGTGATTAGAGTGGGTAGAACTGGACTCTAGCTGAGGCTCTGATAATCTTAATATTCTTCTATGAAGTAGCTGTTATCCTTCCGCACATCAACCATTTTACAAAAAGTACTTGTTTAAAAAAAAAATTAACCAAATCTGCAGATCATCTGCTAAAGCAAACTAATAGCAAAAAGGTACATAAGGAGAACCTTTCCCCAAGTTTAGTATACTAGGCTTATCTTCACTGGCTTTTTTTTTTTAAATTTAAAAAGGGACTAGACATTAACTATTTCATTTTTAAGTTTGTAGATTAGGATTGGTATTTCTCGTATATGTTGTTTAACTCAGTTTCATCAGCAAAACAATACAGAAGTACTGTAGATATTGTTTTAATAGGATTTAACCAGTAGTAGGTAATCAGAATTTAGATAAACATTTAGAGTTGAAAACAGGAGTGCTGACCCCTTACCGTATATGTTTTAGTAAGCATTCATTTAGGAGTGTGCATTGTACCAGGTGGTTACTGAGGTTCCTTCAGTTCTAAATTTTGTGCTTCTGAGCTTTGATAGCAAAATATGTAGTTTGAACTTAAGAGTCAGCCTGTTTAATATCTTAATTAACTTAATAAGGTTATATCTATTTTACCTTAAAATATGTATGGAAGAAATTACTATACCTTGTTAAAACTATTTGGGTCTAAATTTTGTATCTGCTCCAATGGTTAGGTCATATCATATGCCTGAAAACTAATAAATAGTAAAACACTGATATAATAATTTATGACATATTATTAGTATTATGTCCCCTTTTTCTGCCCTTTTCTGTTTTTCTTCTCAGAAGTTAAGTATTTAAATAGAGGTTTATACTACTATCGTATTTAGAAAATTACACATTATGGAATACTAAAATAATTGAATGCCTTTAGGCTTTTAAGGGGTAGCTAGGAAAAAAAGTAAATCTTTTACATTTTTATATGCTTGTATGCTAATCAACTTCAGTGTTTTTTTAAAGGAAATTTAGAATTAATAATAAAAGTGAAACATTAAAGCTATTTTTATGAAAATTGTATTTTTTCATTGGCTAACTTTGTTCTATCTTGTTCACAGTAACTATAGTACTGAATGGAAGTGGCTTGTAGACAGAGCTAGAGTTGGCAGCCGCTGGACATGGCTTCAGGCCCAGATTTCGGAGCTAGAATACAAAATTCAACAACTAACTGACATTCACAGACAGATACGTGCCACAAAGGTATTGTTTATGTGCTTATAAATGGGCTCTTTTAGATGATTAATCTTTTCTTTATACAAAGCATAATTCATAGAAAAATAAAAATGATAAATTGAAATACTGTTAATGAATTTTATAAAAATTGAAAATTTTAATAGTTTTTCTAAACATGGTGCCATATTAATAAATTTAAACTCTTTGTATACTTTTTTCTACAGAAGTTTCTGTTACCCTTTTTGAATTATTCCTTGCTTCTTCAGTTGATTCTGTTTAGTTGAATTAGTAAACATTTTGATGTTGCTCTTAAATATCTACTTTGTTGATGTTTAGTTTTGCAAGTTATTTGTGGGAAATTGTACTGAATATGTTTTGCTAAACTAGGTTCCTAAATTTTTTTTACAGCAAAAATACTAGCTTAAAAACAATCAACTTAAAGGAGTATATACTTTAATATACTATTTTTATTTTCAGTGTTGAATTTAGAAAGAAAGCTCATTTAAAAATTGTAAAAACTAATGGTTTCCTTGACAGCAGTGCATTTCCATCAGGATATTTAGCTGGCACCTCAAAATTGAAAAGCCTATCATCATTTTTATGTTTTTTATACATCTTAAAATATATAATTTCCTTGAGTACAAAGTCTACAAACCAATCTTATTTGATTTTTACCTTCTAAATCTGTTCCTCTTTATGATATCTCTAGTTCTGTTTTGGTAGTAAATTTCCCTTAATAGAATCCTTGAAATTATCTTGAACTTTCCTTCATTTTACCTCATATTCCAAACCTCCATATATTTATCCAATCTCTGCCCTCTTCTTGATTTCCCACTGCTGGCACATGAGCATAGACTCCCAAGACCATCCTCCTGGACTATTGAAGCAACCTCCTAGTAGTCCTTCACACATTCCCTTTCCTCTCTTCAATCTGTCTTTTTTTACCACTATCAGAATCATTTCCTTTACATGTATCTATCTAGTCTTGTCATTCCTCTGTTCAGAATTTTCAGTGGTATTCTACTGTTTGTCAAGAAAGCTTCGGCACCTTGTCCGAGCCCTTCTACAGTCTGGTGCCTTCAGCCTAATTTCATATGACTCCTCTCAGGCACCCTTTACTCCTATCAGATGTACTACTTACTCTCTGCCCCTTGAACATACCTCTGCTACTGTGCTTATGTTCACAGTGTCATCTGTGCCTGAAATGTCTTCCCTCTTCTCTAGTCCTAACCATCCTTTTAAATTAAATTCACCAGTCACCTTCTCCATGATGTCATCAGATGGTTTTGTTTTGCAATTGTCTAAACCACTTAAAATGTAATATTTACGTACTTGTATTTTATTCTCCCACTGTAACTTCTATGATAGCAGGAACTATGTTTCATCTAAATTTTGTATCTGCTCCAATGGTTAGAACAGTGATTAATAAATGTTTGTTGACTAAATTAATTCTCTGACTGTGCTTTGCATGTATGGGAAAGAAAATTTGATCACAGAACACACTAAAAATTATTTTTTAAAAATCATTTCTGTTTATAAAAATGTCTGTATACTTCAAGAGTATCTTTCATCTTTTGTGGGTGTCAGTTATTTAGAAGTGAATTTTAAGTTTGAAGCAATAACAGAAAATGAAAAGGAACTATGTTTCCCATGGAAAAGGTAGGAGTTCAGCCAGATTGAAGAGAATTCCTTGAATTATGAGTTTGACTAAAGCAGACTATTCTCTAATTTTTCACATACACATGGTGTGCACACGGTACACACACACACACACACACACACACACACACACACACACACACATAGCGTATGCACACACACATGTTTAGAGTGTATAATCGCAAGAGTTATGGTTAAGAGGAGAGTAACCACCTGGCTAAGGGTCTTGAAATCATGCTATAGAACAAAGCTTCTTAAATTGGAGCCCTTGAACTCATTTAAAAAATATTTTCATAATTGTATTTCTCTCTAGTTGGTTTCCATTGTAATCCTGTGTGTTTTATTTTAAGCACTTAAGAGTGATTCTGAGAAGGGATCATTAGACTTCACCAGACTCCTTCTAGAGGGGCTCATTGCAAAGAAAGGGGAAGCCTCCCCATCCCACGCCATGAAGGAACTGAGGCTTTTTAGCCTGTAAAAGAGAAGATGAGGGGAATTGTGATAGTTGTCTTCAAATACTTGAAGGGCAGTGGTGTAGAAAGACTTACTGTGCTTATTCAGCCCAAGAGGCCAAATCTAGGGTGAGTGGGTGGAAGTTGCACAGAGACAGATTTAGAAATTGTAATGGAATAAAAACTGTATTCTGTTCAGCAGGTCACATTGCTCAGACCTTTATTAAAACAACTGATCAACTGGGGAAAAAAATGTTTCTTTAGGAAGTGGCTCCTACCTCTTAATAGATCAAAGAGAAAACATTGCATATAGGAGGGAGAGGGTATCTTTTAGATCCAGGCTTTTCTAAAATGAACAATTGGAATATCCTTGGGTTGTGAGAAGAAAGTTAAAGAAAATGATTGAGATGATGGAATACTCTTAAGGGTCACCTAGAGATCAGTTGGAGTAGGCTGCCTTCACCAGCTGGATTCAGCTTCCTGGGTTAAGAAGAGCATAACAGTTTAACGGAGGAGGGAAACTGAGGGTTAGGATATGTGTTTCCCCATTTCAAGCTTAATGAAAATGAACAAGGTGATTTTAAAATGGTAGTACTTAAGCTAAGCTGGCTTATATAGTTTGATATGAAGAAAACATTTCTAACAGTTTTAGTTCCCCAAAAATGGATTGGGAAAGGCTCCCTATAAAAGGTCAGATTTGATCTTGGATTTGAAGGAAGCCAGAGAAGCCAGGAATGGGGGGTGGTATTCCAGGTATGAATATGCCAGTCAGAGAAAATGCCTGGTGCTGAGAGATGAAATGACTTGTTCCTGGAACAGTAAGGGAGCCAGTGTCACTGGATTAGAGTATGTAGTAAGGTGTAAGATGTAAGAAGACTGGAAAAGGAGGGTAGAGTTTAAATTATGAAGGACTTTGGAATTGGTATTTGATTCTGGAAGTGATAGGGAGCCACTGGAGTTTATTGAGTATGGAGATGACATGGACATACCAGCACGTAAGGAAAATCACTTTGGAGAATGGATTAGATTAGTGAGATTTGTGGCTGGCAGACCCACCAGGAGCTATTGCAGTAATCAGAGTGTGAGATATTAAGGACTTGCACTAGAGTGGTAGCAGTATTAGAGAAGAGAAGGGGACATTCTCAAGAGCTGTTGCAAAGGTGAAATCAAGGGTAATTCCCTTAGAATTCTATGTTTTCATTGTGTGAGTACTTACTGATAAAATAAGTATTTATTGACTCATTTTTTGTTATGAATTTTGAAAGGTTTGTGATTTCACTGAGATTCCATGGTTCTGTAATGGACTTCTTTCTATTAGTGTTCTTCTCTTCTGTCAGTGTCAGTCAAGTACTACTTCCTTCATGAAGACTTCCCTAACTCTCTTACAATATTCTCTTCCAAGTGACAATGATAATTTTCTCTTCAGCTTTCTCAGTATGGTTGTCCTAGCTACCTCTTTTACTCTCTGATGCCATAATTTATAGTATCTTAGATACAAAGCTGGAAGGGACCTTAGAGATCAAGTTTAGCTGCCTTACTTTTACAGATGAGTAAATTAACAACCAAACAAGTCAAGCCATTTGCCTGAGATAGTTACTGACAGAACCAAGATTAGTACCCAGATCTTCAGACTCCAAATCCAAAATTCTTTCCTTTATACTCAACCATGGATATACCTTTTCCTTTCTATTAGATATATTGCCAGTGTCTTGTTCATTAAAGGAATTTAATATTTATTGAAGTAAGCTCAATTATTTGCTATGCTTTAAAAGATCTGTGATTTCATTATGTAGACATTGTTTCTACTGGCAGAGTCCCCTTACTTCTTAGTAAAGAGTCTTCATGAGTTGCCATGGTCAGTGGTGAGGAATCTTTTTTGATGATCCTCTTTATTTAGTTAGTTTGTTGAATGGACTAGACTTGAATTTTGTCCAGACTTGTTAGACATTCAAGAGCTTATACTCTGTTAGCAAATACTTTCTGTAGTCTACACTCACTTTTCCTTCACTAGATAATACTTCCATGAGGGTGGAGTTGATATTGTGTCTTTTCTTTATATCTTGCATAAGAACTCGAACTTTTTCTTTTTGCTGAATATGTTCTAAATATATGCTTTTTAAATAGAATTTACTTGTTGGGGCATTGGAGTAGTATATCAGTAGAAAGTTATCATTTAGTTTCCAGTCACAGGAATTTAGAGGAGGAAGAAATTTAGAAATCATCTTGCAGCTTGCATTGTATTTTTTGGAGAGAATAGAGTCCATCCTCTATCAGTACTTTTCTGAGTGTGCCTCAGAATCCTTCTGTGCATAATCTTCTGAACTCTCTTCCTTTATTCCCATCTCTGATGAATCTGCCTTTGTCCTCAGTGTTATCCCCTACCATCTCCAAGAGCTTGGCATATCTCATATTTTCTGTCTCTCATCTTCAACTTCTCCCTGTCTACTGTCTCTTTCTCAACTACCTCCAAACATACTCAAGTTCATCACTTCTCAAACTTTTTGGTCTTTACACTCTTAAAAATTATTGAATTCTCCCCGTTCCCCAAAGAGCTTTTTTTGTAGATTACATTCATTGATGTTTACCTCATTAGAAGTTAAAACATTTAAGTATTGTTAGAAAAGTAATTTTGACCTCAGAGATCATCATAAAGGATTTTGGGAACCTCCCTTTCTTCCTGGTCCACAGACTACCCATTGAGGATAGATGTTCAAATATACCCCTTTCTTAAAAAGTCTTCATTTACTCTCCTATCCCTCACAGGCAATTGTCCTGTCTCTTCACTGCGAACTTATAGAAAAAAAAAATCATCTCCACTTACAAGTTCCACTTCCTAATTGCCCTCTCACTTCTCAGTTCCTTGCAGTTAAATCCATTGCCCTTATTCTGTTGACATTGTTAGGGGCAGCTAGGTGGTGCAGTGGATAGAGCACCAGTGCAGGAGTCAGGAGGACCTGAGTTCACATTTCACCTCAGACACTTGACACTCAACTAGCTGTGTGACCTTGGGTAAGTCACTTAACCCCAACTGCCTCATCCTGGGTCATCTCCAGTCATCCTGATGAATATCTGGTCACTGGATTCAGATAGCTGTGGAGGAGAAGTGAGGCTGGTGACCTGCACAGCCCTCCCTCACTCAAAACAAAGTCAAGTGCAAGTCATGTCCTTATTTCTCTGATGGCATCGTCTTTGGCAACGAAGGACAAACACACACTCCATTGATATTGTTAACCACTGTCTCCTTCCAGATAATTCTTTCACTCCATTTAATTCCATGAAACTATACTCCAAGCTTCCCCTTTGACTGTCTAAGCCTTCTTTGTAGGTGGCAGCTAAGTGGTAAAGTGGATTCATATACCATAATTTATTCAGCCATTCCCCAATTGGTGGGCCTGTGCCTTTGATCATGTTTCTTGCCCTCCATCTTGGGTATTAAAAACCCATCTAACCTTTGAAGTCGTAACTCCCATGCTATATCCTTTTTGAAATGTTCCCAGATTCCCAGATAATTGGTTTCAAGCAGTACTCTGTCCAGGTTGGTAGTGGCTGCTACCTATTACTCTCTGTTTTAAGCATGAAATCCTCAACTTTCAGTGTGAAGATGTTATCCTGCAAAAACAATTCCATAACCATTTATTAAGTGTCTAATATATATCAAGCATTGTGCTAAATACTGGGCATACAAAGGTCAGAGCATCATACCTGCTTTCAGGAAGCTCACAGTCTATCTAATGGCAACAACATGCAAAAAACTATGTACAAACCACACATATAAATATGCCTGTACTTTGTCTGTCTGTCTATCTATCTGTCTTTATCTCTATCTATGTTTATATCCACCTATCTTTATCTCTATCTATCTATCTACCTGTCTATCTAAAAAATCAGATAGTAGACAAAGAAGGACTTTTAGTTTTATTTTTAATAATTATTTTATTTGTTTTCAGTGTTCTATAATCACTTCCATATATCTTATATATTTACCCTCCCTCTACTTTCCCCATCTCTCCTCACTCCCTCCCTGAGATGACTTGCGGTCTTATGTAGGTTCTATTAAATACAGTTTCACCATAATCATATTGAGTAGAACAATTAAATGGATGAGAGAAACCATAAAATAAAACAAAACAAATATAACACAAAAGAAAATGATCTGCTTCATTCTGTGATCTAGTTCCATAGTTCTTTCTTTGGATGTGGAAAGCGTTTTGCCTCAAAAGTCCATTGGAAATATTTTAGGTCCTTGCATTGCTATGAGGGACTACTAAGTCTGCGAGAAAAATTTCTCGCACACTGTGGTTGTTGCTGTGTACAAAGTGTTTCTGGTTCTGCTCCTTTCAGTCAGCATCAGTTCATATAAGTCTTTCCAGGCCTCCCTGAAGTCTTCTTGTTCATCATTTCTTATAGCACAATATTCATATATCATAATTTATTCAGCCATTCCGCAATTGATGGGCATCTCCTTGATTTCCAGTTTTTGACCACCACAACAAAAAAAGACTTCTTAAGAGATTTTAGCTGAGACTTGAAGGAAGGCAAGAAAGCCAGTTGTTGGAGAGGGGAAGGGAGTGAAGTCCAGAAGTGGAGGATAGGGAAAATGTTCAGATTTGAGAGGTAGAGTGTCTTGTGTGAGGAACAACAGGGAGGACAGTGTCTCTGGATTACAGAGTATGTGGAGGGGAATAAATTGTTAAAGGCTAGGAAAGTTGAAAGGGTCCAGATTAGGCAGGGCTTTAAAACTCAGAAAAACTTAGGCCCTCTAATCGACTCAAAGACAAGCCATGATTCCCGAGGACTCAGAATGAAACATTTATCCCCACTTCTGACAGAAAGGTGAATAGATGCAGGGTCTAGATTAAAACTTTTGTTTGTTTGCTCACATAAACAGTGTGAGGATTTTTTTTCTTGACTCTGCATGTTTCTAACAGAGTTTTTGTTCTTTTTTTCACTGAGGAAAAATGAAAGAGGAGTACAATAAAAGTTGAATTTTCATTGACTAAAAAAATTAATCAAAAATAAAAAGTTGCTTAACTAAAAACAATAACAAAATAACTATATAGCTAAACCATGTAGTAATTAATAACCATAGTTTAGAACCTGACCATCATTTATAACATTCTTTTTAATGAAATATAGTTCCCAAGGAGAACCCAAGCATATTATAGAACCAGATATGGTAATCTCTGATCTGAAAAGATAAAGACAAAAAGGACATATAACTGAGTTTTCATAAACTTGCAAAAGACATTTATGTTAAGGGAAAATATGATGAGTTAACCAAGTCATTTCAAAGAACAAATATTTTAGGACAACTAAAATAAAGTTTTACTTTATGTAACAGGTAGTTTACTTGGAGGATTGTTGCTATCTTCTTCCATAAAAAAATTGCATCAGGGCAACTCTAAGATAGAATACTAGGCTGAATACATCATTGTCTTCATTTAGTATATCTTCAGTTTTTTAGTGCTCAAACTTAAAGCTATTTGAGCAGAGTCACTAATGAGTAGCCAACTGCCTTATGCAAAAAAAAAAAAAAAGTAATATGGAGAATGTTGTTTAGTACATGGGAGAATTCCTAGGGGCCAAATGTAGTACTTAAAATCTGCACAAGTTGTGCACCTTTTATATACAAAAAGGGGGTTCCCACACCATATAAACATAAAAAGTTTCTCTCTAATTTATAACCTATGATTCAGAGAATTTTACTCATTTTTTGGGGGGAAGGATTGTTGGGGTTGAGATCAAGTCTCCCTGTTTCTCTCAGGTTTGAAGTGTAGTGGCTCCTCATGGGTGAGATCCCAACATGAGTGATTAGATTTGCTCTTTTTCTGACCTTGGTTGGTTTGCCCCATTTTAAGAAAGCTGGTGGCCTCTCACTTCTGGGGGTTCATCATATTGGTGCTGGACCAGTGCAGACACCCAGTTGGCCTAACATACTACAGTTCATACTTTCTGAGCTCAAGCTACATTTGCCCAGAAGCAGGGGTAACAGACGTATGCCACCACAATCAGTTTGCATTGATTAAGTAACTGAATCTTCAGTAATCATATAGTAATTAGTAACAGTTTAGTATTCATTATGGTGAAATGTAAAGAGTATTATCCTGGGAGACCTTGCCATTGTCCTGGCTATAACTAATAATAAAAACTTACTTACGTTATGCACTACTTCAAAATTTTAAAGCACATTCCTCCAACAGCACCATGAGACAAATTTTAAAGGTATTTTTATTTACATTTTAAAGATGAGGAAACTGAAGCTAGGAGAGGTTAAATAACTTGCTCATGATCATATAGCTATTATTTGTGTAAGGCAAGGTCTGAATCTGAATCTTTTGATTCCAAGTCTAATGCTCTGTGTACTCTCATGTGATCTGAGGCAAATCTAACTTTGGGTCTAATTTTTCTCATAAATAAAGTGAGAAAGACTAGATGATTTCCATTAGATTAGAGCCTTTCTTGAAGGCTCTAAAATGACTTCTTAAAAATCATAAAAGATATGACAAAAATAATAGCAAGTGGCAACAGATTTTCAACTTAAGTATTTTGGTAATCATGATATATTGATGATTAATGAAAATAACCTATTTTGTTTTCATGATCACCTGCTGATTGTATTGGAACTAAGGATTTCTTTGTTAACTAAACTTGTTAGCTAATATCACAACTCCATTTTATTTCATGTTTTCTGAGTAGTAATACTAAAGAAGGAAGCATAGATGTAAAATCTTTGTAATTATTTTTATTGTGAAATTTGATGTCAAGAGGTTACAGCTTAAATTGCTGTAGTCATTTCTTTTCCTCAATAGATCTGTACTCCAATGAGATCTGCAGCTCTGGTGATTTGCTTATTGTAAAAGATGAATTGATTGTATTATCAGAAGTCAGACAAGGGACAGACAGTGGCAGTGTTCTAGGATTAATTAAATTCAGACAGTGCATAGCTTTTAGCTAGGAATTGCATTTGTAGACTGGTTTGTCATTATTTAGTTTGAGGTACGTTTCCTTTGTAAGACCATCTAATAATCATAGACAATTATTTTTTTAAAGGAAGCAAAATACTAAGAATTTATTTGGATGAGTAGAATTTGGATGACTAAAATTAAAAATAATTTGCAAGTAATCAGCAAAGCGCCTTCTGAGTTTTCCAGTTAACTTTCTATGGGCTAATTTATGGTCATCAATGTACAACTTAATGTGGGACATCTTGAAGGTCTGTTATGTTTCACCTCCAGAAATTTTTGCACACCCCCAATACTCTATATCCTATAAGTTAGAATAAACTGTTATGTTGATATAAATTTAAATAAAAAAGTATATATCTTTTGATTTCTTTAGTGTAGGACAGATATGAATTTAGCAGTTTATTCTCTTTTAAAAGAAGCTTTATGTTGGGTTGTTTTTTTTTTTTTTTTACAAAATTCTAGATAATCACATAGTCAGGTTTTTATATTCCTTTTCCAGAATGATGCCTTGATAGTTACTATGTCTTTTTCTTTGAAATTAGTCAATGCTTATCAGCATTTTAGTACTTCTGCATAAGTTTTTGCTTTTTGACTTCAAAAATGGTGATTTTATTTAATTGTGCTATCTAGCATTTATATAACTCTTCAAGGTTTGCAAAGTGCTTTGCAAAAATCATCTCATTTTCTCACAGCAACCTTGTAAGGTAAGTGCTGTTATTATTATTCCTATTTATAGATGAGGAAATAGAGGATTACAAAGCGTAAATGACCTGTCCAGGGTCACAGAGCTAGTAAGTATCTGAGGCTGGATTTAAACCTCGATCTTGCTGACTGTAGCCCCAGCACTCATTCTCTAGACAAAAGTATTCCTTGATATACTTAGTAAGTTCAATGTGAAGGTAAAATTTGGGATGGAGAGGAAAGAGGCTGGTGAAAAATGTGGTTTTATAATCAAGAAATGAAAAAGGCTAATGCTATCTATATATGTGTATACATACACACATGTACATGTATGCACATACATATGTACTTATGTGTATACACATATATATTCCCAAGAGTCATATGTGTACATTACTATTATCCTCTTTAAGAAGAGTGTCAGGAGATGATGGAATTTGGCCATAACAGATATCAAAATAAAAAAATGAAATTGCATTTTGACAGGAAAAATTGGTTATTGACAAGAGTGGTCTTAAAATTCTCTGCCTCCTTGTATAGTTGGAACATTGACTTGCCAGAATACAGGTCAAAATCAACAACGTATGAGAAGAGAAAATAAAGAAGAAATGTATGCTGTATCCATAACATACAATTTTTATAGTGTATTAAGCAAGTAATCAACTTTGAGAAATGGAAAATGGACATTGACTCTGATTTACCCTTTATTTCAATGAGAAATTTTAATTATTTGAAAATTTATTACAGTAAAGAGACACAAAGAATCCTGAAATCATATAAGTCAGCAAATAACTAATCTTGCCAAGCACAGAAAGCTGATGGACAATGGTAACCCATCTTTAGAATGCAAGCTTATTTGACAATCATTGCAGTGGGAAGGATATTAAAGACGTTATTGCCTTATGGAGAGTAACAAACAAATGAACAAGCCTATAAAGGATTTGATGTGAGAACCAGCCATAAGCTAACACATCTTCAGGATGTTTTTAGAGGACAATGGAATTGCAACAAATATACATGAAAAATTATCAGAACTGAAGGTTTTTCTATTGTGATCTCTTTTCATCAGCAGCAATATTTGAATTCTGTCTTCTTAGTAGCTGAAGTACTAGCTGAGACAGTGGTGATGACATTTTTAAAGATTAATTTAGGAACAGAGATTGGACTTGACAAAGTCCATCTAGAAGTATTCTGGAAGCAACATAATTTTAAAACATGATAGTATGTCTTTATGGTAAATCAAAGAGATAATGAATGGCATATATCATAGGCAATTATAAGAACCTCCAAAAGATAACTAAGAGATGTCAGTAATTACTGATGTACTTTCTCATCTCTAGGCTAACTTATTGAAATGGAATGTCTGTGCAAACATCAAAGTTGTCTTTGATGAAAGCATGAGAAAAGACTAAATAGATTTTTATAGATGATTTTCTACAACTGGACCCATTTTCACAATCATATAATTTGACAGAAAGCTGCAGAAAATATAACATCTACTTTATCTACTTGTTGATTAAAAAAAAAGCGTTTGACATGATAGGACAAAATCCAACCGTAAAGATTCTTCCCAAGAAGCACAGCCTTGTTGGAAATCAGATAGGATTCTATGGAAATAATTTTATTTGGTGATCCATTGATGATCACTCTTAATCAAGGCACAAAATAGGAAGGTGTTTGTATACCTACATGTGCATAACCAATGTCATAGATTTCTTATGCAGAGGCCACGTAAACGACCATTTGTCTATCAGTGTTCAGGTTCTCCAAATGTTTCTATTTGTACATGGCATTGCATTTTCATTGAGATATGGACGATTACAAAACTTTCTTAATTAAAGGATTTAGACATATATATATATATATATATATATACATATAAATATATAAATTCATTTACTCCTTACATTCCCATGAGATAGAACATATAGATATTATTTTAGTTCTACACATGAGCAAAGTGAGATTCATATTAAATGAATTGCTTATAGTCATGCAGCTAGCATAAATGTTCATAGTAGGATTTGAACCTAGGTTCCTCCTAACTATAAATCTAACTCTGTTGCATTATGACATTCAGAGATTATTCTAAACCTTAATACTGAGAAAATAAAATGAATTAAAATATTAAAGTTCATTCCTCACTACTCAATGAAGTAAGTAGTGTAAGTATGTTCAACCCACTTTACAGATTGGAAGCAGTTTCCATAATGTTGTTTGTCTAGAAATACACAACTAGTAAGTATCAAAGTCAGGTATCAAAACCACTTCTCCAATATTCTTCCACTATCCCAAATTGTAACATACAGGCAACTTGTTGAGTTCTTTTGTCAATATGTATTGTATGGATGTCTTGGACAATCACTCCAAATGAACAGTGACCTAATATTAGAATTTAATAAGAAGGAGATCAAACTGAATGGCATTTAGTGAAATCAGCAATGCTTTAAATCATCCTAATGCTCACTGTCACAAGTCTATCTTTCTAATTTCCCCTGATATCAAAGTGTCAAGGACAGGTATAACCAGAAAAGAAAATGAACTGTTATATAATGAGTGAGAGATAATAACTATGATGGAATGGTCACTTGAGCGCTAAGCTGATCCTCCAGAAATGTTCGGAGAAGGAAAAAAAGTCCTCTAATGTATTATCTGGAACATGAAGGGAAAATTTATAGAAAAAGCATGAACAAGAATTGTGGAACATAAGATATGTAGGATGACCCAGTATGTGGAAGATGTTATCCTGATCCATCTAAGTAATGGTGTTAATCTAACACAGTTGTTGGCATTGAATGAAGTGATACATTTGACAGTATTCTGTCACTGTGAAGCGCTATATAGGTGTAAACTACTTCTACCCATTGTAAGAATCCTCTCAGTATCTACACATTTGAATGTCGTGATCATCTAAATATTGGAATGCTTCAAATGGCAAAGAGAATAATTAAATTCAGCAAACATTTATTAGATAGTTATTATCTGCCACATATTGGGCGCACAAAGACAAAATTGAAATAGCTTCTGACGTTAAGGAACTTACATTCTGTTCACAGATATGCAGATATAAAATATATTCAAAGTAAATATAAGGTAGTTTGGAAGAAGAGGCATCAGCACCCTTGAGAGAATCAGGAATAGCCTCCCCTAGGATGTGGTATTGAAACTGAGCTTTGAAAGAAACAAGGAAATATTCTAAGAGGTAGAAGTGAAGAGGAGGTACATTTCAGGCAGGAGGGACTATCACAAAGGCATGCAAGCAGGAGGTGGAATGTTGTATTTGAAGGATAGCTAGTAGTACATTTTGACTCGACAGAAAGAGTGTTTGAAGGAGAACAATTGTAGTAGGTAGTTTGGAGCCAGATTTTGAAGGTCTCTAAAGGCCAAATGGAAGAGTTTATATTTGATTATAGAGGTGATAGGAACTTGGAGCTTATTGGGTAGGGGAGGGACAAGGTCACATTTGTGCTTTAGATATATCACTTTGTCAGTCATGTGGAGTATGGATTGGAGAAAGGAGGGATTTGATCAAGGCAATAAGAACAATTAAGGTAATACGGTAGACTAGATGAGAGGTGATGACCGCCTAAAAGAAGACCTAGACTAGAGTGGTATCTGTGAATAGAGATAAGCTGATGGATATGAGGGCAATGGAAGTAGAATTAAGCAGACTTCAGCTGGAGGTGGTGCCCTATGCCTGTAATCCCTGCTCTCTGAAAGGTTGAGGCTGAAGCTGGTGGATCATTTGAGTTTGGAAGTTCTGAGTTGCAGTAAAGCTAAAGCCAATTTGGTGTCTAAATTCAGTTGAGCACCAATATGTGCTTGAAATAGGGGACTACCAGGCTGCTAAGGGGAGGCAAAACAGTGCATGTAGGAAATGGAGCAGGTCCAAAGGTCCCAAACTGATCAGCAGTGCTAGTAGCCTCAGCACTTCCAGTTTGGGTGAGATAAGAAGACATTAAGAATTAACCCCGACCTAGCCACAATTTAGCCCATGCACAGGTTAGCAATTGCAAGGATATGATAAGTGAGAGTAAAGATTTGAGGACTACTCTGAAAATTGGGAATCTAAAAGGATAGTGCCCTCAACAGAAATAGAGCAATTCCAAAAATTCCAAAACATTTTGGGGAAGCTTAATGGTTCTATTTTGTACTTATTGAGCTTGAACTGCCTTTGGGACATATAAATCAAAATATCCAAGAGGCAGTTGGTGATATAGGCCTTACACCTTAAGAGAGAGGAGAAAAAGTTGGGTATATAGATATGGGAGTTACCCATGTAGAGATAATACTTGAATTTAAGGGAACTGATGAGATTATCTAAAGAAAGGGAGAGAGTGTAGTCAGAAAGAGAAGAGCTCCTGGTACAGAACTATGCCCATGGAAGGCAGGACATGGGTCATGATCCAGGAAAGAAGACAGGGTCTTCTACTACAACTTTTACTACTACTCAGGTAGTAGGAAAAAAGAGAAAGTAGGGTCATGAAAATCTAGACAGGGGAGAGTACCTAGCAAAAGAAGGTGATTAGCAGTACCGAGTAATGTTGAGAAGTCAGGAAGAATGAGGATATAAAAGGTCAGTCAGTCAACTAGCATTAAGCACTTACTATGTGCCAGGTATTGGGCAAAGTATTTAGAGAGATCTTGGATTTGTCAATTAAGGTAGAGTAATTTTGGAAAAAGTAGTTTGTATAGTTAAATGATGACAAAATCCATATTGCAAGAGACTGAGCAGTGAGTGAGAGGTCAGGATCATGTTATAGAGGTGAATACCTTAGATGTCATCTACTTCAAATGCCTTATTTTTGCAGTTGAGTTAATTGATGCCCAGAGAGGTGAAGTGATTGGCCAAGGTCATAGAGAGCCAGGATTAAAACTCAATTTGAACTGGTTTAATGTTCTTTGTACTGCACCATGCTTTCTACTGCATCTAGGCAAGGAGTGTAGACAGCCTTATCTAGGAGTTTGACTGTGAAAGGGTGCTTACATTCTACTGCCAGAATACAATATTTACATAGATAAGTAAATATGAAATCATTTGAAGAGAGAGTTTTGATAACTAGGGAAAACTTCCCGTACGAGTTGGTCAATCTGAACTGAGTTTTGAAGGAAATCAAGAAAGTGAGTCTTCTAGCGATATAGGGAAAGCCTTTGCAAAGGTATAGAAGTAAGAGATGGAATGCTGAGTTATGGGAAGAGCAAGTTTGCCTGCAATGTAAAGTATGTAACTAGGAGTAATATGTAATAAGTCTAGAAAGGTATCAGAAAGGCTTTAAATGCTCAGCTAGAATATTTGTATTTTGTTTCAGAAGTAATAGGAATTCTTGATCAATGGAGTGATATGGTCAGACATGCTTTGGCAAGATAATTATTCACTATTTTTTCATTTTGGTAGTCATTGGTGTGGAGAATTTTCACAAGTCATATAACCTGTCAAACTCACTTTACTCATTTGTAAAATGAGAAGGTAGGACCAGATCTATCTTTAGAGTCACTTTCAATTCGAAGTCTTGATTATAAAGCAACAAAATAAATTCCACAAATGATAGTCTAATTTCTTTTTCGTTACATATACTTTAATACATTTCATGTTTTCAAAAAAATTATACTTTCTAAATTTTCACTTTCTATTACTTCAGTATTAAGAAGTCTGCATTTATATGTAATTCTGAAAATCATATGGAATGAATTTTGTTCTTAATTGAACTATGTTTAATTGCTGTTATTTAGGGAACAGTGGTCCTAGAAGAATATCAACTTCCAAAAGATATTTTGAAGAAGCAGATACAATTGACAGACCAAGGAACTTTATTAAACACCACAGGGAATTCTCAGGTTCCCAAGGAGAGACAAGATTCTTTACCAGAACAAGATTTTGAAATGTCACCAAGTAGCCCTACACTACTTCTTCGAAACATAGAAAAACAGGTAAAGTGGAGTAGGAGTAGAATTTCATGTGGAGTCAATTTTTTATAGCTTTGAAAGCATTTAAATGGACTAACAGTGTATATATGTATATATACACATACATATCTTAATTATAATTAAAGATTACACTTTTTATATCACTACTTCAGTAAAATTTCCATTTAGCATGTTGCTATAATTCAGATGTCTATAAATCTAAAATATAAATAACAAAAAGCTACTACATGGTAGTTCTTTCATCCTGTAAATGAAAATTCGTGTTCTTCTAAGGTAACTATTTCAGAGACTTTTTCAGGCAATAGGCTGTTTTCTATGCCTTATTCATTAATTATGCCAAACATTGAATGGCCATTTTTCTTACATGAAATACTAATAATATAGTGTAAATAGAAGTTTAAAAAGTGCCTTCTCTAGATCATTTTGGTTCTGAAATCTCCCTTGTTATTTGGAATCTATCTCTGGAATTCCAGGGATTGCGTTTGATTCTAGGCTTTACCATGCTTGTAATCTTTGAAATAATTTAATCTTCCTAAGTGATCCTGTAATCAGCCTGGTCTTTTGGGGATTCTCAACTGTAGGCCCAGTTTGAATGAGACTATACCTAGCACAGACTATAGGGATGTAGTAGTCCTTGCTAGTGTTCTGGGAAACTGTTTTGGATGCCTGGACATGTGACATCTTACATATGCCAGGGATTAGTTTCCTGATATACCAGGTTATTATTTCAACTTGTAGTTAAATTAAAAAAATATGTGTATATCCACTTCTATCTGTGCTAATAAAGGAGAACTGTAGCACAGATAGTCTAAAACTTCAGGTAAACAATCCTATATAAAAACAGATCCCCAATTTGACAATTAACCAACACATTTCATAAAATTTATTTCTTAGTCTACTATTTTGAACCATAAATGCATGGAAACATGGTGTAATTGATAGAAAAATTGTCCTTGGAGTCAGAAAAATCCAAATTCAGATATGCCTCTGACAGAGTCCTAACTGTGTGATCCTGTGTGCCCCAGGTAATTCTCTAAGATCATAAATCACAAGGAATGTACCGATGTGCTTTGGTCAAGAAGTCAGTTCCCTGCACCAATGAAATTGTAGGTCCTATAAAAAAGAAAAGAAAAAGAATATATTTTCTTATAAAATCTGTTATAAGTTGTTATGGTTTTTAGGAACTCCTTCAGAAATCTGTCTAAGCAATAGTGTGCTTGAATTGCATTATTAATAGTTCCTAGTTCTTGCAGCAGTTGAAGTGCATGATATAGGAAAGGAAGTAGAAGAAAAGGAGGAATTAGAGCTTTTTATTCTTTCAGGATCTGGAGACACCCACAGGTGGGGTTAGTCTTTGGCATTTTCCTTCTTCACTTTATATGTCCCTCTCTTGTCTCCTGGTACCACACAGTCTCCTTATGCTACCCAAAGCTCCTACTACTGTTCATAGTTTTCTCTCCACATGCCTTCCATCCTCTGGAAAGTGCTCCTTGTTTCAAAATTGGCTATCATATACCTTCTTCTCCATTTTGCCTGAAATACTGCTAGGTAGTAGAAAAGTTAGGTGAGGAAACCATCACCTATATATTTCCTTTTGAAAGTAGTTGCTGGTGAACACAAATGAAGTTCAAATTCCACCTCTGACATTTACTCTCTATATGAACTTGGCAATGTTATTTACGCTACGTAGGACTCAGTTTCCTTAGCTGTAAAATGAAGGGATTGGACCACATGGCTTTTGAGGTTTCTTCCAGTCCTAAATCTATGATCTAATGATGGAATTTTAGGTAGTAGATGGGAAGATATTTGAGGGGAATAAAGTCCTTCCTAAGAGTCTGTCCCCAGCTCTCTAAAATTACTTAAAAAAAAAAAACTCTAGTTGCTTCATCTGCTTCAGAATCCATAGTTTTACTTTAAAGGTACAACATTTTCCTGTAATTTTTCTTCTTTCTTGCCCACCTTATTAAGTATCACTGAGTTGCCTATGTGATTCAAAGATCACATCTTAATTTTTTCCAGATTTTATTGTTTTGGAGGGACATTGCTAGCTCTTACAAGAGGAAGAGAGATATCGAAAAATTAATAGAGAAGGTGCCCTGCCAATAATGGCAGCTTAGGGAGCTGGAGGATGGCCTAAATCACTCATATCAGTGTTTAAAAAACTGGAATTTCATAAATTAGGGATTTGCTTACATTAGCTGGATTTGCATGGATTGCATGATATTTAGGTTTCTTATTAGGTGGCACCATGTTGAAGAAATCTTTGGCCAGAGTAGCCCATGAAAAAAATTAACAGTACTGAATGACTCCTAGTCTCTTTTCCAAATTCAGTATTACCAGTCACCTGTTCAGCATGTCTCATTACATGTAATGTAGGAATGTCAAACTTCATCTTCAAATTCACCCCACTCCCCAGCTTCACTATTATTTTTGAGGACACCATCCTGCCATTTATCAAGCTTTATAACTTTAGTCATTATTGAGCATTTGCTTTCTCTCACTTCCTCCATTCTCCATATCTAGTCAATGATTGAGTCTTGTCTTTTCTAACTCCATGACTTCTCTCCTGTGTGTGTCAATCACATGACAACTACACTAGTTCAGGCCCTTATCATCTCTTGTCTGGACTGTTGTGATATTCTCCTGATTGGTTTCTTTGCCTCAACTATCTCCTTTGTTCAGTTCATTTTCCACACAGATATTCCCAAAACATGGGTCTGACCATGTCACCACTTTGCTTAACAACTTTGTGTGCCTCCCTATTTCCTATAGGAACAAATATAAAGCCCTTTGTTTGGCATTACCTTCACTATCCAACTCCAGCTTGTGTTTCTAAATTTATTGCACATTATTCATTTCATGTACTCTATGTACTCTTCATGTGCTCTATAACTCCCGGCAAACTAGTTTATTTACTGTATTCACACATGGCATTCTATTTGAAGAGTATGTCCCGTCTTGATCTGGAATGCATCTGATTCTTATATCTGCCTTTTGAATCCCTGGCATCATTTAAGGCTGAGCTCAAATACTGGTTCGCACACAAGACTCTCCCTGATCTTCTCACTTGTTAGTAGTCCTCTAATTTCGTTATTGCTTTGTATTTATTTTTTATGTGTTTTGCATTTAATTCTCTGTGTGCATATTTCTCCTAATAGAATTAAAGTTTCTTGAGAGCAGATATTTATTTTGGTCTTTACAGTTCCCAAGGCTTAGCACAGTACCTGGCATATAGTAGGTGCTTAATAAAAAGTGGTTCATTAAATGTATGAATCATCATGCAATGGACCAGTGTTAATGGACAAACTAATAGATGGTCTGGAACATATCAGTATTGACATTGTTGCTATACATTAAACCAGGTTACTAAAGCTGGTAGTTAAATGGATTCTCTTTAAAGGCAAATAAATGAGTCAGCAAAGTTTCTTCGTCAGATACTCAAAGACAGCAAGCGCCATCTTTTCATGGAGTGCTTGATTGTCTGTTGCAGTACTCAGAAAAAATATCTGAAAAAAACACAACCATAACAATTATCTGTTGTAAGGAAGAATTTGTTAAAAACTTCCAAATTAAGTCAACACATAATTTAATACCTGGTAGCTTAAGTGAAAAGGACAGTGAAAAACATATTAAAAAAATATATAGTTCAAGATTAAGAAATGAGTCACCGAAGAATAAATTCTACAACTCAAGTCTGTTTATCATGACTAGTTTCCTCAGCATAAGTGCTTGGAAGCACTGAACACTGTGAGCACCAAATCAAGTCACAAAAAATGAACTTGGTTATATTTTGGCAAATAGGAAACAACTGTTCACTTTTTATATGTGGATCATTTCTAATTGAGCTGTCTTTATACTACCTTCTTTAGAGAAAGATCAAAATAAAACCCCAGAGAGAAGGAAGAACAAAAATGAGAAGATAATGGCATGCATTTGAGGCAATTCCAATCTGATTTATTTAAACAGTATTAGTGTCCTGACCCACACTGATAAAGAACTGAATCATTCAGAAGTTCTGTATACAAATTAAATCACCTCCATTCCCATTTATATGCCCATCAGTGTCTCAAAATAAGGAATGGATAAAAGAGTGACATAATGACATAAGCTATCATCATTTCCTAAGAAAGAAAGAAGAAAGTTTAGCTAATATAAGTCATTTGACAAATGAAGGGATCAAAAGAAAACAGAAACCATCTTAATTAGCAAATGTTTGTCCTTTTTTCCAGGAGGAGAGAAAGGAGGCTGTGGAGGGCAATAATGGTGTATAATAAACCAGTTTGTACAATCTTATGGACAAAGATGACACAAGATTATGAGTTGTATCACCTTCTTAAAAAAAGAAGGCATATTAAATGGAAAATATTAAAGCTTGGCAAGAGATCCAACTGAGTCAAATTGTCCCAATGGCGTTTAAGAGTGAAATTGGAAAAGTTAGAGTGGAAGGCATGTGGGGATATTTCTATAGCAGATTCTTCCCTGTTCATATTTTGATTCTAATATCACAGTGTTACTAGAGAAAGTAGAAGTGACACTGAAAAAAAATACAAATAAGACTGCACTGCATCAAATGTTCTCTCTTTCAAAGTATCTGAAACTGAGGCTATACCTCTTCCACTTACCTCATACCTGTACATTTTGTATATGTATATATTTCTTCTCCTTTCCCATAGACTCTGAGATCTTTGAAGACAGGGATCTTTGCATCCCAGAAGCTAGCAGAGTGCCTGAAACATAATAAGTGATTAATAAATGCTTATCGATTGATTGACAGTGTTCTGATGAATATTAAGCCCCAAAACATTGTAGAGAATCCCAAATTCACAATAATTCAAAATGAAACTTCACCTTAACTTTAAGTTCAGGAAGAATGAATAAGAAAGTGAAGGTCTATTGTCAAACTCACATAGAAAAGAGGCTTAGAAAACCTCAACAACGTTCTTTATGTTGCATTTTATTTTTATTTATTTTGATAAATATCTCCTAATTACATTTTAATCTAGTTGGACTGTACTGGATACCCAAGGAAATATCACAGATGGAGAGCCAGGAGGGCCCTTAGAGGCCATTGAGTTTAACACTCTCATTTCACAAATGATGAAAGTGAAGCACACAGAGGTTACGTGACTTTTCCAGGGTCACATGGTAAGTGTCTAAAGTCAGATCTTCCTGACTGCAAGTTCCATGCTCTGTTCACTTGTCCTATTATGTAAATAGTGTAAATAGTCTGTAACATATTATGAATGAGGAGTTGCTAGAAAAGCAGCATAAAATATACCTTATTAAAGGAATGTATAAGCAAACAAGGAGGTGAACTTCTTGTGTAGATATGGCAAGGGATAACTTGGTGGACAGCTTGCAAGCTCTGTTATTATCCATGTTCTATTGGAAAGACATTGGCCTACTGGGGAACCCTCATGAAAGATTTATAGGAGGACATGAACTAGTGTCACAGGGGATGAAAAGGTGTGGATAGGAATCTGTACCACTAGAGGGAATGTCCATGTTTCAAAGAGCAGGAACCCATGGAAGTAGTGAAATCATAGTGGAGACTATTTGACTTTGGAGTCATGAAGACCTGAATTTGAATCCTGCCAGAGGCAGGATTACTAACTGTGTGATCCAGTGAAAGTCATTTAATTTCTCTCTACTTCAGTTTTCCTGTTCTACAAAGTGGCAATTAAAAATAGCACCCAATTCATATGATTGTGGTGAGAATCGAATGATACATAAATGCTTTGCCAACCTTAAATCCCTCCATAAATGTTATTTTATTTCTGTTAATTTTATTTGCTTTCCCTGAGCATAGACTGTTAAGGGAAAGCAACAGAGAAGCATCCTGTAACAGAGAAACACATAACTAATAATTAATTAGTCATCGATATGCTGATTATCTAGAGATGATTGTATATAAAATGCTTAACAGAAAAGGTCACAGATTATCTAGTCATAAATAATTTGAAAATATATCAAATCAAAGCATTATTCCAAGATAATTGTGATTTAAATGCAGCCAGGTGTTATGCATAATAGAACAAGTGAACAGAGCATGGAACTTGGAGTCAGGAAGATCTGACTTTAGACACTTATCATGTGATCCTGGAAAAGTCACGTAACCTCTGTGTGCTTCACTTTCATCATTTGTGAAATGAGAGTGTTAAACTCAATGGCCTCTAAGGGCCCTCCTGGCTCTCCATCTGTGATTCTATTATCACATTTGTTCTGTAGGGTAGGATCTATTTTATTTTTTCTTTGTATACCTAGTACTTGGCCTCATGTCTCATATAGTAGGCACTTAATAAATTATCAAATATGTAAAAATTTGGGTAACTTGAGAGTATGAATTAGGGAATCTTATGAGTTGGTTAAATTGATTTTTATTGGAAAATATTCTTACAAGGCCATTTGCCTTCTCTTTAAGAAATTATGTTGTTGCGGCTACCAAATTTGCTTTTGTTAACTACATCTGTATATTTGTTACTTAGTCTCTGAAGAATAAAATTGGAAAATTGTTTTACCTTTTTTTTCCTGAAATAAAGTATTCTTAAAATATTAAATTTATATTGGTTATTGATTTGTTCTTGAATAAAGTACATGGGTTGAGTTATGTCATAGTTTTTTGGCATGTAAATTTTTCTATATTTAAAATTATTTATTTCTTGAGTTAACTATTAAAAGAAAGAAAATCTGGGTAGATGAGAATTTGTATCATTGGAGGGAATTTCCCACAGATCCATAGAATTATTAAAGCATATTCTGTTCAAGACAATGAATTTTATAAGCATTATCACTGTATAAGAAAACTTCTTAGGTCTGTACTTTTATTGTTTCCTTATTATTCATTCCTATGATTTTTCGTTTAGTGATTGATGTAGCAAAGTGATACTATTAAGACTGAAAGTGCTTTTTTCAGTCTGTCTCATTAAATATTCATTGTCTTTTGTGTACAAGGCATTATTCTCAGTCTTTTGTTGTCATGTGTGTGACCAAAGTCGCTTCTCATTAAGATCCTAATTTTTTTGTAGAGGAATAATGACAAGAACCTGACTTTTCTTTTTTTTGAGAACTATAATCTATTAGTTAAATTAATTAAAGGAGGAATGTTAATTATAATAGAAGATATATTTTTGGAAAATGAAATTATTTGTTTGCCAAGAGATTGCAGTATGAAAATGATTCAATTTCCTTCTCATAAGATGATGATAGGACTTCATGACTGTATGAATAGACTTAACTTTTCTTTCACGTTCCCATAATCACAGAATTTTTAAAACTGCAAGGCAGCTTATAGATCATCTAGTAAATGCTCTCATTCTTTAATAACCCCATCCCTAAGAACAAACTCAGCTAGTTTCAAATACACGCTAACTTTCAAAAAGAACTGTTTTCTTTTCAAAGTAATATAACTTTCCTACCTATATCTGTGGGATTTTAGTATTTTGTTGTCTTAGTTGGGGATAGAGGGATGGGGAAAGATGTTGATAATTTTTGCAAGTAATATGTTAGATTGAATAATTCACTTAAAATATTAATATTAAATATACTTAAATGTGTCAAGATAGAAAGCACAAAAATCACAGAATTTCAGAGCTAAAAATGATTCCAGTGGTTTTTAGTTGATTAAAACCCATATCCTAATGCAACCACTATTCTAGTTTGATAAGGTGATTGATAAACTATGAGCCTCTACTAAAAGACTTTCAGTGACAGAGTACCTACGAACTTCTGGACACAGTCCTTTCTGCGTCTGGATACTTTTCATGGCTAGAAAATTTTTCTTGGAATAAAGCCTATATTTACTTTTCTGCAACTTCCATTCATCATTCCTAGTTCAACTCTCTGGGATCAAATAGAGCAAGTCCAATACCTTTTTCAGATGACATCCACTTGAATACCACTATCATCTCCAAGCTTTCTCTTTTCCAGACTCAATATTCCCAGTTCGTTCAAGTGATCCTCATATGATACAAAAGACCTTTCATCATCATGTCTGTCTTCTATACATTCTGCAAGCAATTAATTCATATCCTTTATAGATACTATGTAACTTGGATCTGCACACAATACTCCAGAGGTGTTTTCAGCAGGGAAAAGTAGAGAGGTGCTATCACATCATTTTTGGAACTTATACCTCTCTGAATTGGGACAAGATTGCATTAGCATTGTGTCTGTCACTTTGCATTGTTGATTAATTTTGAGCATTTAATCTACTAAAACCCTCAGATTTTGTTTTCAGTCAAGCCACTATCCAACCATGCCTGCCACTCTTACTTGTACAGTTGGTTTTTTGAGAAAAAAGTGTTCATATACTCTAAGATTAGAATCAGCACCAAATAAATAGATTAATTAAAAATCCAGCACAAACCTTTGTGGTTAGAGAAAACAATAAACAATGACAATAGCAGAGAAAGGGTCCTACAAAGGTCATATTTTGGGCTATTTACATTTGTATGAGCACCTATGGGAAGATAAAAGCCAGTCCTAGCAGGAATTGTGAAATTAAAACCTTTACTCAAAATGTAAAATTTACTTTTTCCAGAAGAAATTAAACATTTAAGTGATATCAAATGTCTGAAATTTAGAAAATGTTCAGATTCATGCATAGAAATACTAAAAAGTTGACTATCTTCTTGCAGAGTGCACAACTGACTGAAATAATCAACAGTCTGATTGCTCCACTGAACTTGTCCCCCACTTCATCACCCCTTTCTTCTAAGCCCTGTAAACATAAAAGACTGGCTAATGGCATTTCTAGGAGGTAGGTAATGGTATAATATGTTTTTGTTTAAGCCTATCTCATTTTATTTTGATTTTTTTCCTACAAAATAATTTGGTCTACTTTTTCCTTCTGACTCTGTATACTGTTAAGCAGAGTCATAAATGATTTAGAAATAATTTGATTAAATTGGGGGTTGACTGATGCATTAATTCATAGGCCAAACAAGATGATCAGAGGGCTGAATTTAACTCCTTCACCTAAGTTTGCCAATCTGGGTTAAATTCAACTTAATGACATTAAAGTTAAACTCTTGAAAGGTAAAAGAAAAGGTCTCAGGAGTGTTTTGTAATGAAGAAATTTAATTGCTGTGTTGGTATCACATTGTTATGCTGGCCCTAAATATGGAACCCTACCCTACCCTATGTATCCATATGTGTGTATGTATATGTATATATGCATGTAAATGCATATATATATGTGTAGGTGTATATATGCATATGTATATGAGTCTGTATATACATATGTATATATACATGTATCTCTGTATACACCGTGTATGTATATGTATATATATGTATGTATGTGTACGTATACAAGTGTGGTATATTTGTGTACAAATGTAGTGTTTTACAGTTACAAATGGTCATCTTTCTATTTTGAAAAAGAAAAAAAAATCTAGTTTCTTACACATCTGAGAAATGTATAAACTCCTTAATGGAGAGCTAATGCCATGAAAGACAATAGTAAAGGAATACTGGTGGATATCTTTTATGCTTGGAATTCACTATACAAAAAACAATTTTCTAGTTTGGCTTTTCAAATTAAGTACCAGATTTTGTAATGTGCAATTTGTTTTCTGAAGACTGCTATAATAAATCAATTATAAAATACAAGCATGAAAGGCCACGAATCATCTAGTCATAAATAATTTGATAATATATTAGTGTATCTCTAAAATTGGCATAAAGGATTAGAATTCAAAGCATCATCCAGTGATCCCTGTTATCATTAGAGGCATCATGTGCAAATGCCCTGGACTTGGAGTCAGGAAGACTTGGGTGCAAATCCTTTCTTTAGACACTTACTAGGTATGTGATCCTTGAAAAATCACAACCTCAGTCATTTATAAAATAATGTTGTTGAACTCAATGTCCTCTAAAAATATTTCCTTGCTTAAATCTATGATTTTGTTATCACAATTATTTTGTATTATTTACTTTTCCCATATAACTTTGCTCATACCATATCTTTTTCAAATTAGTATTAGATCCTTAAGTACATCACTGTATTTGTGATTTCATTGCTGCAGGAAATGGTAATCCTCTCAGTCAGTGCTGGTTGCAACCTATTCATGCCTTCTTATTCTGTGAAGTTCTTGTCTATTTTCTATTTCTATTATCTTCCATACAAGATTTACTCAGCCTCCTAGTGGCCTTTCACCCTAGATCTTTTTTTTATTATTTTGGTGTTCTAGTGTAGTATTTGGTCTGTCTCAATGTTATCTTTCACTTTTGCCACATAACTTTTCCATTTCTTTTTTTATAATTATTTCTTCATTAATATCCTCATACAGCATTTTGTGAATAGGGTACCTTTGATGGTAATGGAGAAGGAAAAGATGTTGTTGTTTTTCCACAGGCAGATAAAGAAATAAATGAATAAATAAATAGTGGGGTAGACACTTCAGGTGGACGGTGATTTGGGAGCATAATCCGATAGAAAGACAACAATAGGCTGAATCACATCTGGCACACTAAGTGATACACATCTCCATTAACATTTGGGATATCTGCAACTTTGATTCTTTGATTCAATAGTTCTAAGATTCATAACCGTACATTATCATGGGAGAAGTATCTTTGATTTTAAAAGTTTTTCTATTAGCGAGCAGTTTGGCATTATTGAAATCATTGCTTAGTTTGCAAATTGAATTTCCTTATCCACAAAATGAGTATGATAATACTATAAGTATGTATCTCACAAGAATTTTTTTGTGACAATCACAAAGAATTATATAAAATGCTCTGAAAATTTTAAAGTACTACCTACCAGTAATATTTTATTAAATTAAATATTATTATTAAATTAAATATTATAAATATTTTATTATTTATAAAATAAAATATTTGTTTTACCAGTAAGACCTACTAGTAATATTTTAATGATATCTTTTATTTTTGCATTGCCTAGATTTTCCCCAGCATCCCTCCCTTCCCTCTCCAAAAGTGCTATTCCTTATTACAGATTTCTTTTTTTTACAAAAAGAAAAAGATGAAGAAAAGAAATCAGTAAACCTGTCAGTACATCAAAAAACTTTGACAGCGTATGCAGTTTTTCCACAATTGTTGATTCCCCCTACTTTTTGTGTAAGAGGAGTTTCCATTTACATTGTTGTAGTAGTATGTATATTGTTTGCTACTGCTAATATTAATAGTGACATTTCTTTGATATGCTATGGAAGTGAAAATTATACCAAGACCTTAACACCAATTAAAAGCTAGCTATTAACTAAGCTTTGAAAGAATAATCCATGTTCTAATTAGTCAATCAAAAAGTATTTACTAAGGACTTACTCATGCGCCAGGCACGATTCTAGGTGTTGTCATCTGCTTTCAAGGAACTAATATTGTAATGGGGAGATAAATAACAAGATTGAATGTAGTTATATATAATGTACATAAAAGATAATCTTAGACGGGAAGACACCAACAACTGAGGGACCAGGAAAGGCCTTCTGTAGGAGGTGAAGTTTGACTTGAGTCTTGATCAGGGATTCTTTGATGTGGAGGTTAAGAGGCAGAAGATTTCAGGCATTGATGACAGAGCAAATGTAGCTACAGGAGGTGGGGCACAGCAAGCAACCCTGTATGCCTGAACCAGAGAACCAGAGAAGGGGATGTATAAGACTATTGGAAACATAGGAAGGGACTTGAGTTTGAAATGTTAAAGCTCACTGGGGTAATAGGGAAACACTGGAGCTCATTGAGTCAGAGGATGACATAGTTGGAACTGTGCTTTGTGGAAATCACTTGGCAACTATATGGAAAATGCATTGGAGAAGTGAGAGATTTGAGGTAGGGACAGGTCATCTGGAGAAGAATTCACTAACTCAAGCACTGTTAAAGTCAAGGTAAAGATTTATTATTCTTTTCAGCAGGCAGGAGTTCTTAGGGAACTTTCAACCTTAAAAGGGGTACAGGGAAAGTTTATATAGGGTATTCTGTAGTATCACTTGTGCCAAATATGCTAACTAGGTGTTTTGGGGTGGGTTTAGGGAGTGGTTAAGGAGTGGTCAATTCTTAAAGGAACATGCACTTTTGATATCTATTGCGCAGGTATTTTACCCAAAATTCATCAGGAAATAGCCCAAGCACAGCCTATTCAGCCAGTACACAGCTGGTTAAGTCTAATGAGCTCTATAGGTACATCTGGCTATACTATAGCAGGAAGGGAGATAACAGTTGTTGCTAGGGCAGCCTGTGTCCTTGGGCCGGGGAGAAACTGCCTGAGATAGTGTTGAGGCTAGGGAAAAATGTGATTTTTAAAGAGAAATGTTCCTTAGTGGCTTCCCAGAGTCCTGTTCTGGCCAAACAAACACTTCTAGTCAGTAAGCCCCAAAGTAAAACCTCACCCTCAGAGTCTTCATACACTTTTTAGAGCCAGAGGGCATCACCCTCTGACCCAGTGCCTCAATAGAAAAAACTAAAGGTACTTGGGACCCTCCTACAAAACAACTCCTCTAATCAAGCTTTCCACCATGGACCATCAATGGACAGGACATTCAAACCAAGGCATTATACTTCTTGATTATACCAAAATAAAAACAACTAAAGGTACTATTTTACTTGCCATTACAGTGGGATGAAGGGGACATTCTGAGGGATATTGTGGAGACAGAAATAAAAAATTAGATACTTATCTAATATTTGAGGTGAGTCAAAATGAGATGTTGGTGATGAGACCAAAACTGTGTAGCCCTGACTGACTGGGAGGATGTAAGTGGGAGCTTTTGACAGTGATAGGGAAGTTTGGAAGAGGCGTAAATTTTCCAGGCCTCTTTTGGACTTGATGAATGTAAGATGCTTACAGGATATACAGTTTGAGGTGTGCAATAGGCAATTGATGCTTTGGGACTGGATATCAAGAGAAAAGAATAGGGCTGGAGAGATCTATATCAAGATGATAATTGTACCTGTGGGAGCTGATGAGACCAAGTGAGAGATGCATAGGAAAAAAATGGCTCAAGACAGAGTCTTGGGGTACAGCTACAGTTAAGATGCATGATGTAGTTGAAGAACCAGCAAAGACTGAGTCGTAGTTAGACAAGCAGAAGGAGAGCTAAGAGATTAATATGAGAGTTTCCAGGAGGAGAAGGTGGTTATCATTATCAAATGCTACAGAGAGGTTAAAAAGAATGAGGATTGAGAAAAGGCCATTAGATTTAACACTCAGTCAATCAACTTATATGCCAAGAACTCTATAAAGTGCTGTGGATTTAAAAAAAAAAAGAGGCAAAAGATAGTCCCTGCCCTGAAGCAATTTACAGTCTAAAAAGGGGACAACATGCAAACAAGTAGATATAAAACAAGCTATATACAGGACAAATAGGAAATAATTAAAAAGAGGGAAAGCACTGGGATTGAGAGGGATTGGGAAAGGCTTCCAGTAAAAGATGGAATTTTTGTTGGGACTTAAAGGAAACCAGGAAGGTCAGTAGTCAGAAGTAGAGAAGTAAAAGGAGTGGATGGGATCTACAGTACGTGTACAATGGAGGGATAAGCCCTGATGAAGAAATGGGTCACCTTTTCTTCAGAGTCTAAAGGAGGAGATTTATGGGGATGTCAGAGAAGTGATGAGAAAGAGTTTGTGGAAAACAGTTTAGATTTCATCACTAAAGTAAAAAGTGAAATTTTTAGCTGAGAGGAGAGAGATTTGGAACAGGTTTTGTGGTGAGAGGGTTAGAGGATTAATTAGAGAGGAGTAAACTTAACATGCTGCCATGGGGGCCCAGTTGAGATTAGAGAATTCTGTATTTCTTAGGTGTTTTATTAAGATGCAAGTTTTGAAGACACCTAAAAGAGGAAGAAGCCCAATGATTTTTTTTCTAAGTCTAACTTCAAAAATTCTTGGTCTTATATTTATGAGTTTGTTCATATTGCTATTTCCCTAATATGTTATTAGGGGGTGTTGGGCAAAAAGTCTTGTGTTCCATCCTGTGTCAAGAAATCCAGAGGAAGTCTTTCCCTACCCCTCAGTGCCTCTCCAACATTTGGGTGGAGCACCTATTGTAGATTTGTAGGAGAAGAGAGATTATTCCATTCTCTGTTTGACTTTATATGGAGAATAGCATTCTGATGATGGCAGCTAGGATGTTAAACGGCCTTGAGTTCTTGCCATATGAGGATCTACTGGAAGAACTAAAGTCATTTAACTTGGAATAGAGAAGACTTGAGGGACTCCATGGTAAATGGATTCAAGTATTTTAAGGGCTATCAGATAGAAAAGGGATTAGATATGTCTTATTTGGTCCTAAAAGGTAGAACTAGAAGAAATGTAATTCAACACAATACACATTGATTGAATGCCTACTATGTATCAGGCACTGTGCTAGGTTATGGGGATACAATTAATAAAGGACAATCCATGCCCTCAAGGAGCTTACAATCTAATAGGGGGAGACAACATACAAAGGGAAGCAAGAAAGTGAGGGGAAGGAGCAGCTAGGTGGGTACAGTGAATAGAGCACTGGCCCTGGAATCAGGGAGTTTAAATCCAGCCTCAGACACCTGATGATTACTAGCTGTGTGACCTAGAGCAAACTTAACCCCAATTGCCTTGCCTTCCCCTACTCCAAAAACAAGCAAGCAAACAAAAAGAGTGAGGGGAAGGGGACACCAGGATATTCTTGTTTAAGGAGCTGAAACCAGGCAGAGCAGTAAATGCACAGTAGAGTGATCTGAGCGTCTAGCATCTGCCCTTCATAAAGGAAGCCATTGGAAGGGATTTGTTAATTTTTCCTCCAGTCTTCCAGTCAGAGGGAAGAGAAGGCTGAAGTTGCACATTTAGACTTAATAAGAAAATTTCCTAATTATTAGCACAGTCCAAAAGTTGGAAGAGGCTGCCTTGGATATTAGTGGATTATCACTCCTTGAAGACTTTCAATTGGAGGTTGAATGATTATTTAATGAGTATGTTGTAGATGGAATTCTTTCCCAGATATGAGTTAGACTATCTGACCACCAAAATCCTTTCCAAATCTTAAAATTCTATGATTCTGATTCTCTTTTATATTATGTAGGTCCCAATATCAAAGCGAAGCAATATTACCAGCCAGAAGGGAACAGACTTATTTCCTGTATACTACTTTAATACATCTCAAAATATTGTAAGGTTTATTTAATTAATGTTCATAAAACTCTTTGAGACATTATTCAATCTCAAAGTATTTCAAGTATTATGGAAATGTAACATTGTTATAACTATATTTTTTAGAAGTTAGAAGTGTTTATAATTTCAGGATTTTCCAGTGCATGGAGGTAAAAATCAGTCTTGAATTATAATTCTGACTTTAAGCCATTAACTAGGTTTCCCTCCTTTTACTCAGTTTTTAAATTCTTACAATAGATAATGGAGATTTTAAAGTCAACACGTGGTTGTTGGTTTTTTTGATAGTATAATATTGTTATTATTTTAGTTTGACTTTGTTATATTGAGTAGCTGATTTTGTTTTAAACATGTATTTTAAAGCAATGTGAAATTCTTTTACTATATCTTCACATTTTTTATAATTGTTTGGCAGATTAGACCTATTAATATCAATGAACCTCTTTTTGTAACTTTGAGGTTGCTGAATTAACCAAAGCAACGTTTTATCTCTTACACCTAATTGAATTGGAAAGTCTTTTTTTTCCCTTTTATTTTTCTCTGTAATTACATTCATTCTGAGTTGTAAATTTCTGTCAGATTATAAGCTTCTCAAGAGGAAGGAATGTATGTTTAATTTTATTTTATATACCCCCTAGCAAAATGTCATGCATACTTGATTTTAGTTGGGAATACAATATTCTTTTATTTTTCTTCTATAATTAGTCTTCAGAACACAGGATATGTTAACTTTTTGAAGAAATATTTACTCAGAGAGCACTTATAAATGATTCTGTGGGTGGATGGAATAAGGAGGGAAGAAACTCTGAAAACAAGGTCAATTAAAATGATCACAGTCGAACACTTTTACAAAAGGTGAATTGAAGTGGTGTCTTTGATGGTTTGATACCCAAGTGATCTTGCCCATCATAAACCTGTGAGTATGTTTAATTAAAAATGCAAGCTTGACTACTCGCATATATAAAAGAAATTAAGCATAAAACCAAGATTTTATAACAAAGTTAAATTCACATAGTATAATATGATATCAACCTTACCAACTTTAAACTGGAAGACAATTACTTTACCTTGATCATAATATAGATAGTAATATGATGAGACAGTAAAATTGCCCAGTATTTTGTGATGCCTATTTTCTATCCAATCTGCAAATTGTAATTTTAAGCTAGTTGCTAAAGTAAGTATTTTTCCTTATAAAAGTGTTTTTCCGCATATTGATGAGCTTGTATTTGGCAAAGAGTCAGAGAAAATTAAAATGGAGTAGTTTCAGCATATTTTGGGATTAGGATATTCCTCTTAAAAATAAAACGTCATACAAAGCAGACAGATGATCCTGTCCAAATATGCACATTTTTGTGTGTGTATGTTTAGGTAAAATGTCATGATATAGATTTGTTGAGAATCATTGAAGAAAACAAAGTAACGGTAAACACACAGTGAACAAATGAGTAATGAAATAAAATAAGGAAAAAAATGAAATTTTTTTTCTTGTGAAATTGCAAGAAATCAAGCAGTGATTTACTGTATTTATGTGTCCTTGTAAATATATTTGCATAGTCATTTCAAATTTGCGAATTATTTTGAAGATTCTACTTGGTCCATAAAATTTGCAGTGCCCTCACCCAAACTCACCACTAATTTTTTCTCTACCCTTATATTTTCACTTTATCCAACCACTTCATAGCCACCTAAAAGGAATTCTTTTCATTGTGAAGTGTGATACCTTTTTATACATTTCATTAGACAGAGAGGAAGTTTGTACCAAGTATGTGTGTATATATATATATATATATATATATATATATATATATATATATATATATATATATATGTTTTAAAAAAAAAGAGCAAGTAGGATAGCCAAAGCATAGAACACTGATTTTGGATGTGCAATCTGGTTTTTCTGTCTTTTTTTTTTTTAAGCAGTCAGGCTTAAGTAACTTACCCATGGTCACACAGCTAGTGTCTAGGGACAGATTTAAACTCAAGTCCTCCTAACTCCAGAACTGGTGCTCTCTCTATTTCACTACCTAGCTACCCCTCCCAGTGTTTTTCTTTTTTCTCCTGCTAGACCTTGGACATGCCCTTTCAGACCAGACCTTTTATAAAGGGCAAGAAACAAGGACAGGGACCTCCAGAAGAAAATGAGGAGTCCTTAAAGGATAACCTATTGTAATTTTAAGCCAGGTGCTAAATGAAGTATTTTTCTTTATAAAAGGATTGATGAATCTGTGTGTGTATACGGCAGGGAGGAGAAGAACAATTAAAATGTAGTAGTTTCAGCATATTTGGTACAGCTGTGGGGAACCTGTGGCCTCAAGGCCACATGTGGTCCTCTATGTCCTCAAGTGCAGCCCTTTGACTGAATCCAGACTTCACAGAACAAACCCCGTCATGAAAGGGTTTGTTCTGTAAAGCTTGGACTCAGTCAAAAGGCAACACCCAAGGACCTAGAAGGTCACATATGGCCTTGAGGCTGCAGGTTCCCCCACCCCTGGTACTCTATTTCTCTTAACAAATCATGTTTTTCAAAGCACAAAGATGAGTCTGTTCAAATATATACATACACACACACACACACACACACACACACACACATATATACACATACATGCGTGTCCATTCTGTGCCAAATCTCTGTGTCGATACAAGTGCTTATTTCCTGAAAATAGATCCTAGTAGTCATACCTCCAGACATGTTCTTGGATCAAACTTTTGATTTCATTTATATGAATTTTTGATGAGGAGCTTCCTTTTAGCACATCATCTGCCCCTCAGTTGATAATAGTAGAGAGTTGCCTGAGGTCACATTGGCAATATGTGTCTGAGATAGGACTTGAATCTAGATCTTTCCGAATGGAAGACCAACTGTATCCATTCTGCTGTGCTGCTTCACCTCTAGATATAAGCAGAAATTGTTAAATGTGGTTCTTGAGACAGTGTAAACATACCTTGACATAAGTTTCATGGAACTAGCTACACAGCACCTTTGATCATTCTTAATCTTGTGTGTAAGCTTTAACATTTCTGTATATCACTGACACTACTGCTTAAAAGTTTTTTGACAATGTGCTTCAGTAATTACAGAATGCACACTTGACACTCTTTATGAAAAAACATTTGAGGCATATTCAGTCTTTTTCATGTTGCAACTTAATTGGCTCTGAAAATATTTCTATAAACAATGTTTTTTATAGTATTCTAATATTTGTGCTTATATTAGTGGTTGAAATATATGTTAAGATACATACGTTTGTATACTGTATTAGATTTTTAATAACATTTTTGGAAATTATCCTTGAATAAGTAGCTTAACCCTTCTGGGCCTCAGTTTCTCATTTTTAAAACAAGAGTATTGTGACAGATGATTTCTAAATTGTATTAAAGTTATATGATTTTGTAATTATTGCCTAGAAAATAAACATTTGAGACTTTAATACATTCTGCATTTTTCCCCAGCAAAATGAAACAGGAACATAATAATGCCAGTACTTTTAGTTTTGAACATTATTACTCTTTTTCCATGCTTTGAAAAAGTGTGTGTGTGTGTGTTTGTGTTTGTGTATGTTTTAAGCAAGGCTTAATAGCAAAGAAAGAATAACTGATTTAGTATCCTTCAAAAAAAACTATTAACATTCTTCTTTTTGAATTCTAAATTGTTTCCTTTCCTCTACTTCTTCATCTATGCATTGAGAAAACAACTAAGATGCCCATTATTCATATGAAATCATGCAAAACATATTTCCATATTAACCATGTTGCCAAAACAAAACAAAAGAGAAGTAACTAAAGAAAGTGAAAAAAAGTAGCTTCAGTTTGCAGAGTTTATCAGTTCTGTCTCTGGAGGTGAACAGCATTTTTCATCATTACTTTTTTTAATTGTCTTGGGTAGTTGTATTGATTAGAGTAGCTAAGTTGTTCACAGTTAATAATTGTTACAATATTGCTGTTACATTATACAGTGGTCTGGTTCTGTTCATTTTATTCTGCCTCAGTTTCATATAGTTTTTGGCTATTTTTTTCTGAAATCATCCCCCTTATCATTTCTTAGAGGACAATATTCCATCACAACCATAAACTTCAGCTTTTTCAGCCATTCTCCAACTGATGGACATTCCCTCAATTTCCAGTTCTTTCCCATCACAAAAAGAGGTGCTATAAATATTTTTGTACAAACAGGTCCTTTTCCCTTTTCTTTGATCCTTTGGACCTGGTAGAAATATTGCTAGGTCAAAGGGTATGAATAGTTATATAGCCCTTTGGTCGTGGTTCCGAACTGTTCTCCAGAATAGTTAGACAAGTTCAGAACCCTGTGATAAACATTGTATTCCAGTTCATGCTTTTCCACATCTCCTTCAGCATTTGTTATTTTCTTTTTCTGTCATGTTAGCTAATTTGATAGGTGTGAGACAGTACCTCAGAGTTATTTTAATTAGCATTTCTCTAATCAGTGGTGATTTAGAGCATTTTCTCACATGAATGAGGATAGCTTTGATTTCTTCTGTAATTTCTGCAGTTGTAAGTGGAATTTCACTTTATCTCTGCCTAGGTTTTGTTGATAATATATGGAAATGCTGATGATTTACATGGATTTATCTTTCATCCTTCTGCTTTGCGAAAGTTGCTAATTGTTTCACCTCATTCTTTAGTTGATCCTCTAGGGATCTATAAATATACCCTCAAATCATCTGCAAAAAGTGATAGTTGTATTTTCTTGTTATCTATTCTTATTCCTTCAATTTCTCTTTTTTTTTTTGTCTTAATGCTATACTGGCATTTCGACTCCAATATTGAATAATAATAGTGTTGGTCATGGACATCCTTGCTTCACTTGATCTTATTGGAAAGGCTTTGAGTTTATCCCCATTCAGATAATTCTTGCTTTTGTTCTTATCATTTTAAGAATATCTCCATTTATTGCTGTTCTTTCTGGTGTTTTTAATAGGAATGGGTATTGTATTTTGTCAAAAGTTAATTCTGGTTCCATTGATATAATCATATGGGTTTTGTTATTGATATAGCCAATTATACTTACAGTTTTCCTAATATTTAACCAGCCTTGAATTCCTGGTATAATCCCACCTGATGTTTGTGATGTTGTGCTTTGCTCTCCTTGCTAGTATTTAAATTTTTTGCATAAAATCATTAGGAAAATTGGTCTATAATGTCTTTTTTCTATTTTTGCTCTTCCTGGTTTAGGTATCAGTACCATATTTGCGTCATAAAAGGAATTTAATAGAACTTCTTTTCCCATTTTCCCAAATAATTTAAATAGTATTGGAATTAATTTTTTTAAATGTTTGATAGAACTCACTTGTGAAACTATCTTGTCCTGGTGATTTTTCTTTAGGGAGTTCATTTATGGATTTTTCAATTTCTTTTTCTAAGATAGGGTTATTGATGCATTCTGTTTCCTCTTCCACTGATCGTGGCCATTTATGGGTTTTGTTTTTTTTTTGGTAAATATTCGCCCATTTAATTTAGCTTGTAAGTTTTATTAGCATATAATTGGGCAAAAAACAACCCCTCCTAATAATAACTTTTATTTCATTTTCATTGGTGGTGCATCATCCTTTTCATTTTTGACCCTGACAGTTTGACTTTTTTTAAAAATCAAATTAACCAGTGGTTTATCTGTTTTAGTTTTTCCCTAAAACCAGCTCCTAATTATATTTATTTATTTAATGTTGTTTGTTTTACTTTTGATTTTATTCATCTTTTTTTATTTTTCTGGATTTCTGTTTTGATATTTGAGGATTTTTAATGTGTTCTTTTTCTAGTTTTTAAGTTGCACACCCCATTCATCGATCTGTTCTTTTCTCTCTTTTATTACTATAATGCTGAGAGATATAAATTTTCCCCTAAGCATTGCTTGGGCCAAATCTAACAAATTTTGATCTGTTGCCTCTTATTATCTTCAGTGAAATTATTGGTTGTTTGTGTGTTTTTCTTTTGACCTACTCATTCTTTAGTATTAAATTATTTAGTTTCCAATTAATTTTAAATCTCTGCTTCTCAGATCCTTCATCGAATTAACATTTATTGTATTATGGTCTGAATTGGGTACATTTAATATTTCTGCTTTTCTCCATTTGTTTGTGGGGTTTATATGTCCTAATATGTAGTCAGTTTTTATGACAGTGCCATGTACAGCTGAGAACAAGGTATGCTGCTATCTATTCCCATTCACGTTTCTCCAGAGGTCTGTTATGTCTAACTTTTTAAAAAATTTTATTCATCTTAACTTTCTAATTTATTTTATAGTTATATTTATCTAATTTTGAGACAATAAATTAAATCCCCCTCTTCCCCCATATTGTTGTACTTCTATTTGTTCCTGTAATTCTTTTAACTTTTCTTTTAACACTTGGTGTGTAGTTGATATTTTGTTGTGTCTCTTTGTTGTCTTTTGTTGTCGCTCTCTCCAATGGTACCCGGGATCTCTTAACTGCAAAAATCAATGACTTTTTCTCAGTCATCATCCTTCTTGACCTCTTTGGAGCTTTTAACACTTGCTGATTACACTCATTCCTCAGATTTTTGAGACACCAGTCTGTCTTGGTTGTCTTCATGCCTATCACTCCATAGTCTCCTTCTATGGATGGTCCCACAGGGCTTTGTTTTAGGCCTTTTTTCTCATCTCCCTCTATGCTACTTCACTTGAGAATCTCATCAACTCTCATTGTTTTAGTTATCATCTCTATAATGATTCTCAGATCTACCTGTTCTTCTCTAAACTCGCTGATGATCTCCCAGTTTCCATCTGTATCCGACTTTCAGACATTGAACTCAATGTCAATTAGATATCTTATACTTAACATGTCCAAAATTGAATTTATTATGTTTTCCTAAAATCCTACACCCTCCAAACTTCCTTGGGTATAACAGCAAGGACCCTGACATACACAGAAGGGTCTGCTGTACAGGTTCTTAGATCTGCTTTTCTAAAAGGAAAACAACTTTTGAGGGGATCAACCAAGCTACTTTAATCAAGCACATATGTAATTCACTTAGTTTAAGGGAATAAGTTAGCACCCAGAACTTCAGGGGAAATATAAACAGGCATTACAAGCAGAAATTACAAACAGAAAGACCAATAGACAGGGTGTTTTCAAAACCAGGGGGCGCTCCTTAGCAACTACCCAGATTCTCCTCTGGCCAAACACTTCCAGTGAGTAAATCTCAAAATAATACCTCAATTTAGAGTATTTATACACTTTTCAGAGCCAGAGGGCACGCCCCTCTGACCTAGCACTAAATAGAAATTAACAAAATGTGTGGAGGCCTGTTTATGGGCCGGGGAAGATCTTTAACGCTTCTTCCCACCCACCATTAACTTTACATTAACATTACACTGGGTAACACTAGTTTTACTCCCTCAGGTTCCCCAACTAAATGTCATCCTTGACTTCTCACTATTTAAGCTGCTCCCTAGGCTTGTTGATTTCATCTTTGCTATATTTCTAGATTATGCCCCCATCTCTCCTTTGATACTACCACCTCCCTTGTCCCTCATGCCTGGAATACTATGTCTGCTCATCTTCCCCTCCTGGCTTCCCTTACTTTCTTCAAGTCCCAACTAAAATCCCGTGTTCTACAGAAAACCTGTCCTAATCTCCCTTAATTCTAATATATTCCTTCTGTTAATTATTTCTCATTTATCCTGTACATAGTTTGTTTGTATATATATTTGTTTGCTTGTTGTCCCCTCCGTTAGATTGTGAGCTCCTGGAGAGTAGGCACTGTCTTTTGCTTTTCTTTGTATCCCAGCGCTTATTACAGTCCCTGACACATAGTGCTTAATAAAATGCTCACTGACTATGTAAAATGAGCTGTGTAAATATGAGGTCTTGAGGCCTTTGCTGATTAATAAATTAATAAATCAAATGGTTTTTGTGGAATCCATTTTGGCCTCAAAAGTTTTATTTTTCTTGCAGGTTCTCAGCTATGTTGTAGATGGTTGTGACTGCTAGATGTGACCTCTCTATCAGTGTTATTTTAATTCTAGTCTGATTTATTAGAATTATTTTATATTATAGAATGATTAGAATATAATACATATTTACATATACACAATTTAATATGTTCTTATAGTTCATACTTTTATTAACACCAACATTCTCAAATAATTTATGTATATAAATTATATATATGTTCAAATACATACATGCATGCATACACACAGACAGCCAAGGACCGTAGAATTAAATTTTTAAAATTTGTTTTGTGACATATATGTATTTGTGTGTGTGTGTGTGTGTGTGTATTCATTCATTTTTGAAAGAAGTCTTTTAACTATCCTACTTTTTTAACTCGTTTTTCTAATTCTCTCATTTCTGATCTTTCCCAGGGACAGGATCAGTTAGTGAGAAAACTAATGCTGTAGCATTAGAACTAAATTTTCTTTCATTAAATTGAAATATGAAATGCAGCATCATTTATTATTTTTAATAGAATTTTCATTGTTATATCTCAGGAAACCTCTCCCTCACCCCTTCCAGAAAGCCATCCAAGTAACAGAATATTTTTAAAGACAAAAAGAACAAAATCAGCATAACTAATCAATATGTTGAAAAAGTCTGAAAGTATATATAAAGTGAATCTACTGTCTCTGAAAAGAAATGGAGATGTGTCTTCTTTGGGGAAGGTCATATCTTTGTCCTTTGCTTTGTAGTTATTGTTCCTTCCATCTACATTGTTGTCTTTGAGTGTAATGTTTTCTTGGTTCTTCTTACTTCATTCTACATTAGTTTGTATAAGTCTTTCCATACTTCTCTATTTCTTACAACACAGTAAGGGGCAGCTAGGTGGATAGAGCACCCATGCAGGAGTCAGGAGGACCTGAGTTCAAATTTCACCTCAGACACTTGACACTCACTAGCTGTGCGACCTTGGGCAATTCATTTAACCCCAATTGCCTCATCCTGGGTCATCTCTGGTTATCCTGATGAATATCTGGTCACTGGATTCAGATGGCGCTGGAGGAGAAGTGAGGCTGGTGACCTGCACAGCCCTCCCTCATTCTAAACAAAGTCAAGTGCAAGTCATGTCCTTATTTCTCTGATGGCATGGTCTTCTTTGGCAAGGAAGGATGAACACACATACATATATGTACATATATACATATATATGATCTCACTGCTTTTTAAAGTAAATTTATTTGATCATAATTTTTTTTATCAAGTCATTAGTATTCTTTTTGATTGATCTTGTATTTCATAGTCCTTATGTAACAGGCACCAGATAATTTTCAAAAAGTTTTTTAGTTAGAATAATCCTGGCATCAGAATCTAAGTGTAAGTACCTGAGGACATTAAGGTTTTTAACCAAAAAAGGCATTGTATAATTTATTATTGTCGTAGAAAAGAGTAAATATGCTTAGGATTTGTGTTCTAACTGAAAATAGTGTATATATTTTAAATTTATTTAAATTTAAATATTCTTCCTTTTTACTTCTATTGCTTTCAAATAAATGAAGTTATAAACTTTGAAATAACATCTGACTGTCTTTTGGGTTTAAAGTGTTTTCAGACATGACATGAAATAAACATGAATTCCTAATGGATCAATCAGATTGTTATTTCTAATCATGATAATTATTTCACATGGGACATAAAGTTTTGCTTATTTGAATAATGTTTAATGTGTCAAAAATCTCACTTAAACTTTCAAACATATTTTCATTAAAAGCAGTATATTTTATTTTATTTCATGTTTTTATAATTATATATGTGCTTGTATTTGTCATTGCTGATTGTTTTACATTATAAATTCTCCAAGTGCAAAGGTGCCATAATAAACTAACGTAAGATAGATTAAGCATGGTAATCTATGATGCTATCATAATTTAATTGTGAAATTATGATTCTTTCATTATTAAAAAATCAAAATGTAGGAGTAAAGTTTGAAATGTTGAATATGGTTCCTAAGACAATATAAACGTTCTTTAGCCATCCTCAGATTTTTTCTTTCTTCTTGCTTAGCTTCTATGAATTCTTGCTGCAGGTTAAGGAACTCTGTGTGTTTGTGTGTGTGTGTGCGCGCGCGCGCGCGCGTGCATGTGTGTGTGTGAGTAATTTCCTTTCTGTATTTTAGTGTAGTTTACATGCCAAATCAGTCAGCCTCATTGAAAGAAATATGGTTTATATATTGAATGTGACTAAAATCAGTCATTGTCAGTCACCTTAGGGACTGCAAAATATTGCAAATAATATTTTATCATCTTGTTAGGTCATAGAAAACAGTCTAGACCATCTAACCCAAACATATATAGGAATCTATAAATTTGTTTTATTCAGTGACTTTGAATATAGATCTTATAGCTATAGATATAGAATATTGATCTAGAGGCCATGTCATATAGTGGTTAAAATGTTGAAGTCCTCCCTCTGGTAATGTCCTCATTTTGTGACCATGAACAATTCATTGAATCTCTCAGAGCTTCCATGTTCCATCATGAGTCTTTTGGCATTGTCTTGGATCATTATATTGCTGAGAAGAGCTGAGTCTATCATCGCTGATCATTGCACAGTGTTATTGTTGCTTTGTACGATGTTCTCCTGGTTCTGCTCACTTTACTCAGCATAGGTTATGTAAGTCTTGCCAGGTTTTCCTGAAATTCAGCTTCTTGTCTTATAGCATGGTAGTATTCCATTACATTTATATGCCACAACTTGTTCAGTCATTCCCCAATTGATGGGTATTACCTAAATTTCCAATTGTTTGCCACCACAAAAAGAGCTGCTATAAATATTTTTGTACATGTGGATCCTTTTCGCTCTTTTTGATCTCTTTCAGATGCAAAACAAGTTTTGTATTGCTGGGTCAAAGGGTATGCACAGTTTGATTGTCCTTTGGGTATAGTTCCAAATTGTTCTCCAGAATGGTTGGATCCCGTCACAATCCCACCAACAATGCATTAGTGTCCCAATTTTCCCACATAAAAGATAATGTTCTTACAAATATTTTCTATATTTGTATACAAGTATAAAATATATCCACTTTGGATATTGACTGAACTCCCTGTTTTTCTCAGACTCAAAGGATAGCCAGTTGTCAATCATCCATTGCCTCAGCTCCTCATTCTCATTACACTGGGTTCTGATGGTAATTTAGAGATGTGTTTGTGTGTAAACTAATTTGATCTCTTTACTGATAGCCCATCTACATATCCACTTCCCTTCATTCCCAGACCTATGTTTTCATCAAATTATGTTTATTGTAGTTATAATTGTTATATTATAACTATTTTTATAGTTATAACTTGAAAAAATCCTTAATCAGTAGAAAAAGAGAACACAAGCATACCAACATCAGAGCATTAGGGGCACATACATCAAACCACAGCTTTTAGTCAATTCTGTTCTAATCCCCCTTCTTCCTGCACATTACTCTTGCATCCCTATACCACATCCAAGTAGCAAGAAAGACAAAAACCCAGAAGCTGAGTTCTTGGTAGCTTATAGATCTTAGCTTACAGTCTCTTGGCTCTTCAGGAAGCTGAACATAGGAAAATTAATACACAAAGAGATGTAGTTTCTACACTATTGAAAGAAAAATATCGTTAGATGGTATTTCCCCCAGACTCTGCATTAGCAGGTATAGAAAGGGGCAGGTATCAGTTTCCATCTCCGTGTCCCAAGACATTTTGCATCTGTTATGTACTTCTGTTAATTTGATTGCTCCTTCAGTGCTGCAGTGAAATCTGTTTAGTTTCCCCAAAGGATCCTGCTGGCTATTAAAGCTGAGACAAATAAAAGTGGCTAAATAAGTGGCTTTAGTCATTAGGAAGTTTTCCCCTCATTTTCTGTTTCTGTGTTTCCTTATCTGCAGGGAGGCAAACCAACATGAGGCTTGTTCCACTTCAGATTGAGTAATGACATGCTGCACTAGAGGGTTACAAAAAAACACTCCACAAAATATGAATTTGAAAGGATCTCAGGCTATTTGTCCAACCTATACCTGGCTTCTGGGTGGCATAGTAGATAGAGTACTAGGCCTGGAGTCAGAAAGACCCATTTTCCTGAGTTCAAATCCAGTTTCAGACACTTATTAGAAATTCTGGAAAAGTCGGTTGACTTTGTTTGCCTCAATAAATGAGTTGGAGAAGGAAATGGCACACCACTCTAGTATCTTTGTCAAGAAAACCCAAAACAGGGTCACAAAGAGACAGATATAACTGAAACAACTCAACAACAACAAATTCCTGAACAAGATTCTCTTTTTTAACATAACCCAACAAATGGTCGTCTAGAATTAAGTACAATACTCTGTTCTTTATACTTTTTACTGCATCTTTTAGATGCCATGAAGCCTTAAACTTGAGGCTTAAGCGTTCAAACTGTCATGAGTAAGATTTAACAAAGGTAAACTGAGGCATATTATCTCCCAGCAAGATAAGATTTTATTAACAGGATACTAACCTTCCAATAAGAATGGATCAATGGTTTTTCCTCAATTTTAAGTCAAAGACCCCAACATGAAGACAAATCATTTTTCTAAGACCACAGCAGAGTAGGTTTCATCATGGGGTTGAGGACAACATGATTGGCTTCATAGCTGAGGTGTGGGAAACAATATGATAGGTTGGAAGTTGGAAATGAAGGTCTGGCAATGACACCTTTCCTTCTGTCCTGTAACTAAGAAGTATTAATTGAGTCAGTTTGTGAGGTTAAAAGGTAGTGTGCCTGACTTCTGTGGATAGCAAACCACACATCCTTGCAGGATAGTTTGGTGTGGTGTGAAAATACTAGACCCAATTCCTTGATGTCTACCTACATCTGCCAAGGACAGCAGAAGTCCTTGAGGCAAGAATAGCACAGTGATAAAAGAGCTGGACTTCTGAACTTAACTTATTATGGGCCAGTTGAATTTCTGCACTAAGTTCAGAGAAAAAGAACCATGACTTAGGCAGTTATAGAACAAAAGCAATTAATTGAAAATAAGATCGATAAAAATGATACTGAATCCGTTTCATATTCTCCAAACTCAGTTATGCAGCTCTCTCAGTATCTCAGTACTCATTTATGCAAAAATGATTGTTCCACGGATGCACTCCTTCAAGCATTGCATATCTCAGCCCATTAATACCTGTCCATCCTATAAAACTCCTTTAATACACTTTCCACAGTTTGTCACAGACAATCTCACCAGTATTCTGTGGGCCTTTTTTCATGTTCTGTTGACATTCTGAAGTTGCCAGTGCATAATGTAGGATGCCCACCAGGTCTTCTTCACCCTCTCCATGAAATCAGCCTATCTTTTTTTTCTTATCATATATTTCTTTGATCATATTCTACACACACCTTTTCTCTTTTGTATTCCCTTGTTTGTAATGTAGGGTTACAACATGTTACAAACCCACTTCTTGTACCTGCCTTTACACTGCATTTTGGGAGATCGTTAATCTCGAGTGTTTTGAAACTGTAGCATTCCATAACCCTTAAGCATACAATACCAGAAGAAGAATATTGATGTTTTAAAAAATAAACCTTTGTTGACATCACTAAGATTATTTTGCAACTCCCCGAAGACAATTTAACTTGCTCTCCTCCTAGTGTTCAATTCTGGACCCAACTGATTTATCATCCATTCATCCATCCATCTATCTATAGCTATCTGTCTACCCCTAATACTTAGCACAATGCTAGGTACGTAGAAGGTACTTAACAAATGTATATTAACTCTTGACTACCTATTTACATACACAGATAAACAAACTCTTTAGGTTATCAGTTCAACTGTTTATAGTATGGACATTGGGCATTCTTTACCAACTTGATTTTTCTTGTGTAGATGGTTAGGCTGAACATTTTTAGGGTGTTTATGGATCTCATTCATGGATTGATAGAATTTAATTACCACATTATTTTCTACAAAGGAATATGTGGAGAGCTTCATCTATAGAAAATTCCTCATTGACTTGAGCACATCTTTCATCCTTATCTCTTGATATCAATGATCAGAAAGTTGTTGAACAAAGTTATTTCTGTTTATCTTTCACAGAATCTTATATAACTTTGGTTTGTCCATGAGAAATATCTTGTTGAATGAGAACATTTAACTCTACATTTTGTTTTACTGAATCAAATAATTTAATCATCAACAATTAAGAACAGTACAACTTGTATTCTCTATTTTTTCTTTCAAATTGTATGATAACATTGTGATCTACACTGTATAATAGTGCTTGAAAGAGCATATTTATTCCCTTCTATTACTTTATCAAAGATACTTTTGATGTGTGTGTACATTATGATCAGAAAAATATCACAAAGGTGGCAAAGGCATTTTGGCCAGTGATTATTATGTTCTCCCAGTCTCCTTTAAAGAAAAAGTTATAAGGTTCAACATGTTTTCTGTATCTTCCTGTCTTCCCCTCCTGTGAATATTCCTTGAAAATTGATGCTATTCCAAACTGTATCATTGCCTTTCCCCCAAGATGGCACCAAAGGCAAAGAAGGAAGTCGCCTTCCCCCCCAAGAGAGAAGCTAAGTCAAAGGCCTTGCAGGCTGAGAAGGTGGTGTTGAAAGGTGTCCATAGCTACAAAAAGAAAAAGATTCTAACATCCCCCACCTTCTGGCAACCCAAGACACTAAGACTTCAGAGGAAACCCAAATCCCCTCAGAAAAGTGCCCTTTGGAGAAACAAGCTTGATCACTATGCCATCATTAACTTGCCCTTGGAAGACTGAGGACAATACCCTAGTCTTCATTGTGGACATCATGGCCAATGAACATCAGATTAAGTAGGCAATAAGGAAGCTGTATGATACTGACGTGGCCAATGCCAACACACTGATCTGGCCTGCTGAAGAGAAGAAGGACTATATCCAACTTGCTCCATACTATGATGCTTTAGATGTTGCCAACAAAATTGGAATCATCTAAACTGTGTCCAGCTGTCCCACTCCACCTACAATAAAAAATTTTCCAGGAAAGAAACAAAACAAAAATCATCTTTGACACAAATCTCTATACTTGGATTAATCTTGATTTTTCCATTTTTATTTTCTTTCATGCCCTTTCTCTTTCCTACAAAAGCACTTCTAGGCTTATGATATTAAAAGTGTAATTGTGGTTTCAACTGATAATGAAAAGAGTTTGTGATACCTGTTTTTGAATATCTTTTGTCTATTTGTTATTGTCCTTCAACTTCATTCTTAAATGCCTTCAGGATGACTTTGCTTAGTAAGGTCTTGAAACTGCATTTTCCCTCTATTGCTTGTTACTGATTTATGGGTGAATATTACTCATGATTTTCCATCATCTCTTTAAAATTTTACAAATAAGTTATTATTATAAAGTGGTATTGCTCATGGTTCCTACATCTTTTCTTGACAAGTAAATGAAGAGGATATTGACTAAGGCAGGTTTTAGGCTCTTTTGGTCTCCTTGTTAAGGCAGTTGGTTTATATTAGTTAATTTCCATATGAAACAGCTACCATTTGAATTGATGTCCTTTCCTCCAGGCAGCTAGGTGACTCAGTGGATAGAACACTGGGTCTGGAATAAGGAAGACTCTAGTCTGGCCTCAGACACTTAGTAGCTGTATGATCCTGGACAAGTCACTTAACCTCTATATACCTTAGTCCACTGGAGAAGGAAATAGCAAACTACTCCAGTACCCTTGTCAAGAAACCCCTAGGGATAGTGTAGTTCATGGGGTTGCAAAGAGTCCGATAATGAATTAAACAACAATCTTCTCACTTTTTAAAATCATTAACTTACTTAAATAATTGAAGTTGAAATGTTTAAATTGCATGCCATATCTTTTTCTCATTTTTATTCTGTCTTTGAATGATTTTTTATCTTTGCTCTATCACAGTGGGTGGTACGACTGTATATAGACAGCTGATTGAACAATTTTTCCCACAGCTAGGAACAATTTTCTGTCTGATAAATATAATCAATGTAATTTTATTTTTGATGATAGATAAAACATTAATTGCCTTTTATGTGCAAGACAATGTACTTATGTGCTAGAGATACAAATATAAACAAGCCAATCCCTGCCTTCAAGGAACTTACATTCTAATAGAAGGCAATATATAGAGGAGAGCTGAAAAGCTAGGGTTGGGAGGAATAGACTATTCCCAAGGAAGTCCAAAGAGTAGAGTTGTGAGTAACTCCTGAAATAGTGTTCTGGGCAAGGATTCCATATCAGGAGAGTAAGACCTTGAAACAGAGGTGAGTGCTGTTCAGTACTTCCTATGCTGATTGCCTATCAATTATTTTCTCAAAGAAAATATTTCTAATTTTTATGTGTGAGATTTTTGTATAGACTAAAAGGCTTCTCTTATTTCTTACTCTTGAACCATATTTTTTTTTACTACCCTCACCAATTCTCACCTTTGCATTGAAGTTACCAAGTATAAAAATATATTTTTCATTTGAAGAGTCTTAGTTCTTTGTATAATTTCTTTACTTCTTTATTCTCTTCAACACATGTTGGCTCATAAGTTTATATTTATTTTCTTAGTGATCTTTTTGAAAATTCTCCTAAGCTCTTTAATGCAAGATAACCAGATTCCCTATGAAATGATGATTCTTGTTGTCTTTGGGAAAATGGTAAAATAAACTCCAACACTTTTATTTATTTATTTTTCCTAAGAGAAGCTATATGCCCTCCTACTTAGCTGTACCTCCCTTCTCTGTCTTCTGAGTTTACTTACAGTGAAAATGTTGAGGTTGATATAGTTTAATATCCTTTAATAATTTTAAACTTGTTGGTCATTGAATAGCAAACTCATATTTAGAGTATAAACAGCTAAGTAAATGTTGTATAAATGGTCTAGAAACTGATTTTTAGCATCGCCTACTTCCTTTTACACCACTGCAAACATCAAAAAGGGGTTACATAAGATTCCTTTCATGGGATGCCATGGCCAAAGAAATAATTACCAAGTGGCTAATCAACTACTTATGCCTCTTTGCATATTTAATTAAGCTAGTTAAAGCAGAGCTTCCATAATCTCATACAGTTTTCTATGGGATCATAATTCCAAAGCTAGAAGTGACCTCTCACGTATTTTCATTCTTTTAATCTAGTATTAATGGGTTTTAACCACTTGATGGTCTGATTGCACATGATTTCTGATTCTAAAATGAGTCCTAGGAATATGTACATGTGTATATGCATATATATATATATGTGTGTGTGTGTGTGTGTGTGTGTGTGTGTGTGTGTATGTGTACATATATACATGTACAACTATAGAAAATATATACAAAATAAGTAGTTTGGGGGTGGGGGAAGGACAGAAACAGCAAGAGAAATCAGGAAGGGTTTTGTGTAGGTGATGCTTGAGCTAGTTTCGAAGTGAACCAAGGATTTTAAAGGCAGGTGAGGAGGAGGAATATTCTAGGCATGTGAGATATAGCCTGTGGAAAGTATGGTGATAAGAAATAGAATTTCCTTTGGGAAGAGCATCAAGAAGGCCAGTTTGGATGATAAGAGTGTAAGAAGGATAGAAACATAAAGAGTCTATAAAAGGTAGTTTGGGGTCAAGTTGTGAAAGACTGTAAATGCCAAACTAAGAGTTTCTATTTGATCTTAGAGGTAATAGGGTTAATGGAGTTTCTTGTCCAATTTATTTTCCAGTAAGTCAACAAGCTTTTTGAAAATGTCCATCACGTTCCTAGCTTTGTGATAGTTGCTGGCAATGCAAAAACAAAAATGAAACAGTTCCTGTCCTCAAGAAGTTGATATTCTAATGGGAAAACAACACATACATATATAAACTTAGAGAATATTCATACAAAGTAAATACAAAGTAATGGGGGAGGGAGAATAGTAGCAGTTGGGTAGATCAGGAAAAGCTTCATTTGTGAAGGTAGTGCCTACCATCTCCCATGGATTCAATCATCACCTCAGTGCAGATGGTTCCCATGCATCACCAGTGACCATATGAATGCCCCTTAAATATCTCAAACTCAGACAGAACTCCAAAACAGAGCTCATTTTCTTTCCCTTGAAATCTTCCCCTTTTCAGAATTTCCCTAGTCCTGTCAAGGGTGCCACCATCCTTGTAGTCACTTTGACTCCTGTAGTGCCAATGTGATATTCATAGTGCCTATGATAGCCATGAATATCCCAGCACAGTTCTGAATCACGCAATAATACAGTCTCCACATGGAAGACAGAACCAAAACGTTTATTCAGATACCAGAAAAGCCAAATACATCATAGTAACAAACATCTATACATAATAACAATGCGAAGGGCAACACCATCCCCACACCTTTCCCTTATTGGACTTCCTACAAACCAGTTCCTTTATGTCATAAGAATAAAATTCATATGCTGTTGTTTGTTCAACCGTTCCCCAGTGGATGAGCACTGCCTTACCTAGTTTACAATTCCTTGTTATTACAAAAAAGAGCCAGTATGAATATTTTTGCAGGATTGGTCCTTTTCTTCTTTCTTTGCTATTTTTGAGCTGTAATTAGCTTTTCTTTGTATTCTCAGTGCTTACCACAGTACCAGGTACATAGTAAGTGCTTAAAATATGTTTGTCGATTGACCCTCACATTTGTTATTATAGGAAATAAGAAGATGCAGAGATGTTCATTTTCATCATTAGTGATTTTTAAAAGTCTTGTCATTGTAAATCATATAATAATTCTTTAGAGAAGTATTTGTTACAGTACAAAAAAGGGAAAGTGATTTTTATAACACCAATTTGTCAGTAGTAAGAGTGAAATTGGAATTTTTAATTTCCTAATTATTTTCTTTCAATTCTACCACTAACTATCATAAAAGGATTAACTAGGATTAGTTTTATGTAGTTGTAATAAAGTTAAGGCAATTTAAATTCAGTTTTCTTTTTCCTTTTTGTCTGATTTTTCCCCCCAATTATTTCATGGCATTTCAGTGCTTCAGAGAATTTAGATGAGCTCTCTTCCTCCAGTAGCTGGTTACTTAACCAGAAGCACATTAAGAAAAGGAGAAAAGACAAAACAAGACTGAGATCTCCACCCTTGACCCTCATGAGCACAGCAGCCCGTACAAGGCCACTTCAGAGTTTCCACAAACGAAAACTCTACAGATTAAATCCTGCTTGTTATTGGATTCCAAAGGTAAGCTTGTTTTTGGCGAGAAGACATAAATAGAGATGTCATATATATATATATCATATTCGATAGGATTTTGTATATTGTAGCTGATAGGATACTCATATTTCAAAAAATCATTTTTTTCATTCAGCATGGTATAGTGGTAAGACTTGGATTTGGAATCAAAGATTTGGGTTCTAATTCTGACTCAATTACTTACTAAGTCTGTGATCCTGGGAAACCTCTTTTGGACTTTCTCTGTAAAATAAGGTTGTTAAACTAGATGATGTTTAAGGGCCCTTTGATCTCTGGGTCCTAAAATCCAGAAAGGGTTAGCCTAGATTGTGTTCAAAACTCTCAGGGATTCTGATTGGATCCATAGGCCAGTAGATGACTGGATGAGGTGACACTGACGTCAGAAAGACCTGGGTTCAGGTCCCACCTCTGAGGTAGATTGTCCATGGGATCCTAAGCAGATCATTCCACATGAATTTCATGTTTCATATGCCCCACCTTTTGCAGGAGAACTTTGCTGGTTCTTCCTTCTCCTCCCCCAGCTGCCCTACCCAGTGCCCTCCCTCTGAGGTTACCTTCCATTTGCTCTGAATGTATCTTCTGTGTTGACCTTGTTGTTTCCATGTATCTTCCATTCAAATGTGCGCTTCCTCAGGGTAGGGACCATATTTTGTGCCTCTCATACGTCCCTGTGGCAAACACAGGGCCTGGCATATAGTGCTTACTAAATTCATGCAGACTTATTGATTGACTTACCCTTTTAATGCCCCAGGGATTCCTTCCCTGTAGATTGCACAACAGTTGCCAGTCTGCACCAACAGAGGGGGTTTCCTTGCTGGAAGTTTACCAATGAAATCACAGCTTCCCCTTGACACTTCTTCCCTGTGCCCACTTCCTGCCACACATACAAAAAATGTTCCCAATTCCATTTTGTGTTGAAGTGCTTTGCCCAGCACCGTTTGTCAAATGTTGGTTGTAGGATCCCTTTGCTTGCCCTCTCTGGAGGCACTCTAGAGCACAGGTGAGTATGGATGACACTCCCTGTTTCTTCCTTGCTTTCATCTATTTTTTATACTTAATAGGAAAAAACAGAGTTCTTTGCTCTCATTACCACCTGGCTAATTTCTGTCTACATGCCTCCTACCTTTTCTCTTTAAGTAAGTAAACCCTCAATTTCATTGTTTTTCAGACTAAATGTCTAACTATTTGCATTTTAGTTCACTACATGTGGCATCTTTCTGGGTCTGCCATTACTTACCAGATTGGCCACCTTCTGGCATCTCCAGTAACACTACTATGTGCACTGTGCCCTTGCTTTCTTCACCTGGATGTCAGATAAGATTAGGAAGCTAGTAGAGCACTGTGAGAAGACTGCCCTGGCACTAGCCCAAATGCCATTTTAAAACAGCTGCCCCAGAGTAGTCCTCTTACAGATGATTTAAAGCAGTGGGACATGGTTCTGGAGAACTAGCTTAACATTTAAATCAGAGCTATAGAAAGGATAGGCAGTTCAGGGATCTATAGCAATAGTACAGTTGCAGGATTTCTTTGGAAGACCTCTGGGTAGAAATGGGAAACTCAGAGAGTAAAGAAGAGAGCTAGTTGAGGTTCCCTAACTTAGTGGTTCTTTGACAAGCTGGATGAATGGCACTTGGAATACATAGAGGAAATAGGCCTGATCTATATATCTTCATTCAAATATGTAAACACAGACTACTTGAGTGCCTTTCTATAACATGCCCTATTATATTCCTATTGCTATTTTCAGTAAAAAAAAAAAAAAAAAGAACTTAAATTAGGGCAAAATCACACAATAGTTGAGTGCAAAGCACCTTATAAAAGTATGAAAAATTAGGAGATTGAATTAGATGGCCTCTTTTAGCTTCAGAACCATGATCCAAGGATTCTTCTTTCCCCAAAATGATTATGAATTGATGGGTACTTTTTTTTTCTTCTCTAATCACTATCTCCTCAGAATGGTGATGGGTATTTTGGCATCAAGCCAGAGAGGATCAGTCTATGACCTAAACAATTAAAGACCCTACTACTCCTTTACAAATCTAAGGAATTGAAGGAGAGTTTAATCTGATCCTGGGGATAAAAGTAGGATGGCGTAATAAAGAAAAAGTGAACTCAAGGGTCTAAAGCAGAGTTTTAGATTTTTTATGTGTCATGGATCCCTTTGGTGGTCTCTGAAGCTTATAAACCTTTTTCTCAGAATAATATTTTAAGTGTATAAAATAAAATATATAAGATCACAAAGGAAACCAATTATATTGAAATAAAATTATCAAAATATTTTTTAAAATAAATTCATTCACCCTGGGTTAAGAACCCTACTCAGACCTAAATTCAAAAGCGGTATTAGTGATTATTCAGTGAATTAAAACTTGTTTATCATTACTTTTATGTTTGGATTTCTGAGTCTAAAAAGGACAAAAAATTATTTTCACCTAATATAAGCTATTGCTATATATGACTATAGTACCTAGGCTATGGCCATGTAGTTTAAATGATAAGCCTTTACATGTTTAACGGAGAATATGCATCATCATAACCTTGCTACTTAATTTTATTTTCTTTCTGTAAAAACAAAGATAACAACATATAGGTTCTGTTTAGAGTGTCCCAAGAGTCTTAGTGAAGTTTTAGTAGCTTAAATATTAATTTAATGGCTTAAGTTCTAATAGCTTAAAACATCACAAAGACTTATGGAACACATAAAGGGTAGAATATTTCTACAATTAGAGCAAGAGCACGGATTAATATAATATAAACACCTCAGTATAGTTGATACATTTATCAGTGACACTGTTAACAATTTCTGCTTTATCTAACCCAGGTAATATTTCTGAACTTTTGCAGAGTAACTCTTCTTTGATCTGCTTTAACTCATCTGAAGTTTGGCAGTGACTTTAAGATCTCTAGCCAACTTGACTAGGTGTCAAAATCCCTGTAATCTTTCATTCATCAATCCTTTGCAAAATATAAAAGTTATGCCTAATTCTAGAAGAGTTAAAAAGATAATTTTTCATTTAGCAATCATCTACTGTGTGTACTATTTGCAAAATTTAGGGGAAATGCAAAGATAGTTAAAGATATGGTCCATGCTCCCATGATGCTCATACTCTAATAGATTGTAGAATTAGTTTTGCATGTTGACCTGTTGGGAACTGGGTGAAAAATGGACAGTGTGAGAGAAGGAAGACGTATTTCTAGCAGAGAAAAGATGACGATAAAAGTCTGTATAGACTTGTACACAGTCTTTGTAAGGGAAGCTCCATCCTGACGGCTTTAACTGACAACCTTTTGCTTTCTGCATTTTAACTCTTAGAGTTAGAGCTTATGTCTCTAATTCCCAGTCCTCCCTCCTGTTCCAAAAGAGGAAAATTGACTTTTGTTCTTCATGGTTTGGCAAAAGATAAAGTAAAGATGGTTAGCCACACCATGCTTGCCTGGTAGAATGTAAATCCCTTAGTTATAATTATTTAATAAAAAAATAGTCATTTTTTTCCTCTTCAAGGAAAGAACTTCTTCATCCCATCTGGTATTTGACTGGTAGGTATTATTTAGATGTGTAGTATCTTGGTATAAACACTTCTGGCAGGTTTCCAACTAACTTCTAAACCTCGTACTAATTTTTAAAGGGAGTTCTTTTCAAAAAAAACAAACCTCATTTAGACAGTACAGTGCAATTGTCTGAATAGGTGAAAAGTTGTTCCCTTTTAAAATTGTGTCAAGAAAACAGAACAGAACATGAGACTGCATCTGTAAATTACTTCAAGTATATATACAAATATATGTATGTATAATCTTGTAAACCAAAATGCCTGATAAGCCTTTATCAGATTCATTCATTCAATGATCACTTTTTAAGCACTTACTATATACTACTTTTTGGGGGAGAAGAGTAATAACTAGTCTCATAGAATTTGCAATCTAAAATAATTTAATTCTGCATGTGAGAGCTTGCATGGTATAAGGGATAAAGAAATGGCTTTGGATGTAGAAAAATATGGGTTCTTGTCCCACCTCTAACCTGTACTGTCTGTGTGGCCCTGGAGAAGTCACTTAACCTCTCAGTACGCTAGGCCTGTGAGGTCAAACTGAAATAGGAACTCTTGCCAAACATTTTCTTATTGCATTTTAACCTAGACATGTCTGCTTTAGGAAATTTTTAATACTCCAGATTACAAAGAAATTGTTGACCTACACTGGGAAACAGTTTTCTTATTTGGGATTTCCCTACACAAAAGAAATCAGAGGGGCATTCCCCATCTCCATCTGTTGGATATAGGGTAAAAGTAGACAAAATGGACAGCTGGAGAAGAAGAGAACGTAAAGAAAGCCTATGAATTCAGAAGTATTGATTTTGAAGGAGAAATTTGCCTGTATTGGCAGATAAGAGTTAATCGAGGTAATGACAGGATCCTGCCTTAGAGCACCTGATGAGGTACCTCATTTTTTCTCAAGAGATGACTTAGTAATTAGGGCAGCTAGGTGGGTTCAGTGAATAGAACACTGGCCCTGGAGTCAGTAGGACCTGAGTTCAAATCCAGCCTCAGATACCTGACACTTAACTAGCTATGTGACCTTGGGCAACTCACTTAACCCCAAAATGCTTTGCCTTCCCCCTCCAAAAAAAGAAAGGAAGAGATGACTAAACTAGTGCATTGAAGTAGTGTAGGTATCTACTATGAATAAATCATGGTGAAGGAGGAAGGAGAGAAAAGAAGGAGCATATGGAGAGAGAGAGGGAGGAAAAGAGATAATGATGATGGAAGTGCACAAAGTACTTAGAAAACATTCAAGGAGAAAACATTTTTAGCTGGGGGGACCCTGAAAGGCTTTCTGGAAAAGGGAGCACCTAAGCAGAACCTTAAAAGGATTGTAAATGGAAATGCTGAGGATAGCAGAGAGCACTTAGGAATTATGATGGTGGATATGGTGGGGTTAATTCAAGAAACAATTCAGTATCCCTTTTGTTTAGAACATAGAATGTATGAAAGTGAGCACAGTGAAATGAAATTGGAAAAGTAGACTGAAGTCATCTTTTTTGAGAGGTCCAACTGCCAGGCTAAGCAGTTTGCATTTTATTCCAAATATGTTAGAGACCCACTGAAGATTTTTGAACAATGACATGGTCACATATATGCTTTAGGAAAATTATTTTGGTAGCTGTTTGAAAACTAGATAAAAAAAGTGAGGTTGGAGGCAGGGTACTCATTTAGGAGGCTTTTATCATATCCAAGCGAGTAGTGATGAGGGCCTGGACTGAGGCTCTGACGGTATGAGGAGGGAGAAGGGGACACATGAGAACTCTGCTGTGGAGGTAAAGTATGCAGGATGTGGAAACTAAAGTGAAGGATGGAGAAAAAAAACGTATCCAGAAGGCTTGTCTTATTTCAGACCTTTGCCCTTTCTGTACTTCTTGTTCTATTTCAGCTAGAGTAGCCTATCTGCTCCCTTATCCAGAGTATTTTCTTTCTTTGTGATTTGCACAGCCTGGCCATCTTCCACTCTTAAAAAACACTCTGTTGATAGCCTCTTCCTTCAAGACCCAGCTCAAGTTCTCCCTCCTCCTTGAAGTTTGCTTTAATTTCTCCCAACTGAAAGTCATTTCTCAACTTTTCTTACAGCTCTCTTTTGCATTTTACCTTGTGTCATATTTGTTTTAATGATATGTGTATCTCCACATCCACTTAAATAGTCTTTAGGAGTAGGGAGCAATTTTTTTCATCTCTATATTCCAAATTCTGATTACAGTACCTAGCACATAGTAGGTGTTCATTAAATATTTGTTGAATTGAATGCACTATGTTTAGACCTTGTCAGTATATTTTCATTTTCTATGAAATACCTAGTACGTTGCTATTTTAAATATATTGTCATGGTTGTTTCCATGTCTTTTGATATACCACAGGCATATAAATATGGATAAACAAATATGACTCAGGTTTTTTACAAACTCATGAGTCAAGGTTTTCCCCTGAAATGGGAAGATTATCATCCAAAGTAATGCTGCTGCATGATTCTTATTTTAGACATAAATAATATTGATAATCTTTATTTCAATGAATTTTTCCCATTTATGTGACAATTGTATCAATAAACACCCCAACATACCCTGGGAGGGACCTGCTATCACAGGTTCTTAGATCTGCATTTACAAAAGGAAACGCAACTTTTGAGGGGTCAACGATCACTTTATCAAGCACATGTATCATTCACTTAGTTCAAGGGAAAAAAGTCAGCACCCTGAACTTCCAAGAAAATACAGAAAAAAATCAAAGGTCAGCAGACATACTTCCAAATGTCTGGCAGATCAGCGGACAGATCCAACTGTCTGACCATAGTTACCAGAGAGGGAAGTACCAGCATCTGGATTTTCAAAGCCAGGGAGTCTGCTTAGCCACTTCCCAGAGTCTCATCTGCCACACAAAGCTTCTTCCAAAAGCTAAGCCCCAAAGTAAAGCCTCGCTTCAGACTACTTAAACATTTTTTTTTTAGAGCCAGAGAGCGTCACAGTGCTTGAGAACCAGTGCCTCATTAAGAAAAGGTGTTGGCCCTCCTACAAATCTTCCCAGGTCCATTAATAGGTGGGAAAGATCTTCCCATTAAGAAGCAAAATTATATTAACAGTAAGCAAAAATACATTATCAGTACAACAGCTAAAGAGGAAAATGTTATTTACTTAACTGGGAACTTATAATATATTTAACAAGCATTTTCTGTTCTATGGATTTAACATAGTACAATTATCTGCCTTTAGTCTATCAGGGAACAGCATAAAGTAGATAATACCATAAGGCAGTTCACTCTTTTTTTTTTTTTAGGTTAGGCCAGTGAATTTGAACTTTGTTGAAATATGTCTGTGTGGGGGCGGGTGTGTGTATGTATGTATACAAATAAGTGTTTGAAAGAGTCAGAGTCAATAAACATTTATTAAGTGCCTACTATTTGCCAGGCACTGTGCTAAGTGCTGGGGATACAAAGAAAGTTATAACAGTCCCTGCCCTCAAGGAGCTCACAGTCTAATCGGGGAGATAACACATAAACTGAAAAGGAGAAGGGAGAAGGAAAAGTTACTCAGCACAGGAACATGATGAAGTCCTGAGGGAATGGGAGGTAAGGAAATAATCTGGGGATGTTTGAGTTTCTGTGTTGATTCTTCATGTAGAATGCTGAGCATCTGGAGATGATGTAGTCTGGAAGGCAGTGTGGGAAATGAGGAGGAGAAGCATTAATTTAAAATGTTTGGTCAGTTAGCTCATTAGTCCACGTATGCCCTGAGCAAGAATTTGAAGTTTTATTGTCTAAAACATCTGCACTTTGCTCTCAATCTTTTCACTGTTTCATTACAAACCTTGTGGCCCTATGGTCCTCATGTGTCATCAGGTGGCCTGAGGCTTATGATAATCTGACCAACGCTCCCAAACTTTGGATCTTCCTCCCTATCCCTCCAAATCATAATTTAAGTACTTATTTTTTAATTTCCTCTGGGTTTCAATAAGTGGTTTGCTAATTTTTTTAAGAAAATCATGAATAATTTTGAACATTAGTCTTCTTAGGGCATTTTAATTTTAATAAATGACTGCCATGAGAACAATGATTAGTTAACCCAATAAAATAAATCTATGCTAAAGAAAATTCACATGGTAGGACAGAATGGCATTTGAGGGCAGGTTGTACAATTATAATATGGAGTTGATTATCTATTTTGTTTTCTCATACATCTGGATATGGTGGATCATACTCTTATTTGCAGACTGAAGGAAATTCTGAAAAGAATTAAGAAATGTTTTTTACTCCTATGAAGTAATAAAAAACAGTTCCTCAGACTTCAAATATCTTATTGTCTTTTGACCTAGATAATTTAAATTGCCAAGTCATTTTTCTCACTATTTAATAAAATTCCATATATACTGTTGGTGTTCCTTAGATGTATCGTACCCATAACATTAGAAGATCATGAAGATAGCTGCATAAATTATGAGATTTTTATTTTTCTTTTTAAGGATCAGTTAGGGTAAATCAAATGATATTGCTAAAATTTTGCTTTTACAAGTATAAACTATTTTTTTTAGATATAGATATACACACATACATATTCAGGTTGTCCCCAAAGTCTCGGTGTGGTTTTAAGTTTTGGCTTCTGAATTTTACCTTATTATTATGTATGAATTTCAGCTAAAGCTTACAACTACATTAAGAAGTTTGGGACAGCATGTAAATAAACATTTACTACAAATATAAAAGGGTGGTGATATTGTAAGAATAATTTTAAAGAAAGAATGAAGTCTTTACTAACTGACCTGTTGAGCCCAATTCTTATAATGCCTTATTCATGGCACTGTGACACATCAGGGGAATACAGAGGAAAGAAAAGCTCTAGCCCATAGGTTTGATTGAGTTCTAAATTTAGTAACATCTGTCCTGTAGGACCCACCTGCAGGTGACTTTGGGCAAGACATTTAGATTCTCTGAAATTGAATTTCTTTATTTTCAAAATAAAGGCATTAGATCACATGAACCTCTAAGCTTTCTTTCTATTCTAGGTCAACAGTCACAAATAAATTCTACTTTTATTATTTAGTTTGTTAACAATGTTTTCTTCTAATAATTTAAAAACTGAAGAGTGAAATGCTTTATATTTCCTTTTTTTAATGTTTTTTAAAAATTTATTTATTTATTTTAGTTTTCAACATTCATTTCCACAAGGCTTTGAGTTCCAAATTTTCTCCCTGTGTCTCCCCTCCCCCCATCCAAGACATCATACATTCTGATTACCCTTCTCCCAATCTGCCCTCCCTTCTATCACACCTCCCCCTTTCCTTATCCTCATCTTCACTCTTTTCTTGTAGGGCAAGATAGATTTCTATACCCTATTACCTGTATTTCTTATTTCCCAGTTACATGCAAAAATGATTCTCAACATTCGTTCCTAAAACTTTGAGTTCAAACTTTTCTCCCTTCCTCCCTCCCCAACCATCCCAACTGAGAGGGCAAGCAATTCAGTATAGGCTATATATGTATAGTTTTGCAAAAGACTTCCATAATAGGCATGTTGTGTGAGACTTAACTATATTTCCCTCCATCCTATCCTGCCCCACCATTTCTTCTATTCTCTCTTTTGACCTTGACCCTCCCCAAAAGTGTTTGCTTCTAATTATTCCCTCCTCCCATTTGCCCTCCCTTCTATCATTCCCCCACCCACCACTTATCCCCTTCTCCCTTACTTTCCTGTAATGCAAGTTTTGATTTTCATACCAAATTATTCCCTCCTTAAGCCAAATGTGATGGGAGTAACCTTTTAGCTCCCTGCTTTTCCCCTCCATTGAAAAAGCTTTTTCTTGCCTCTTTTATGAGATAATTTGCCCCATTCCATTTCTCCCTTTCTCCTCCCAATATATTCCTCTCTCACCTCTCAACCCTTCCTATTCAGTTCACCCAGTGCCCTCTCTCTATAAGTAATAATAATAAGTAATGTAAACAGTTCAACTTTAGTAAGTCCCTTATGATTTTTCTTTCCTGTTTACCTTTTCATGCTTCTCTTGATTCTTGTGTTTGTAAGTCAGATTTTCTATTCAGCTCTTGTCTTTTCATCAAGAATGTTTGCAAGTTCTCTATTTCATTGAATGATCACTTTTTTCCCTGAAGTACTATACTCGGTTTTGCTAGGTAAGTGATTCTTGGTTTTAATCCTAGTTCCATTGACTTCTGGAGGGGCCTTCGACCCCTTAATGTAGAAACTGCTAGATCTTGTGTTATCCTGATTGTATTTCCATAATACTTGAATTGTTTCTTTCTGGCTGCTTGCAATATTTTCTCCTTGACCTGGGAACTCTAGAATTTGGCTACAATATTCCTAGGAGGTTTCCTTTCAGATCTTTTTCAGGAGGTGATCAGTGAATTCTTTCAATATTTACTCTACCCTCTGGTTCTAGAATATCTAGGCAGTTTTCCTTGATAATTTTATGAAAGACGATATCTAGGCTCTTTTTTTGATCATGGCTTTCAGGTAGTCCCATAATTTTTAAATTGTCTCTCCTGGATCTGTTTTCCAGGTCAGTTGTTTTTCCAATGAGATATTTCACATCGTCTTCCATTTTTTCATTCTTTTGCTTTTATTTTGTAATTTCTTGGATTCTCATAAAGTCATTAGCTTCCATCTTCTCCATTCTATTTTTTAAAGAACTATTTTCTTCAGTGAGCTTTTGAACCTCCTTTTCTGTTTGGCTAATTTTGCTTTTTAAAGCATTCTTTTCCTCATTGGCTTTTTGACCCTCTTTTATCATATGGGTTAATCTATTTTTAAAGGTATTTATTCCTTCAGCATTTTTTTGGATCTCCTTTAGCAAGCTGTTGACTCACTTTTCATGGTTTTCTTGCATCACTCCTATTTCCCTTCCCATTTTTTCCTCCACCTCTCTTACTTGATTTTCAAAATCCTTTTTGAGGTCTTCCATCACCTGAGAGCATTGCATATTTATTTTGGAGGTTTTGGATATAGAAGCCTTGACTTTTATGTCTTCCTCTGATGGTATGTTTTGTTCTTCCTCATATGAAAGAATGGAGAAAAATACCTGTTCACCAAGAAAGTAACCTTCTATAGCCTTTTTTTCTTTCCTTTTTGAGCATTTTCTCAGCCAGTTACTTGACTTTTGAGTCCTTTGTCAAGTGGAGGGTGTACTCTAGGGACCTGTAAGTTCTCATTTCCTCCAAGGTAGCACAATCAAGAGAAAGGAGTTTATTCCTCTCCTGGCCTGTGCTTTGATCTGGGAACAACCACAAACTTTTCTACCCAGGATCTACAAAGTAGGGTTCCCTCTCCACAACTACCTCCAGCTCCCCCATGGAAGAATGTTCTTCCTCACCCCAGGGCCGCCATTCAGGGCTGAGATCCAAATCAGCTGCATGATTCCCCCAGAGTCTTAAGGCTGAGGGCTCTAAAAATGAAGGTTGTGCCACCGTGACTTCCGCCACCCTCGGGGCTAGGGCTAGGGCCTGACCCTGCTCCCTTCTCACCGAGGTGAAAGGGCTTTCTCACTGACCTTTGAAGCTGTCTTTGGCATTTGTGGGTTGAGTAAACTGGGAATCACAGCTGCTGCCCATGATTCCACTCACTTCAGTCCTGTCCCTGCCATGCTGTGTGGCCAAGGCTGGGCTGTGCTCTGCTCCATGCCTGGTGCACTGGACCTTTCCTGTCAGCTTTCCAGGCTGTCTTGGACTAGAAATCTCTTTCATTCTGTTGTTTTGTGGTTTCTGCTGCTCTAGAATTTGTTTAGAGTCATTTTTACAGGTATTTTATGGGCTTTGGGGATAGAACTAGAAGTCCATCCTTTTACTCCGCCATCTTGGCTCCTCCCCTTGTTTTATATTTCTTTAAAAGCAAAAGTTACAAATTAATTTTTTTTAATTATGTGGATATTGTTTGACTCCCCTCTCTCCCTCTTCCCCCTGTGTCCTCTCTGATATCTCCACAGTCCTATAAAAATAAAATTTTTCCTAAGCTTTCTCTAAGAGGTGTATACATTCTTTGAACCCATTTGTGTCTAATTACTCCAGGATTTGGATTATGTGATTACAGACACCCTTGCATCTTCTCCTTTCTATGTTTTTATATGGTTTATATTATTTGCGCCTACCCTTACCCTCTGAAAAAGTATTTGACTTATTCTCAGGCACTGATTTAGAAAGAGGTGATGCTATATTAATAAATATCAAATAATACTTTTCCAAGTATTGTGAAATCTCAAAATACTTTTTATCTCTTAACACATGGGCTCTCAACCTGGGGATTTTGAACTTGTTTTGAAAAATTATTTCAATAAAAGTATTTTTATATGTAAAGTTTTTAACAATGTCTTTTATTTTTATATAATCACTGTTTTCCCCAATATTTCTCCCTTTCTCCCCAGAGAGTCATCCCATAGGTCAAATAATATTTTTTAAAAACAGGAGAAAAAAAAAGGAAAAAATCAGCACAACTAATCAATACGTTGAAAAAGTACAAAAACATATGCAGGATGCAACACTGATGACTCTTCCACCTCCCAGCAGGAGTGGAATGGGAATGACCTCTTTATATGAGGTTATAATCTTGCAGTGTTCACTTCTGATCTTTTGGATCTGTGGTTGTTCTTTCCACGTGTATTGTTGTGGTCATTGTGGTTATTGTTTTCTTGACTCTGCTTACTTCATTTTGCATCAGTGAATATAGATCTTTCCATGATTTTCTATATTTACCATGTCATCATTTCTTATACTACAGAAATACTCCATTACATTCATATACCACAATTAGTGTAGCTTACTCTCTAATTGATGGGCACTTAACTTTGTTTACAATTCTTTGCCATCAAAAAAGTGCTGCTATAAATATTTTAGTGTATCTGGAGACTTTCTTCTGATTGATGACTTTCTTGGGTTATAAGCTCAGTGATAGAGGTTCTGGTTCAAAGAGTATGGACATTTTAGTCACTTTATTTCCATAACACATTGCTCTCAAAATGGTTTTTCTGTTTCACAGCTTCATCAACAACATATTAGTGTGCCTATAATTTTATAATTGTTTCAATACTGACTTGCTTTTTTTTGGTCACTTTTGCCAATTTACAGGGTAGGAGGTAAAACCTCAAAATTGTTTTTATTTGTACTTTTCATTAATTATTAGTGATTTCATGCATTCTTCTTTCGAGAATTGTTTGTATCTTTTGGCCACTTATCTATTGGAGAATGACTGTTAATTATTATACATACACACACACATACAGACACAACACAGATAACACACACATACATTTGTGTGTCTGTGTGTGTGTGTACTATTTATCTTGGTCAACAACCTTTAACTAGAGAAATTTAATACAAAAGTTTTTCCCACCATTCAACTGCTTCCCTTAACCTATAGATATACTCATTTTGTCTGTGCAGAAGCTTTTTAGCTTCAGGTTATCAAAGTTATATATTTTATCTTTTGTAATTACCTCTATCCCTTGTTTGATTAAGAATACATTCACTACTGATAGCTGTGAGATAGCAGCTTCTCCTCTAATTTTTTAAATAGCTTGATCTTTAATATTAAAGTCTTAATTGTATACAAATATATCCATTTTCTGATCAGAAAAATTCCGTGGCTGCCTTACTAATTAGATCTAACTTTTCCTCTCCCTTCTGATACTTTCTTTTTATCTACATACAAGCTGGTTCAACGTAATTCACAGCTGATAGACCACCTAGAGACACTTAGGGAAACACACTTGAATAAGAAATATGTAAACTTGAAGAGGCAGGATTGAGGCAGAGAAGCAGTTAGCATGGGTTTTAATCATCTGACATTTCTAGTCTTCATGCAAGTTATGACCACTGGCTGATAAAAATATCTGTGTTAGGAATGCTGCTGATCTGCTGATCTAGTCTGCCTCTGTTTGGATTGACCAAGTTATTTTTTTAATTACTTTTTTCAATTAACAAACATCTAGCCAGATTATTGTTGAAAATAAGTGTTTCAGTGCTCCACAGTCAGTATTTGCCTGTGTGATTCTGGAGGTCACCTTACCTTCCTGGTTTGAGAATACTGCCCCCTTTTGTTTAGTGTGTGATTTTATATATGTCTTTTAGAACCTACCAATTGGTGTCTGGGTCTGGTTCCAGGAAATCATGCTTCCTCTGCATTTCTGAAGAAGTACCTATTTGAAGAGAATCATTGGTCTTACCAATAAGATCCAGGGACCTGATCTAAGCAAGTCACATTCTATTATGTACTTAATAAATGCTAATTGACCAGTTGACAGCATTTTAAACATTTTGACTTTTAAAAATGCCTATGGAGGAATGATATAGATATATCTGTTTGTAGAACGGAAAAATTAATGTGGTCAGGGCTCAGAAGGGATTGTACTTTTAGCTTTAAAAGAAGACCAGAAAGTAGAAATAAGAAAAGACTGGAAGATGGGGCATTGCAAACAGAAAAACAAGAACTAGTGGCACAGAGTAAACCTAGTATTTGGGGGAATCAATAAGGAGAATGGCTTGATTAAAGCAGAATTCATTTAAAAATAATTGTACATCACAGAGTTCAATAAATTAGAAGTAATCATATTATGAAGCATTTTGGAATGAAGATAATGCTTAGATTTCTTTTTTTTTCCAGTTCCAAAACCAAGCAAAAACAGTTGTTTATTTAGATCAAATATTAATTCTTCATCTTTCAACTCCTGTACAATAATAAAGAAGTTATCAAACAAAAAAAGATAAAATAAGATATATTTCAGTGGAAAAAAAAGTTCTTATTTGTCATGCATCTTTACAAGTAGTGACCACTCCTTGGTTGTCATTTAAGGTTTATGCAATGAGTAAATCATAGAAGTATATACCTTCTTTTTAAAAAATGTATAGGTTTATTTGAGCATGTTTTCTGTCCAAACTGATACTCATTACATGCAAAACACATGCATGCAACATTCATAACCACCAAGATCAGACCACTTTGGAAGGTAAAAGATATGTGTACAGGATCCTAAGGGTAATACTTAGATTTCATGTAGATTTTTGAGTAGACACCTGATTGCACAAGAAGATTAAGGATTTAGTAATTCATTATAAGGGTTGAAGGAGAGGGAAGAGTTCAAGGTGACTTCAAAATTTTGAGTTTGTGAGAATAAAAGTGCCATTAATATAAATTAAGAAGTTGGAAAGGAGTTTGATTTTATAGTGTTTTAAGTGAGGCTAGAACCTCCAGATTGAAATATACCATAGGTCATTAAAGATATAGTTCTTTCTACCATTACTGGAAAGTCTCTTATTGATAGGAGTTCAATGTGTAAACAGCTGTGGTAGCATGGTAGATAGTGTTCCAGGCCTGAAGTCAGGAAGACTCGTCTTTGGATAGCGTGTTAGGAACACTCATTTTCCTGAGATCAAATCTGACCTTGGATACTTACTAGCTATGTGATCCTGTTTTCCTCATCTGTAAAACAAGCTGGAGAAGGAAATGGGAAACTGCTCCAGTATCTCTGCCAAGAAAATCCTAAAGGGGCTTATTTTATTAATCTAGTATGTAGAAGAACCCCCTAGAATTAGGGGTGGGTGATGGAGATTTTTCATATGTGCAACCAATTCCTCTACCCTTCAAGTAGAGCTATCTAACTATTGATAAATATTTTGACCATAATGAATCAGCTTCTATAAAGGATATTAAGAGTAGTATGAAGCAGGTAACAGCAACATGTTCAAAATGACATTAGAAAAAGCAAACAAGACAGTATTATGACAGAATTTTCACATGGACTAGGATAAATGCAGCAAGGGAATCACATTTTTAATTGCTGTTTTGATAAACAGACATTTGTGTTCCAGCACCCAAACATGTTTCCTCCATAGAAGTTAAGCAAGATTTTCTAGTCAGAGGGGCTACAACTGAAAAAAAATGTGTGACTTCCCACTTCTGTCACATAAGGGCTGTTAACAGAAATGAAGACTGTGCTTTAATTATGATACTTTAGTACCCACCAGTTTCCTCTTATATTTGACCTGAGTTTTGCTGCCTATTAGTGTTGTCTCATTCACATGTTGTGTTTAGTGTTCTTTTGCTTTCACTGTCTTCACTTTGCACAATGCCTTGCACATCGCACGTAGCAAACAGTAAATATTTATTGACTTGGATTGCATTATTTCACACATTTTCCATGTTTCCCTGAATTCTTCATATTCATATTCCTTCTGGAATAATAACATCGTATAGCACAATTTGTTCCACCATTCCCTATAGTTATTTGATACATATCTTGCTTCTGGCATCTTATCGTCACAAACAAGTTCTATGAATACTTTCATACAGAAGGGGCTTTTCTTGTTAACATTAATTTCCTTGGGGTAGAATCTCATTAAATAATATCTCCAGGTCTAAAACTATGAATAGTTTAGTAAATTTTCTTGCATAATTCCAATTGATTGGACCAATTAATAGCTTCACCAGCGATGAACTAGCATACTTACCTTCCCAAAGCCCAATATTGATTTTACCTATCTTTGTTAATTTTATAGTTTGTGAATATGATTTGATATCTTTGATTTGCTTTAATTTACATTTCTCTGATTGTTAGTGATTTTGCAGTTTTTTCATATGGTTATTATTTGTTTACATCTCTTTTGAAAACTTCTTATTCTTTGAACATTTGTTTTGAATGGGAGAGTTGTATTTTTAAAAATATTCATATGAAGAATAAGATTTTATACAGTAGCCATTTATGGAAATATTAATTCCATATTGCCTGTTCTTGCAACTTTTTAAAAATTGTTTTTCAGCCCTAGATAGTGCGCTAGTAGTAATCTCCTTAGCTGAAGAGAATCATTTTTGTTCAGAATGTACCTTGGATTTTGAAAGAAGATCTGGTTTTGTTTCCTTTGTGATTTATTGTATATAAAAACCAATTACAAAAGAAAATAACAATGTTATGCATCTCAGTTAGACTTTGAATTCCTTTTGTAAGGGTTTTACTTTCCTTTGGGATACCAAGCATTTGCTTCACATAGATAATAAAAATATGTTCCCTTTGTTCTTCAAGGTCTCACATTGTTACATATGTATTTATACATGTATGTGAATATATGTGTATATACATGTGTGTGCATATATACATGATATATATTTGTGTGTATATACTTACATTTCATTTCTCTGTAAGACAGCTTTGTCTGAAACATTCAGAACAGTGCACACAGTGTACACTACCAATCACTACACCTGAGTTAAGCTCAGACTGCTGAATGACAGTGTTTTCACCTTCTTTGACTGTATGGTAAACAGTACAGCAGCTGCTCCAAACCATTTTTTCTTGAGTCACCTAAATCTCCATCTCTTCATTCCCTCTCAGTAGAAAATCTCACTTTCTTTTTTCACTGAAAAAAGTGGAACCTGTCATGAACTGTCTTGCTTCTCTGGTTCTACATTCCAGATCACCTCAGCATAATTCTTCTTTTTTAATCAAGTCTGAAAATAGGTAGTCCTTTCTTTGTCAATATCAGCCTCTTTACTAATGCCCTTGATTCCATTTCCTCCAGTCTGTGCCAGTAACATGTCCCTTCATTCATCTCCTCTCTCTAATTTTCAGACTCTCCTTATCCATTTTCTCCTTCCCTGATTCCACTAAACCTTTCTCTTCCTTCCCTTTACTTTGACCCTACCTTCAAGGTGTTATAACTTATATCTCTCCTATTCATATGCAAACACAATGCATCATCCAAGGCTGAGATGCAACGGAGTATGGATAGATTCTCTGCCACTTGTGCCAATTTGGCGCAAGGAAAACAGAGGTCCTCCTCCAACCAGTGCCACACCATCCATACATGGAACCATTGGTTGCAGTAAATGGAGAATCTTTGAATGCTATGGATAAGTTCATTTACCTTAGCAATATGCTTTCCAAGGATGTCTACGTAGATGATGAGGTTGATACACGCATTGCCAGAGCTAGCTCAGCATTTAGGAGGCTCTAAAAAAAAGTGTGGGAGAGAAGAGGTATTGGGCTGCATACTAAACTGAAAATCTACATAGCCATTGTTCTGACTTCACTTTTGTACACCTGTGAAACTTGGACAATTTATCAACTTCTTGCCAAAAAACTGAACTGCTTCCTCTTCAGTTGTCTTAAGAAGATTATGAAGATTACCTGACAAGATAAGATACTGAATGCAGAGATCCTCTCTTGAGCTGAATTGGCACACATTCAAGCTCTGTTGCAGATTGCAGCTCCAATGAACTGGCCATGTTGTCAAAATGCCAAATGTACAATTACCTTAAAGACTCTTTTATGGAGGACTTGCACAAGGCAAGCACTCACACAATGATCAGAAGAAGTGGTACAAGGACGTTCTCAGAGTCTCTAAAGCACTTTAGTATTATAGCAACAACCACAGTGTGCAAAGAATTTTTCTGGTAGGCTTAGTACTTCATTGAAATGCATGGACTTAAAAAATTTCCAATAGACTCTTTTTTTTTTTGATTTTTTATTCCATAAATTAACCCATTTATTGTTGGACTATGGGCTACAGATATTTGATAAGAAGATTTTACTGGTCTTTCAGTTCCTTCAGTCTTCTGATGGCAGATTTGACTGTGACTGCAGAGGTGGTATTGTACATCCATGCTCCACCAGCTACTGTTTTCATACAGGATCCACAATGCCAAATACCCACTGCCCGTCTCTTCATTTTGGTCTTGCCACAGAAGGAGCAGGTATACTTGGCATGCTGGCTAATTTCAATTTTCTTCACCATTTTTCTGAGGGATGCACCATAACGTGTTCCATATTTACCAACGATTCCAACCTTCTTAGTTTGTTTAGCCATGTTGCCAGTTTCGGGGCTGGAACTTGGAGAGGGCCAATAGACTCTTGAGGCAAAATGCCTTCCACATCCAGAGAAAGAACTATAGAATTGAATCGCAGAGAAACAGACCATTTTCTTTTGTATTACGTTTTGTTTTGTTTTATGGTTTCTCCCATTCATTTAAATTCTTCTATGCAACATGTATTTAATAGGAAAGTATGTGTAGAACCTATATAAGATTGTACTCCATCTCAGGGAGGGAGTAGGGAAGGAGGGGGGAATGAGGGTGAGGGAACGGAAAAAATCTAAGATATATGGAAGTGATTGTTGAACATTGAAAACAAATAAAATAACTTAATTTAAAAAAAACAACTTTAGTATTGATTATGAGAAGTGGCACAGGATGATGTGCTCATGGCATTATACTCCATGAGCAAAGCAGAATCTCAATAGCACAAAGGGAACTTGAGCTTCATAAATCCAAATACATCTCCACCTCAAATGCTCTAACAGACTACTTGTGCCCAGCCTGTAGTAGAGCCTTCCATTTTGGACTGATCAGCCACATTTCAACACACTTTATCCTGACCCTAATATCATGATATCATTGGTCCTCTTTGAAAACAAAGGATAAACAACAGCTCATTGCCATATGTCTTGCTGTCCCACTAGTCACTGAAACTTGTCCTCTCCAAAGTCATTTGGAAATCTCTTTATTGCTAAATCTAGTGGCCTTTTCTTAATCCTCACCATTCTTGACACCTCTACTGTGTTTGATACTTTTGACCTCCCTTTCATGTGTGTAACTTTCTTATCCCTGTTTTTTGAGAGTTTTTTTGTTTTTAATTCTTGTAATACTTCTGTGGTTTTTCTCCAGATTTCTTTGTGTTCTTTTCAAAGTCATTGTTCATCTTGCCTTCTATGTTAGTTGTGCCCCAAGACTCTTCTTAATTCTTATAACCATGCCTCTTAATCCTGATGCTCTTCCTGACATCCCTATTTCTTGTGTGGATATCATCGTGCACCGATGCACTGATCACTGAGTTCAGAAATCTATCAGTAATCTCTGATCAGTATGCCTCAAATCACCTATCTAATCAACTGCCAAGTAGAGAGACATTCTCTCTACTTACACTATACTTTATATCATTTTTCACTTGGACTACTATTGCAGGAGCTTCCTCATTGTCTGTCTCCATCTGATATTTCCTTTCCTTAATCTATTCTCCACATAGCTTTCAACATACTATTCCCAAATCACAGGTCTGATCATTTTACTACCGTACTCAGGAAGCTTCAGTGGTTCCCTCATTGCCTTCAGGATAAGATACAAACTATTTTGACATTTAAAGCCCCTGACCATCTGTCTCCATCCTGTTTTTCCAGGCCAATTTTATATTACTTTCCTACATGCATTCTCCAATCTGTCCAAATTGCCCCATATTTTATTTCCTGTGCATGATAATCCCACCTCCATGCCTTTTCACAGACTGTTCTTCCCATATGCTTGGAATGTTCTCTTTCCTCATTTAATGGCCCTTGGAATCCCTAGTTAAACTCCTGCAAAGAAGACTTTCCTGTGTTTGTGCTTAACCTCTAAAAATTGTGTGTTTATTTCATATGTATCTAGTATTTACTCATCTATAAACTTGTATTCTCAGGGAAGGAAATATCATTTTTGAATTTTTGTCAGCAATGACTACCACATAATAAAAGTGCCTTAGAAACCCTTATTAATTGATTAACTTACAATTTTCTTCAGGCAAAAAATGTAATGACTATATTGCTAAAAAGAAAAAATACATTTTTCTCTGCAGAAAACTATTTCTCAGTCCTTCTCTGTCCCTGTATAACAAATTGCCAAGTGAAAAGTGCTTGGAACATAATGATAAGCCTTATACATACATATACATATGCTTACATATGTTAATATAGAAAGTTTAGCAGTAGCCATAGTTAATACTGGTTGCCCAAGAACTGATGGAAGAAATGAAGTGAAGGAAATTTGGAAAGGGAAGAAGGAAGGTAGAGAAAAAGAACAAAGAATGGGTGTATTTTGTGAAAGATGGAGTAGTGGCAAATTACCACAAATTATCCACCCTTAAAATAGGAAAAAGAATAAAAGATGAAAGAATGAATTCCGGGAAATTCTATCCTGGATCTGATCTTATCTAGAAGGAAGAACTGGTTGCTTTTGTGGCAGTTATGGGGACATTGAGGCAAAGTAATCATTTCACGTTTGAATTTGTAGTAAAGGAGAGCAAAGTTGGAAGTCGTACTTTGCCCCTGAGATTTGGGGAGGAAAGACTTCGAAGGGTTCAGAGAAAAGATAGGCAAAGATCTTACTGTGTAAAATTCTACAGGGAAAGGAAGCCAAGTAGATATTTAATGTTCTCAAGAATGAAATTCAGAAGACACAAACAATTTCAGCATGGAAGAAACATGGGGTAGGGTGGAGGTGAAGGGAGATGGAAGATCTGGAGAGACTAATGTGGGCACATGAGAACCCACTAAGCAAAAAAAAAAGATTTGCAAACGATGGAAATAAGGTCAGGTGCCAGGATGAATGCTAAAAGTCTTTAGCATGGTCTTGGAAGAATGTCTTCAAGAGCTCAAAATCACAGGTTTGCTATTTATGGGGAAAAGGAGGATCAAAGAAGGGATAGGTCTGTGTCCTGGGCGTGGGGTCGGCAAGGAATATGATAACTGGCAACAGAGGGAAGTCCTGGAGGTACCCCAGCTATTATTTTGCTTCTGTTTTCCCTACTAAGAGGGGTGATCTTTGATCTGGAAATTAGTCATTTGAAAGGTTGGATAATCTAACGTGAATAAGGAGATAGTAAGAGAGCTCACAGCTTCCCTTGATGAAGTAAAGTCATATGGTCCAGACACACTGAACAAAAATCAAGTGTGATTTCTGAGTCTATGGTCAGCAACTATTAAAGATAGTCAGCAATGGGACTGAAGAACCACAGTACTGGAAAAGACCAAATGTCTGATTTTCGAAAAAAGATAACACAGTAAGCAAATTCTAGGCCAGTGAACTTAATTGTGATTTCTGGCAGAATTCTAGAATTATTATTTCTATGTGTAAAGCACTGTGCTAAAACCCTGGGAGTACAAATAAAAAAGCAAAATGTTCTCATGGGGATAACAAGCATGTAGGAGATTGAAAGTCAACTTGAAAAGATTTCATTGTCCCTTGCCCCAACAGTTTCACTGTTGAGAAAATATACTGAAAGTACTCTAAAATTATTATAAGCCTTATTCATCCCTGAAAAAAACTAGAAACCACCTAAGTGTCCAATAAGAGGGGGATGGTTAAAGTGGGATCCCTTGATGTATCAAAACGAATAAGTGTAAGGGATAAAAATAACCTGGAAAAATCTCTGTGAAATAATGTGAAATGTGTGTGTGCGCGCACGAGCGCGCACATATAAAAAGAAAAGTGAATGAGAACAGATGGAAAACAAAGAATCCCAATAAGGACTTAAAAGCAGAGGTTCTTAACTTTTTTATATCATAGACCCCGTTAGTAGTTTAATAAAACCTTGCTGACCCCTTCTAAGAATAATATTTTTAAATTCATAAAATAAAATATATAGTATCACAAAGAAAATTAGTTATATTGAAAAAGTGAATACAGCCCAGGTTAAGTATTTTGATTTTAGAGGGAGTGACTGTAAAATTATTGTGATTCTTTTTAAATTGATATTTAAATGTAAATAATTACTAAGTAATTTTAGCGGTATTGTTCAGTGTTAATCTTTGAACAAAACCTTTTTTAAAAATATAAGCTTTCTTCATTTTTGTGAATTCATGACCATAAAAGGTTAAGTGAAGTGCACAGGTCACACAGAAACAAGATTTGAATCTAGATCTTCCTGACTCCAAGTCTAGTGCTCTATCCATTGCACCATGCTGTCTCAATTCAAAAATAATGTGGAGGTGCTAATTCTACTGTATCCTGTCCTACTTAGACCTCATCAGTGTATTATGTTCTTGTTAGTATACCACAGTTTAGGATGGGCATTAAAAAGCTTTAAAGGATTCAAAAAAGAGACATCAGTATTGTGAATGCCCTTAATTTATGCCAAATGAGGATCAGTTAAAGAAACTAGAGTACAATTTTTAGGTTAGCCTGGAAAACAGAAGACTTAGGAGGAATATTTCTGACAATTATCTTCAAGTGTTTAAAGGGTTGTCAGGTAGAAAGGAGATCAGGTTTGTTCCCCTTGGCCCTTAAGAGGAGAACTAGGACAAACAGATAGAAGTTGCCCCCCCTCCCCCAAAAAAGGGCACATTTAGGTTTGATTAAAAGAAAAAATTCCTAATGATTAGAATTGTCCAAAATGTGAATGGGATGCCACAGGAGATAGTGTGTTCTCCATTTACAGAGGTCTTCAAGCAAATGTGGGGTGGCCATTTATTGAGTATGTTATAGAGGGGATACTTTTTTCAGGTATGGATCAGAGTAGGTGGCATATGATATTGCCTCTAACTTTGAAATTCTGTGATACCTCTTAAGTTTCTGGAGCCTTTGCAGTATATCATTTTTTAGAAGTAATTAAGGATTTTTGAGATTTGGGAAGGATGAGAAAAATGAAAGGTTATTGTTGAACACAAGAGCTCAGAAGCTGTATACCTGTTTGTTTTTTTAAACCTATTTACACTACTCAGCCGAGTTATACATTCTCAGTACTTAAGAAATGTTGTTTGTTGGTTAATAATAAAATTCGGGTACTGTATAGTCAATTCTGTAATGGATAAACCTGTCTGTGTTTTCATTGTGATGAGCAGTGCTCAAAGTTTTTAAAAGGTTTTTTTCCTAAAACCTACTAAAAGGCTTTATACTAAAGATAGATTTTTCCATTAGTGGTAATGGACTGTCTAAAGTGTTTCCTAGAGTCAGAAAATTGTATTCAAAAAGTGATGGTCTAAAAAAACTAAAACAAAACATGAACTTTGTTTATATTCTGTTTATGGTACTCTTTCCCTCCCAAGAAGACCTAACATTCTTTCTTTGTTGATTTTTAAATCTTATGCTTTGTGCTATGCCTCAAGGAAGTATACCACCAAATGCAAAGAACAACTATGGGGTGAGTCAAAATTGTTAGTGTACCTATTAAAGAAGAATAGTATTAGGTCCTAAGCATAAATGTTTGTTCATGTCCTCCTGAATTGAGCTTTGGAAGTGGCAAATGGTACATAGCAACAAGCAGAATTTGACTTGGAGCACAGGAGCTTTCTAGCTTTCTAGAATCCCTGAGGATGAAAAATAACTTAGCTAAGGAACTAAGAGTTTATTTGGGTTTGGGGAAGAGTTCTGGACAATTCAAGAAATTTGATAAGTCTAAATAAGATTAGTGATTGGACCTATAATTTTTTTAGGAGACTCCCAGATGTGGAAACTCTAGCTACCAATAATTGATTAATATCTGTTCCATTCCTTTGAAGTTTTAAAGAGATCTTAGACACTGAGGGCTTGAGTGACTTGCCTAGGGACACCCAACCAGTAAGCATCAGAGGAAGTAATGAATCCTGGTCTTCCTTTCTATCTACTGTGCCATGCTACCACTCAAGGCTAAAAGTATTTCAAAATAAAAGTTAAAAACATCATCAGAATATGATTTTATGAAAAAGAAAACAAACCAGCAACACTAGACTTGGTGTCAGATACCTTGTTTAAGTCACTTAACCTTCTTTTGTGACTCAATTTTCTAATCTTTAAAAATGCTATAATCCTTGCAATGACTGTCTTGGGGAGTTATTGTGAAGAAGCTATTTTGTGACCATTAAAATGCTATTTAAAAGACAGCAGTCCTATATAATCAAATAAGATAATAAATGTTAGATGATGTATTTTGTAGATTATGTACATGCTTATAAGGTTTTAATTAAATATAAACAATTTAAAATTTAACATATAAAAGATACCTAATATACTAAGAAGAATGTGGTATCAGTGAAACTCTTGCTATGAACCAAAAACTTTGTGTTGAAAAACTTAGGGTTCTCAATAATATAATACATGTTCATCTTTTGCTCTCCTATTTTAAGTACTGTTACATACTTGAATGTGGTAAACTAGGCATCATTTCAGTGAAGAAATTGCCTGGTATTCTAATTTGAGGAAGAGAGAAACTTGAAAGCCACACAGTACGCAGAGGGAAGAGTACCTTAAGTTCCTCAGGCTCAATTATATCTCCCGTTCACTGTTACGTAAACTCTGACTTGTTTAGTCTGTAATGCACTTCTTCTGTCCTGACATTTCTGTCTACAGCACTGCTCCCTATGCTAAGATTTTCAGAAGGGGTGAGGAGGGACCTCCCTTTTTCTTCTAGAAAGTGTTACTTCTCATGATTCCCAGAAAAGATAGTAAGACTTTCAGTCATTTGTAGGATCATGAATTTGGATTTGAAAAGGTCCTTAGAGATCCCATCACTTTTAGGTGATTCAAGGCTCAGAATGGTAAACTATCTGACACAATGTCACTTAGGTATTAAGTAGCAGGGTGATATTTGAAGCCAGGGTCCTTGATTGTAAATCTGATGAGTTTATGTACTATCCTACAGTTAGTCAGTCAACATTTATTAAATGCTTTCTATAAATGCCAGGCACAGCGCAAAGTGATGATGATACAAAAAAAGCTGCCCTTGCTCTCAAAAAAACTAAAATTCTAGTAGGAGATGGAGGTAGTCAACATACACATAACTAGGAATACACAAAATGGAAAGTAACAGTAGAAAGGTATGCACTAGCAGCTGGGGGAACCAGGAAAGACTTCCTTAAAAAGTTGGCATTTTGGCTGAGTCTTGAAGGCAGCCAAATTTTATTAAAATAAAATTTTTACATCACTAAAATTCCTTACAGTATTCCTCTCCCTCTCCCCACCCAGAGAGCCATAAGAAAGAGGAAAACAGATTAATTCATTGAAAAAATGTGGAAAGTTCTACACCTGTGAACATCCTTGTGTAAAAGAGTGAGTTAGGGATGTCACCTTAAATCTCTTCTTTGGGGCCACATATGTTCTTGTATTTTGTGACATTTACTTTTGATTGTTTTTGGTTTTTTTTCTTATCATTTACATAGTTGTAGTCATTGAATGTATTGCTTTTTTTTGGGGGGGGGGCTCTGTTTACTTCACTCTGCATCAGATCTTTCAAATCTTTTTATGCTTTCTGTAATCATATTAATCACTTACTACAGCACAGTAATATTCCATTTTATCTTCATGGAAAACAATTTAATTAGCTGTTCTGCAATCAACAGGCATCTGTTAATTAAAAAATTAAAAACTTTGTTTTTAATTCTTTTATCACCAAAAGTGCTGCTATAAGTATTTTTCTGTATGTAAGAGTTTTCTTCTTGTTAGTGACCTCCTTGAGAGTATATGCCTCCTAGTGGAATCTCTGGGTCAAAGGCTTTGGACATTGTAGTCAATTTAGTTGAAGCCAAAGATTCCAAGTGGTGTAAGTGAGGAGGAAGAACATTCCAGATATTAGAGACACACAATCAGTGAGGGAGACTAGTGATGGCTTGTAGTAGAAGCAGAAACTAGAAGGTCCTTCTGGCTGGACTGCAACTTAGGTTGTGAAGAGCTTTAAATACTAAGCAAGAATTCATATTTGATCTTAGAATTAAGTTGAAGCTTCTAGAGCTTATAGAATAGGAGAGAGACATAGTCTGAGCAATGCTTTAGGATAATTACTCTGCAGCTACTATTTGGAGGATAGAATAAAAGGAGGTGGGAAACTTGAGATAGGGGAGACCAATTAGGAAGTTATTGCAGTGGTGCACATGAAAGGTGGTGAAGCCCTTAAGTGGGATGATGACTGGGCAATGTACTTGAAAGAGATTATTAAGGAAAAAACAGATTTAACCACAGATATTGGGTGAGAGTAAGGAGTCAAGGAGTATAAGCACCTAGGTGCTTGGAAGTTTGGTAGTGATGCCCTCATCACTAATAGAGGAATTCAGAAGAGGAGTGGACTTGAGGGGAGGGGGAAATAGTGAGCTTTGTTTTGTTGAATTTGACATGCCTATGTCACCTCCAATTTGAAATGCCCAATAAGCAATTGGTGATATTCGACTAGAACTTCCAAGAGGGATTCGGGATGGGTATCTAGATCTGAGAGACGTCTTCATAGAAATGATATTTGGACTGCTGGAATCTGCTTAAATCAAGTGAGGGAGTATATAGATAAAAGAGAAGAGAGCACAGGGTGGACCCTTGGGAGACTGAGAAGTGCACTGACAGGTAGGAGCAGAACTAAGTGAACAGAGTAATGAAAACCCAAGGAGGAGAGAATAGCCTGGAAGAGAAGGCGATCAAGGGCATCAGAAGCTGCAGAGAGAGCAAGAAGACTCTTACTTCTTTGTAGTCTGACTACTGAGCAGACAACTCAACCAAAATAGTTCTCTTCAAAGTTACTAATCATATCTTAATTCCAATGGCCTTCCTCAATCCTCATCTTTTTTAATCTCTCTGTAGCTTGTGGTACTGTCAGTTACCTTCTTCTTGATGTTCTTTTTTTTCTTTGCTTTTTATGACAATACTCTCTTGGTTGTCTTCCTGCCTATCAGATCTCTCCTTGATATCCTCTGTCACATTTTCTAGTTCATGACTGCTAATTGCAAGTATCCCATCTTGGGCCCTCCTCTCTCTCTATTATTTCAAATGGTGAGCTCATCAACTCCCATAAATTTAATGATCATCTTTTTGCTGATGATTTTCAAAGCTCCTTATCAAATAACTCCAACCACTCTACTGATCTCCACTCTCATGTCTCCAACAGTCTATTGAACAACTCAATCTGGATGTGCCATAGGAATCTTAAATTCACTGTGTCTGAAACTGAAGTCATTCTCTAGTCCCCAAATCCTTCCACCTACCTTCCAAACTTCTCTTCCTGTCAAAGATCTCCCGATCCTCCTAGTCACCTAGGCTTGCAACCCAGGTATCATCCTCAACTTCTCACTTTCTCTTTCCCTCAAATCTAATCTGTTATTAAGACCTGTAGATTTTAATATCTCTTACATATATATTCCCTTCTGGCCTCTGAAACTGCCATCCCCTTGGTATAGACCCTCGTCACCTCATGCTTCGTCTATTATAACTATTATAATATATGGGCTATATATATGTTTCCCTACCACAAGGGTCTCCCCATTCTAGTCCATCTTCCATTCAGCTGTCAAAGTGAACTTCCTAAAGCACAAGTCTGACCATGTCATTCTTCTCCAACCGCTTCCCACCAGTAAACCCCAGGATCAAATATAAGATCCCCTGTTTGGCATTCAAAGCTTTTCATAATGTGCTCAACCTTATGGCTTGTTTATTGTTCTTTGCATGATACTCCACCTCCTGACTGAACATTTTCACTGATCATCCTCACATGACTGGAATGTTCTTGCTCCTCATCTCTGCCTCTTTGATTCCTTGGCTTCTTTCAAGTCTCAAGCCTTTTCAACCTATCTTAATCCTAGTGTCTTTCCTCCATTGATTCTTTCCATTTATCTTGTATATAGTTTATTTGTGTATAGTTGTTTGCATGTTGTCTCCCATATAAGATTAAGAGTTCCTTGAGTCCAGGGCTTATCTTTTCTGTTTCCATGTATCCCCAGTTCTTAGCACATTGCCTAGCAAATAAAAGGCACTGAATAAAAGGTTATTGGCTGACTGGCTAAGAAATCCTTAGTAATAACCCTGAAAGAGAAATTTCAGTTGAATTAACTGGGGTGTTGGCAAATAGAAACAACCAGTAGGTGATAAATTTAGATAGAGTGAACCTCAGAAAATTCACCAAGTTTTCCTACCTTTTCTAGATTATTTGAAAATGGTTAGTCAGTCAATAAACATTTATTAAGTACCTACTGTGTACCAAATACCATGCAAAGTGGTTTCTTAAATAAACAGGACTCTATTGTTGTATGATAGTTACTGTCATTTGAAGTGTTCCTTATTCTAGATGAGTTTTAGAAAGTAAAATTCTTATTTCAATTTATTCCTTCATTTTATTTTGTCTTTTTTTCTTTGCAGGCTTTGCCTTCCAAAGAAACTCCATTTCATAATGCTACACCAATGTCTTGCATGATATCAGCTTCAACCTGGAATAACTGTGATCACAATACAAAGTCTGAGATATTAAAACAACATGTACCAGAACTAGACTCTTCTTTCCATTCTGTTTTATCATTCCCATCAGGTAAACCTCCTCATAAAAAATTTCCAAGTAAACTAGCAAAACTTTTCACTGTTGAAATTTGTTCATCCTAAATGTAATAGCTGTGTAATTATTAGTTTTCTTCTTTTATTCTTGCTTACTAGTTATTGGAAACATACAGTTTCTCAGAATTGGACAAATCTAATTCTTCACTGACTAAGTCAATATTCTAGCTCTGCTTAATAAATTCATGAAATACATGTCAGAAACTGATTTCTTTTATTTTGGTATAAAGATATAACTTTTGACTTCCTTTTGAATAAGTTTAATCTTTAACACTTTTTGCTAATGCTATCTGCAATACCAAAATATGTTTCTCAATGTTGGGAAAATATGATTTTCTTCCTTATATTTTGGACTTTTTTTTAGTAGGCTGAATTCTTAATATAATGTTATGCATAGATATACTTTTTCTAACCAAATAATATGAGTGGTCTGTATTTTGCCCTATCTGAGTTTTTCCAAAGATGGAATACGATGATCTCTGCCATCTGTTACGGTAGATGACTATCTTGTATTATCTTGGAGTTCTTTTTTTTTAATTAAATTATTTTATTTGTTTTCAGTGTTTGACAATCACTTCCATATCTTAGATTTTTTTCTCCCTCCCCACTCCCTCCCTGAGATGGCATACAATCTTATAGAGGTTCTACATGTATATTCCTATTAAATACATGTTGCATAGAAGAAGTAAAATGAATGAGAGAAACCATAAAACAAAACAAAATAAAACATAATACAAAAGAATATGGTTTGTTTCTATCTGCGATCCAGTTCCATAGTTCTTTCTCTGGTCGTGGAAGCCATTTTACCTCAAGAGTCCATTGAAAATTTTTTAAGTCTATTCATTTCAATGAAGTACTAAGTCTACCAGAAAAATTCCTCATAAGCTGTGGTTGTTGCTGAGTACAAAGTTCTCCTGATTCTGCTCCTTTCACTCAACATCAGTTCATATAAGTCTTTCTAGGCTTCTCTGAAGTCTTCCTGTTCATTGTTTCTCATAGCACAATAGTATTCCATTATATTCATATATCAACAAATTGTTCAGCCATCTGCCAGTTGATGGGCATCCCTTTGATTTCCATTTTTGGGCCACCACAAAGAGAGCTGCTATAAATATTTTTGTACATGTGGGACCTTTTCCCATTTCTATGATCTCTTTGGGATAGTCCCAGAAGTGATATTGCTGGGTCAAAGGGTATGCACATTTTTGTAGCCCTTTGGGCATAGTTCCAAACTGCTCTCCAGAATGGTTAGATCAACTCACAGCTCCACCAACAATGAATTAGTGTTCCAACTCTCCCATATCTTCTCCAACATTTATCATTATCTTGAAGTTCTTAAAAAAATTCAATCTTAATCTATAACCTTTGACCTAACAAAGAAGAATGCTGAGCGACTATTGGATACCCCTTTGTTTTTACTTTTTGCTACTCAGGACTTTCCATCCTGAACCACATTGGAAGTATTAGGAAAATGAAAACAAATCTTGCCTTCCCTACCTACACTGGCCATTCCAAGCTCAGAAGTTGTATGACATAGTGGATATAGTACTGGATCTGGAGTCTAGAAACTAGGGTTTTGATCTTGCCTTACATGTGACCATGGTCAAACCAATTAATCTCTCCTAACCTCAGTTTCATTAGCTCTAAAATGGGGATAATAGTACTTATACTACCAATCTACTATACAGGAGGTTGTGAGGAAAGAACTTTGGAAACTTCAAAGTGCTATAGAAGTGTTATTTGTTACTCAATAGTTTGATGAAATAATCACCATGAGTTATTTATTCTCTGTATTAGGAACCTGAATGTTAATTTTATTTCTCATCTTAGGCCAAAGCTTTGATTATCTACTTAGGGCTCCTTGACCTGGGGGTCCAAACTTTCTTATTCTTCTCTTTCTACATGGGAGCCTTGAGATTTTCAGAAAAAGGCTTCATTGGCAATTACACTTTACCTTTACATTTCTCACCTTTAACTTCCTGTCTCCTGGAAAGGCTCTTTGCTAGACTTTAATCCAAGTGAACATCACTTTGGTTCTTAACATGTATTTATGTTTGTTCAGGTATCTCTCCTGAAAGATTTTCTCCCTGGTAGTCACTACCTCTGCCAGAAGGATTAACACTAAATCCTTTCACTTCTTGACATTCCTGAAGAAAATTCTGTCCTTAGGGTTCACACTTAATTCCTTTCCAGAGTAGTTTTTGACATTCATAGCAACCAAAACACAGTCATCCCTTCAGTATTTCCCAGCCTTTTCTTTGGACCTCTGATGTGAGTTCTTAGCATTTTTTGCCTAAAGAAAGGTGAAAGACATTAAGCAGTACCAACATCTCTTTGTGTCCTTTTATCATAAATTTTGTAGCGCAATTAGTATCAAAAGTATCTTCTCACCTGGCTACTAAATTGTATTTTCTTCTTTGATGAGGTTGGATTTACTACACATGACATCCATTTAGCAATGAGTTAAACCATAATTACAACTCTTAGGAACTTCCTATTCGAAATCTGCAGGTCAGCCAGCTGGTTCTCCTCTCACGTTTTCATAAAGCACTATTGTTTGGACCTAGCCTCCTGTTGAGGATGTCAGTAAAGTCTTATAGCTGTTCAATGGTTATTTTTAGTTTGACCTTCCTTTCAACCTTCATGCTGTCTTTCCTATTGAATAAGCAGACAGATTATCTCAGCCTATCTTTGATGAAATCCCACTTACTTACAAATAAACTTCTATCTAAAGATATGCTGTCCTTAATAGCTTGAGCAAATTCCTTCCCTACTTTCCTCTTGGAATCACATTTTTAGGTCTCTTTTAATAACTAATAAGGTCATTTTTAGGTTTTCTGTGACCACAAACAAGGACTATTGGTTGAAGAGGTATGTAGCCTGCAGGCACAAAAAACTTACGAATTTTAGGGGTTAGTGTAAAAACACCACCTCTCAAACTGACTGCCAGTGAGGATGCTTCTTCAGAAAATAAGCTTATTGTTAAATATCTGGACAATCAACAATGCTTAATGCTTAGAGAACATTTTCTGGGAGAATGTAATTCTAATTTTTATTTGATTGCATTTGGATGCACTGGAACTTGGGGTGTTTTGCCATATAGGTTCTGGTGCTGAGATTAGGATCCAGGACTGCTCTAATTATTTTAGACTGTCATTCTGAACAATAACCTCTTTAGTGGACACATGTAACATGTATGTGTATGTACATACACATGAATGTATATGTACATCCATGTATGTATGTATACACATGGTGGGCCAGCTAGGTGGTACTGGAGAAGGAATTCTGGACCTGGAATCAGAAAGATTTCTCTTCCTGAGTTCAAATCTGGCCTCAGACACTATCTGTGTGACTCTGGAAAAGTCACTTAATCCTGTTTATCTCTGTTTCCTCATCTGTAAAATGATCTGCAGAAGAAAATGACAAACCACTCCCTTAGCTTTGCCAAGAAAACCTCAAATGTGGTCACAAAGAGTTGTATATGACTGAAATGACTGAATATACGTACACATACATGTGTAGGCTTGTTTATTCCATCATATAAAACACATTTTGGTGGGTTTGGACTGAGTATCCTGTAAATACTCAGGATAAAGTATCCTTTGTCAGAAAGGACCCACTTTCATTTCTCTCTCTTCATCTAGTCAACTTCAAATTCTGTCTTTGAAAATCATTCTTATAAGGTTAGAATTAACACCTATGTCATCTTTTCCTTCCCATTAACTTCAAACCCTCTCTCCCAAAACAAGCAAGAGTGCTTGGAGTGGAATCTGACAGATTCCTTCATTGGCTCTCTCCTGAATTTTGTTGTTATAATTTAGGTTATAACTAATTTTTCAAAGCACTATTTCTTAAGTACCATTTTAATAAATGAATATACATGTGTGTAACACCAATCATAGCAACACACCTGAGAACTGCTGCAGTGAATAATTTTAAGGGTCTAATTGCATAGTATAATGAACTCTATTCAGCAATAAACTAAATACTGTTAAATAAAGTAAAGCATAACATTGATGGCAACATCCTTAAGCAAAATATATCTAAGGCATATATGTATCTCATAACACTCAGTATGTCATGTGGCCCATAGCATATATCATTGCATTTCCAAAGTCAAGGGGTCCCAGGCTAGATGTTAACTAGCATGATGTATCCTTAAAGAGTAGCATAAAATACCACACCATCCACCTCTAGGTCATTGTAAGAACAATCTCCTTAATCAATACACAGTGTCCAAGTGAAGTCCTCTCTCATCTTGACTCAGGCTGACTTCTAAATCCCATGGCTCATCCCCTGTGGACCAGCTATTGCCTGGGTTCACACACAGGCAACTCTCTGTTCCTACTCCTTGTCTCAGCTCATGGGGACTCTTCAACTCCAAACTCTTCCTGTTTCTGCCTGACAGCAGGCTCCAGTGGCTCCTGCCCAAAGCTTCTGTTTCTAGGAAAATAAAGCTTAGCTTAATAGGGCTATAACAATATTTATACACATTACCAGCACCATCATCTCAATTCACTTTAACAGCTCTTAAATGGAGATTAAACTAAGCCTCCTTCCAGACTAAGTCAATTCACTCATAAAAATCGACAAGGCTTCTATCTAAGCAATTAACACAGATCAACAGACAGGACTTCTGTCTGAGAAATTAACACAAATCAACAGAGAGAGCACTGACATCACAAGCATTCTTTCTGTTAGGCCTCCCCCCAAGCAAGTTCCCCTAGCCTGTTCAAACTCACTTCTTTCTGTAAGCTCACCCCTCTCTCTCTCTCTCAGCTCTTCTCTCTCTACTCTCTCCTTTCCCTCTAAGCAATACAACATACATATATATATACATACATATATTACATACATATATACACACATATGTATGTATGTGTGTGTGTGTGTGTGTGTGTGTGTGTGTGTGTATATATATATATATATATACTGTTTCCACTCATCAAACTCTCTTAAGTCAATCAAAGACACTTCATTCAATCAAATACTCTTGATTCAATCAAAGGCAAGACTCAATCAAAGGTACTTGGTTGGCTAAAACTCAATCCAGAAAAACAGAAAAAAATCCTACTTTGTTTGCTGTTACAATGTGTATTCATTTTTCAAAAGGTACATCTCAAAGCTCAATTAATTATCTTTGTAAATAAATCCTTTTTCATTATTGTACATTTGCCTTCTTAGTAGGGTAAAATGACTTAATATGCAAAATAAGTTTCATTTCCTAGTTATCTCCTTTCTAATTGCTAGGAGACAGGTACAAAGTACTCTTTTATATAATAAAGCATTGCCTTTTTTTGTTTATCTTTAAGAGACAGAATATGTCACTCTAGGCATTTAACTTTTATAAAAACAAGCACTAATTTTAATTGTAGTCTTACCATAGTATTAATATAAGTGAATTGTGACATCGATCATTTCAGTAGTATTACAATATTTTAGAAATTTCAATATAACTTCATTGATTTAAACTGCAAAACATGGTGGGTAATGAGCTTTCATTCTATCTGGTTTGCTGTTATTATAATTTTTATTGATGGAATACATTTTTACTTTTTCATTTTTCAGATGTTCCACTCCATTTACATTTTGAAACACTGTTAAAAAAGAGTGAAATTAAAGGAGACCCAGCTGAAAGCACATTGTTGGAAGATGAATACATCTTATCTCCTTCAACTGGTATGTCCTATGTGAAAATCTTAGAGGTATTTTTGACTTTAAGTCTATCCTGATAATTTCTACTTTGTAAGCATGTATCATTTGAAGCAAGAATGACAGTTTTAAGTTTATTCTTAATTTAACAGACCACAATTATGAACTTTAAGTTATATATCTGTACATACTTGAACTTGCTATTTGTTGTAAAGGACTAAAATTGAGGCAGTACAACTGAATTTAGTCTGAGTGTTATTGGTATCCTATGACATGACATGTTAGTAATTAGGGAAACTAACAGATGTTACTTAGGAATAATTTAATTATTTTAATTAATTTAATATTAATAAATTAATATTTCTGTTATATATTATGTTATCTGTTATACATAAATATATAATATTAATATAATGTTAATAAAATTAATAATTTAACTTCTGTGTAATTGTAGTTGTAAGGGGAAAATAATGGAAATGGAGGTGTAAAGAATTTGCTTATTCTGATTAATTATTTTTTTCTGTTGGTCACAATTTCCCTGTAAAATTTTCAGCTTTCAGCAGAATTTTATGTGCACAGTTATGTGCACAGGTAACCAGGCTTTTGATTTACTTTGCTGTTGATTATTTTAATTTTAACAGTTTGACATTGGCAGACTTTTAAAAAACAATTGTCACATACTATAGTATTCTGGATATATTGTTGATAGCATTTTTAGGAACTGAGAAACAAAAATATTGCCTGTGGAAATCTTTGCCAACGCATATTTCTTTGTGAGCAAGAAAGACTGAAATTTTTCATTTTTGGAGCTAATCAAGATTAACCTGCAAAGTATTTGAAATGAGAAAGGTTTTACCTATGAGCAAAATGGAAATGTAGATGCAAATTTGGCTGAGTGGTGGGTGTGGCTAGGGAAAGAATCTTCACAGCTCTTGAACTTTGCAGCAAGCTTGAAAAATCTGAGATTTGAATTAGTTGATGCAACACAGAAAGAGGACTAATAGCTCCCAGTGTAGGGAAGGAACTGAACTTAATGTCACACAAAGGAAACTGGGCTGTTTGCATTCTTGGCTTCTATGTGCCAGTTGACCAGTCCCTGTTAGGAGGACAAACTTTGCATTGCTTTTCCATCTTGTTAGGAGTTATAGGCAAAATCTACTTCCCTGACAGTCATGACAATATAATGGTGAACTGAGGTGGTTTTTTGGTGAGGGAGTAGGTGGAGGGCTAGGAGAAATCCTAATAGAGGTGGTTATTGCTAATATACACATACTCTCCATCTCAATAAACTGGGTGGATGTAGGCATGAGTTTCCAGATTTTGTAGTTTTTGTCCTCTACTGTGGTATTTAAAAGTTTGAATTTTTTGAGCTGGTATATACAAGATATTTTTCAATTAAAGATTTTAATTAAACCTATCATTTTCTATTTATATTGATTTATTACAAGGTCCTACTTACTTTTTGTTTGTTTATATATGTATTTTTTTCTGTAGCACATATTACACAGAGTACTACTCTTACCCCATGGAGAAGTGGATATTCCCCCATATGCAAACCTCAGACCAGGTCAGAAACCTCAACACAATTATTACAGGGAAGAAAGAAAAGGCACTTAAGTGAAACAGCAATAGGTAGGTTAAAGGAGTAAAAACCTGGGATATAAAGCACCCCAACCCTTTGGCTTGTCATACAGAATAAAGGAGGTCAAGACATAGCAGTCTCTCATAACATGAAGAACAAAGCTCTGTAGTCAGCTCTCAGGTCTTGGGGAGCAGAACATTGTCTTTGTGGGTTATTGGTGGCACCTCAGGGCTTTTTGTCATTGTGTCCAGCTTGCTATGAGGATTGTAATTGGCAACAAGGAAGTCTCAGGCTACTCCAGGGACTTTACTTTCAAATGGAGGAAGTTTTATTTATTACAGACTTCTCTGAGATGTCCTAAAAGTTATTAAAAATCACTTAGAATTGGTAGCCCCAAAATACAAATTATTTTCTTTCTTAATGGTCATTTTAACTCCCTGGTCCTACCTGTAGCTCAGATAGCCCTGTGGTTGCTAAGAACTCTAGGAGGCACAGGCTGAGAGTGATGGGCAGGGATAGCCTAACCTACTGTTTATCCACTGAGTGTGTTTCAATCAATTAACATTTATTAAGAGCCTACTGTGTTCCAGGCACAGTAGGTGTTCTAGGCGATAGAGATACAAAGGCAAAAATGATGTATTCCCTGCATTTAGGAGCTTAAATTCTGTCAGAATATAATTCAATGTTAGACCAATCTTATCAGCCAACTTTTTGGTGTACTTCCTAGACACACGATGTTATCTACTGAGTGGTTTGTGTCAGACGAGAAGGGTGGGAAGGACTGTGGGTGTCTTTGTAAAAACTAGACAGCAACCTTTGTGAGGGATTTTCCCAGGGGGAAAAAATCTACGAGGTGAATTTCAAATTCTGTCCCACTTGGAGCCAAGAAGCTGGATGACAGAAACTAGTTTTTTCTTCCCTATTCTATGAAAACTATTTGCATTAATAATACTAATACTTCAAAACTATAATGGATCCAAAATTTCACTGATATGAATCTTCTGTAAAATGAAGAGGAAAAAGAAATGACAAACCACTCTATCTTTGCCAAGAAAAACCCTAATGAGGCCATGAAGAATTAGAAACAATTAAAAGGACTGAACATTAACAAAAATGGCTGACCATGTTGTCAAGAGCCTTCACAGACATAGTTAGGTTAGTTCTTGAATGATAGACGTACAGTTCTTTGCCAGGTCTGTACTCAAAGATTTCTCAGTTTGTTGACATAAGATGCATATGGTAGTTGTAGTTTTATTGTCTACTGTTATATATTAAGATTCTCTGCCCTGTGGATGTTAAATTCAGGGAGAAAAGTCCATTAAAGGCATAGAAGAGGTAAATCTTCTGTTCCATACTTGTAGGCATTGCGAATTTTTAATTTTTGCTCACATCTGGATAGAGTATTGAATGATACAGTAAAACCTCTATTCAGATTCTAATACTTCGAAATATTTTAGGATTTAAGGATTATTGCTGAGAAGCACCAAGAGACTATGAGTTGCCATGGGTCAAAAAGTCCTTATGTGTCAGAGGTCGGATATGAGCTCCAGACTCTCCTAACTCCAAAGTCAGTGGTTGTACCCTATGGCATGCTGCTTCTCTCAAAATATAAGGGGTAGAGGAATTTCACCCTACATTGGTAGAAGAAATATCCTATTATTGCATGCCATCTTGAGGAGGGGGAAAAAGGAGAAGGAAAAAATTTGAAATTCAGAATCTTATGGAAGTGAACATTGAAAATTAAAAATTAATTAATTAAAAAAAAGATGTGTCCTACTAGATAGTCCCCTATACAAATGAAATTAGAGGTCTGGTTAAACAAAATTAAGTCCTTACCAAGGCACTTAGTCTACGTGCTTTGTCATTTGAGTGTTGACAAAGGAAGTAGTATAAGTAAAAGCTTTGGGAACTTTGGTAAGGACTTTGGAGATGGGGGTGGGATGGGGTAGGGAGCCTGGGCTGGACATGTGATTTCCTTAGTAATAACGTGATAATAAAGCTTAATTTATTTTAAAGTGTTAAAGAACTTGACTTCACAGATAATATGGTCATAAGTGCACAAGTTCACAAGTCATAAGTGTATGTTCTTCTCCCCAGGACCTCACCTGCACATAAATCCCATGGAGCAGGCAGTCTAGTATTAATAAATTTTAAAATGAGGAAATGGAATCTTAGGTCACTACTTGACCATAGTCACATGGGTAGCAGGATGCAGAGCTGGGCCTTGAATGTTTCTTTTAACATATTGGAACTGGCACTAGATGAGTCTGCTGCTTCTGTTATGCCATGTTCCTTTTTATACATTTTCTACACGTAGAGATCTCTCAAAGTTTGGTAACAGCTCTGAATGTGGTACTCCTAGACATGGGTTATATCACCAAGTTTCCATCTTCCAAATTAACCCTTTGTGATTTCTTTAGCCATGAAGATGCTTTTGTTAAAATTTGTAACTACTGGAATAATCTTAGTAACTAATGTTAATGAACTATAAAAGCTGATTTTTCATACTATATTAAATTCAGATTAATCTCAGGCATAAAATAAAACACAGTAATTTACAGGTAATAAAATATTTCTGTGAAAGCAATTAGTCAGGTCATAAGTATTAGCACTTTATAACCTTGCTTATATCAGGATTTGTTTTTGGCTGTGAGAGACATTTGGAAACAGAACAATTGACTAGCAGTCTCATCAGCTCTCTGCAGTCCATTTGTTCTCTTTTGAGAGTGGTATAAACAGGCTTGTGCCTACTTGATAATTTGGAACAAATATATAGTGCTGATTTACTACTCTTCTTGAAATGTTAATTGTTTCAACTCCATTAATCGCTTTTTAATTTACTGTATTCTTGATGTTTCCTTCTCTGACAGGAGAAAGAAATAGGTTTGAAGAATTTACTTTACAACGTACAGAATCAGGATCCCATAACAGTTTTACTTCGGTCACTAATATCAATGTGATATCTAGGTCAAACCAGAATTCATCACAAGTAGGTATTTTTTAGTTGATAACTAGAATTGCACTACAAAGAGTCTTAAGAATAAGCTATTTTTGTATATTTTCTTTCTGAGGGCTCTTTTTGTTCATAGGAAAGCATACTTTGCTAATCTGTAACAGCCCTCAGTTTTACTTACCACTAGTATAGAAAGGGAGAAGGCACCATGCTGCAGCATATAAAGATATAGCCTCTGAGTTAGGTAAATCCCTGGTTCAAGACTCACCTCCTTTATATACTGGCTGTGTAGACAAGTTACTTTTCCTCTCAGTGCCCCAGGCAGTTCTCCAAGACTATAAATTATCAAACAGTCGCTGATCTCCATAATTTCCTTATAGCAATGAAACCACAGGTTCATATTTTTTAAAATGTGGGAGGAGAGAAGAGTGTTTGGGGTAGCTGATTTCAACCATTTTATTAAGATATGAATTTGGTGAAACCAAAAGGTCCTTTATTTCCTGTGTGAAAAAAGCAGCTTGTTTTCCTCTAGCCATATCTTCCTCTTTTTCTGAATTCTTTTTGTACTTAGAATTGGACTAAAAACTATGAAAATATGTTCCCCCCCCCCCGCCCAGGTGCTTCCTAGGCCCATCCTGATGTAACAACCACTGCTGGACAAAGTCTGGCTGTAGACAGAAACCTGTGCAGAATTTTTTTTCAGGAGCAGAGGTGGTACAGGCAGGAGAATAGGAGCCAAGGTCACACTTGCCTTGATGGCAGCAAAGTGAGACTTTAGAAGTGATCAAGGCCAACCTGGCCCAGTTTTAAAAGTACGAAAAGTAGCCCAGTGAACCCGGAACATTACACAGCAAACCTAAAATAATGATAATAGCACTCTTTACCGATGCTTTTCCAAAGCAGTGCCCAGCCATATTCCCTTTTATAGACAGTGAGCCTGAGGATCAGGGGGTGCAGTGACTTGTCCATCGTTGCACAGTCATGAAGGACAAAGGCAGCATGGGGTAGTACAAAGCAAGGCCGGGCTCCTGTTACAGCTTCGCCTTTGGTTCCCGCTATTCTTCATCTCCATGGGCCCAATCCTTCCTATACAATGAGGGATTTCCAAGAGCTTTATAGTTCAAAATATATGATATAGAAGTAGGAAATTTTGAAACAGGGCTTTGAACCCAGGACTTCTGACTCTACAGAGTCAGTTAACAATTTTTTTTTAAAGACAAGCTTTTCTTCTTTTTACAGAACTATTGTATGATTTGCTAGATCAATCAATTAACATTTATTAAAAACCTACTGTGGGTCAGGTACTGCGCTAAGTGCTGGAAGAAATGAATTATTCCAAATAGAAAAAAGAGTAAGGATTTTGATTTCTAGGTTAGTATCAAATGACAATGGTAGGACTTTCTTTTCTACTGGATGAAACATGGCAAACTATGAAGTCCACCATCTCATTTAGTAGCATCTTTAATGTAGCAAAGGTACCATTATCTCTTTCTTTGTTAGTTCTTTCCCCTTTAAAATTTTTTAACCTACATATTATTTATTTTTATTTTGCTTTTAATAAGCTAAAGTGTAGTAAATTTGAAATATGGCAAATCTCCACACTAAATAATTATATTGCTCAGCCTGGACTATAAGACCAATCATAATTTTAAAAAGAAAAATTTAATGGAAGTCTTAAGATGCTTTAGGTTTTTAAATGATATCTGCTCTGTTTCCTTATTCCTTTAGGTCAGGGGTTCTCAACCTTTTTTTTATCATGGACCCTTTTCACAGTCTGGGCAGCTGCATTTAGATACAAGAGTTCTTTTGGCTTCCATTGATGAGCTATGGAAAGAAGGTGGATGGGCATGCAAAGTGAGGCTTGGATTTAAATGCACAGGACAATTTTGATGAATTATTTGGTTCAAAAAAAAATAGGCTATGACTTTAAATTCACAGTTTGAATTTGTTTGTTACTAACAGGATTTCAAAACTGGGTTTTCTCAGCTCTTTCTGCTTCAAATTTTAGAGCCAGAGTCCAAAACCTCTTCATTGTAACTTACCTCATAGCGTAGTTGACAGCATTCAACTATAGATTGTTTTGTGAAATCATATTTTACAGAATTCTACAAGGCGACGATTAAGAAGTGAGAGTTCTTATGACATTGATAATATTGTGATTCCTATGTCACTAGTGGCCCCAGCCAAGTTGGAGAAGCTGCAATATAAAGAAATACTTACTCCAAGGTATATGCATATATATATATATATAGTCTGTTAAGAAATCATTTTTACAAAATATTGTTATATTTCAACAACTAAATAATTATATTTCTTATAAAGTAGTTTTGCATTTCACTCTTGTGCTCCCCTTATTATAAATGAAAAATTGAGGTCAACATACAGAAAAACCCAACCAAATTTAACCATTTTCGTTAGTCTTAAATTAAAGTACCAATTCTTATGAAAATATTCAATTCTTATTAAAGGTCCTTACTTATCTCCAGCCTTATTTCTTTTATACTTACTCAATAAATTTTATCTTTAATCAGAAGATATTAGTTAATTAACTTATGTATGCAGGACTTATGTGTGCAGGCAGTGGTAGTACTAGGGAAAGAATGGAAGGGATCTCATACTCCTATCTAATAACTTTGTAGTCTAACTAAAGAAACAAGACATTAATACATATTTTAAACAATGATTACAAGAAAGCATATTTTCCATTGCTAGATTAGTGGTAGTGATAGTAAGATAAGTATTGTGGGTTCAGAGGGTCTAGATACCATTCTGGCCTAGGAAGGCTTCATTAAAGAGGAGAGGGGCTCAGCTTTCAAGAGTTTTAAGCAAGAAAGTCAAGTAGGATCTCTGTAGCTGGAGAGGAAGCAAGGAGAGACATTCCATGAACAGAGACACTGTGATAGAAATATATAATTTAGGATACAATGAATAAACAACTTTCCTTGAAAAGATGAGATTTGATTGTGGACAGACATCCTTGAATGTAAGATAAGAATCTTATGTTCTTGGCAAGGTTTGTTTTTCTGTGGTATTTATAGGGGAAGTGCCATGGTAAAAGCAGCATGCAGAGTGAATGGTGGTAAAGCTCAGGGCAAGCAGATCAAATCAGTGAATATACTGTGGTAGTAGTCCAAGCATAATAGAAGGGTTGTAATTTATTTATTTATTTGTTTTTGGTGCTTATGCCTACTGGGTCTTGGATAGGGTGAATATTCTGGTATAAATGATGAATTCCTTGAAGGCAGTGACTGTGTCTTACCTCCCTCTCCCCACCCTTCCTCAGCACTTTGCTTTCCACATAACTGGTGCTTAATGAACATTGACTATTGCTTCACCTTGATTAACCTTGTGAAATAATTAAAGAAAATCAGCAATGTTTACACAGTGCTTAGAGATAGCTAGATAAAATATGTAAGTGGGAAATGAAATATTTTTGTTTATATTTTTAAAGAAGTGCTGACATAAATTGTGGTTCAAAATTATCTGTGAGTTCAAAAATTAAGCTAGTCAGATTAGGGTTCATTCTATTGGCAGAAATGAAGCCTTTTCTTCTCTTCCCCAAACTTTCATTTGGAACTTCTATATCTTTCTTTAAATTCTCATTACTTTTAAAAGGAGATTTGATTATGGAAATAACAAGGGAAGCCACCTGTACTTTGTTATTTTTGCTTAAATGCTCTGTTTAGCTTTTAAAGCTCTTCACAAGCTGGCCCTACCACAAGCTTGCATGTTCCTCCTCCTCCCATATTCTGAGATCTAGCCACACTGCCTGCCTTTTTTCTTCTGTACAAATGGCACTTCATCTCCAGCCTCAGTAGCTTTGCACTGGCTGTCCCCTCATGCCTGGAATGCATTCCCTCCTCATCTCTGCCTTGTTGAATCTCTCTTTCATGAAGATGTAGTTCAGTCATCTTTCATTCATCTTTCAGGCACCTGAAGCCTTTCCAGATGCTCCCAAGTGCTAGTGCCTGCCTTCTTTGTATTGAGCTACCTTGTATCTGTCTCTATTCTGCATATACTTGTATAAAAACATGTTGTCTCTCTGTAGAAAAGGTACGAATTGTTTCACTTTTTGTCTTTGTGTTCCCAACACTTAGCCCAGTACCTGGCATGTAGTAGGTGCTTAGTAAATGATCATTTATTGATTTGTTAGAAGAATTAAGATTTCAATTTTAGTAGATTTGTTAGAAGAAATAAGATTTCAATTTTGGTAAATGAATAATTTTTGAAACCAATTTGTATCTTCAACAGCTGGAGGATTGTTGATCTTCAACCTTTGGAAGAATTTCATTTAGGTGAAGAAGTAAGTTGTCTTTTCATTGAAAGGAAAAATGCAAATTATAGTTAAACTATGAAAGTGAATTTGAAATTATAAAGACCTTGGGAGAGGGTCTGAGGGAGGGGACAGACTTTTAAACTAGCTTGAGTTTGACTGTGAACTCTTTTAATTTGTTTTGGATGCTTAAATAAGCCACTCTTGTACCCAATTCCATTATCCTAGGAAATTCAAACCACATAACAAATATCTGTGTCATCTTTCTTTTTTTTTGTTCTTTCTGAAAATGGGCTGATATTAAAGCACTTGTTTTTATCCAGGGATGTGATAGCCCAGTCACTTTAAGTTTTGCTTTGGTTTGTAGTTCTTAATAAATCACATGGAAAACCATGTCTCCTTATTGAACAAAGAATGTGACAGAGCTTTGTTTTTTCTTAAATATCACCATTCAACTTAAAACAGTTTGAATTCAGCAAGTTTTACTAAAGGAGGTTTTCAGAGCTCAGATATTTTTATGAAAGCAGTGAAAAAAGTAGCAACTTAGCAAAAAAAAATTCTCCAACAACCCAGATATTTTTCTTCTGCAGATGCTTTCTTTCACCTCTAGAATAATTTGAAACTGTAAAGGCTGAGGCATCTGTCTCTTGGAGGTCACAGAAGTTCTCACAGTTCACACTTCACAGCTACCTTGTCAGCAGCTAGGCTCAAGTGAGGGAGCTTCACATCCCACTGACTGTTTTCTTCTATTCTCCCTGTACCCAATGAAGCAACCAGGGCAATACTTGGAAGCAAAAGTAAAATTCTTGGATTGTGTTTACTTGAAAAATGAATCGAGATTCTCTTTCCCATAAATAAAATCATAGGAGGTTTGATGCAGACCTGTTTTGTAGGTTAATTTGCTGAATCATCAGGTTCTTTTGGCACTTCAGGAACTATACCCCCTCAGTGGGATACTAAGTGAACCCTGCCTTATAATTAAATGCTCTCTACAGTGCAACTTCAGCATATTGAAACTCAACTTTGCTACCAAAGTTAAAACAGTAGTGAAGATGATGATGATCGCTACCATTTATGTAATACCTACTATGTCCCAGGTACTCTACTAAGTGTTTTGATCCTCAAAGGGGATAGATGCTCTTATTATATCCATTGTATAATTGAAGAGAATGAGATAACCAGAGGTTGAGTGACTTGTCCAGGGTCACACAGCTATTAAGTATCAGAGATCAGATTTGAGCTTAGATCTTCCTGACACTCTCAATGCTCAATGCTCTATCCACTGTGCCACTGAGCTGCCTCAGAATGATGGAAGTTAGGACCTACCTAAAGAAAAGGTTCTGACTGTAATAGCACTTGAGAGGCACTGCCCTATTCAATAAATCCCTGTTACCTCCAGAAACAAATAGAAAATCCTCTGCCCTTTAAAGACCTTCATGGTTGCAAATAATTGTTCACATGTTGTCACCCTCTTTTTGTGAACTCTTTGACAGCAGAGATTGTTTTTGCCTTTCTTTGCAACCTCAGCACTTAGCACTGTGCCTGACAGCATGTAATAAATGCCTGTGAACTTGACTTTCCCCAGACAATAAAATAAAATAGTGCTCTTTAAATATCTGTAAAGTATCAATCCTTTAGGAGTAAATGTATACCACACACACATCCACACATCCATATACACTCTCCTTAGAATATGAGGTATATTCCAAATGTAGTAAAATTATGAAAATAAAGATGTGTCACATCCTCTAACATCTTCAATGAGTAAAGCTCATTCATAGTCCTCTTCAAAGCATTTTTAAAAAACACTTTGAAAGAAATCATTTTCTGGTGTTAGAGACCAGACAAACCTTTCTAAAGAGGTTTTAGTTGTTGTTTAGTTGTTTCTGACTTTATGTGACTCTACAATTAAGACATTCTTAAAGGAACAGGAAAGTAGTTCATGTTCAGGATTATTTGGCATTATTAAAAAAAAATTCCAGTGGAGTATTCCTTACTAGGGAACATAATATAATTTATAAACTTTATTGCCTTTTTTCTTATCATTACAAATAGTTGGGACAGTAAATAAAGTACTGGGCCTGGAGTCAGGAAGAGCTAGTTCAAATCCAGCCTCAGACAATTATTAGTTGTGTGACCTTGGACAAGTCACTTAATCTCTGTTTGCTTCAGTTTCTTCATCTGTAAAATGGGGGTAATAAAACTCGGTAAAAGCATCTCTCTCCCAGAGGACTCTGTGAGAATCAAATGAGATATAATTAGAAAGCACGTGGCTATTATTGTGGTTGTGGTTGTGATTATTATAATACCAGTGTTAATTGTTGTACCTCCTTGAGAAGACTGAGAGCCTCTGGTAGTAGCTTCTTTAACTTCCTTCCTCCATTCCCCTCCCTTTTTCTTCCCTCTCTAAAGGCATCTTCCCAAACATGCTCAGGTCTTACAAATTATTTTTTTTAAACCATTTCCTCTCTGTTTGAATATGGACAAGTTATTTCCATTTTTCTGCACCTGTTTCTATGTTGAAGGCACCATTTTTCTACCACTAGTTTTTGACTTTCGAGTCATCTGTGATTCTTGTCCTCCCTCCCTTACTATATCTATCCATTTACTCTGTCTTATTAATTCTATCTGCATGTCATTTCTCACCCATGTGCCCTCTTCACTCATACAACCACTACCTCCAGGTCCTCATTATTTCAATATTGCAATAGGCTCCAAATTTATCTTCCTGCTTGCAGTCTCTCCCCTCTCTAATCAGTCCTCTATGTATCCAAATGAACTTCTAGTGGTATAGATTTGATCATGTTTTCCCCCATAACAGCACAAATTCCTCAGCCTGGCATGCACATAGCCTCCACAGTCTGGCTTACTGCCAAACTTAATTCCTATTATTCACCTCATGTATTCTTTTCAGGCAAGTTGGCCTACTCATGTGGCTTCCACAGTCCACAGTCCATTTCCTGTCCTTGTGACTTTAACAGGCTTACAACCATGCACTCCCTTCACCAGTAGTGATTAGAATTTAAGGTTTAGCTCTGATACCAAATTCTACATGATGTGTCTTCCTTCTTCCCCACTTATTAGTAGTGTGCTCACTCCCTCTTCAAATTACCTTTTACTTACTTAGCTGTATACATATTGTATTATTCTCCCTCCCCTGCTCCAGTGGCATATAAGCTGTTGAAGGCAAAGAATGTGTGTGTGTATATGTGTGTGCGTGTGCGTGCACTCACCACTGAGCCAAAAACTTAGCATAGTGGTAGGCAGTTGTGTTTGAATTGAACTTTTTAATTGAATGGCCCTTTTCAGTTTATCTACTCTTTGGATACTCTCTTCTACCTTGACTTCAGAGATAGCATACTCTTATGATTTTTCTTCCTCTAACTACATTGTCTCTTTCACTGGTTTCTTTACCACATATTTCTTCAAATAATAGAGAACCAAGATTCTCCAGTATTCATAGCCTCTCTATACTCTTCCCCTTAACAATCTTACTTACTCCAACTACCATCTCTTGCAGATGACTTTCAAATTTATATCTTTAGCTTTTACTTCCCCCAAGTTCTGGACCCATAGCTTTTGCCTACAGAACATGTCTTGCAAGTCAGTGAGTGTATATGAAGTTCCTTATGTGGGTAAGGTACTATTGTAGGTGCTGGCAGAAAAAGTTAAGTTAAAAAACCTTCCCTTCCCTCAAAGAGTTTCTGTTGTACTTCGGGTGGCAGTGGTGGTGGTGGTAGTGGTGGTATACAAGATTTAGACAAATTAAGTAAATATAATTTTTGGAAGGTGGGAACACTAACAACAAGGTCAAGAAAGTCTTTCCATAGGAAGAAGTGAAAGATTCCAACAGGTGGAGGTGAGGATGGAGTGCCACCAAGCACCTCAATTACCATCTGTCCCAAACAGAGCTAATTCTCTTTCCACCTAAATCAGGCCTTCTTTCTGACTTCACTGTACCATTAGTACTACCATATATCATGTCCACTGTATTTGAGACCTGTTTCTTGTCTTTGACTCTTCCCTCTGCCTCAATATATATGCAATTAGTCACCAAAACCGCTTGATTTCTCTCCCCCACCCCTAATGTCTCTGGCATCCACTCCCTCTTCTCTATTTCTGTTGGCACTTAATCAGTCAACAAGGATTTATTAAGCACTTACTATGTGCCAAGTACTGGGGATACAAAGTAATGGAAAACTAGATTCCGTGTCCACAGAGCTCACATTCTAATGAATGTTAGATTATTACCACTGTTGTGATATCGTTTTTGTAAGAACCTTCTAACAAAATTTCCCACTTCCTATACTTCCTTCATACTTAACCTTTCTTGTATATATAGGGATCTGGTTGTAGTCATCTTCTGCCAGGAAGCCTAGGTTGCATTTCTAGTTTTCCTGCCTATCTAGTTTGGTGTCATTGACAAGTCCATTCTCTGGACTTAACATCTTATCTATAAAATAGCTCAGTGGAACTTGATCTCTAAGGAACCTTCTAGATCTTGCATCCTCTGTGAGTTTGGTTTTCAGCTTCTTGGTGCCTTTTGAGTAAAAATCAAACTCTTTTTTCCTGGCATTCAAAGACCACAATTTGGCCACTTTTACTTTCTGATCTTATCTCCTATCACTTCCTTCCACATAGTCCCCTGGTGTCAAATCCAAATAGAAACAGATCCCTGCATATTGACTTCTAATGACTCTGGGGTTTGGTGACTTTCAGCCACAAGTTTCGACACCTCATATGTACTCTGTTCCCACTCGACTAGATTAGATAATTCCATACTGTCCACAACACTTATGTTTCACACTTCCACATCTTGGAGCCTTTACTTGCACTGTTTCATATACCTGAAAGTATATCTTATCAACTCTTCATTCTTTAAAGTTCAGTTCAAATGCTACTTTTTTCAGGCAGTCTTTCCTGACACCGCCTCCCCCCGACCCCCCCCCCCACTGCCTCCCCAATAATCATGAATTCCCTGCTTTTACGTAGCACTTAGTATTTCTTTTATGCACTGACCATGTATTATTTTGTGTTATGGCTATTTGTGTGTCATATCCCTACTTTCCTCACTCTCGTTAGATGGTAAGTTCCATAAGGGCAGGACTTGAAGTCATTCACTGGAGAACTTGTGGGATCATAGGATCAGAAATCTGGGATCTGAATGCAGGTTTGACTCTAGAATGAATTTTTGAAAGATAAAAAATAGTAATTTGAGGCACTCAGTTTTTGTTAGTTTTAGTAGTTAATGAATTAGTAAGTATTGAGCATTGCATACAAAACATACTAAATGTTAAAGGAATACAAAAAGCAGAAAAATGGTTCAGAAAGTTAGAAAACTTACAGTTTTGCTGAGTCTAAATATTGATAAGATCATACTTTAAACTTCTCCTTTTTAAAGAATTTGAAATCATCCTTGAAAGAAAGAGAATAGATAAGATCTCATATTTTACTTTAAACCTACTCATTCTAGAGTTCTGGTGTACCAGAAATAATGCTAGTTTTAGCGTCCAAGTAGACTTGGGTTCTGCTGTGATCTGTATGATTTTGGTCAGTTTCACTTCATCTAGATGGGCCTGAGTTCCTTTCCTTATCTGTAAAATTAAGAGGTGGGACCAAAAGTCCCTTCTGACTTTAAATTTATGATCCCACTATTCCACAAATTGTCTTTTAAAAGACGCACTAAAGCTCTTATTCTCAATTTTAGTCATTTTCTTCACAGAAGTACCAGTAAACTTTCATTTCTAATTCCAGATAGAAGATCTTTCTGATGAAGTCTTCTCCCTACGCCATAAAAAATATGAAGAGAGAGAGCAAGCAAGGTGGTCACTGTGGGAACAAAGCAAGTGGCACAGAAGAAATAGCAGGCAAGTGTTATAAATTAAAACAGACCTGAGAACAGAAGTCCTCCAGGATCCCTTAATGAGTTTAGTAAGTAAACATTCTAGGGAAAAGCCCTTGGAAAATGGAGTAGTCACAACATGTGAACCCAGCATCCATACTCTTTATGCATAAGAGGCAAAGACATTTCATGACTGAGGTATGGCTAATGGCACAATAATGAAATCCACATTTCTATGTTGTCCTTTACACATGTATTTACCACCAACTTCAGTGATAACTGGTTTTGGCTTATGAATAGTATCTCTGTAAATAAAATAGGATATTTTAAAATATATATATATATATATATATATATTTCATTATACATGTAAAAAGTTTTAACATGTGTTTTTGAAATTTTTGAGTTCCAAATTCTTCCCTTCTTTTACTCCTTAAAAAGGTAAACATTTTAATATAGGTTATACATGTACAGCCATGGAAAACATTTCCATATCAGTCATATTGTGAAAGAAAACACAGACCCAAAAGCTAATAAGAAAAATAAAGAAAACCTTAAAAAATATGCTTCAATCTGCATTCAGACTCCATCAGTCTTAATTCTCTGGAGTCAGGCATTGTTTTTCATCGTAAGTCCTTTGGAATTGTCTTGTTTCATTGTATTGCTGAGAATGGCTAAGTCATTCACAAATGATGATTGATACAATGTTACTGTTATGATTACAGTGGTTGTGCAGATTTCACTTTGCTTGGGTTCATGTAAGTCCAGGTTTTTCTGAGAACGTCCTGTTGGTCATTTCTTACAGAACAATGGTACTCCATCACAGTCACATACCACAACTTGTTCAGCCATTCCCCAAACGGTGGACATCCAATCAATTTCCAATGCTCTGCTACCACCAAAAGAGAAACTGTGAATATTTTTGTGCAAATAGCTCCTTTTCCTTATTTTTTTGACCTCTTTGGGATATAGACCTAGTAGTGGGTATTGCTGGGTCAAAGGGTATAGCCCTTTGGGCATAGCTCCAAATTGCTCTCCAGTATGGCTGAATCATTTCATAACTCCACTAACAGTGTTTTAGTGTCTCAGTTTTCCCAAATCCACTTCAACATTTGTCATTTTTCTTTCCTGGCCCATTAGCCAATCTGATAGGGGTGGGGCAGTACCTCAGAATCATTTTAATTTGAATTTATCTAATCAATAGTAATTTAGAGAATTTTTATATGACTATAAATGGCTTTGATTTCTTCATCTGAAAATTGCCTCCTTTGACCATTTCTCAATTCAAGATTTATTTGTATTCTTATAAGTTTGACTCAGTTCTCTATATATTTGGGAAAGGAGGCCTTTATCAGAGAAACTTGTTGTAATTTTTTTCAGTCATGATTACTATGTATTTTCCTTCTTTCTCCTTTTACCTTGTCCATCCTCAAAAGTGTTTTGTTTCTGATTACCACCTCTCCCAAGCTGCCCTCTCTTCTATCAGTCTCCTCCCCCCCCCCCACTTTATTCTCTTTTCCCCTATTTAAGATAGATTTCTATACCCAACTACATGTGTATGTTATTCTCTCTTTGAACTAATTCCAATGAGAGTAAAGTTCAAGTGCTCCTCCTCCCTCTTCCTCTTTCTTCTAAAAGTTCTTTCATGCTTCTTCTATATGACATAATTTACCCCATTCTCCAGTGCATCTTATCCCTTAATTTTTTGGGAGGGGGGTGGAGGATATCATCCCATCATAGTCAACTGCCATTCATGCTCTTTGTCTACGCATACTCCTTCTAACTGCCCTAATAAAGATAAAATTCTTAGGAGTTACATCTATCATCTTTCCATGTAGAAATGTAAACAGTTTAACTTTATTGAACCTTTTAAGATTTCCCTTTCCTGTTTACCTTTGTATACTTCTCTTGAGTCTTGTATTTGAATGTCAAAGTTTTGATTCAGCTCTGGAAGTTTAATGAATGTCCCTTTTGATGGATAGGTGATTCTTGGTTGTAGTACTAGCTCTTTTGCCTTCTGGAATATCATATTCCAAGCCCTCCTCCAACCCTTTAATGGAGAAGCTGTTAAATCTTGTGTTATCCTGACTGTGACTCCATGATATTTGAAGTGTTTCTTTCTAGCTGTTTGCAATATTTTGTCCTTAACTTGGGAGCCCTGGAATTTGACTATAATATTTTTGAAAGTTTCATTTTGGGTTCTCTTTCAGGGAGGTGATCAGTAGATTCTTTCAGTTACCATTTTATCCTCTGGTTCTAGAATATCAGGACAGCTTTCCTTGATAATTTCTTAAAATATTATGTCTAGGTTCTTTTTTTTCCATCATGGCTTTCAGGTAGTTCAGGAATTCTTAAAAACCTCTCTTTAATTTGTTTGTTAGGTTAGTTGTTTTTTTCAATGAGATATTTCACATTTTCCTTTCTTTCATTCAAAAAAACAATGTCTTATTGTCTCTTGATGTCAGATGGCATCATTAACTTCCACGTGTGCAGTTCTAATTTTTAAGGAGTTATTTTTTTCAGTGAACTATTGTACCTCCTTTCCATTCAGCCAATTCTATTTTTTAAGTTCTTTTCTTCATTAAATTTTTGTGTCTTTTTCCATGTGGCTAGTTTGGCTTTTTAAGGAGTCCTTGTATTTGGTGGATTTTTGTGCCTTTTTAAAAAATCATTTGACTTACTTTGGTTTTTAAGGTTTTATTTTCTTCGATATTTTTGTTCCTCTTTTACTAAGCTATTGACTTTCTTTTCATGATTTTCTTGCATCACTCATTTTTTTTTTCTAATTTTTCTCCTGCTATTCTTATTTGATTTTAAAAATCCTTTTTGAGCTCTTCCAGGAATTCTTTTTAGGCCTGAGACCAATAGACATTTTTCTTTGTGGCTTTAGATGTAGCAGTTTTGACTTTGTTGTCTTCTGAATTTGCTATTCGATCTTCCCTGTCATCATAATAACTTTCTGTCAGTTTCTTTGTTATTGTTGTTTGCTCATTTTTCCATATTATTTCTTGGCTTTTAACTTTCTGTTAAATTTGGGCTCTTCTCAGGGGGAGGAGGCCCCATCCTAAGGTTCAGGGATTTTGTGCAGCTATTTTCAACACTAGTTCTGGAGGTCTGTAAGTTTTCAGTTCTTCCAAGATGGCATAATCTAAGGAGAGTCGTATTTACCGTTCTTCTAACCTGTGCTCCAGTCTGGAAGCCAATGTCCCTCCTCCCCCGTGGCTTCAAGCTCAGTTGTGTTACTGCTCCTCCTTGTTCTGGGACTATGTATATATCTACAAATCCGTGTATAGGCCATGCACCCCGCACCAGCAAAGGGACCCCTGCAGTCTCCCATTGTTGACCTCCTTACCATCTGTGGGCTGAGAGCTCCAGAAACTGCTGCTACTGATTTTGTTCCATTGCCCTTGAGGCCTACTGCTATGTTGCCTGAACTGGACTGTGCTCAACTCTCACTCTGGTGTGACAGGTCTTGCCTACCAACCTTCTAAGTTGTCTTGTACTGGAAAATTTTTTTACCCCACCATTTTGTTGGTTTTGCTACTCCAGAATTTATTTTGAGGCATTATTTTAAAATTGTTTGGGGTGAAATTTGGGAGAGTTCCATTGAGTCCCTACCTTTTCTTCACCATTTTGACTCCTAAAAATAGGTTATTTCAAATAACCATTAATGAATTTTTTAAAAGCATGAGTTTGGTAAGTTATGTGAATTTTACTGTGCCATCAGATATGTTTTTAAGGAAATATTTTTAACAATGAACCTGAATAATCTAGAAAGACAGTGATTTCACTTAACACTCAAATGGACATTATTAGTATATGAAATTTGTATAAAAATGAATTTTACATTTGAGATACTACAAAAAGATATAAATTTGATAAAGATGATCCTTTTAATATAGCCAAGGTATAAAAAGCAAGAGAATTGCTAGTTCATTATGTGTGATGTGAAATCAAGTCACTTTTATTTAGTGTTAGTGGCATCTGTTATTATGACTAGCATTCTAAAAACATGTTCCTTTGTTTAGGTCTCAGGATGTCCAGCCTTGCTGTAGAACACTCACTCCAAGAGATGTCCTAGCATGTACGAGGCTCAATTCACAGCTTTCTCTGCAACCTAGAGATCTATCCCTGCAGAGGTGTAGGGGAAGATATGAATTGAGCCCTTCATGGGTGTCGTTGCAACCATCACAGAATACCACTGGAACACAGAGCCAGGCAATAGGGGTCAGGTAATTGCCATTTAAAAAAAGAGTCTCGCAGTATAATTTAAGCACTTTGAAAAAAATAAATGAAGCATCAGAAGAATTGGATAAGTTCAGGAAAATTTAAGGAATAAGCATGTTTATTACTAGATATTAAAGACTGTGTATTTAGTCAACGAATATATCTAAAATATTATGTTCAGTTGCAGGTACCGTATTTTAGGAAAGGCCTTAAAAGCATGTGATGATTATTTGAGGAAAATGGCAATGTTTAGCCACCTAGTCAACTAGGTGATATACTACTGGACCTGGAGTAAAGAAGAGCTGAATTCAAATCTAGCCTCAGACACTTATTAAGTGTATGACTGTAGGCAAGTCACTTAACTTTTGCCTGCTTCAGTTTCCTCATTTGTAAAATGATAATAACACCTACATCCCAGGGTTGTTGTGAGGACCAAACAACATATTTGTAAAGCATTTTCCAAACCTTAAAGCACTCTATAAATGCTAGCTATTATTATTCTGGAGAAAATAAGACATAGCGACAATATGGTAGCGGCTTTCAAATATTGAAAGGGATGTCATGTGAACTTAGTTTTTTTTTTTTTACTCTAATCAGAAATAGGAACAGAGAGAAGTGTTGTAGGAAAATGCTTTCTAGTGACAGCGACAGCCAGAAGTTGTCTGCAATGCCCCAGAAGGTAGTGGGCTCCCTATCAGCAGATTTACAAGGAAAAACTAGATGACAGTGTATTTGGGAGGTTGAAACCTTTCTCTGTAGATCTGTGGTGGACTAGATGGCCTCTGGGGTGCTGTAATTTGTTAGGGAAACAGGAGTAAAAGGCCCTTGTCCCAACTATATTGGCAGATTTTTGTGTCCCACAAAAGCAGTGAGGTCAGTGTAATGGAATCACCAGAGGTGTGCCGTTTCTGAGAGTAGCAGAAGGAAGAGATTTGAACACCCACCTTCACCCTCATTAACCTTCCTTGCACAGTTGCCCATGTCTGGTATCAGCTTGATAACTCTCTATCGTATTAATCCAGCTGATCTTCATAGCAGACTATCCTTTGTCTAGTCCTATTAAATCACTTGTAAGATCCCTTCTTTACCAACTCTGGGTCCAGTTTTTCGCTTTATATAAGTTAAAGGAATAATCTACACATCATATTCGTAATTAACGATTTTTATCTTCCTGTCAGATCTCACGGCAAATATACTGAAGGCCAGCAAGGACAAGACTCACTATCAAAAGAAAGCCAGGGTGATATTGGCCCCGTCGAGCGTGGTGCTTCTGAAGCCATTCTTGAGTGTCCTTCGGAGATGCATGGCCTGCGTGTTGATGCCTCACCTTTCTTAAACAGAGGTCGAGAAGTCAAGGTAGGGAATACATTCCTAGCAAAATGTTAAGGGTAACGCTCACTTTCCCATAATTTTTACCTGTATTTGTAGAAAGTACTTACCTTGGAAACTATTCTGTTATACCCCAATAATTGATGTTAAGTAGGAATCATAAACTCATTGTCCAGTAAATTTGGTTCTGCTGCTGATTATCTAGGTAACCAGAATAGGAGCTGCACTAGTTATTTCTTTAGGACAGAGAACTCCTACGTGAGGAACCTTTCTACCACTGCCGTGTTGTAGAATAGTATTTAAGTGCCTTGTCCAGGGTCACACAGCTTGTGCTGTGGTTTAGGCTCTGCCTGTCTGTCTACCCAGGGACACCAAAAACTGTTGTAGTTTCACGATTTGTTGTGGTAGAACTGTCTCAAAGAATTCAGAGTCAGACCATCTCTAATCCAAGCATAAGCACTTGTTGAGATTGACACCTCTCATGAAGTGGGCTAAGTTCCAAGAGGAACCAGCAAGTACAGAGAAAGCAAGATAGATTTTTATAGGGTAAAGATATCACTACATAACATAAGTTACGAATATTAAAAAGGCAAGAGGGGTTTGTTAAGTGATTTGTTGTGTTTATCCTTCATTTCTGAAGAGGACCATGACATCAAGATGATGACATGACTTGCAGTTGACTTTGATTTGAAGGACAAACATATCCTGCTTGGACATCCTGGTAGTACTGCTTTCTGATTGGCTGAGTATTGTGGTCCTCTGAGACTAGATGAATGTGGTTTTGGTTGAGTACATTAACACACCTGCTGTATCTGTGCTTTTGCAGTATCCCATAAGATTTAGTAGGTTGTCTCATTACTGTCATTCTCTTGAATGAAGTTGTTGATTGTTTCTGTGATTTGTTGTTTAACTCACTCCTTTAGGATTAGATTACTTAGTTTCCAATTAATTTTTGCTTTATCTTTCCATGGTCTTTTATTACATATAATTTTTATTGCATTATGATCTGAGAAGGATGCATTGACTATCTCTGCCTTTCTGCACTGGATTGTGAGGTTTTTATGTCCTAATACATGGTCAAATTTTGTATATGTACCATGTACTGCTGAGAAAAAGGTATATTCCTTTCTATTACCATTCAGTTTTCCCCCAGAGATCTATCATATCTACTTTATCCAGAGTTTTATTTACTTCCTTAACCTCTTTCTTGTTTATTTTGAGGTTAGATTTATCAAGTTCAGAAAGGGGAAGGTTGAGGTCTCCCACTAATATAGTTTTGCTGTCTATTTCTTCCTTCAACTCTCCCAACCTCTCCTCTAAGAATTTGGATGCCATACTACTTGGAGGATACATGTTTAGTAATGATATTGCTTCATTGCCTATAGTACCTTTTAGCAGAATATAGTTTCCTTCCTTATCTCTTTTGATTAGATCTATTTCTGCTTTTGCTTAATCTGAGATTAGGATTGCTACCCCTGCTTTTCTTACATCATCTGAAGCACAATATATTCTGTTCCAACCTTCTACCTTTACCCTGTGTGTATCCCCCCATTTCAAATGTGTTTCTTGTAAGCAGCATATTGTTGGATCATGGCTTTTAATCCATTCTGCTATCCGCCTCCGTTTTATGGGAGAGTTCATTCCATTCACATTCACAGTTATGATTACAATCTGTGTATTTCTCTCCATCCTCTTTCCCACCATTTGTGCTTTCAGTTCTCCCATCTCCCTTCCCCTCCTCAATAGTTTTCACTTTTTACCACCACCTCCTGCAGCCTTCCCTTCCTTCTTTTAGCCCCCCCTCCCTTTTATTGCCCTTTACCCTTACTGCTTCTTCCCTCCCTTTTAGCTTCCCCTCCCCTTTCTTCCCCCTTCCCCTCCTACTATCTATAGAGCTAGTTAGGATTATCTACTTAGTTAAATTTATTGTTCCCTCCTTGAACCAAATCAGATGAGAGTACCTCTCAAACAATGCTCATCTCCCTCCCCTCTTTCCCTCTACTATAATTTTGTACTTCTTCCTGTGATGTAATTTACCATTTTCTGCTTCCTCCTTTTCACACCCCCTGTTACAATCCCTTCCAATGCTTAAATCATATTTTTATCATCACATCATTTACTTTATACCCTTCCCTTCTATGTATATCCCTTTTATATTTCATAATAGATGTAAAATTCTCAAGATTAACAGGTATCATCTTCCCTTATAGGGAACTAAATAGTTTGCCCAAATTGAGTAACAAGTTTTTCTTTTCCGTACCTTTTTATGTGTACCTTTTTATGCCTCTTTTGAAACCTGTGTTTGAAGATCGAATTTTCTATTAAGTTCTGGCCTTTCTGTCAGGAAAGTCTGGAAATCCCTTACTTCATTGAATGACCATCTCCTTGCCTGAAATGTTATGCTGAACTTTGCTGGGTAATTAATCCTTGGTGTAGCCCCAACTCCTTTGCCTTATGAAATATCAGATTCCAATTCCTTAGATCTTTTAATGTAGAAGCTGCAAGGTTTTGTGTGATCCTGACTGTAGCTCCTCAATATTTGAATGGTTTCTTTCTGGCAGCCTGTAGTATTTTCTCCTTCACTTGATAGTTCTGGAATTTGGCAATGATATTTCTTGGTGTTTTTAGTTTAGGATCCCTTTGAGGAGGTGAACAGCAGATTCTTTCAGTGACTATTTTGCCCTCTGGATCTAGCACTTCTGGGAAGTTTTCCATGATGATTTCCTGGAAGATATTGTCCAGACTCTTTTTTTCATTGTGGCTTTCTGGCAGGCCAATAATTCTTAAATTTTTTCTCCTGGATCTATTTTCCAGGTCAGTTATTTTTCCAATTAGATATTTTACATTTTCTTCTATTTTTTCATTCTTTAGATTTTGTTTGACTGATTCTTGCTATCTCATAGTCATTAGTTTCTACTTGCCCAATTCTAATTTTTATCAAATTGTTTTCTTCAGTTAACTTTTGCATCCACTTTTCCATCTGTCCAGTTTTTCCTTTTAAGGAATTTTCTCCAGTTACTTTTTGAACTTCCTTTTCCATTTATTCAATTTTCCTTTTTAAAGAGGTGTTCCCTTCATGGAATTCTTTTCATACTTTTCAAATCAATGGCCAATTTCTCTTCTATTTCCTTCTTCAGCTGTTCCAGGAGAGCTTTTTGCACATGCAAGCAGTTCATAGTCCCTTCTGAAGTTTCAGATGGGAGTACAGTCTCACTACTGACCTCTTTGGGATTCGTGTTTTGGTCTTTGTCCTCATAGAAAGATTCTATGTTTTTTTTTGCCCTTGTTTTTCTTTTTCTTGCTCATGATGGTGATTTTGTGTTGTGGCTTCTGGTTCTTTCAGTTAGAAGGTGCAGAACTTAGTATTGAGCTGGCTGATGTGAAAAAGCTAAGGGCAGGCACCTTTTTTATCTTTTTGTTTTGTGTTTCAGCTCTGGGGCTTGTTAAGCATGGGGGGGGGGCGTGGTCTGGTCGTGGGAGATCTCCTTAACTGAGCTGAGACCAAGGCAAACTCAGGGGTTAGTGATCCCAGCTGCCTTGGTGATTTCGTTTCCCCTGGAGCACAGAGGCTCACCTGGGTCCTAGTGTGAGTTTCCACCCCTTCTGGGGCTCCTCTGCTGGTGCTGATGCTTGCTTGGGTCCTAGTGCGAGTTTCTACTGCCCTAGGGCCCCTCTCCTTCTGGTTTGCCACTGCCACAGTAAGAGGAATCCCCCTTAGCTATTTTCCTAGCCTCAGATGTTATGAGACTGTTTGCCCCTTCACTGTTTCCATTGATCCAGGATTTTTCTGGGGAAATACTTTATGGTTCTTTGGAGGTCAACAATGGTGGAGGAGAGAGCATTTACTGATCACTCCGCCATCCTGGCTCCCAGAAGTTCAACTAGGTGACTTACTGCTTTTTTAATCTGTAGGCTGAAAGTCTCAGGAGATGCTGAGGCTGGTATCTGGGGATCAGCTGCTGTTACTCTGCTTGGCTTTGTTGGTCTCTCACCTTGCTGGTTCCTCCTGCTGCTCCCTCAGGTCTCCCTGGGGCCCTCCCGCTCCCCTGCACTGGATGTGCTGTGTGCCGTGGGCTGACCCCATCCTTCCCGTGGACCTTCCAGTCTGTCCTGGACTGTGAATCTGCCACAGTCTGTCTCCTATTGGATTCTGCACCTCTAAAGTTTGGTCACATTCTCTCCTTAGAGGTATCTGAAGGAGTTTAAGAGCTTAAGTGAGTCGTTGCTCTCACTCTGCCATCTTGGCTCTACCCTCCGCACCTTTTATTGTTTTTTTTTTTTTTTTTTTTTTTAAATAAATTTATTTAACTTTTTACATTCATTTTCACAAGATTTTGGGTTCCAAAATTTTCTCCCCATTAGTCCCCTCCCCCCTCCCCAATACACTGGACATTCTAATTACCCATATCACCAATCTGCCCTCTCTTCTGTCATCCCTCCCTTCCCTTGCCCCATCTTCTCTTTTGTCCTGTAGGGCTCGATAACTTTCTATTCCCCATTACCGGTATTTCTTATTTCCTAGTAGCAAGAACAATACTCAACAGTTGATCCTAAAACTTTACGTTCCAGTTTTTCCCCATCCCTCCCTCCC
>CM053771.1:484009711-484037537 GCA_028658325.1 Potorous gilbertii | reverse complement strand
CAAATCTCCTTCACTGTGTTGCTGCGTGGCCTCCACTGCTCCAGAATTTGTCAGGAGTTCTTTTTACAGGAAATCTATGGGCTGTGGGTTCGGACCTAGCATAGGTGAGTCTTTCTACTCCGCCATCTTGGCTCCGCCCCCGCACCTTTTATTGTTAACGAGGCACTAGGTAGGAGTGCTTGATTACGTGGGCTCTAAAAAGTATATATATATGAAGCCCTATCTGTTGGTTGGTCTTTATTTTTCTGCTTATATTTTCTCGGTTGGTATATGTGATTAAAGATTGTTGACCCCTCAAAAGTTGCTTTCCTTGTAGAAAAGCAGATCTCAGAACCTGTGCTAGCAGGCCACCCTGGAGATGTCAGGGTGCTTGCTGATACACCTATAAGGAAGTTAGACTATTGGGGCCAGGTGCAAACTTATTAGGATTCCATCACTTGTATGTGTCAGAGAAGTGGGACTTGAAGTCAGGTCTTCCTGGTTCCAAAGTTAATTCTCTTATCCTACTTATAACCATGGTATTTCTCCCTAGTAATTGAAAATTAATCTAACATTTGATTTCTGAAATGTTATCAGCATCAAAAAAAGCAATCAGTAGACATACTGAAAGTTTATAAGCCTCTTGGTCTAGGACTCAGTGATCTAAAAGAAAAATAGGTGACAAGAACTTAGTGATTCATTAAGAAAGTTAATGAAATCAGGAATGTTATGGATATTACCTGTTTTTAAAAATTTAGAAAGGGTTTTGAAATTCTTAGACTGGTTTCAGCAAGCAGTGACTAAGGAGAACATTCCAGTGGTCTGTAAACTATGCTAAAGTTTGTGATTCTTCCATGTATGTACAAAATTCAGTTTGGTCTCCCTGCTAGGAGTTAAAAGGATTTGAGGATTATCTCTCAGCCGTCCACTTTATCAGGGAGAATAGTATTTCTTAAAAAAATGGAAGAAGTGCTTTAAGTAGAGAAAAAAAGGACCCCAAGAGGCAGAGGTGAAGGGGTTAATAAAATGACACACAGAAGGGATAAACAATTATACCGGTACATTAGCACCTGTCATGTAGTAAGTTTGAGTCTCTTCCCATAGAGAACTGTTCTGTACCCCTGGAGAAATGGCAGTTTCTTCTGGTCAAGTCTTAACTATGTAAACGCTTCCATTTGGTGCAAAATAAGCTGCTTGGTTTTGTGGGGTGTGGGGAGGGGCAGGGCAAGAATATGTACAGAGGCAGTACTGAGAAGTCTTGTTAGTAGGTGGGCTCCAGTTACTCCAACAGAACACTAGAACAGCAGTGGGAACCTGGGTGTAGAGGTTGAATCAGGTCAAGTGGCCTTTACCCTCCAGAAGCACCTTCAGTTCACCTCCACCTCCATCATCATCACTGTGTACTCTACAGGAGTAAGACCTGCAGCTTCAACTCTCCAGGGGAAAAGATCGAAGACTTGTAGTTAGTGTTACTCATGCAGTTGACCTGATATGAATAGGGGGCAGGAACACTGAGCTGTATTTCCTTGCTTCGTGTGTTTTTTTCAAGGATCAGCAAAAATTTACCTGGAATAGTAACCCTAAATCTTCTCTTTATCAAAAGAACCTAATAATAATACTGTAAAATTTGACATAAAACTTTAAACGTAATTAGCTTTAACTCAAGTGAAAATCCTATTTTTTCCCTTTGCTTTTCAGTCAGTGTGGTGGGAACGACGGGCTTTTCCATTGAAGGATGAAGAAGTAGCTTTATTGTGCCAAGATGAAAGAAACGAGCAGGCTGAAAGGTCAAGCACAGCTTTGCCTGGTGAAGTCTTCTGTAGCACTGTGTCAGATCACAGGCTCCCTACAAAAAAGCAATCAGTAGACAGAGTGGAAGATTACAAACCTCCTGGTCTAGGGCTCAGTAGTCTAAAGAAAAATAGGTGACAGGGAACTTAGTAGTTCATTAAGAAAGCTAATTAAACTGCAGAAAACAAGGCAAGCCCCTCCCCCTCAACCCTGTTCAACAACAAAAGAAACCCACAATTCCAATGCAATAGAGTAACAGCATGTCATGTACTAATCTTTCTTGCTAAGAGACAGGTTAAAAATAAAAAATGACTCTTTCCTTCTTGAACCACAAGAGAAAATAGTTCTTTAATCTCCAGACCCCAGGTGCAACAGACATTTGCTCTTATTAGGCAAGGCCAGATCACTGGCACCAAGAAAAGACCATTAGGTCTTCCTGAATCCTGGTGTCAAATGCCTGCTTTTTGGTACCTAAACTTTCCCCTCCTTAAGATATACTACATGGTCCTGGTGTGTCAGATTAAATGGGTTGTTTTTTTTAGTATGCAAGAAAAAAAAATGAATTCATCAAACTGCCTTAAATATACTAGAAGTATTGTTATGTCTACCAACTCAGTTTTAAAATGCACATATGAATAACCCTGAAGATAGAAGAACCAATATTTAATATAGATACATAAACACAGAAAGATTTTAATTGAATATAGACTTCTGAAAGTCTTAAATATGGGGGAGTTTTTTTTTTTTTTACATACTTCACTACCATTAACAAGCAGAAGTCATTTACTAAATTCTTATATACAAATGAAATAATAATCTTTTATTTTTAAATCACTGATTTCTGTTAGACACAACAGGCTGTTTTCTGTTCACTCCTAAGAGAGTTTAATTGGTACATTAAGTCACCATGTCTTTGCAATTAACTCTGGTTTCACCTGTATTTATTATTATATTCTCACTGTGCTACCAGAACCCAAATGGGTCTCTAAAATATGCTTATTTGAAATAATTCACTGAAAAGGAAATAACCATCAGTATGAGCTCAAAAATACTGTTTTGTTATATTCCTGGCTAATGAATTTCTGGATTTCTTACTATAGTTTGCTCTAAAAGCAAGTGACTCATATCTACTTGTATCCTAAAATGAGGCTAATTAAGATTTGTATCAAGTTGTATGTATTTTTAAGTGGAATCTTTTTTAAGCTCCCATACCACTACTTTTGCTATGTGGAACAGTTTGAGGACAATTTATAGAAATCATTTTTTTCTTAAGAAAAAGCTATTGCTTCAAGTTGTAGTACCCATATGCACTAAATTACTAACACTGGCCAGCTGGCCTAGTTTGTGTGATTTCACAGTTTTTGTCAGGGATTGGAAACTGATGCTGGACCCTTTCAGGGGAGGGAGGGAAGTTCAGTCAAATTTCAGCACTGACAAGCCTCTGCTTGTGGTTTCACTGTACATTTATTTTTAAAGAAAAACAAAAACAAAAGCCTCACAAACGCAAGTTTGTCCAGAAAATTAAACTTGAATCTTGCTGTCATGTCTGATACCATGATCTTCTATGTAAGTTTTTTAATTAAAGTTGTTTCTATATGTCTTTTGTAGTGTGAATATGATTAAAATACCAAAAGAATCCACATTATCACGCTTTCATAAGCTACAAGTCAAGGAAAAAAAATTCCAGAAAGAACATTGCTTGGTTTAATTTTCAATAGTTTGCTTTGTGAAGTTTTGTCTTCATTGTTTCAAAATCTTCCCTTTTCTGCTTCCCAAAACACACAAAGCAAGGTGGTCCTATTTTAATACAAAAAACTACATACCTAATATGTTACAACCCTAGGCCCCACACCCTAATTCATTCATTCAACAAACACCAAGTGTTTACAGTAAATATACCTTAAGGAAAGACATAAAAAGTCACATCAACCTGAGGATAATTAAAGTTCTGCTGCTCCCATCATTACAGTTATCATCTGAATATCTGATTAAGCGCAGCAGTTATAAACTAAACCTGCGATCGGTGGATCAGTGCATCATTACTGCCACCTTCTTTAGAGGTCAATGAACAAAACCACATCAGGCATACTCTTGCAAGGACCTAGGTTCACACATTTAGGGCTGGGAAAGTCCCTGGGAAAGGACTCGGAGGTCAACATCATGCAGGTAATGTAAGCTGACCCCGAGTCCTAACTCCAGATCCTTGCACAGGTGCCACTGTCTGTTGCCTTAACTTACTGCTCTGTGCTTTTAGTTTCTTCAGCTGTAAAATGGGAACAATTAATTGTTCTGCCTCCTTTTAGGAGTGTTAGATCAATTATATCAGATCCAGGATGCAAGAAGTACCTGAGTGCTCTGTTAAGATGCCAGGATACCATAGGGTCCTGAGCTAAATGAAACTGTTCTTTAACCAAGTTGGCACCGGCACAACCAAATTTTAAATTATCTAAAGTGGCTGATTAAAGTCATTTGAAATAGTCCCCCACTAGCTTTTTTCTTAGGAAAGACATGTCTTACTCCTATATTTATGGACTCAGTCACCTGAAGGACCCTCTGAGGCCATACTTCTGAACCTCTGATCTGGAGAAAGAGACATGTTGGCTTCTGTTCAACAAGTACTGAACATATTTTGCTATAGGCAGGAAATAGCCTGAAATATTTTTTTAATGTATATAAAAAATAAACTCTTGTAAACAATATTATCCTCGGTTGTCTTATAAGTTTAGTTCTAAAGTAGATTACTGCAGGAAACGAAAGAAAACCAAGGGAATGATTTGTGTAATTTGGTCAACTAAGGAAAACATCAAGTAGGACTGTTAGTCACATGAAAATATGGTCAAGATAAGCATAAAGAGGGTGGCTAGTAGGGAGGTGGGAGTGGATAAAGAAACTTTAAAAGGAATTCTATCACTCCACCGTAAGTGTGGAGCTTAGATTTTTCTCCCAAGAAACCAACCCTAGTCACGTAAACAATATATGCAAAAAATCAACTGATAACACAAACAAAAGGACAACTGTTTCTTCTAAAGAAAGCTAAAGAGCAATGCAAAGCTTTTCATAATGGTGCACAAACATCTAAGAATTCTCCAGAAGTAGCAGTGTTACCCACTGCAGTCCTCTTTTAGTTAGCAGCTGCTGGTTTCTTTTCCTTCTGCGATGTAATTTGGCTTTTAAACCTCAGGACAAGGCATCATAATATATTCCTTTTACAAAAATCAAGTCTTCCAGTAAAAAGGTTTGTTTTTTTCCCCACATGAAAATTTAACTCCAAACTCTTAAAAACCTAGTAGTTGTCATATATGCACTCTTTTGCATTCTCAGCGTATCTGTGTCTTATGTTGAAGTCAACGAAATGAAGACTAATTGCTCAGGACAGACAGCAGTACCACCTCCGACACAGCAGCAATATGATTCTTGGGCACCAGGTGAAAAATGAGGCTGAATAAGCTGGTCGAGGGCATGAGGAGTGAACTGACTGGAAATCTCATCTATCCAGAGAGCGTTTCTGAGCAGCTTCTGAACAAACATTTCTCAAGAGATTAATGACAGATCTGGGGTCTTCACTCCTCATGATGGCACTACCAGACACAATCATATTAGCCCCTGCCTGAAAGAGAAACAATGATGTTAGTCAACTGTATAAAAGAAGAGAAAGAATGTAAGAGGTCAAGAGGTCAGAATAGCTTTTCAAGATGAATGTTTCAAACCTCAGCATCTGATTGACTGGAACTGATGTAAATACTACCTTAATTAGCTGAAAAAGTCACTATATAGATGTTTACAAAAACCTCAAAGTATACAGAGGTCTTTAGGATGAATATAATACTTTTAAAGTGCTTTCAATAAATATAAAAAAGTAATATACACTTGATATGTATGTGAATCTTATTTATATGAGAAGATACGTATGTGCACATGTGTATATATTTGAACTTTTTAATATAAAAAGTCTAGGCCATAATGATGCTTTCATATTTGCCAAGAAAGCAAGGATTAAAAAAACCCAAAAAACAAAAAAAACTTTTTGAAAACCTTGATTATTTTTAATGGTTTTTTTACTCTTCTATTTTGAGTCATAAACTCAATTTGCGGAATCACAAGATCCAATGGTTGGACCGCAGAGGTTGGACCTCAGTCATCTGGAACAAACTACCTGAGCAACAAAGAATGCATTCAACAAAATTCTGACAAATCCCTGTCATCCAGCATTTGCTTGAAAACCTCCAGGGACAAAGATTCAATCCTCATCATCTCAATCCTCCTTCCCTCAGCTATTCCTCATTTTACATGATTTCAAGGTCCTTCACCATTTTGGTAGCCACCCTCAACAATAACCAGCTAATCAACATCCGTTTCAAGTCAACAAAAATTAAGTAAGTACCTATATGCTAGGTGCTGGGCAAACATAGACAAAAATTGAAAAGGTCCCTTGTTCCTCTCAAGGTGTTTGTTGTATCCTATTAGGGGAAGCAGCATGTGCACACATGAGTAAATACAAAACATATGGTAAAGTAAATACAAAGTAATTTTTGAGGGATGTTGTGGAGAAATTAGGGAATTAGGTAATACTGCATATAGAAGGTGGCATCAACAAACCCTAAAAATAGCTATAGGTTCCAAGAAATAGAGGTTAAAGAGGAAAGTCACTAAAGGCCTGAAGACTAAATACGTAATCACTTTGGAAAGCCAGGCTGGAACCAGACTGAGTAGCATTAAATGCAGAACCAGAGTTTGTATTTTATCCTAGAAGCAACAGGGAGCCACTCAAGTTTCCTGGGCGGTGAAACGTCACACATCTGTACTTTAGGAATATTTGTTAGGCAGAAAATAGACAGGGATGACACTGGAGGCACAGAGACCAATTAGAAGATTATTACAATAGCCCAAGTGAGAGACAAGAAGGGCCTCAATAAGTGAGGTGCTACATTGAACACAACACTACAAGCAAGGTTAGAACTACTGCCTCTTAGAAGTCTTTACTGCAGCCCAAGTTCACATTAGCTTTTTGTGATGTCATATTGTACTTGAATCACATCGCACAGTCCTTTAAAAGCACTTGACAGGAAATGCTGTCTAGCTACACTATGACCTGCTTGTATCACTGAAGGTGATTTTTTTTTTAACCTAAATGTGAGTACTGAATTTCATATCATTATATTTGACCAAACACCTTATCCTTAGATCCTGTCATCCTGAATATTAGCTATTGCTCTCAGCTTCCAGTCATCCACAAATTCATCCCCTACCTTGGCCATCAACTGTGCCAAGGCCTCACTGACCCTAGCATTCCATTTCTCCCTGTCTTATCCCCTTCTTACTTACTCTTCATCCTACCTAGTACAGACCTCTAATCCCTCCCTCAATGCCATTCTAAACTCATTTCATCTGCTCTAGCTTGACTATCCTTTCCCAATCAATCTCAACCCTAAAATTAACAAGTTTAACTTTACACCACTGTCTCTCTCTTGCATCCCTTTTCCCCACACTTGTCAATGCACACACTTTGCCAGACCCCAAACCTGGGATCATTTTCCCTCCTCCCTGCAACTACTCTACTCTAATTCATTTGTTGCTGAATAAAACTGGAGGAAATAAACTTAAGCATTTTGAGTAAGTCCACTACAAATCTGATATCTAATATCAGCTTGTCCCTTGCTGAAAGCAATCTTTTAACTCCTCAATTTATATTTTATCTCACTTTCCAGAGGCTGTTCTAAAGAATCGGATTAGGCTCAGGGGCATTTAGGGTCCAATTCTAACCTCTCAAGCCAACCACACCATCTGTCCCTTTCCCCTCTCTCCACTTGTTTCATATACTTGACTGAGAAAATACCGAGGCTATTCAGAGTTCCCTTTTCTACCACTCTCTACATCTCAGAACTACTTGACATCATCTCCTATTCTCTCACTTTTCCTGTCTTTGATGGAGAGAACTCTTCTCACCAAAGTAATAATACCACCTGCATATTCCTTCCCACTCCTGTCTTCTCTAGATACTCTTGCAATCCCCTCTCCACTCTAATCAGCAACCACTTACTGTTTGTTCCTCCCTTTTCCTCGAGAATATGCCCCAATTTTCTCAGTCCTCAAAACATTCCTACCACCAACCACATCAAACTATATTCTTCTCCCTTTCCTTTCAGTTAAACTACCAACCCCTATCTTCTCCACTAGTTCTCCTCTCCGTTTCTTTTTAACTCTATAGGCTATGGTCTAAATGTAACTAAAAGTTAACTGAACTATTATTAACTGTAAGTGCTTTCTCCAGAGTTACCAATGATCTCAACTGTCAATTCTCAGTCTCCTCCCTTACTCTAACTTTCAGGAGCATTTGACATTGCTGTCTACCTTATCTCTCTACAGTTTCTGTGACTGCTCCCTCTTGCTTGCCTGCCAAGCTGCCCTTGTTGCTATCATCATCTCGTAACTCGGAGTTTAGCTGGAAGTGCTGTTCTCTTCCCTCTCTAGGTTCTCTTGACCGACTTTTTGAGACCGTGCTTCTTCCTTTGGGTTTCATTATCTTTCCAGAAAGACTCACACACCTATAAATCAAGCTCCTTCTCCCTTAAGCTTTAGTCCCATCATTTCAAACCAGATATCCCAGAAACATCTGAAACTCAACTGTCCAAAATGGAACTCACCATCTTTCCCCCTTTTACAAATTTTTTTCCAAGAGCAGAAATTCTTCCAGTCACCCAAATTCAAAGCCTGAGTGCCTCAACTCTCAACTCACTGCACCTATCCAATTAACTGCCAAATCTTATAATTTCTGTCTCTACAACAGCTCTTGAATCACTCCTTTTCTCATACATATACAACCATCACCCTAATTAAGGCCCTCATAACCTCTTGCCTAGACTATTGCAAAAGCCTCCTAATTAGTATTCCTTGTTTATGTCTCTCCTCACTCTTAGCTATCCTCCACCAAGCTGTTAAAGTGATTTTCCTAAAATACAGATCTGATAATTTTACTCCTTTATTCAAATGAGATTCAATGCTTTGGGGATCAAATAAAAAGAGATCTATTAAGACTTTGAGAGGCCCTCACAGCCTGGCACTAACTTACGTTTACAACTTCACCACTTTTCTCACACTTGGCCTTGCTGTTCCTTCAAATGATGCTCCATTTCTCATCTACAGCCTTAAATTATTGGTTGTACCCCCAAATCTAGAACCCCTCTTCACCCCAACATACTAGAATCCATTATTTCAGATCAACTGCCAAGGTCATCAAGACTTTCCTCATGGAGGAAAACTGTTAGTGTTCCCCTTTGCCACAATTACCTTGTATTTCTATTGTATATAGGCTTATATACATTCATAGTATTTTCTATGATAGTATGTAAATTCCTTTGGGGAGGGACTGTTTCATTTTTTACCTTGTTTCTACAGCTCCTGTCAGAGTAGCTATTTAATAAAAGATTGCTGATTCAACAATCTACACCTTGTCCAAGTCATTGATAAAAAAAGTTAAGCAGCACAGAGTCAACCAGTTTCTTGTGGAGAATCTTTGCACTGGAAAACTCAGTCCTACTCCTTAGATCCAGTCATTCAACTAGCTCCAAATCAACCTAACACTGCCCATCTCTCCATTTCACCCACAGTAAGGGCACAAAAAAGTTCTGCTAACATCTATGCAAGCTACAACATTTCCTAATGTGACAACTGAGGAAACCTGCCAGAGAAAGAAAGGTCAGTTTAGTATGACTTCTTCTTATGAAATAATACTAGGTGGATCACCACTTTCTCTTCTAGATGATCAGTAACCACTTCTCCCCCCCAACACACACACAACACACACACTCTCTCTCTCTCTCACACTCACACACACACACACACACACACATTCTCTCTCTCTCTCTCTCTCTCCCTCTCTTCCTCGAATGCCTTTTCTTTCTCCAGCAAATGTGGGAAAGGAAAATCGTCCCCTCTGGGTCCCCAGTGGCTAATGGTTATCCAAAGTGTTGCTCATATGAATCTGCTTTCATATGAATATGAATTAAGGTCATTGGCCTTAGAATATAGCTTTCCAGTTGTGCTAAACAAAACTGTATTGTCCACTTGAGGCCAATTTGGAAAAGGAAAGAGGGAAATTGGATTTGCCCTAAAAATTTGGCTTGCCTTACCCCTTGGCTATGGTTAGGATCTTTTAAACTCCTAATTTATTTTGCTCAGTGACGTTGGGAAGGATCTTACCTCTGCACATTTGTGAATCGTGTCAGGACCTACTCCACCATCTACCTCAATATCCAGAGAAGGAAACTGGGTCCTCAACCAATGAACCTAGAAACACGAGACAGGAAAAATCTGTGAATCTTAATCTAAAACAGCCTAAAACAGCAATTATTTTCCATCAGACTTTTGTAGTAATCAAATTTTCCACAAAATGGCCATTTTGTTTTACTTAAGTCTTAGGAAAAAAATGCAAGTATTAAAATCCTATGGGGAAAAAACCCAAAATATCCTATTTATCTAAAGTAAGGAGATGTTTAATATGGAGACCATCAACTTGGAAATCCCTCAGAGATACATTTAAATTGCTACCATTTGCAAAACACTGTTTCTACTTTACAAAGCTAAAGATAACAATAGTTAACATTTATAGTGTTTTAAAATTTGAAAAGAATTTTACATAACATTTCATTTGCTCTAAATTAAAGAGGAAATGGATCATGGTCTGAACCTTGCAGGAAGCTGAGGATTCTAGGAGGTACAGGGGAAGATCAAGGGGATTGTGGGCATGAGGAATGACCTCTGCAAACGCACTAGAGTAGGAGATGAAGTGTCAAGGTCAAGGAGGTCAGTTTGGTAGGAACAAAGAATGCACAAACAGAAGGAATAAGCAACCAAGTCTTGAAAGGCAGGCTAGGCCCAGGGGAAGAATAGAGGGCAGGCAAGCCTGTGGATGCTGCAGAAAACAGCCTTTTCCTGGATATGTGCCTCTGAGGTTAAGTGACAAGCTACTTTCATCACCCAGACTCTTGAGGATGAAAGCAAGTCTTCTGAGAGATGGCCCACTGTATGGACTGAACTACCCTTTCCAGAATGGGAAAGTGACTTTCATTTAAAGGAAAAGTATTAAAACCAGGCCAAAAAAGCAATGACGAAGAGTAGACTAAGGCAAGCTATCTTTTGTCCAAAGACAACCATTTTTATGAAGCACCTACTAAGTGCAGGCCTGGGGATACAAATACAAAGAATGAAACAATTCCTACTCTAAAGCTACTCACATTTGAGGAAGACAAAAAGTACAAGTATGCACACAATAAACAGAGAATACATACTAATAGATATAGGCAGTAGCAGCAGAGTGGAGGTGCAAGGAAATCAGGCAAAGCTGAATAGAGCAAGTGGTTACTGAATTTTCTTGCAGGAACAGAGGTTCTCTATGAAGCAGAAGTGAGGGAGGATGTGCCAGGCATGGCAACAGGTGCTGACTCACACAAGAGGCGTGTAGTGTGAGGAACACAGAGCAGGCCAGCTCCTCTGGGAATGGAAGAAAAGTCCAATGAGGGTGAAAGACTGGGTTCAGTCGGTTAGGAAGGGCTTCCGCAGCTAGTCAGGGGTAACTCAGAGGCGATACGGAGACACTGGAGATGATTCAATAAGGGAATGAATTAGTCAGATCTGGGGTTTAAGGAAAATCCCTCTGGCAGCAGTGTGTAGGAAGAACTAAGGTGAGAGAGGCTTGAGGTAAGAGGACAGATTAAGAGTCTGCTGCAATAATCCAGATGGGAAGTGAAGAAGGTCTGAACTAAATTGACAGTTGGGTTAGGAAAGAAGAGAAGGGGTCACATGCAAGAGACATTGTGGAGGTACAACTAACAAGACTTGGTATAAGTGGCAAGTCAAGGACAACACCAAAGTTATACACCCAGAAAAGCAAACGATGGTGTGATGTCTTCACCAGAAATCAGGATGTTTACGAGGGGAAAATGTTGAGCTGGAAATGTCTCCAGAATACACAGTGTGAAATGTCCCACAGGCAACTTATTATCTGAGACTGAAACCCAGGTGAGAGACTGCGGCTGGATAGATAGAGAGAGACAAGTAATCTGCATAGAGATAATTAAAACCAATGGAGCTGTTGAGAGTTACCCAGAGATTACAGTCCAAACAGGGCTTAGCTCATAACCCTGTGGAACACCTACAGTTAGTAGGCATAGTTATAGAAAAGTCAGCAAAGGAGATGAGAAAAAGGCAGTCAAGAAAGGTAGGAGAAACAAGAAGAAAGCTGTGTCATGAAAATTCAGGACAGGGTAGTTTTGACAAAAGTGCTAAATTCAGCAGTAAGGTCTTAGAGATGAGAACAGAAGAAAACATCAGACTTGGCAATTAAGAATGTTAGTTACTTTGGAGAGCAGTTTCAGTGAGTGATGAGGTCAAAGGCCACAATGCAAAGGCAGCTGGTGTAGATCATTTTCCTGGAGGTTTGAAGAGATATGGGATGAGAGACTGAGGGGATGGTAGGTTCTAATGCATACAACGCTCACATTACGTGCCAAGTGCACTAGACAAAGGAACCATACATCCACACACCAGAAGCTGAAGACCACTGAACAGGCACTAAACAAATGTCAAAACAGCAGGGGGGACGAGTGAGCTGCAATGCCCAACAACAAGCACGCCCCACTGGCTTTTCCTACATCTTCTGTGAGTACATACAGGACGTCATGCAGCAGAGCCCCGCAAAGCAGGACAACGTTCTTTAATGTACAACAAGGGTTGACTGTATCTCGGTCATTCTATGAGAGTCATTAACAGACTACCATAGGAAGTGAACTGGATCTTACTACTGGACACTACTACTTATTTATCAGTTGGTTGTTGTCCCTCATCTTAGATGAGGACCAAAATGACATAACATTGTAAAATGAAATTTCAGTGGGTCTGACTGTGGCTGATCAGACCAATATGAGCTTGGAATGCTCTACCACAGGTTCAACACAGATAATCTGTGTGAATATTTGGGATATCCACCCCAAATGTGCACATCCTGTGTTCACTTTGTGCTGTCTCAATTCTGCTTTGCTCAAATAGCACAGCATCCTTTCTGATGTGGGCACATCATGCTGAGCAGTCCTATGCCAGTGTCTCCCATGTTGCGCAGTCAAATCCAAAGTTACTGAGAGAGATCTTGAGAGTGTCCTTGTATCGTTTCTTCTGGCCACCATGTGATCGCCTGCCCCATGCAAGTTCTCTATAAAATAGTCTTTTTGGCAAGTGTACATTTTGCATTCGAACAGCATGACCAGCCCATCAGAGTTGCGTTCTCTGAAGCATAGTTTGAATATTTGGCAGTTCAGCTCGAGCAAGGACTTCAGTGTCTGCCAGGTGAACCTCAGAATCTTCCTAAGACAATTCAAATGGAAACAATTCAGTTTCCTGGCATGGCACTGGTAGACTGTCCATGTTTCACAAGCATATAACAATGAGGTCAGCACAATGGCTCTGTAGACTTATTTACCAGACCTTACTTGGAAACCTGGGTAAACAGAGCATGCTCGGGTTTGGAAAAAACAGATTTTACTGGCCCTAAATGTCAGCTGATATCTAAGTATGACATTTGTGTATCAAGTGTTCAAAGAAAAATGCTACTAAACTCTTAGAAATGGAAAACTGTTGGAAATAAAAACTGCTTAACTTTCCCTTTCTGGAAAGAACCATTTAGGTTTCTGATGAGAGAGTGACATGATCAGATTTGTAAAGATTATTTGGGATTGTATGGAGAGGACTTGGAGAGAGGAAAATAGAAACTGGAATTTAAAAAAGACTATCGACTAGGAAGAATGAGTGATTAAATCAGGGTAGTGGCCTTGTGAATGGAGAGAAGGAGACAGATAAAAGAAGTGTTGACATGACTCAGCATCTGAATGTACACTTAGATGAAGACAGGTGCCCAAGGCAGGGCAAGCAGCAGGCAGTGTTAATAAAACTCAGCACTTTTACATATATGGGAGATGAAGAAGGGTGAGGAGGTGAGGATGATTCCAAGGCTGAGAATCTGGCTGAATGGAAGGAAAAGGCACGAATTTGGAAGAAGAGTTGGTCGAGGAAGGGTGGAGGAGGATCCTGCTTGTCCCCCTGGGTTTTTTATTTTACCCTCTGTCCTGGAGATGATGGCTATGAGGAAGAATCAAGTGTGGCTGAATCCAATGAGCAGTTTCAATGAGGCCTCTATGTGGAGGAAAGGCTAAGGCTACAGAGAGCTAGGGGAGAAAGGACTTATTAAGAAAAGAGAATGAGGTCACAGACTCAGCAACAGTGTGCAGGCAAAATGACATTAACAGCAAGGAGGAAGAAAGAAAATATTCTAATATTCACAAAAAGGTCAAAGAGTAAAACTTCTGAAATACACGAAATCTTTCTCTGATTTCCATGACAGAAAAATAGCTGCTCCTCAATAGCACATATGTTATTACCTTTGGCATCATGTCTTCCATAAACTTTTGCCCTCCAAACCCAGGTTCCACTGTCATGACTAAGGCCATATCTATCTGATTGGCCCACGGTGCCAAATACTCAACTGAAGTGCCAGGTTTAATAGCAAGACCAACCTATGACAAGAGGATATATGTTAATTTAAGAATCATGATTCTTATCTTATATCAATGAAGTACTTTATATGTTAGGCACAGAACAAGTCTTCTAGGGTCAACAAGCTCCACCTCCATAATAGATAATCATGCCTAGATGAAAGTCTCCAGTGGCATTCTTAATATTTGGAAAGACTGAAGGCAGGTAGAAACATAAGAGTATTAATTTTAACATTTTCCAGAAGTAATTTTTGGAAAATGTCACTAGAATGATTTGTGTTTGAAAGAGGATTAAGAAAACAACAGAGAATGTTAAGAGCTGAAAGAAATAGTAGCTAACATATCACCCTTTACACTCATTTTATGGTGATTTGTCCAAAGCTGTACCTAATTAATGGCAGAAGAGCTACGAAACCTCGCGTCTCCTGAAACACTACAATGTGAATCAGATGTTTGTTAAAGTTTACCCAAAAGACAAGCAGTGTCTTAGACATTGGCAATAAGGCTTATTTTCTCCAAGTAGCAGACAGTTACCTAGTTACTAATTACAACTTCCCTGGCATGTCTTTCATACTCCCAAATCTTCTACAATCATAAAAAGAAGGAACAAAAACAGACTACTGCTTCTTACTTTCATCCCATTCTCTCGAATATCTTTAATCAGTGCTCCAGGGTTCTCAGTAGCTTCCAGATGAAAGGTATATTGATTTGCTCCTGCTATAGCCATTGGTTTTACCCACTGTTCAGGTCTAGAAACCATCATGTGCATGTCTGAAAGGAACAGCAAAATTAAGTATGAACAAAAGAGAGACAATGATTTATATTCTCAAAGTCAACGTGAAACTCTGTGTTAGCACTCAAACAGGATCGTCAAAAGTGTTTTAGTACCTACTGATGTTATTTCAACTCACTTTTGGGGGCCAATAACAGTATGATTTCCTCCCTACTTCTTGTATGACTCACTTTCTGAAATATTTTGAAAACTGACATGGTTTTCAAGACTATCAGCAGAATTTCTGTATGTGTACTTAGTTCAGTCCAACTGCTTTGCCTAACTTTATTTTCATAACTATTATTTCTACTTTCTTATATAGCACATCAAGTATGGAAGTGTTAGAATTCCAAAAGTATAGTTCCATTATCATAGCTACATAAATGATGGAAAATCTGTTCCATTTTAAATCTCTGTGTTGTACTCCTTTTTGGTTTCATGATTGTAGAACAATCTGGCTTTATCTCATGTTGTTTTTGTGGACTCATTTTCCTCCTTACTGTTTTCTAACAATGCTATGGATAATCTTCCACTACACTTTTTCATAATGGTTCTTCAAATGAATTAATACCTTAAGCCAGTGTCTCTCCACCTAACAAATTACTTGCTTCCTGACAGAAGCAATTGCTGGCTCTTTGGAACCTTACCCTAGTTAAAATGCTCTAAAATAATGTGATAATCAGAGTCATTAGCTTTACCTTGTTTCATTTCTTATTTTTTGGTCAATGACTCTTTCAGGTTAGAGCTCTTCTACATGTACAGTGCCTTATTCTCAATTTTATACTTTGTTCCATATTGGTGTTGATACTGACCTATGCATTAATTGATAGCTTGACTGATTCTAGAAAGGACTCTCACATCAATAACTCATCATGTCTATTAAGATATAGTCAATTTATTTTTTTGGTGAGGATATTTAGTGTTCACTAGAGCTTTATGATTTACTTCTTGCAGAATATTTTTTATAACATGCAGTTGTAAGGCTTCTCAGTTACCTACACATCTCTGGCCTCTTTCATTTCATAACCATAGCTATACTTTCTTAACATTTTGCACTAGGCCTACCTTCCTATTAGAGAATCTCAAGAACAGAAGGGACTTAAGGGGTCATCTAAAGAAGAATCCATTCTACAAACCAAATAAATAGTGTTCCAATCCCTGCTTATAGACAGCATGGGGGAACCCATTACCTTCTAACAGTCCACTCTATCTTTACACAATTTTTGTTTTCTTACATTGAAAGGAAATCTGTTTCTCTCTCACTTCTGTCTGTTGCTCCTAGTTTTGTCCTCTGGGACAAGAGGAACAAAATCTAATCAGTTTTACAAATCAAAGTCTTTTAAATGATTGAGTATTGCTATTACCTCCTTCCTCTGCTCCCTTTTCTCTAATCTATCTCCAAGTCCTTCAAATGAAACTCAAACAGCATTGTACTGGGGCTCTTAACCATCGGAGCCAACCATCTCTAAACATTCTTCAGTTTGTCAACTTTCCTTCTAAAACGTGACATCTACAATTGAAGCATCATTGTATGCAATTAAATTCAATAAACATTTACTACGTATAGCAAGATACTATGCTAGCCACTAGAAAAGCAAACCAAAGTTCCTGTACTCAAGGAACTTACATCAGATAGGAGAATGACAACACCCATACAAATAAATAAAAAACAATTTTGAGATGTTGAGGAGCTATTTTGGAGGAGCTGGGCCTAGAAGGTTCATCTTGGTATTCCACTTAGACGCAAAGGTCACACAGCATTCCAAGAATGGGATCTAGGTTACGCAAAGGTAATGAGGCAAGAGGATAGAATGTCATAAATGAGAAACAGCAAGTAAGCCTGTTTGGCTGCAGTGTAGAGTATATGCAGAAAAGTAAAATGAATTCAGTATGGAAGACTGTTAAAAGCATCAAATGCCAAAAGAATTTGTATTTTATCCTTGAGGCAAGAGGGAGCCATTGCAACTTCAGGGCAGTGATGTGGTCAGGCCTGTGTATGTTGGATTGTCAATTTGGCAGTTACATGAAGGCTGGATCAGAAGGTAGAAACTTGAGGCAGCGAGACCAATCAGGAGACAAGAGCAATAGTCAAAGCCAGAAACGATGAGGGCCTTAACTTGGGTGGCAGTCATATGTGTAAAAAGAAATACAAGTTTGAGTAATACTGACTGGCTTTGGAGGAGCTCTTACAGATTCCCACCCCCGCAAGCACTACAAGAGACTTCATTATAAATTGAATAATGTTGGGCCCCCCACCCCCACCCATATTTAAGAATTGTAAAGTAAGATGAACAATGCAATTTCTAGTTGCCTTTAAGAGCACAATAAAACTACCATGCAATCAGTACTGGCCCTCCCAGACTATTCTATGCCTTTCCCCTTCTCTCACTCCACCCCCAATCCCCACTGTAACAGTGATTTAAAAAGAAAGATCCTTCCTATTCATTAATAGGCCCATGTGACCTGCATGGGTCACATGGAGCCTGCGGTAGGAGTTTGCTGAATGCAATAGGAAGGGTGGAACACAAAGAGGCGGAGCTAGAGCAGAGCTGGAAGGAAGTTGGTCATGAGAGCAGTTGGAGCCAGTGAGGGTGCAGGCAGTTGGCTAGCATGGGGAAAGAGCTTGTTTGTGATTTAATGAAGCTGGTTTGTGGGAAGCCTAGGGGATGGTGGTGTCCTCTGCACTGTTATTGTCTACAGATTTTTGTTACTACGGTGGATTTGGCTTTGTGGTGCCTGAATAAATGTTTCGGCTCTGCCTTCCATGTAGAGTCTATTGTATTTCTCGATTCAGAATTGCGCTGTGATATCCATGGCCCCATAGGGGCTATGATTATCACATTGGTGTTAAATGCTGGCCCCCAAAACAATTTTTTTTGTAAGGAACGGGGGAAACAATGAGGAGACTCAAAGTATGTCTCATGCCTGACCCCAGGAAAACCCTGGGAATATCAGTAGCTAAGGAAATACTGGCTTCTTCAAACACAATCAGCCTAACAAGCCATTTACTATAAGACAGGTTTTAATTTAACTTTTTTATTTATTTTTTATTTAACTCAGCCCCCCAAAAAAATCACAACAGCTCAAACTGGAGCCTCAAACTTCAGGAAAAGCTCTTCTCTCTTCTCTAGAGTGTCAAAAAACTCTCCCTTCTGATGGACTTTACCTTCCCTTGGAATCTATACTGTTCCTATAATTCACAGTACTTGCAAAGGCCTACAGGGTAGGGCACAAGGTTTACTGATGTGCCAATCCTGCAATCTCTCCTGGATCACTCATATGGTTCAGGCCTCTTTCCAACTCTGAATGAGACTAGGCATCTCCCTTTCCTTTCTCTTCTCTTCTCTTTCACTGAAGTTCAGAGTCCCCTGCATCTAATCACGTGGTCCCTTAGTGAGGCTACATTGTTTTCCCCAAAATATTAGTCTACCACCAGGGCAACAGTGCTTGTGGCTTCCTGTAGAGGTCATATGAATATTTAGGTCTCTAGGAGCCTGCAACTCATGCTTCATTTAGCATAACATCTTTGTCTTCTAGCTTTACTCACACACAGAATGTCCATATGATTACTTTGGTTCCTGCAGTAGTATGCCATCAATGTATAAGGATCTCATATTTCAAGGTTTGGAGTTCTAAAAAATACAATTTTAACTGTTAAAAAAAAACACAAAGAGCCATTTAAGGTCTTAAGAGAGTTGCCTGGGCCAAGACGGTGATGTGCCTAGCGTCACAGAGCTAGCATGGACAAGAGGAAGGCATTCAAATCATGTCTTCCTGAATCATAGGTCATTCCCCTTTCCCATTCCAACATGCTGCTTCACATTTAGGGCACTGACAATTCATGATTTTAGAAGGCTAAACAATGCACGGTTCTTACTATCCCATACCCTCCTTTCTGCTACTTGGTCTTGGTAACTACAGAAGGAGGCTGTGTGGGGCTGAGAGCCACATTTAATTTTTCATTCTACCTCTACTATTTTACTTCTCTCCTGTTCTTGTTAGCAACTCAGTAATCACCTCAGTTCAGACCTGACAGGATTATTTGTAACTAATAATTTGGAGAGAGTCAGAGTTTTCTTCTTCTTCTAAAGACCAGATTTTAAAAGTTCATCCTCTTGAAGGGCATTACTGATAATGAAAAGGAATTAACTCTCCTCAATCTTGGTCAGGTCCCACCCAACCTCACAAGGAATTTAATCTAAGGGGAAGAAGCTGTAATGGTAAAGTAAATAGGAAAATTTTTCCCATTCTTTAACAGGCCCATGTGACGTGCTTAAATTACAAGGAAGCCAAAGTCACAAGTGGTGGGAGGAGCCTGCTCCACAAGTGAAGCAGGAAGGGTGGAGCAGAGCTGAAAGGAAGTCGGTCAGGCTAGTCAGAGCTTGGAAGGACACAGGCAGGCCAGGCAGAGCTTAGGCTGCTGGGTGTTTGTGGGAAGGTTCCAGTAGGGGGCACGGAGGCTTGGGAATGGCTTTGCCCCTGGGTGATAACCTGTACTGACTTCTTCATCACTATGACTAATTTTGCTTTTTGGTTCTGGGATTTGGCTTTCTGGTGTCTAAATAAATGTTTTTCTTCTGCCTTCTTTATGGAGAGTCTGTTATACTTTGCAATTGGGAACTACACCTGTATATTCGACGTCACCACTAGTGCTGTGAATATTGCCTTGGCAATACAGAAGCCCATTATGTTCTACTCAAAAGAACGTATGAAGAAAGATCCTTTTGTCTAGGTAGTTCAAGGATGGAGGTGGTCTGAGTATAGAAACAGACTCTCAGCCCCCAATTAAACACCTACTCTTCCAAGGGTATATAAACTGTGAGCCTGCCTGCCATGATTGCCTTTGGTCTAAGAGAGATGGCCAGCTATCCTTTTATTAATAATGTGCTGGTTAATGATTAAATTAGCCAGAAACTATGTTTCTTGAACCTTTCAAACTGTCACAGACTCTATGACCTTTCATGCAGACGACTGCAACAGCTTTGCAATTGGGCCCCCTTAAGGCTGGCCCAAAGCAATCTATCCCCCACACAGCGGCCAAAGTTATTTCCCTTTAAGTCCAAATCCGATCGTGTCACTCTCCAATGGCTCCCAATTATCTAAATGATAAATTCTAAATTCCTGTTTGGTTTTCAGTCTTTTATGACCTGGCCCCAACCTCTTTTTAAACTCAATTTAGATTACCTTCCTGCCTTGCATTCTATGTTTCAGCTCTGCTTCTTACACACTGAACTCATCCCCAGTCTGCATGTTTTACAAATACCTGAAGAAAGAAGGAAAGTGAAAGGTAAAGGAGAAAGAAAAAGATACAACTGAATGCAGAATTCAGGAGAACAGCTAGGCTCTCCTAAAGTTTTTCTTAAATGAGCATAGCAAAGAAATAGAGGACAACAGATTTGGAAAGACGAAATCTCTTCATGAATATTAGGGCTATCAAGGGAACAATTCATGCAGATAGGCAAGATAAAAGACAAACATATAACAGAAGTAGGAGAGATTAAGAAGAGCTAGCAAGAATAAACAAAAAGAACTATCCAAGGAAGATCTAGACATCACTAATAACCACGAAGGCTTGGTTACTAACCTAGAGTCATACCTCCAAGGAAGTCAAGTGGCCCTTAAGGAGAACTGCTAACAAGAAGGCTAGTGGAGGTATGGAAAACCATCTGAGCTAGTTAAAACCCTAAAAGATAATGCTGGTAAATGTCATAAGATAAAAACTCTGAACATCTTATCAGGAAAAACCATTAAAGTAATGGGTTATTCTATACAATAAGAAGGAGGGTAGAATTATATCCTTAATTTGGGGGGAAGGAGAAATGTGTCCTGAAAGCAGTATGGGATGACAGAAAAACCTATTCTGCTAGTCTTAATATACAGTTAATGACCTGAAACTACATTGAAAAGAAATTTAAATACAATGCATTACCAATTACATGAATATACAACCTTAGAGGCTGTATTCCTGATAGGAGACATTTTTGAAGGGTGAAAAATAGAGGTATACAGTAAAAAATAATTTTGGGGCCATATTCAGGTTTTATAAAAGGCTAGATGGCTAGATTTAGGGGAGAATACAGCCTAAATTCAAACCATTACAGTAGTCAAAAGCCAATATAAGATCTATTCTTTATCCCCTACCCCCCAAATCACACTGGATGAAGAGGCAAACTGTTTTGAATTTCAGTTGGCTACACCACTGTGCTTAAGATTTCATAACTACTTACCAAAGAAAGGGTCTTGGCCTAGCTGCTTTCGAAGGCTTTCTACCACAGGGTGACCAAAGGTGATATTGGGAACAAAATGCCTACAAAACAAAGAAAATTATTTTTCAATGAAATTAAATCCATTTTTTAAAATATTTCAACAGTGAAGACTGGAAGGCTAGGTAGAACACTTTACAGTATCAGTATTAAATAAAGTTAAGCATGCTTTAGAATTACTTCAATTTAGAAAATCAACGGTCCCTTAGAAACTTTAAGAAAGAATACATTCTTAGAAGTATTTTACACCTTTCAAATATGGTGTAAAAAAAATATAGTGTTAAAACAAACCTTACTTGATATAACAACTCTGAGGCAAGTAGGGCAGGTAAAGAATAATCTCCCTTAGATAGATGAAGAAAGTGAAACTCAGAAAGGACTGGATGGCTTACCTAAGGTCAGGCAACTAATAAGTGAGACAGCTAGAAGTTGAAGTCCATTATGCATACTAACTCTAGAGTATACTCTATCATTCTGACTATAACTATGTATTCCTACATATGTGCTTCCAAATATAATGCTAATTTTTTTTTTTACCATAAACTATACTCTCAGTGACTAGTATTCAACTTCAAGAGATTATCAATGAAGCCAAACAAGATTTTAAATCAGTCTCATTTATTCAGTAAACATATGGTTAATGAATGAATTTGGACATTATAGGGATAAAGGAGACAGGTGAGGTGATGAAAGTGAGTGACTATAAGAACAGCTTTATGGGTAGTTGGATAGTCAAAGTCAAACTGGCCATCTGGAGACTGGGTCACTCTGACACTACCCCAGTGGCATTGATTTTCAGGGTTGATTGAGTGCAAGACTCCTATGTTTGTTTATTTACCCTTTGGAGCAAAAGAGATATAAAGTCTAACCAGAAAGAGCTCAAAGTGCTGGATTCCAGGCCCAGTTCCTCTAACTTGTAAGAGAATATGAATTGACAGCCCTTTAGAAATAAAGAGTGCTTTCTACCTAATTGTTATGCAAATTAACTGCTTTCACCTGAGGAATATTGGAATATATAAAACGAAGAGGCGCCAATGACCCTCAGTTTACATTATCTACTTGTTGAACACTTACAGACCAGTATAATTTACCAGAACACATTTCAAGCATTACACAGACAAAAAAAAGGAAATTAAACTGACATCCATTAAAGAAATGAAGTCCAATACTGGTTTCAGGTAAGTGGTTTTTCTTTCACAAAGTCACATGTGATAAACTTTATAATAAAGGATATACTTTATAATTAGCATTTCTGAAGATTTTTCATTCTTTCTTCTTCCTTTTAAGCAAATAATCCCAAGGGACCAGAAAACACAGGATCACAGATTTAAGTAGGATAATTAGAAGACTGCAGTAACTGGTGGTTAACTTTTCTCAGGATATAATAAGTACCAACCCACTTTTAAGTCCTTATCTCTAGCAGCAGCTAGAGATTACTTTTCTTTACAGAATAAACAACACTTAGAAGATCAGCTGTGACTGTTCTCTCATAATTGAAAAATATATCACCCTGTGGTCAATGTGATCTGCATCTTTTTGGACCTAGCTGGGTTGATTCTCATCCAAAAGACATAGTCAGTCCACTGTCAACATCCATTCTACTCTAGCTCAATAATAACTGTTTACCGGGGGACAAAATTTGAAGAATGTGAAGAAACAAAGGCAAATCTTTGTCCTATTCAACAAGCATCACTCAACTGTTTACCAGTACAATATAAAGGAATTTCTATCTGGAAAATTCACTCACTCTACAAACTCCTAACCCAGTGAATGAAGTGGGACAAGTCTGCAAAGAATAACATGCATCACAATATTTAAAACTACATCTAATATTCAGATCCCTATTTTCTTTTGGCTAGTCTGTTATGGTAAAATGTGATTGTTAGTCTTGTTTTAAGTTAGAGCACTAACATTTTATAGTTTCACTGCTGTACTAAACAAATTGGCTACCTTAATGAACCTCTCCAAGTCTCCTCACAAGTCAAAGGTAGTAAAAGGTTTAAGGTTGCTCTATATAATCTAAAAGCAGAGATATAACTTGAACCTAGGTCCTCTCAAAATCAGTTCACTCTCTCGTCTCACAACAATAATGTCAGATATTTTTCTTTACTCCCGCTGGGGATGGCTTCTCATAACAGCAGAGAGTCATTTCCAAAAATATTGAATTTAACTGATTAGCATCTGTATGAGTTCCCGTAATCCTGCACTAAGAAGCTCATTATTTTACAGATCTCCCAAATATCTACTACTCAAGAGGTTCTCTGGACATTCAGACATGCAGCTATAATAACAGTTCTAAAATGTTCCCTTTCTACACACACATATACCTCTTAGAGTATTAACAGTGAATCAGTTAAAAGTACTTTATGTTAAGTTTTTGTTCAAAAACCCATATGGATGGAGGGGACGGACCTGGAAAGAAGGGATCCAAGTTCTAATGGTGTATGAGGTAATGAAAGAGAATTAGCCAAGGCACCTAGAAGAAAAAGAAAACCAGTGACAGTACAGAAGGGTTAGCTAAAACTCTGGGATGTCATGCCACCCAAGTTCATTTCCTAATGTCAGAAACTGGCTAGGTGGAGTTAGCAGTGGTTACCTACTCAGGGGAACACCTTGACTAGGTCTGGGCTTGAAAAGAAGATGGAGAGAAAAGTTGCAAGGAATTTAGAGGATGTAAACATTGCCTCATCATGCCCTCCCCCCCCCTAAAAAAACTGCCAATGGAGAATAAAATTACAGACATTATAAAACAAAGATCTCCTCCCCTCCCCTCCCTCAGAGTAAACCTTCAATCAGTTACTGACAAATTGCAAAATTATGTGTGATGTTTTAACTGCTTTCCTAATGTTCGATACAACATTCAAGCATTTGGGTCTTTCTCCAGTTACTTCAAGCCTATCTGTCTTCAGCAATCTTGTTCCTCTGGCCTCACTCTCCTAAACAGTTCTGCTTTAACTATAGTAGCCTTTGTTGCTTCCTCTTCTATGTGGGCTTTTACCACAATGAAAAATCATACGTTGCTTTAACTTAGTCTATGTTACCAAAGAGTATCAACCAAATATGGGAAGGCAACAAGATATAAAAGAGCCCTGGAATTTGGTAAACTGGGTTAAAGTACTGGTGGCAATGTGCAGTTCGATGCTTAAACACCGACAAGTTGCAACCTCTCTGAACCTCAGTATCCCTTGCTATTTGGCACATGGCTCTCAAATGCTTTTTCATTTGTTCCTTCATTGAAATGGGAATAACACTAACAGCTTCACAGTAGTGAAGATCCAATGAAATGTGGAAGTCCTCCGGAAGCTTCACAAAAAGTTAAGGTGAACGGAAACCGGAGAAAAAATATGAAAAAAGCTACATAATCTAAGGGTTTACTGTTATTTTACAAGAGGACTCAAAAAGAAATATAAAAATGGCATTAATTGCTAGATTACAAAAAAAAAGTTGAGGAGCAAACTTAAAAGTTTTTGCGTATTTGAAAGGTTAATGCCCAGAGCTCTGAAAAGAAAGGTGCTACCTGAACATCCTTATTAAATAGTGACTGCTTAAATACCTATTGCTACTACATCCTAACAGGTCTTCAGCCTTCACTTTTCACCCCCCCCCCTTTCCATTCACATCACTGCCAAAATAACCTTGCTTATGCAGACATAGATATTATCACGTCATTCCTTTTAAAAAATTCTTCAGGGGATCTCTATTGCTGGCTGAGAATACAAATTCCTTTGTCTCTTACTTCCTACACTATTGTCAAACCTCAATACTGTCTCCTTAACAATCTCTGTTGTCTCCCACCTAAGCCTCTAACCTGTCCCTAGAACAACCCTTCTCTATTGTCACCTTCTGAAAAGCACACTCCAGTGGAAGAAGTCAGCGGACCTACATTCAAATCCCAGCTCTGTAACCTATGTGATCTTAGACAAGTTATTTAATTCTTTCTGAGCCTTGGTTTCCATACCAGTAAAATGAAGAGGCTGAAGTAGAAGAACTCTAAAGTTCCATCTAGTTTTGCTCTCCTTTAGAGACTAACCTAAATGTTATCTCCTCCGAAAAGTCTGCCCTGATCTTCCCGGTTGGTAAGGACTTTCTCCCTTGGACTTTTCTATAGCATCAGTTGTGAAACTCCCAAGCGAATGTAGCACTGCAGCTTTTATGTTCTTAAACTATTGCTAGATGACAACCTCCAATCGGATTAATGGCTGTTTTTGAGGATAGGTGTCGTCTTATATAAACTATATATTTCTCAGCAAGTAGCACAGAGTCCTGCACAAAGTAGCTTGCTGTTTGCTAAATCTGAATCTGTTGAACTTCTCTGAGTGGAAGGTAAACAGCAATAAAAGTGATGATGGTAGAAAGCTGTCTCTATGTTTGTTCAGATAAATATGGGCCAGTGAAATAATAAAAAAACAAAGAGCTAATAGCAGGCTTCATATTGTTGAGAGGTTTTTTTTTTTTTTACATTGCACATAATATAAAAGAACCCAAGCACGGCATAGAAAGTGTGAAAGCCATTTGTTCCAGAGGATTTAATTCTCTCAAAGTTCCAAAAAGAGACACTGCAGTATAGTGGATAGAGAGTTAATCCTGGAATCCCAAGAGATGCATTTCAAGTCTGGCATCTGATATACTGACTTTGTGATGCTGAGCAAGTCACAGGCAACTACCTAGGAGTAAGTTATGGTGACAGTGACAATTTGTATTGGCACAGGGATTTTCCTCTAGCAAAAAAAAAAAAAAATCAAAGGCTAGTTCCTACACACAGCACTTCTATCCATGATCTTGGTTACTCTGTGGGACTCAGAGAACTGAGGGCCAGACCACTGACAATCTAAGATGTACATTCTAGTTCCTTCAAAAAGGAACTATTTCCACAAGTATGTGTGTGTATACATAGAAATGTGTATTTTTATACTTACATATATATTCTAGGGGAACTAGTATCAACCTCATTATGATCTAGTGATGGCTTACTATGGAATTGGCCTCAGTCAAGAAGACCCGAGTTCAGTGTCAGCCTCTGACACAATAATTTAAGTAACATCTTGCCACTTTGATACCTCTGAACCAAAGGCAGCTAAGTGGCTCGGTGGATACAGGACCCGCCTGGAGGCAGGAAGGGATCCAGCCTCGGACAACTACTACCTGTGCCGCTGGGCAGCTCAGTTAGCCCTATTTAGGGAGCTGGAGAAGGAAATGGGAAACCACTCCAGGATCCCTGCCAAGGAATCAGAGGAGTCTGAAACGAGTGAACCACCAGCTGGGAAGGAAGACCTCACGTTAAAAGTGCACGAAGATTACCGGAACACCCGGTACTGGCAAATGACAGGTGCAGAAAACACACCTCAAAGGCACTTCTTAAAGTACTTCTTGGTTCACGTTCACTTTCCTCAGTCCTAGCTGGGAGTTCCCAAGTGGGGGGGCCTGGGGCAGGCGCCTTCCACCCCCTCCGGGGGCCGCAGGTTCCTCGCTTGGAGGGAGCAGGCCCTGGCGGTGTCTGATCCACGTCCGGCCCCGCCAAGCCCGAGGGAAGCACGCGGGCCCCAAGCCTCCAAGGCCCTTCGCACGGCCAGGCCCCAGGGCTCGCGGCCCAGGCCTCCCGGCGCCCCTGACCGCCCCGGCCCCGGCCCCGGCCCCGGCCCCGGCCCCGGCTCCCGCTCCAGCTCCCCGGCGGAGTTACCCGTCCATTACATCCAGATGCAGATAGTCGGCGCCAGAATCCAGCATCCGGGTGCACTCGGCCCCCAGGCAGGCCAAGTCGCTGTTGAGGATGGACGGGCCGATCTTGCAGCCGGACGCCATGGTGGGTGCAGGTGCCAGGGTCGATCCTGTCACGGCGAAGGCCACAAACCTCTCCCGCCCCTTCCTGACCGGGCTTCCGGTGCCGCGGGAAAATATCTCCCTTCGCTCACCGGAAGTCCCGCCTACACTTCCGCTTCCCTGAGCGGAAGCAGAATGAGGGGTGTGGCCGGAGCGCGGCTGCGGGTGGTGGGGTGGTCGTGGTATGTGTACCCAGGTATGCGGCTCCCTTATTTAGGTCCCTCCGGTGTTTGTATTATGCATTTAAACGCACTTCTGAGGGGAGGCCGCGGGCGGCTCCAGGGGTTCATGACGGCGAGGGCCGCGTTCGGCCTGTCACCTCCGCACGTGGCGCGGGGCGGGGCCGCTGGAGGCGCTGACTGACTGTGGGCCTGGCCGCCGGTTACCCGCCCCCGCCGCTAAACGGTCCGCGAAACTCGGGCTGCGTCCCTGGGCTTTTAACCTCCAGAACTGGTTCAGTCTGACTGTACTCCGAGCCTTCGGGACGAACGTGGGCGCCCCCAGCCCCGGCCGCCGCCCCCCTGCCTCCTCCCCCCCCAGCCCCGGCCGCCGCCCCCCTGCCTCCTCCCCCCCCCAGCCCCGGCCGCCGCCCCCCTCCCTCCTCCCCCCCCCAGCCCCGGCCGCCGCCCCCCTCCCTCCTCCTCCCCCCAGCCCCGGCCGCCGCCCCC
>CM053771.1:483945586-484009211 GCA_028658325.1 Potorous gilbertii | reverse complement strand
CCTCCTCCCCCCCCCCCAGCCCCGGCCGCCGACCCCCTCCCTCCTCCCCCCCCCCAGCCCGCCTCTGCCGACCCGGCCGCCCCGCCGCCCCCGGGTTTTAATTCCGCCTTAGCCAGACCCTCATCACCCACAGCGACTGGTCCGGAACCCTGAACATCTGATTTTGAAAAACGAGGGCCCCGTCGGAACACGTCAGATCCAAGCCAAAAAACCCCGCTTGTCCCGGGTGCCCCCTAAAGTTCCTCGGACCCCTGCCTTCTTCTTGATCTCATACTTAACCAGCTTAGCTTCACGGTGACCTCCCTTCTCCCACTGCTCGGCCTTTTATTTTTTAATGCTAGCTCCACATCCCTCCCAGGGTCTGTCTTGTTTTCTTTTACTCTCGGGGCGCACTTGGAGACCGGAGCTGCCCCCAACTAGGCCATCGCCGCCGATCGCCCGTCCTGTTAATTAGGAGCAGGCCCTACTTTGGCTCCCAACTCCTTTTCTCCTCCAGCCACCTGGACGTTGTTGCCCCACCCCCTCAACAAAGGCGCTCTCCCCGTACTTTAAAAAAAAATTAAGGCTATCCGTCATGAGCTTTTTCTTTCTTCCATTTTGATGCCACAAATCCTGCATCGTCTCCCATTCTCTCCTTTGCTTCAGTGTAAAAAAAAAAAAACTTTCCTTGTCAGACAATCCCTCTACTTGTAGTCTTGATCCTACTCTGTCTGACCCCTTAAGAATACCATCTCTCTTTAATTTTTAATATTTCCTTATTGACTGCTTCTTTTTCCCAGTCTCAAAAAAACAAAACAAAAAAACCCGACTCTGATGTCTTCTTAAACTTGGCAGTAAGCCAAGGGAAGAATTGAATTCAAATTAATTAGCTCAGATGTGATCCTGGGCAAATCATTTAACCTGTCTGTTCCTCAGTTTCTTTATCTGTAAAATGAAGAGATCCCTTCCAAACCTAAATTCATGATGCTTTTTGTTTTCATTTTACGACCAAAGTCCTAGAAAAAGCTGTCCCCACCTTTTCCCTCCATTTCTTCATATCTCACTCACATTTCCACCTTTGCAGTGCAGCTGAACCTCACCACTGAACTCATATCACCAACTACTTCTTAGACACTAAATTCAATAGCTATTTCTCAGTCCCAAGCCTCTGACATTGTTAACCACCACCTCTCCTGTATAGTTTCCTCCTTGGCTTCTTAATCACATTGCTCTCTCCTTGTTCTCTGTCTCTCATTCTTCTTAAGTCTCCTTTTCAGGATCATCATTCATCCTCTCTCTCTCTCCCTCTCTCTCCCTCTTACTGCTCTCCTCCGCTCAATTCCAGTCCCAAATCATGAACTCACTACCATCCATCTCTGTCTTTTCAAACTTAACATATCCAAAACAAAATGCTCCTAAGCATACCCTTCCTCCTCCTTATTTCTGTGAATGGTTCTATCATCCTTCCAATCAGTCATTTCTTTCTTAGGCACCTCCCAGGGCAGCTAGGTGGTGCAGTGGATAGAGCACCAGTGCAGGAGTCAGGAGGACCTGAGTTCAAATCTCACGTCAAACACTTGACACTCACTAGCTGTGTGACCTTGGGCAAGTCACTTAACCCCAGTTGGCTCACCCTGGGTCATCTCCAGTCATCTTGATAAATATCTGGTCACTGGATTCAGATGACTCTGGAGAAGTGAGGCTGGTGACTTGCACAGCCCTCCCTCACTCAAAACAAAGTCAAGTGCAAATCATGTCATTACTTCTCTGATGGCATGGTCTTCTTGGGAAACGCGGGACAAACATACCCACCTCCATCACGATAATATACCATAACTTGTTCACCCATACCCTACTTGATGGGTATCCTCTCAAATTTCCAATTCCTTGTCATCACAAAAGGAACTGCTATAAACATTTGTGTACATTAGGTTCTTTTCCTTTTTCTTTCCTCTCTCTGAGGTATGGACCTACTAGTGGTATTGTTGGTTCAAAGGGTATACCTAGTTTGATATCCCTTGGAACCTAGTTCCAAATTATTCCCCAGAATGATTAGACCAGTTCACAACTCGAACAGGGCATTAGGGTTCTTATTTCCCCTCACTCCCTCCAGCATTTGTCCTTTTCTTTTTCTGTCAAGTTAACCAATCTGAGAGGTGGTACCGCAGAGTTGTTTTATAATGCATTTCTCTAATCAATAGTGATTTAGAGCCATTTTTCATGTGACTCTTGATAGCTTTGATCTCACCTTCTGCACATTCATGTCCTTTAACCATTTATCAGTTGGGGATAAGTTCTTATTTTTGTAAATGAGGCCTGTATCAAGACCCTCGCTGGAAAAACAAAACAAAACTTTCCTGTTTGCTACTTTCCTTCTAATTGGGTTGGATTGGTTTTATTTGTGCAAACTTAAAATTTAATGTAATCAAAATGATCCATATTACTTCTGTGATCCTCTCTATAACTTGGTTATGAACTCTTCCATAGACCTGACAAGAATGTCCTGTGCTCTCCTTATTTACTTCTGATACCACCCTTTGTGTCTAAATTACATACCCATTTTGACTCCCACGTAGCATGACATATTGGTTTGTACCTAGTTTTTTCCAAACTGCTTTCCAGTTTTCTCAGCAATTTTTGTCAAATGGTAAGTTCTTACCCCAAAATCTTAGAACTGGCTTTATCAGACACCAGCATACTATGATCATTTACTGTTGTGTATTATGTACCTAATCTGTTCCATTGATCTACTGCTCTATTTCTTACTCAGTACCAAATTGTTTGTAATATAGTTTGAATTCTGATTCTGCCAGGATGCCTTCCTTCACATTTTTTGTCATTGATTCCTGTTAATTTTTCAACTAATTTTTTAGGCGATTCAGGCTCTCTAAATACACCAACAGCAAAGAAGACGGTTCTGTTTCCTTCTTGGCTTGTCTTATTCCCTTATTTCTTTTTCTGGTATAGTTACTATAGTTAGCATTTCTAGTACAATATTGAATAATAATGGAGTTAATGAACATCTTTGCTTCACTCCAGATCTTACTGGGAAGGCTTCTAGTTTATCCACATTGTAGATAAATGCTTGCCTCTGATTTTAGTTAGATGTTACTTATCCTTTTAAGAAATTCTCCATTTATTCCTGTCATTCTGGTATCTTTAATAGAAATTGTTGTTTTATTTTGTCAGAAGCTTGTTCTGGATTTATTTATATAATCCAGTGATTTTTGTTGGGTTTCGTTATTGGTAGTTAATTATGCTTATAGTTTTCCGGCCCAACATTCCTGGTATAAATCTCACCTGATGTTTATGATATATTATTTTAATCTTCTTGAAAATATTTTATTTAAATTTATTTTTGCACTAGTTTTCACTAGGGAAATTACATTCATATAGTCTCTCAGTTTGTGTCATCAGATAGACTCTCAAGTATTTTATATTGTCTGCAGTTATTTTAAATGGAATTTCCCTTTTTATCTCTTCCTGCTGGGTTTTGTTGGTAATATAAAAAAAATGCCAGTAATATCCTCCAACTTTGATGAAGTTGTTAATTATTTCAGGTATATTTTCTTTAGTTGATTCTCCAAGTATACAGTTCATCACCTGGTACTGATCTAGTGATGGACCTCTCTATCTTGAAAGTTATGATATGTCAGAGTACACAACAATGCACTATATGGCATATTCCTCTGGTCTCAGACCCTCATTAGCTGTGTGATCCTTGTCAAGTCACTTAGCGTTCCTTTGCCTCAGTTTCCTCACCTGTAAAGTAGGGATAATAGCACTTAGCTCCCAGGGTTGCTGTGAGGATCAGATGAGGTAACAGGTGTAAAGCACTTAGCACGGTGCCTGGCATACAGTAAGCGCTATGTAAATGCTATTATCGTTATCAAAATTTAATTAGTATTACATCCTGCAAGAAGCCAGAGTCACTTGCTAAATGGTGAATGGGTATAAGCATAGTCACAACAGAAAATCTTAAGAGAGTTTCTAGGCCAAATGCCTTTGTTTTACAGATGAAGAAACTGTAGTCTAGAGATAAGGTAACTTAGGGTCATAGATTTAGAACTGGAAGAGACCTTAGAGGTCACCTGGTCCAATCCTTTTATTTCATACATAAGGAAATCGAGGTCCAGAGAGATGACGTACATTTCCCAAGGTCACAAAGTAAATAGCAGAGCCAGGGCTAGATTCCAAATTCAGTGTCATTTCCACCTCACCCTTGTTTTTCTTAGTCCATCTGTTTTTCATCTTTGTATTTTCGGTGCATTGAGTGCTGGCCCTAGTTTAGGAAGACCTGAGTTCAAATGTGGCCTCAGACTCTTACTAGCAGTGTGACCCTGGGCAAGTCACTTGCTCTGTTTGCCTCAGTTTTCTCAGCTGTGAAATGGGGATACTTAGAGCACCATCCTCCAAGGTTTGTTGTGAGGATCAAATTAAATATGTTTGTAAAGCATTTAGCACAGTGTCTGAAACACAGTTTGAGTTTAATAAATGCTTGTTTGTGTCCTTTTCTACTATATTCTTCAAAATAGTATTTATTAAATATTTGTAGAATTCAATTCCACTATAATGTAGTTAACAAGGTAATACATTGACAAAGTCATATGTTAATAAAACAAAATCTACTGAGAATGGATATTTCTGGGGTTCTTAACTTGGGGTTTGTAAACTTTTGAAAAATATTTTGATAAATCTATTTTAATGACTGGTTTTCTTTGTAATTCATGCATTTTAAAAATGTTACTCTGAGGAGTCCATGACATGGAAAGGTTAAATTCTGTTCTGTTGAATTGCTCTCTACATCCAGAAATAAGGAAGTGAGGTATACTAAGACAATAATATCAAGTGCTTTTATAATTACTTTATTCCATGTACATATTCAAACAATGAATTCTAATATCTTTCATAAACATTTTTCAAATATTTTTTCATATGGTATTTGTCATGATATTTCTTCCTTTCCATGCTCTTTGGTCATTCAGTATACAGTCTTCACAGTTATTCATCTTGGGGAAAATAGATTATTTCAATCTTATGTTATTACCTCTAACATAAATCTTTGAGATGGCTAGTGGGAAAATGTTCATCCTATGTTGTAATGATTATAAAAAAATACTCTGGGACAAACTGTGCAGTAATCTGACAGGTTTTCTATTCTTTAATACACATACATGGTTCTCAAACCTACTCAAGTTCACTTTGCCTTCAACTTGCTCTTATTCCCCTGAGTGAAACAAAACATCACCATGTGAGTCTATTTGCTGATACCAGAAGCTGAGGCAAATGAGGAGGGTAAACTGCCGAAATACTGTTCTTTACAAGTATGGTATTATAAGGGGTAGGCCATGTAGACTGCAGCATGATTTGCTGAGCCAGGCAGCAGATTGAGGGGCCTCTGGTTTCTGATCTCTTCAGATAAGCATTTAATCTGTGCATTGAGCTGAAATTGCATCCTTTTATGACCTTGCTTTATCTTTGCTGCCTTCTGAACCAGAGAGCAGAGCAGAAGAATGCCCTTTATTGAGTAGAAGGCAAGCTCCTTTTTCAAAGCAAGGGCCACATGGTTTTATGGGTGTAGTAACTGCTAAAGGCTTAAAATTGGAGACTGTGGATCATAGGATTTAGAGCTGGAAGGGATTATTTAATTTTTACTCCACTTGCCATTTTACAGTAAAAAAAAGAACCAAAAACAGAAGCCCAAAGATGACTTCATCAAAAGGTTTGAATTGGGATCTGCCTCCAAATTCAGTGTTTTTTCTACCAAGATTCACCCTGGTTTAAGCCTTACACTAATGCCCCACAGAATCTTTTCGCCATTATATTTTGGTAACTTTTGGTAAAATATTATCAGCATAACTCTACATGGGTTACTAGAACCTTTTCTGTGACTCAGTTTCCCTCATTTATAAAATAGAGTATAATATATCAAGTCAACAGATTATGAGGTACGTCATAGGTTACAAACATGCAGCCCATGGGCCATGTGTGACCCACAATACTCCCAAATGTAGCCTGAACCATAATAAAATGTATTTGGGAAATATTTCACAAAGTAAATAAAAATACAATAAAACATAGATAATGTAACATTTAAAAACTAAGTAAGCCCATTGGGATCTTTACGTACAGTACAGTGGCCCTTGCTTTTATTAGAGTTTGACATCACTGGGGTAAGTCATACACTAGAGACAAATGTTTCATAATTTGCAAGTAAGAGATTCTTATAAAAATGTTCAACAATCTATCATAAACATTTGAATTGGCTAAATTAAATATAATTGATCTGAACCATCATCTGGCATTATGGAATAGATATGTTCAAGTTATTTAAAAAGTTAAATTAAACTTGGCCATTTTTATGTTATTTTAAAAAGCAGTTTGTTGAATTTGAAGATTTAATCATGGTGGGTGGGCTCTTGGTTCCCCAATATAAATCAATAAATGTTTATATACATGAATATTTTAGCAAATGATCCCCATGCTTAAGAACAGGCTATTCTATTTACTCTTTCAAGATAAACAACATTTAGACTTCCATTCAGTAAAAGCACCTGCTTTCAAATGTTTAGAACGTTGAACAAATAGTAAAAATTCTTTATAATTTTCTCCACCTTTCTTTCCCCCCACCCCATACTTTTAAACTCCAAGACAATAATATTTCTGAAAATACAACTGTGACAGTTTATGTACACACATATGTTTACCCACACACATAGACATTCAACATAATTAATGGTATTTAAAAAAAAAAACACAGACAAGGATACAGACAGCAGCAGAGATGTAGTCCCAGCAGGACAACACTCCCTCTAAATAAGGCCATATTTCTCAGAATAGGGACTATTTTTTTAAGCTAATGTACTTAAAACACTGAAGAAGTTTCTAAAAGACTTCAACAGTAGAAGAGGGACTGGATAGTAAGTAGACAGGTATGATATCACCTTTAAAAATAGCTCTGTGCCTTGATAAGTATATGAAACTTGTACTTAAAGACACCTGTTGAAAGTAACATTCTTTAACATCCCACTTTCACCCTACCCACCCACCCCTTTTTTTTTTTGCTCTCTTGTACAATTATCTTTATGTCTAATCTGAATCATTAAACTGGAGCGGAACATGCACATAAATTAAGACACTCACAGAACTCAGACACTTGGAAATTACATAGACATAAGGCCCCTAACACTAATTGAACAGCAGCATATTTTCTAAATAGCAGAAATTTATACCAGCTTACTTAGAGTCACAAAATCGTTATAATAGATATGTAACTGCATTTGAGGGTTAGTTGGCAGTAAGTGCAAGCTACATCAAAATACTGTAAAATGAACAAGAATACATTTGGCCTCTCTAGTTTTTGAAATTCTACTTAACCCAGGTTTAGGTGGGAATTTGTCTCATCATTATTAGTTAGTGATAGAAACCTACTCATTGCTCTGTATTCTTGGACAGAGCTATGAATGAGTTCCAATTAACATTTTTACATCATTCAAAAGGAAATTTAGGCCTATTTAAAAAGTACCTAAAATAGAAGAATATCTTTTCTGTATTAGATTTAGGTTTATTAGGCCTCTTCTTTATATGCAGATAGAATTTATGACAAATATAGATAAAGTATGGATGTACAGAATAATTTAAGATTCATGGTATTATAATTAAAGTCTATGTTTAGCTTCAACTTCAGAATTAGAGTTTTCAGTTACATACCATGTTAATTTAGGTGTGATAAATCAAAGAATCACAGAAGCATGAGTTTGTGATTTGCCGTGGAGACATGTCATTTTCTAATATAAACAGTTAAATTCAGTTTTGAATTGTGAAATTCATTATCCTATGATCTTATACTGAGATTGACTTGCTAGGGATTTGATTATCTAAATCCCTCTCTTTCATGTTTCTTTGAACACTAAAGATCCATGTGAAAGTCACACAAATATGGCTGAGTGGGCCTAATAGATGGAGAAATTTCCTTATTTATAGGGATTTATCTTGTGTCATGAATGTATGTGCCTTGAGGACACTTGGGAATGCTGCTGTCATAAAGGAATGGCTATTAAGCTAGTTCTAATAATCTCAGTATGGTAATAACATTAACTGTAGGACAGTAGGTCTTTGAGGATAGGCAACAGATACCATACCTGAGAATAAACACATATTTCTAGTTGCCTCCTTTGCCATGCACTGATACAATAATTGCTATAATAAGCAATCTTGTCCCTTTCTAGCTACTGTTTTCACATTTGGCTTTCATATTGTTGCAATCTTTGTCTTCTTGAACAACTTTTAGCTTTGTAAAGAATTGTATCTTTTAGTCATATTTTGAAATGGATGGAAGGCTCTTATAACATAAGCATTTTGATTTACAAAGTGCAATAAAAGGAACAGTCCAAAGTAAACATTTTGAAAGCTTTAAAAACATTGGCCTTTTTCCTCATTGACATTACTTTTGACTAAGAAAAATCAGTAGTGGACTTGTTTTTCTCCATATGCCTTTATGATACTAGTATTTTATTTCATTTTAAATATAATTTGCCAGTCATTGATGAGACATATTTATTTTGAAACTATAAAAATAAAAATTCAGATGAGATGTTAATGTGACCAACATCAAAGGGTTGCTTTCTTTTTTAATAATATATTAATAAATTTTTTCATTTTTGTAGATTAACTTACGCTTACAGTACATTTGTAACAAATCAAGGCTTAATGAATCATAAACAGTATGCATTGAAATGGCTCATTTTCCCATTCTTCTCTGATACTTGTGGTCTTCACAAAACTAAATGAATGTAATCATCAATTTTATGGATTGTTTTTTTTTCAATATTCTGCTAATTGGCAGCAAATTGCTTAGATTTGTGCCTTCTATGGATATAAGGTGCTTTTTTATGGGCTAATGACAATTTGCCACCACAGTCTTATGTAGAAAAAATTTAAGTGCTTCTGCAAGGTGATTCATTCTCCTTCTAGATCTTCAATCCCAACTAAATGTAAAATTAAACATGAGACTCATCTAGGTCAATATCTGTCTCCCCCAGTTCAATGTGAGTAAAACTGAATTGGCTTGTTAGTAGAGGATTCTCCATCCCATTTTCCTCACTGATATGGAGAATAGTATCATCTGGCTGTAGCAAGCTTGTGGTCTCCAGACCTGCGAAGTCTTCAGTGTCTGAAAGCTGGGCAGATGAGGGGCTGTGTGCTGTAGTTCCTTGTGCTGCTTCACTATCAGCTTCCTTTTCCTTTTCTTTCTCTTCAGTTGGATGAGCCTTACTCTAGAACCAATATAACCAACAAGTTTGTGGCCTTCATAAAGCAGAGAAAATATCCTTTCTAAGATCCTGTCTAGTGCTAAAATTCTGCATTTTAAGATCAGAGGCAGCTTGGGAAGATAGAAAAATTACTGGGATTTGGAGTCAGAGGACATGGGTCCAAACCCTAGCTCTGCCATTTACTACATCTATAACTTTGGGCAAATCACAGCCTTATTGTGTCACAATTTCCTCATCTAAAAAAAAGGAGAGAGGTGAACTGGATGACCTCACTGTAAGATTATGATCCCTTGTGCCACAGAAAAGTTTCAGAAATAATGATGCCACTACAGATACCTCTTTAACTTCCTTACAGTATCATATAAGAGAAGATAATGATGATGTCTAGCAATTTCACACCCTTTTATGAAATGCTTTCATAAAAACATCCCTTTGCATTTTCCCTCTTAACATGTTGCATTTCTATTTAGCTGTATGCACATTGTATTGTCCAGTAGAATGCAGGCTTCTTGAATTGTTTCATTTTAATCTTTATATACATCCTTGATACCTAGTATGGTACTTTGAACACACTAGCCACTTAATAAATGTTGAATTCAATAGTCTGGAGTTGCTTATTTTAAGTATAAAGTAGAAACTATAAAGGGACCTTTTATTTAAAGGCTACATATACATTAATAATTATTTTCTTGACCAAATATTTTTAGGCAAGTATTTTTGAGTATATATGTATATGTGTTTGTATATGTGTGTGCGTGTGTGTATACACACACATTTATGTTTGAACCATCCTTTTCAACAAAGGCAGTTGTGGACTGGTAAAAACTAGTTTTGCTGGGACCCCTGCACCCCAATATGCACGTATATATACTAAAGGTAATAACCCCAGAGACTGGTTGTTACCTTCTCCTTCCTATCCCCTGGATCTTACTGGATGACACAGCTAGAGTTTAACTTCGTTCTATCCCGGCACCTCATTCTTCATTCCTTATTAGGCAATTTAGAAAATACTCTTACTTCACTCATCTCAACTACTCTTCTGTAGATAATAGGGTAGTCTCCTGTTGGGGCCATGCTGGCTCTTTGTCTGAGTATCTAAACATTTGATCCCTGAGGGGTTCTGGGCTTTCCCAGCTTACAAGCAATGAGGATATTTCATTCCCTAGTGACATCTGTTCCCCTCCTCTCCTTCCGAGTAGTAATAACGTTTTGTCAAATTCGATCCCTTTGGGTCTCTGCTGTTCTTCATCCAAACTCTCTTGTACTAAAGGAATCATTTTTCTCAAAAACATGTAATATCAAATGTTTCTAACGTTTATAGCACTCTGAATTTTGCAAAGTGCTTTAACATATGTTATCTTATTTGATGTTCACAGCAATCTATGAAACAAGTTCTATTATTAGGGCAGCTAGGTGGCACAATGGACGGAGTGTCTGGAGTCAGGAAGACCTGACATGTACTAGCTGTGTAACCCTGGGCAAGTCACTTAACCCTGTTTGCCTCAGTTTTCTCATCTGTGAAATGAGCTCGATAAGGAAATGGAAAGCCACTCTACTATCTTTGCCAAGAAAACCCCAATGAAGCATTAGACACAGCTGAGATGACTAAATAGAATAACCAAGTACTGTTATAATGCTCCTTTTACAAATGTGGAAGCTGCAGTTGAGCTGGTAAACAGCTGAGGTAGGATCCAGACTTGGTTCTTACAGGCCCTGGGCCCACTGTCTCTCCACCGTGCCTCCTTGTTGCCTCAAAAGACCACCTTTTAGTTGTATACAAAATGGCCTCTCTCCAAACTGTACCCAAAGCTAAGTATCTCATGTGGATTAACCAGTGATTTTAGCTTTACTAGTACTGTTCTCTCAGTGGAGTTATTTGATTATAAAGTAAAATTCCCAAAGCTAAGTATCTCATGTGGATTAACCAGTGATTTTAGCTTTACTAGTACTGTTCTCTCAGTGGAGACTTGATTATAAAGTAAAATTCAGGAAACCAATGCATGTTTGAATGACACCTAAAGAACTATACAGGAGGGAAGTCAGTCTCAAGTCATCATGAGAGCCATTACCTGGCAGGGACTCTGGCCATGGAGATCAGCAACTATGATGGCAGGGGAGGATGTGAGGACTGGTTTCTCCACTACTTCTGGTTTACCAGATTGACCAGGACTGCTCTTGCTGCAACACTGTTGCTGGGTGGTGGCAGGAAGGGTGTCAGCTTGGGAAGCTGCTGTCTCAGGCTGAGTTTCTGTGAAGGTCACTGATCGTTTCTGATCTGTTTCCGTGCAGGCAGAAAATGGGGATGAATAGAAAAACACAATTGATATCTTTGGCTCTCATTTGTCTGATCTGAGTTCTCCTGCCTTTACTGGCATCGCTCTTTTCTCTTAGTAAAAGTGAATGCTTTAATTTCATGCCTCTTCAGTATAACAAAAACTGTCCTCATTATTTTCATAAAGTAAGGTCATTAAAGTATAGGCATCAAGCTATTCATTATCCTTTACAACAACTGTATAAACTAATGAGCTAATTATGTGGTCTTTAGTGTGGTAGATGGACATGTACCATGGCACCTAATAACTCAAGCATTTATGCCTTTTTGTATTTTGTATGTGTGTATGCACAATGTTCCTGCCCTAGAAAAGGGTCTGCCTTATGTAAATTTTTGTATCCTCCCCTAGAACAGTCCTAAGCAATTAATGATATTTAAACAATGGAATCTCCTGTCTGTGTCTGTACTGGCCAACCTCAGTGCTTGGATTTCTCTCCTTCCTCGCTGCCTCTTGGAATCCCTGGTTTCCTTAACTACTTCAGCTCGAGTGCCACATTCTACATGGATGCTTTCCTGATCCCCTTGGCTGCTTGGGTCCTCCATCTCAAAACTACCCTGAATCCATTTGGATATGTTCTGTAAATACTTACATCAGTACATGTTGTCTCCCTCCTTAGAATGTAAGCTCCTTGAGGGCAGGAACTTCACTTTTTTCTTTGTCCAGTGCTTAGCACAATGCCTGGCACATAGTAGGTGTTTAGTAAATATTTGCTTGCTTATGTGATTGAAAAGGTATCAGCCTTTTAAAAATCAACTCTCTTAACCAAATAGTATATTACTATCAGGAGGTGGGAAGAAGGGGGTATGTGTATGGAGTCCCCCAACTCCTTGAAAATATATGGTGCTGATGTGCACAGAGACTCTTCCTCCCATCTCCTTACACTAAGGAAAACATAAACCTAAACTCTGTACCATCTTATAAAATCCAGGCACCCGTTCCCCTTACTATATATTATTATGTACCAACACTGTCACGTGAGTGAATGTTGCCTTACCTGTTGGCTTTGTTTTAGGTTGTATGCTTCGGCGAGTGGTTGAGAGCCGAGCTCCATGACGGCTTCGAGGTTCAGTCTGAGTCTTTTGACGAGACAGAAGAGGTCGTCTTAGCTAAAAGAGAGGAGATAATGTAAAGTCAAGGGAGACTTGAGAAAATACACTGATTATATCTTGAATATGACCATATATGTCCTTGGGTACTCACCTGCCTCAGGCCTCGCTTCCTTCCCAGTGGTTGCTGAATAAGGAGATTCTGTTGACCAGGTTCACTCTGTATACTTGCAACCCTGTTAAGTATCAGCAGTATTAACGGAAACAAAGGAGAAATATAGAGAAGTAACCCTAGCCAGTGTGATCACAGACCACTAATGTAACACAGTCTCTTCAAAGACAGCACTGTCTTTGAAGGATAGGTGAGATAGGTACTCTTAGGTAGGGATTTCCAAATGTTTGAAGAGTTAAGGCATTTGGCATAAAGCCCTGCACTTCAAAACTGCCAAAATTGAGATTCTTGGTTTTCAACCATTGATGATGTTCCACCCCATGTCCAAATAACCACTTATGTCACCCCCTGATTATGAAGCATACCAATATGCAGAAAGAGTATGAGATGGCATTTTGTAATCTCAGATTTTGGGAGGGGTTAGAAAAGGGAAACAACTCTCTCTGATATAAATGCCTAATTGATTTTTTAAATTTCAATTTAAATAAAATTAAAAAGAACAAATGTCAAACACAACAGACACAGGTTCCATTTAGGTGAAGGGGCATGACACATGAACAAGGTCTACATTCAATCCATGTTTGCAGCCTGAAGTCTCTTTGAGACTTGTGATTAAACATAGTCACAAGTAGGTACACTCAAACTCTTTAAAATTTTTTGATAAAATACAAAGTGATTGAATTGATTTGTTATTAGAGAGCTTTAAGACCCACTAAATGCACTGAAATTTAACATGCAGTTTATAATATTGACAACTCATATTCTCTCTTCCCTTTAATTAACTTATCTTGCATGCTAATTGTTTTCATAGCATCACTCTTAAACATAAAAGAGAATTACTGGGGCAATGGGATGTCGGTGTGATTGGGTCAATGATTCGTGAGGGAAGGGAAGGATGGTGTCTTCTTTAAACTTAGAATCTCTCTCTGTACCTAACACATTCCTGTGCACACAGTACTTGCTTAATAAATGTTTGTTGAATCAAATTGAATCCTTTATATTAAAAAAAAAAAAAAGACACTTGGCAGTGGTCTTTCTTTGTGGATGACTTGATTGACACACAAATGCCAGTTTTCCTGAAGTTGCATGCACGTAGAAAGTACTTTTAATATGAGGGAAAAAGTATTATACCCTTGGAACACAACTTAATTCTGGGAATGAGGTCATCAGTACTCATTTAATATTTAACCTTCTTCACTGTGGCCTTAAAAAAGAGTTGTCACCTAATGATAGTTCAGTTAAGTATGTTATAGTGATTCGTAATCAAAAGTGTCCAGGAAAGAGAGAAAACTAATTTTTGCTGTTGTTGTTTTCAGACCTGTGATTTCACTGATAAGGAACTAACTCCCAATGAGAAAGCACCCTTTACCAATGCAGGTGAGTTAATATATCACAGCTTAGAATTTTAGAGAATTCCCTGGAGCACAGGCAAGTTAAATGACTTGCCCAGAATTACACAACCACTGTGTGTCAGAGGCAAAATTTGAATCCGTGCTTTAGGCTGGCTCTTTGTCCACCACCCCACATTGTGCCTCCACTTAATTTTCTTTTCTCTAAAGAAGTGGCCAGATGGAGGAGTTGTAGAAGGAGACAACACAGGAGGAACAAACTACGAGATGGCCAAGCTAGTATTTGGGGTCAAGTAAAAAAGGCTTATTGTCATATAGTGAAGAAAATCAATCATAAACATGCTCTGATATTCCAAATAAAGCAAGTCGTCTATGGCCGTATCAATCATCTTGCTTGATCTTATTCATATTTCATCTAGAATAAATCAGTAATTCCCTGGTGAGGCTAGTCTCAAAGTTTCCAAGATAAGAACAAAGTTCATTTATCTGGGGGAGCATTGCAACCATCACTGAAATAAAAAACTGTTGGACTAGCAGAGGGCAGAGAGGGTTATCGCTAGTGGATAGTTTCACCGGTGATGAATTTAGAGTTATGGAAGGAATGTGATCTACATTGGGAGAGATGGTACTCACACTAAGGAGATAATGAATTCTTGAAGTGCCATAAAAAAAAAAAAAGAATGCTATGCAAATGTGAATTGCCCTTAGCCTTATAGTTGGAATAAGCCATACGCTGGAATGTGAGAAAAATGTATGAAATAAAAGAAAAAATTGATCTCATGTCAGGAGTGATAAATATCATTATGCAATGGTAGTGACATGATCAGAATTCCAAAATAAGGATCATAAACATAAGACCTTCCTTAAAGAAGTGTATAAAGTTTATGATCATAGCAAGTACTTATTTTGTATAAATGATGTGTATGTCAGAGTTGAAAGTATTAGATAAGTCCTTAGAAACACACCCCTGGCTGAGTAAAATAATAAATGATGCCAATATATCTGTATTGTGACACCAAGGGATTGATGTGTTTACTTGTACAGTTTGGGCAGACCCTAAATAGAAATTTAACAATGAATAAAGCTGTTTGTGGGAATGGAATCTAATACCACAGGTTTTTCTTCAGGGGTTTAAATTAGTCTCACATCACAAGCAAAAATGATTTAAATGTAGGCATATCTCTATATCACATGATACTAAAGAAATCTGAAATAACTTTGTAGAATTTGCAATATCTACCTAGGAATATGTATAGAACCAGAAATGCCAAGCTAGTGAAAATCAGGGTGACTATGCAAACTATCAAGCTCCTGTCTATCTTATCTTATATTTATATCTTATATTTCTAAAACCAATTTATCTTTAAGAAGTCAAAGAAAGTGAATGTATTGAACTCTGTTATTATTTTTGGCTATAAGAACTGCAACCACCAAATTTACTTTTTATTTCAAAGAAGAAATGTCACATTTTTTATTTTAAGTTTTCAAGTTAAAATACCTGAGTTCTGGCCATCTGCATAACTGAAATGTGGATCATTCATATACTTGCAACCAAAGTCCAGAATCTATATCACTTCTGTCCCTATCATAAATCAAGAGCGTCTCTACATTAGCAGTCTATAATGCAAAGGATGCTTCAAAGAGTAGTCAGTCTCAGTCTCATTAGTGGACAAAAATCGAAACAAAAGAAAAACCAAAGCTGAAAACAAACAAACTTTCTCAGAGCATTTGTCATCTGAAGTTCTGAATCATAGAAAAGAATAAATACCTAGTCTCTTCTGCCTCAGTGTTTAAAGGGAGAAATACTAACTTGTATGTACTAAAGATAAAGCTCAGTGGAGTTGTCTAACCTAAAGCTTTTCAGAATTGCATTTAGAGAAAGATGTTCACTTGTATTTTTGAGGTGGTAACATATATCACAATTGCAAACCACATGATTAGAATTTTATACAAGTCAATAGTAGCAAAAATCAGTTGAAGAAATTGCTGGATAACAGTGAACCAAACACCCTGGTCATCCCCCTTGCCCCCGACACCCCTCAAAAAAAACTCCATGTTTCTCAAAAAAGAATAAATTTCAGGGGCAGCACTTAAGGCAAAAGGAGCTAAGACAATCTTAGAGGATTTTGTTATTAATTTTTCACTCCCACTTGAATCATTCTCTGTCTGTGTTATTCACTATTCTAGCAAAACAGACACTCTCATGATAGTTTTACATAAAATAAAAACTGGACAAGAATATGCATGAAGAATTGTTTCAGACATCAGGATGGTCATCAATTCAGTACAAAATTTAGTTCACAGAGATCACTTTGCAAACTGCTTCCCCTAATTTAAAAACCATACTTAACAGGAGAGATAATTAAGCAAACCACTAGGTGGGAATCAATACCAAAAAAAAGCCCAAAAAACAAAATTTAAATGTGGGCATATCTCTATATCACATGATACTAAAGAAATCTGAAATAACTTTGTAGAATCTGCAATACAAATTAAATTAAAATTACAAAACAAAAACAAAAATTAAAAAAATAAAGCAGGTGCTTTTCATTTTTCTGTGTGTGTCACAATTATAGACTGAATCTTGTGTACACACTGGAAGCTCCCTAAATAGAGCAGAGCATCTTGTACATATTCATTTTCATTCATGTTCAACTCTTCATGACCCCATTTGAGGTTTTCTTAGTAATGAATGATTCTGGAGTGGTTTGCCATTTCCTTCTCCAGCTCATTTTAATAGGTGAGAAAACTGACAGCAACAGGGTTAAGTGACTTGCCTAGGACCACACAGCTAGTGAGTGTCTAAGGTTGGATTTGAACTTAAAAGATTTGAACTCAGATTTGACTCCAGGTCCAGAGCCCTATCTACTGTGCCACCTACCTGCCCATTCTGTACATAGGAAGTGTTAAATCTGAGGTGAGCTTTCTACCACAATAGCAAACTATAGTGCCAGAGAAAATGGCCTGAGGTATTCACAGAGAAGGAGAGAAACAGAGTCCTACTCTTCCCCTATTTAATATTTCTTGAGTACCCACAATGTACAAGATGTTGTAACCAAACAACCCATGATCATGGAATTTTGGTACTGGAGAGCTGATAACCTGGTTGTTACCACTATTAATTTGATGTGGTTTCCTTTTAGGACCCCTTATATTTTTATAACAGCCTGAAAATTTCAATGTCCTTTTACATACATAATCTTTTTAGATACAACAACCCTGGTTGGCAGGGAATTCACTTTTATAGATGATAGAAGCTGAAAATTAGAGAGGTTGTTGTTGACTTGCCCTAAATCACACTAGGTAGATGCTAAAGTCACAACTATAATCTAGGTCTTACTCCTTATCTTATCTCCTTCCTCCCAACACTGCCTCCCACATAACAATGATTTAGTTACAAAACAGGTAGGCACATATTTCAGAAAGGATTTTTAGGCACTTATTTTCAGCTATTAAAAAGGAAATTCTTTTACCCTTGTATCTTTTAGATACTTTGAAAAGTTGGTTGATCATAAGATTTCAGTTGTATCCAACTCTTTAGGACTCCATTAGGGGTTTTCTTTGGAAAGATACTGAAGTGGTTTGCCATTTACTTCTCCAGCTCATTTTACAGATGAGGAAACAGAGGCAAATAGGGTTAAGTGATTTGCCCAGGGTCATAAGTAGTATGTGATTAAGGCTTGATTTGAACTCATGAAGATGAGTCTTCCTGATTCCAGGCCCAATGATCTATCCTCTGCACCATGCACTATAAATAGAAATATTTTTATTCTGTCTTGATCTTTCCTTGATATCTCATTGAACTTGAACAAATGTTCTCCTCCCTAATTATTATATTTTAAATTGCCCTTTCAGGAGGAAATACGTTCATTAACTAGACATTTCTGGTCTTTATAATGTTCTACTTTGTCTGCATAAAAGATAATTTTAAGTCAATAAAGTACAAATAAATATATTTTCACCTGTATTAATAGTATACTAGAATCCTAAAATATTGAAAGTAGAGGGAACTCAGAGTCAGTTGTCTAACCCAACTCCCACATTTTGTAAATGAGGAAACTGAGGTGCCTGGAAGTGAAGTGATTTGTTCAAATAGTAGCATAAATAGAACTGGTTATAGAATCCAGGTCATCTGACAGAGGGCAGTGTCCTAGATCTGTGAGATCTGATGAAAAAGAAAATTACCTGCAGGGAATTTTCCACACATTAGTTAAGAGATTACAAGACCAAATAACTATGTCATAAAATCCCCAACTAGATAAACTTTCAGTCTTCTCTTAAAAAACAAAAAAAACAAAAAAAAAACCCTCAACTTGCTTATCAGTGGCTACAAAGCCCGCACAATCTCTGGCATTTTATTTTCCAAATGACTTTATTGTTATTCAGTCATTTTAGTTGTGTCTGACTGTCACTCCGTATTGGAGTTTCCTGGCAAAGACACTGTAGTAGTTTGCCATTTTCTTCTCCAGTTCATTTTAGAGATGAGGAATAGGGTAAAGTGACTCACCCAGGGTCACATAGCTAGTGTCTGAGGTCACATTTGAACTCATGAAGATGAGTCTTCCTTATTCCAGACCCAGTACTCTATCAACTGTGCCACCTAGCTGTCCTAAAATGACTTATAAAGGAAAAGTTGTCTTAGTTTTTCTTTGTATTAAAAAGTCTTGGAAGAAAAATTTCCACTGCCCTAAAGTTTTCATTGGTCTCATCCATATTTGCCAGTGCAGTGTTTTCTTTCTTCTCTGAATCCAGCTAGGTCTGCTGCTCTATATTCAGTATTTTCTTATAAACAGCCTTTTTCATGAAAGTCTAATCAAATTATGAAAGCTAATTAATTAGTCATGCTGCTTAACAGTTTGCAGGCTCTGTAGTCTGATTTTCTTTGGGAATGCTGCTCATTTTCTTTTAAGTCTTGGACACAAGTTAATTTGTGTTTATAAGACATGAGCTTTTGGGAATTTAAGATTTTGCTCCTTGAAGGGATGGCATGCAGAAAGTAAGAACTAAAAACATTTCATCAGAAACATGCTCTTCTGCCTAAACCCATCACTTATAAAATACTAAAAGCTTGGTGACATGGTGAAGTTCAGGTGGTAGCTGTGCATAGCAATAGTGGACATGTTCCTTTCTAGTAGAACATCACTGTGCTAACTTGGTTTACTTTCAGCAAACAAAATGTGTTTTTTCAAGTTCAAGAGCTGAATCTGTAATTAGCTTCAAACCATGCATATACACAGAAGTGTAAATGAGTGTATAGTGAGACCATTCAACTCCCTATAATCAAGGCTAGTCCAGTCCCAAATATTCTGACTGGTTGGCTTATCTAAATTATTCTTGCCCAAGTGTAATCTTGGATATGTTTCCATCAGCAGTGGAGCCAGGGAAGATTAATTCCTTCCTCTCTCACTTTAAATGACATAGGATAGCAGCTCTTGACTGCATAATTCCAGAGCAAATTTCACATCATCTGATCAAAACAGATTGATTTCAGACGTGTAGTATGTCTGTTGGAAATCTGATGTAATATATTGTACTCCTTCTATCAGCAAAACTGTTTAGACAGTGATTCACTTTGAATCCACCAAGGCTTTTCAAGGACATTTCAAGGACTAAGGAATGTTATCTTGCTCAAACATAAATTTAAGTGTAAACAGATGAATTCTTTAAGTCAAGTTGACTATTTTTAACCCACTATAGAGTATCTGCTTTCTTTAAAAATTGTGTACAATTATACAAAAGCATTTTGAGACCTGTTTCTTTTCTCTTGTTCCAGTTATGCCAAATAACCCTTATTTGAACTTCTGCCAATGGGAGCAAGCCTTAGCTCTGCAGCTATTCCACAAATGGTAAGAGACTGAACTTTTGAGCCTAGGGCTGTCAAACATAAATGAATGTCATGAATCTGGTCTAACAAAAAAAAAATATATATATATATATATCTGATGATGGAATGAATTTCCCATATTCAACATGAAAAAAGTGAAATTTGAACAAAAAACCAAATGAGTGACAAAATTCTGAAAAGGGAAAGTTCACAGGAACAGCCTCTCAACCTCTCCTCATCTTTGCTGATAAAGCAAGAGACACAGGCACATAACAGTTGGTAAAGGCAAGACTTAAAAGGGCAGATATTCACTTGAAATGGAACAAAGACACTAGTGATAGACAGGAAGCACTGCCCCACCTCATGAGGATCAGTTGAGAGGATGACTATGAGAGTACAATGGTGGGAACCATTGATGTCATTTATCTGAGTGTTAAAGGTGCAGTCCATCCCTTCTTTACAATCTTTAGATGTACAGCATAGTAACTATGTTGTGCTGGAATCATATAATTTTTCTAATTCAGCCAAGGAGCATTTGTCTTCCTGATTTTACTGGACAATTTTCAGAGGAGCTGGATTAGTTCTGAGTTACAAATGTCCTATATAAGTGCTATTTGGACAAGCTTCCTAGAGTAAGATACTAAAGAAATTCCATAAAATAAATTTAAAATGGGAGTTAATATGTACATAAAATTGATATTATTTTTATAGTATTTTTAAATGATTTATGGTATTCACTAAAAATCTGTCTCAGTATTTTGATAAAGGGTTCCTTGACTGTGGAGACCTTGTAATTAAATAAGTGAATACATACTGATGATGTTCCTAGAAAATTATTAATGAATGTCAATGTAGAAGGGAAAATATTTAGCAGGGAAAAACTTAACACCTGGTACATCAGACAGAACAACTTAAGAATTGCCCATAAAACTCTACAGAACTGTTCCTGGGCTCATTTTTTTAAAATAGTCTTGCCATGTATAGCCGAAAATCTAGGAAGGTTTGCTACACCTTTGACTTGCAGACTGGTGCGTCCATGAACAACATTGGGAAAGGAATGGAAATAGAGTGAAGGAGGGGAGGGAAGAAGAGACAGAGAGACAGGGAACAGGTAATATCCCAGCACAGACACTGACAGACAGGTAGCATTGACACTGTACCTAGAGAGGCTGCCCTCAGCGGCCAGGCACTGGGAGTCATCGAGGACATTAGGTTCACTGCAGGAGGGGTAGGGAGATGAAGCATTTAGGGAAAGAAAATGCAAAAAAAAGCATGCAATTGTTTGTTTTTTCAGAGACTAAAAATGAAAAGAAAAATCAACAGAACAAGGAAGGGAAAGGAGGACAATCAACCATTTGGCCTACACTGGGTTCATCAGGACATGCAATCACAGGGTAAGGAAAAACATTGTCTGGATACTAATTTAGAGGAGCTCTGTTGGGACCTAGAGTGCTCCAAGTCAGTACATGAGCTTTGAAGTGCTTTCTAGGAACAATCTACAGAAAATCAGAACTGATACTTGAAACTATTTGGTTGAGTTACTTGCAGCTTCATTGAAAATCATCCTCCTTAGGATATTTTTGTCCTTGTTAATTAGAATAAAAAAAAACACTTACCATGAACTCCTAATACAAATCTTGAATTCTGATCATATATTTAAAACAAACAAACCAAAAAGCAAAAACAATATCAGAAGCCTAAGTTAACACTATGATGAAGATGCAAGTAAATTGGAGGGAATTGACCTAGGAAATTCTTACAAACTCAAATCGTTTTCTCCTTCCTCAGAAATAAATATTGCATCTCTTGTGAGATTGAAAGATAAACGTCAATAGAAGAAAGCTGTCAGGTGGGCAAGAGAGAAATAAGATCAACAGGCCATGAGTTTTCTTGACTGCAAAGAGACCTTTTTGAGAACAGGGGTGGTGTCTTATACTTTACTTGTAGAGCACAGTGCTGGACACGTGAGAGGCACTCAGTAAATACTTGTTTGATTGTACCAAATTAAATGATCACTGTTTAGGACTAGATGTGCTTCAAAGTTTGCACAAATGCACTAAAAAAGGCAGTATTTTAGGAAATGCTGTATCACTCCAAATGTAGGAGAGAACCCAACCCACTCTCCCATGAAATGAATCAAGTACAGATAAAGGAATCTGTATCTCCCTCAGTCTCTCCAATATCAGTCTGTCCAGATTACAATTCTGTTCATACATTTGTTCATACGGATGGCTATATAACACATTGCCTTCCACCATTTTTTCTCACTGGGTATAAACTCCTTACAAAAGATGAAGAAGGGAATGTTTGCATTTGTTGAGGACTGTTGAAAACTTTGTATTTTAAGTGTCTATAAAAATGTTTAGTGAAAATGATTGATATTAATTTTCTTTTAAAAACCTTTGTGCTTTAAGTATTATTCTGAGGGCTTTCATCCCACTGTTGATTCTGTGCTAAGCAAAACTAATTTTAAGTGTTTGAAAAAGAAAATGTTCATAGTCAGTGCTTCTGTTAGCTCAGAAATCAGATTTTTAAAGACATTATTAAGATGGAGACCACTAGTGCTTACCTCTCAAGGCTAATCCCCACATGGACAAGACAAAGTTATATTCTTATTGTATGTGGAAAATGATAAGCATTCCATTTACCTAGTCAACTTTTGCCAGAGCTTTGATGACTCGTTACTAGTTCATAGATCATAGATCATTAGGTTTCACCCTCTAATTTTGTAGATGCAGACAGTGAAACTGGAGAGGTGACCTAACTTGCTCTAGATCCCCTGGGTATCTAGGAGCAGAGAAGGACACTTTGACTCTGGATCCCTTCAGTGTTCCTGCCATCACACCATACTTCCTACCCTCTCTACATGAAAAGTGAAACATTACTTTCTTTAAAGAGTTTGCAATATTTGATCTACTAGCATTTTTCCTTCATTTCTTTTTTAAGTAAAAATCTGAAAAATGTTAGGAAAATGTTAAAAATGATTAATTGTTGTTGGTCCTTTTTTAGAATAATATATTTTCTCTCAATAACAACCATATCTTACTTTCATATAATGCTGTATAGGTATAGAATACTTTATAAATGCTGTCTCATTTAAAAAATTAATGATTAATTTTCTCTTATTCTTATTTTTAATCTGCTTTTAAAAATCTTCATTAACTCAGGCTTCATTTTATGAATTTAATTTCATCTTTTGGTTAGCATTTACAGAGTACTTTATGGTTTCCAAAATGCTTTACAAATATTATCTCATTTGATACTCACCAAACAGAATTCCTAGGATGGAGGTGCTATTCTGATCCTCACTTTACAAATGAGAAAACCGAGGTAGACAGAGGTTACACCTAGGGCCACACAGCTATTAATTCTCTGAGATCAGATTTGAACTCTATCTATCCACCTCTGTCTCTGATTAATGCAAGGTCAGAGTTAAGGAGATGGAGAGCAGAAAGTAATTAAATACCTAAGTCTTTGAAAGATTTAGCAAAATAGACTGTACTTTTATGTTAAAGGAAGTTAACTTTCTGCAGTAAACTTTTAAATTGTTCAGTTGTACCAGGACTTTTATTGTTTTCACTCACTCATATTATTGATGCCATGGAAGAAACTGCTTTCCAGAAATGTTTTTCATCTGGGCCTGTGATTTCATCAGTGTAAGGCATTCTTTTTGGTGTGAAAATTCCCTCCACTGAGACAGGTAGACAACTTATCTGCAATTTATAGTCTTGTAGAGTTTGTTTCTTGAAGTCCTGAGAAATTAAGTGATTTACCTAGGTTACACAGCCAGAAGGTGTCAGAGGCCAGATTGGAACCTTGTACCTACTACAATCTATCATGTCAAATCTCACCTTGAAGAACAGACTAAAAGAGATAGACAGAACCCCAAAGAGTATCTAGAATAATTCACTTACTTTAAAGATGAGGAAACTAAAACCTGGAGAGGGTTGATGATTTGTCCAAAGTCACAAATATATTTAGCATCAAAATTCCTTTCTTGTTTCATTCACTACTAAAGACTGAACACAGGTACCTGCTACAGAAGATATACTTGACCAAATTCATCATTCCAAGAAAGTCCTCAGGCATTACATTTCTTATGAACCCTGATACTGAGGAATCGCAGAGAGATGAGAGAATGTCATTCACCAAGAAAGGAAACCACGTGCCTATTTGATATAAAATTATTTCAGGTTTGGGAAGGGGGTAGTTGACTGAGACAAACAATCACATCTCTTAACTCTGATACTTTTGTCAGATTCAAGTGGGATGGAATGATAGATTGATTGCATCAATCAAAGTGGGATAAGGAGACAAAATGGTTTAATTGGCCCCACTCAGAGCAGAAAGTATGTCTCCATGTCTGTTTATAGTTAAATTTATAAAAGTTAAACAACCACTTTGAAAACTGATGCATGCTTGTTATGAAGAATCATAACTTTAAATTCTCCCTAAAATCATGCAAGCAAGGTTAAAGCAGATATTGAATCAATCATTTTAAAAATTAGCATAACTTTAAATTAAGCTGGACATAGATAACATACAGTAATAATGCTATACCTAAAGGGATTGTTGGAACTTAATATTGCTAGCACTGGAGTGGAGTTCTAATAAGGGAGATCTATATGTAAATATATATATATGTATATATGAAACTAAAGTGGCAAATACTTGTTAATAAGTCTAAGATTGCAATGCATTCTCCCCTTTTCAGTTTTTTTATTTTTGTTTTTGTGCTAAGTAGACCAATCAATCAACAAGCATTTATTAAGCCCTTACTATGTACCAGGCACTGTCCTAAGCACTAGGGATGCAGAGAAAAAATGAAAACAGTCCCTGCCCTCAAGAAGCTTACATCCTAATGAGGGAAATAACATGCACATACATAGGTATATACAAGATACATAAAGAATAGATATAAGTTCAAATTAAAGAGAAGGGCACTAGCAGCTAGGGGGTGGGAAGCAGAGCATTCCAGGTTTGGGGCACGGCCAGCATAGGCACTGAGATGCATAAGATCTGCGTATGTGTAGTGGGGGTTGATGTGTGATAGACAGGAAGAGGGGAAGTTGTGGAGAGCTTTAGGAGTTTTCCTTAAAAATTAATAGGGAGCCATTTAAAGTTTTTGATGGGGGAAGGGAGTATCATGGTCAGATCAAGTCTCAGAATTTCTCCTTCAGGCTTAAAATAGGGAATACACAAAATAAAGGGATTTTTACCTCTGACTGGGCAACATGCCCACCTCAGCCTGAGGTGCAGACATGCTGGAGACATGACTTGAGAATCTTCGCCTTCCAATGGCGCTCATGAGGTAAGCTTCTTGTTCACTTACCACACTGGGCATGCTCACTGAATCATCTAAAATGGACATAGAGGGAAATGATGTCAGAAAAAGTAGCAAAATTGATTATCAAAACTTCTACAGAACACCTCTGAGCCCAGTGCAATAGACCTTCTTTTCTGGGTTATCTTGGGCTGGAAATCTGTTTTACTCTTGTCATTTTGTGGTCTCTGCTGCTCTAGAATTTGGTTAGAGTCATTTTTTACAGGTATTTTAAGGGCTTTGGGCAGAGAGTTCCAACAGGTCCATGCTTCTACTCTGCCATCTTGGCTCTGCACCAAAACAGATTTTTTAAGAGGAAAAGAATTCAAAGCCACAAAATACTTTTATTTTTGAAAAAATTCATTTTTACTTAAACTTTATGCATTTCTCTGCCAAAATAATGAAGTTGAATAGCTGATTTGAAATTGGTATTATACATTAAAAATGTTAGCAAAACTGGGATTTGGACAGTCACCTCATTGTGCCTGAATAAGTTTCTCATTTGTTTTCGAAGAGTAAATACATTCAGATTTATTGTTATGATGGGGGAAAATACTCCCAGACAAGTTCATTGATCTGCCAAATTAGTACCTAGGAAAATTTCACAAATACTTTTGTTTACATTGGATATAGTCTGAATGGTCAAGGAGTGTTCCTTGACCATCTGAATCTTACTAGAGCTATGAATTTATTGACTGTCTTGAAAGTAGCTTTTCTAGTTTATGCCCAAATTAGAGAATGGGAAATGGTATTTGAAAGCAGGCTTATGAAGTGGCAGTGTGGTTTAAGCCATGGTTGTCGAATACCAAACCAGTGATTGCAGGCAGCCCACAACACACTTAAATGTGGCCTGAACCAGATGAATATGGGAAATATTTAGTAAAATAAGTAAAAAACAAGAGAATATAGATAATAGTAATAAGGTGGTTTTCTAATTTCTGATTGTTACGTGGCCCTCGGCGATTCTTTTGTGTGTTGTAGTGACCCCTATTTCTGTTTGAGTTGGACACCCCTGGTTTGACTAGCCCGTCATGTCATCACTTACTCATTAGAGATTTTCAGTGTGGACTAGGGATCACTCAGAGGACCCATAAGGTCAAAACTATTTTTTATAATAATACTAAGATAGTTTGGTTTTGAATGCAGTAAAATATTAATAGACATGATTCATGTAAACAAAAGTTCTTGGGGAGTATCCTCAATAATTTTTAAGAACATAAAAGGATGAGAATTCTAGAGTACAGATAGCAACCAAGCTGACCTCTCCCAATATTACTCTACAAACAACTTTAAAATAACTCCTCAAATCAAATTTTGGAGTAGAGGGCAAGGAAAAGGTCAGAGTGTGGCATTTTTCCAATCTAAGATAACTTAGGAGTTTGGGAGGAGAGGTCTGTGACATCCAGGTGGACGCTGGCCTTGAGTGAGACAAGAGTACCTGCAGGGGGCCTTGGAGGCATTTATGGCAGCATCAGTAGCAGTTTGGGGAACTCTCAGCCTAGAGATGGTAATTGGTTCAGACAGCTGGTCAGAAAGAGATTATCGGGGCCCTTTGCTTGCACTGGGTGCAGCTGGTGCTGATTGGCAACTCTATTCCCTGTATGCAGTTCTGGGTCTGCTCCAGGTCAGAGAGGAATCTTGTGATTGGTTACAAAGGAGCAGAGTCCTGGTTATAGACCCCTAGAGCTAGCTCTGAAAAAAGCAGAACAAAAAAGATTGAGGGTTGGCACAGTGCCTCCCCAGCCCCAGGTGAGCAGAGCCCACCTTTAATATAAAGAGTTCAAAGTCAAGAAATAGGCTGAATAATGAGCAAATCACAAAAAAGAACTTGACCACAAAAAGTTACTACAGTGACAGAGAAGACCAAGTCATAAACTTAGAAGACAATATTGCAAAAACAGCTATGAGCCAAGCCTCAAAGAAGAATGCTAATTGAACTCATGACCAACAAGAATTCCTGGAAAAGTTAAGGAAAGAGATAAAAGTTGTAGGAAAAATTTGGGAAAAAATGAGAGTGATACAATAAAATTTTAAAAAAGAGAATTAACAGCTTAGTAAAAAAAAAAGGTATAAAAAATAGAAAGTAATATCTTAAAAACAGAATTACCCTAATGGCAACTAAGGCACAAAAATTCACTGAATAAAAAAATTCCTTAAAAGGCAGAATTATCCAGATGGAAGAAGAGGTACAAAATCTCACTGAAGAAAATAATTCCTTAAAATTAGAATTGGGCAAATATAAGCTATTAATTCCATAAAACATCAAGAAACAGTAAAGTCAAAAGAATGAAAAAATATAAAAAAGTGAAATAGTTCATTGCAAAAACAAACTGACCTGGAAAACAGAAGTGATAATTTAATAACAGCTGAACTACCTGAGAATCCATACATCACATTTCAAGAATTATCAAGGAAAACTGCTGTGATGTCTTAGATCTAGAGGGTAAAATAGAAATTGAAAGAACCCACCAATCTCTTCTTCAAAGAGATCCCAAAATGAAATTGCGTAGGAATATTATAAGGCCAATAACTCCCAGAACTTCCAAGTCAAGAAGAAAATATTACAAGTAGCCAAGAAGAAATTATTCAAATATCATGAAGCCACAGTCAGGATTACATGAGATTTAGCAGCTTCTGCATTAAAAGAATGGAGGGTTTAGAACATGTTATTTCACAAGGCAAAGGAGCTAGGATGAAAACTAAGAATAATCTATCCAGCAAAACTGAGTAAAATCCTTCAGGGAGAAAAATGGGTATTTAATGAAATAAAGACTTTCAAGAATTCCTGATGAAAAGACCAGAGCTGAATAGAAAATCTAACATTCAAACACAAGACTCAAGAGAAGCATAAAAAGGCAAATAAGAAACTCAATATAAGCTAAACTGTTTACATTGATATGTACAACTCCTAAGAACTTGGTCGTAATTAGGAGTCTATACAGACAGAGGGCATGAGTTTGAGTTGATTATGTTGGGATAATTTTCCCCTCCCTTCAAATAATGAAGAGGCAAGAAAGGGGAAGGGAGAGAGAGAATTGGGAAAACGTTTTTCACATGAAAGAGGCTTGCAAGGAAGAACTCTTATAGTGGAGGGGAAAATGATGGGGGTGGAGGAGGTGGTGGGAGTAGGGGGGTGGTGGCGGCAAACTTTACTCTTATCAAAATTGGTTAAAGAGGGACACTTTCACTCTCTCCACACTAACACATACACAAATACACACTCACTTGGGTATAGAAATCTACCCTACACAGTAGGGAAATAAGAGAGGAAATGAAAGCTATTGGGAGTGGGGGAGGAGGTGATAAAGGGAGGGTGGATTAAGGAAGGCAGAAGTGGGTAGCAGAATGGATTAGAAACCAGAATCCAACACTACTTTGCATACACACTTTAAACAGAAAGACGTACACGAAATTAAAATAAAGGGCTGGAGCAAAATATTATATTCTTCAACTGAAGTAAAAAAGGCAGGGGTAGTAATCATGGTCTTAGACGAAGCAAAAGAGAAAATCAGGGAAACCACATTTTACTGAAAGGTACCATAGACAATAAAATAATAAAAAAAATTTTATAGAAAGTTTCTGTGATAAAGGCTGCATTTCTCAAATATATAGGGAACTGAGTCAAATTTACAAAAATAAAGGTGGTTCCTCAATTGATAAATGATTAAAAGATAAGAACAGGCAGTTTTCAGAAGAAAAAAATGGTATTTATAGTTGCATGAAAAAATGCTCTAACTCATTATTGATTAGAGAAATGCAAATTAAAACAATGGTGAGGTGCCACCTCACACCTGTCGGAAATGACCAGTTCCGGAGGGGATGAAGAAAAGCAGATACACTAATGAACTGCTTCAACCATTCTAAAGAACAATTTGGAATTACGCCCTAGGAGCAATAAAACTGTGCATATCCTTTGACCCAGCAATACCACTATTAGATCCATACGCTGAAGAGATCAAAGGAAAAGGAAAATGACCTCTATGTGTAGGCTGTTTCTAGCAGTTCTTTGTGGTGGCAAAATTTGGAAACTGATGGAATGCTCATCAGTTGGGGAATGGCTGAACAAGTTGTGGCAAGTAATTACAATGGAATACTGCTATGCTATAAGAGATGATGAGGGAGGTGGTTTCAGAAAAAAAAAGAAAACATGGGAAGACCTATATGAACTGATGCAAAGTGAAATGAGAAGAACCAGATCATTGAACACAGTAACAAAAACATTGTAATGATGATCATATGTGAAAGATGTGGTAAATCTGAGACAATTCCAAAGGACTCATGTTGAAAAAAATGCTGTTCACATACAGACAGAAAACTGGTGAACTCTGAATGCAAAATGAAGTATAATTTTCTCACTTTATTTATTTTGCCTTTTTTTAGTGGTGGGTATGGCTAATATGGAAACCAATTTGCTTGCTTTCTCAGTGGATGAAGGAGGGGTAGAAATAAAGAGAAAATTTGAAACTAAAAATTTTAAAAGAATGTCAAATAATAATTTTTTAAAAAAGATTGTAAAGGGGTCCTGAAACCAAAAAGTTTGAGAAATGCTGACATATCACTCATGGTTTGCTTGCCATTCACTTGGCAATTAATCCCATATTACCTAGCAAAGTTCACAGAATCATAGAATATAGAGGCCAGCCCCATATGAAAGGAACTCCATCTGTGACAAACCCAATAAGCAGCTGTCACCCTGCCCCTGCTTGAAGAAGACCTCCAAGGGGTGGGAATCCAACCCCTCGTGAAGCAGTCCATTCCACCTTTGGTCAGCTCTGATGGTTAGGAAGTTTTTCCTGACTTCAAACTTAAATTAACCTCTTGCAACTTGCAGTCATTGCTATTGGTTCTGACTCAGGCCAAACAGACAAGCCCAATCTCTCCTCTCTAGGACTTCTCTTCAAATGCTTGAAAACAACTATCATGTCTTCAGGTCTTCTCTTCTTTACTCTAAACATGCCCAATTCCTTTAACCAGTCCTCATGTGGCATGGTCTCATGACCTTTCACTATTTTTGTTGCCCTCCTCCTCCCCACCTTGGCTGCTGCTGTCCTCTGGATATTCTCCACCTTATCCTTATGGCATTGTCTAATTTCCTTTCTATAATTGAGTCCCTTGAGATTAAGGATCAAGTCTCATGTGTTTTGTCTGATTCCTGTTATCTAATAAGGAGTCAGAATAGGCAGTCAATAAATATTTGTTTAGTGATATGATTTCACCTGATTCTCAATGACCCCTGTGGTCCTCGAATCCCACCCCTGTCCCCACAACAAGTGTGATATAGTGGGAAGGGCAGGGTAAATAAAGTCAGCCTCATATAGAACAGTTATGGCTGGAGCTTATCACCATCTCGGGAGAGGAACATTCTAATGAAATACTTTTCCCTGTCAGTTCTTGGCCTCTATGACTACAACTTCCACTCTTCTTTTTCCCCAGTTTCTTTCCTGGGCAGGAGGAAGACTTCACATTCACCAGGCAGGGCTGATGTCATTAAAATGAATCCAGGATGACTTCCAGTCTTTCATAAAAAGTGTCAGAATGGCACTCTATTTCTCCTGCCACCCTTAAATTTCTGATAACAAAAAATAAACCAAACAAAATACCATCTAAATTATATTATAAATTATAAATTCTGAAGGAAAATTATTGTTCTAGCCCCAGTACCTGCTTCTGAACATTAAAAATATTCAAACAAATACCTCTGGGTCAGCTCAAACCCAAGTTTACAGCATTACCCATCCTTACAGATCTTGCTCAAGAGGGGTGCATGTGTGTGTGTGTGTGTGTGTCTGTGTGTGCAATTGCACCACTACTCCCAGAAATACTTGTACAGTCAATAGATGTATGATTTGCCTGTTTCAAACAGCGTTGGCATTCAGGAATATCACAGGAAAAACTCTTATTCTGGTATGTGCCCTTCAGTGCCCCATCTCCATACCATAATGACAATGACAGTTTTAGCTTTTTGAGATTTTTCATGTAAGAGTTCTAGGTGTTTTTCCAGGATTATTGTCAATCTTTAAGCCAGTTGCTTGAGTACTTCAGAAGCAAATGTACCTGTAGGTTTGATTTAATATAACATTAAAACCATCATACTTTTGGGGGGCATCTGATGACATCTATTACTGGGTTCTGAAATACAACTAATGGATTTTAACACTATATATCTTCCTATCAAACCCCTGTAATTCATATTTGTTACTCAAAATTCAATCTAGAGTCCCCGTTTTTAAAAGTTTTCACTAAATTCACAGAAGTCATAATGGTGTAGTGAATAGAAAGGAAGTTGGGAAGATCTGAGCTCAATCTGCCTCTGAGACATACTGGTTGTCTCTATGGGCAAGTCGTTTAACCTCTCACTATTCCAGGCAACATTTTAAGCCCATTTGTTACAGAGAAGAAGCTGACCTATACTAGTAGATAGTGTTTCCTAATTTAATGAAATCTTTATCCCCTAAATTTAGAAAGGGCTTTTTTTTCTTTTTAAAGGTTCCATATTCTACTCTGGTACTTTGTTTTAATGACAGTTCTAAAGACAACTTTCCCACAGAGTGTCATATAGTGGCCTACAGTATAACCTAGGGCCCAGAGGTATAGTGGAGCAAGTTCAAGGTAAGGCTTTAGAGTTAAATTTTTCAGGGTGCACTCTTACACTTTGGGCAAAGCTACAAATGACATTGATTTATTGTTTTAGCTAGATTCTTTGTTAAGTCTAGACTACAGACTTAGGAAAATATTGGAGAAAATGTTAATTTTCTTTAAAACTTTAAAACGTGTCATGTGTACATTCTTTTTAAGTCAGTTGTTAAATATTTACCTGCACAGTTCTGCTTATGTCCTACTTTTATCATTAAAAACCTTCCCTTATGGTGTACACATGAAATAGATCAACCTACTTTATTATGCTGGATCTGGGATGCCTACAGAAATACATTTTCATAGTTCATGTCCTTGTTTAAGGCACTGTCTCCCACTCAAACTCAGGTTTTACACCCCAATTCTTTGCTGGTATCTTATGTTACAACCAGCATTGTTAGTCCCAGTTACTTAGGGATTGCTTTTGAGGCCCTGTCTCCATCTTCTCATTTCCTTGGCCTTTTGGGGGGTTATTTTGGTGGTTTTGTAGGAGTATATGCATTTGAAAATAAAAGCTTATGTATACAACATTTTATGACTTATAAAGTGCTTTTCTTATAACATCTGTGATCTACATAGTTCAAGTATCATTGTTGCCATTTTACATATAAGGAAACTGAGGCAAGTTAATTAAAGTTAATCTGCAAGTTAATTAAATTGGTCAATCTTCCATTTCTAGTTAATAAAAGGAGGAAGATTCAAATCAAAGGTGCTTGATTCCCGAGTTCAGTGCTCTTTCCATTATACTATACATAGTATTTCAGGAAAGAAAGTGTGATTCAGATTGTTTTACTTTGTTACCTTTAGTACAAAAACCTTATGGTTGGTGCAATAGGTTGAATCTATGAGCAGAAATGCTGTTTGGGACCTATCAGTGCATTTATTTTATGTATACTCTCCCTGGACAATTAGCTTGAAAAGTTAGAATCTAACTACTTGGAACCACTTAAGACTGATAGAAACAATAGGGTGATTACATGCCGATTACTCTGTGTTGCAATAATTATGAAGGCATTACTGAAGTATCCACAGAAACAAGAGCTAGAAAATGCACAAGGGTTAATACATTCCCTTCCTGCTTTCATTATTTAGCCTGGAAAAAAAAAAGTTTTCTAAATCTTGTCATGCTGCTTACTTTCTTCGTCTTCCTCATCAGTACGACTCAGAGTGTCCTGGGAAGCCTGCTGGGAAGGCTCACTGTCCTGCTCCCAGACAGTGCCCGTGCCGGTGTTGGAGCGGGACATGGTGGCCAGGCTTAAGCGGTAAGCAGAGGTAGAGGTGCCCACCGTGCTAATGGATGTCTTTCCTTGGTAAGCTGTGTAGGGATGGGAAACAAAGTAAAAAAAAAAAAATGCATATTTAGAAATGCTAAAACAAAACACAACATTAAGTCCCAAGTGTGTTGCTTATAGAAGGTGAACAGGGCATTAGGGCTTGCATTGAAATGTAGGTAGAAAAAAGTAAGGTAGGAAAAATGAGACTGAAATAAGAAAAAATATAAATAGGAAAAATGAGTGGGAATATGAAGAATTGGTCATGGATAAAATATAAGTATATGAAGTGAAGTTGGCATTACCTATGGTATTATCTAGAAAATGCTTTTATATTGCTTTCTTCACAGGTTGTATTTCTTTTTCTCTGGTAGGATATTAGTGTTGCCGACTTGCCAATGTTTACCTTATATAGCTTGATAAACATATGTTTAAGTGTGTATTTTCCAATGCAGCGCACATTTAAAAGAATACATAATCCAAGACCAACTTCTACTTTTTTTCCCAGAAAATTAATTTTAATATCCCTCAATCCCCAATTGGTCTTTCTAGCTTTAAAGCAAAGATCTAAACAGTAAGACTATTATGTCACCGAGCCTGGATTATATTTTCATCATTTTTTCTTTACCACATTGTCATACTGAGCAATGAAAGCACAAATGCCGTCATTTACTTCCCACATGTGCAGGTTATGGGTGCCCCCTGTTGGCAGAAAGCAATGTTTTATATGGGTTCAACTCTGGGGACTGGAGGGAATTCTTAGGAAACTGTGGAACAAGAACCTTCTTTATTCAATTGAAGTATGTAGAAAGGAAATGCCTGATACATTGTTTATATGTGTTATAGAGTACTGAACCTAGAGACCTCTTTTAGATTAATTGGATCATCTTCATGCTTTGGAATGGCCAAAGAATGTCCAAATATAGTGTTTTCCACCAAAAAACCCTTACCTGACCCACTGTGCACAGCCTCTTTTAGAATCTTAAGTTCACTGTTGAATTCAGTAATGAGAGAGCTCTTGCACAAGGGCCGCGGGATGAAGCGCCTCTCCAGCTGGTCAGCGATGTGTTGTCGGGCAGATAGCTCCTCATGGTTCTCAGCAGGTTGAGCTAAAAGCTGAAGAGGGAGAAAAGCAACGGGATCTCCTCCATTCCTAATGCTGAATCATTGTCCCAAGAAAGTTGTGCACAGAGACAATGGGAAAATGAGTTACTACTACGCTATAAATATTCTTTAAAATAGGGCAATTATGTACTAATACTGGCTCTCATTTGTATAGTGCTTTAAGCTTTGCAAAGCACTTTACAGATAGCTCATTTGACCCTTACAACACACTGTGATGTAGATTGCTATATTAACCCATCTTACAGCTGAGGAAACTGAAATTTATAGAAGTTAAATGACTTGCCAGGAGTCATATCTCTAGTAATACAGTATTTGAACTGCAGACTTCTGTACACTATGTTACTCTGCCTATAGTGAAAGGATTCTTAACCTGGGGTTAATGAACTTGTTTCTGCTTTTAATATTTTAGTAACTGCATATCCATGTAAGGAGTTTCCTTTTGTAATTCTGTGCTGTGTATTTAATAACATTATTCAGAAAAAGACTTTCTTTAGGCTTTACTAGACTATCAGACATTACTAAACTATTTTATCATGAGATAAAAAAAGGTTAAGAACCCCTGCTAGATTGAGTAAAAGTTTTATCTGAGGAATCAGAAGGCTCAAGTTCCAGTCTTAGCCGCATCTCTTTAGTAGAATTTGCTAGTCATTTGACCTTTCATTTTGTATGTGAGGAAATGGAGTGTCAAGTAGGGGAAGAAACTTGCCCCAAGTCCCACAGACAGCAAATGGCATATCTGGGATCCGAACCTAGGTCCATAACTTTACCCTGGATAGTACCATTCACCCCAGGCTTTCCTTTCTGCAGGAAGACTCACAGATTCTGTGATAATGGATGGCTTGTGGAAAAAAGTCAAATTTGGAATTTTAATTCCTTGAGTGTTTCCTGAGTCTTTATTAGTTGGCTTTCAGGATATATAGTACAAACCCTGTATTTCTTCATAGATCCTTCATCTAATGTAGTAAAAATTGCAAGTATAATAAAATTATTTTCCATAGAGAATGAATGATCAACTATTAGATACTATTTAATAAGTTGTTCAACTTCAGGAGGAGAAATACCCACCTTACACTGAATAAAGGGCCTTAGGAGAACAAAGATGGGAATCCGAGTTCGAACTATGAAGTCAAGGAAGTCCCACAAGGCCAGTCCTCCCACCTTTCTTAATGCCATCTCTTTGACTTGTAGACTCAGCCAATACCACTGACTCCCAAGCTGCCTCTCAAAGCAAACAAGAATCACCTTCAGAGCTGGAGGTTGGGGAAAATTTTAAAATGGCATGATTATCTCAAATTGCTGTTGGGACAAGAAAGAGATTACAGCAACCACACTTAGTCACCAAATAACTTCTGAGTATTTCAACAAAGTCCGGGACTTCAGAGAGAGATATTTTTCCTCCTTTGTTTATAAGTGATCAAGTCTTTTGTAAATGTGGCAGGCAGGAGAACTAAATTATAACTTTTGCACTAAGATAACCCATATACTCTTCTCTGATACATTTAGTCAAATTTTTGTAAGACCCAGGGGAAAGTAACTTAAGGAAAGAGCAGAAGGGGATTTTTCAAAACATGATTTATAATCTTTTATTATCTGAAAGTTATGGAGCAGCTCTGTGACAAATAGCAATATTATCATTGACCTCCAAAACAAAAATGTGTGAGCTCCTCCTGGAAGCAAGAGTTTTGACCAGTCATATTTTACCTTCTGGACTATGCCACCATGTATCAACTGGCTTCATCTTTTGTCCTTGAAGCCCCTCTTCCTCTACTTGTGAGCTCCTCTCAGGTGACCTCCATGCTAAAGAAGGGCTCAGACCAGCTCTCTTTCATTCTCTGGACTTTGCTACCATGCCTTCTGCCCCTTTTTTCAGCTCCCCTTTATGTATTGTCGGTCTTCCCCCATTAGAATATAATTTTCTTGAGGGTAGAGACTTTCTTTTTGTTTACCATAGTGTCTGGCACACAGAAACACTTAATAAAGACTTGACTGTTGCTATTGAATCAATCAAGAAACACTTATTGAGCACCATCTATGTACCAGGCACTGTGTTAAGAGTTGGGGATATTAAGAACCTTGAGAGTATAGTTTTTTTCATCCCTGTCTTTTTATTTCTGCTATCTAGCACATATTTGGTACTTAATAAATGGCTATCAATTGGCTGACTGCTACAAAGACAAAAATGAAACAGTTCCTGTACTCATGAATTCTTTGTTGCTTTTACTTGTGCATCAGCTTTTGAAGTCATCCTTTCCTCTCTATTTCTGAGGCAATCACTTTAGTCAATTCTAAGGTTAGCTTTTATCTAGCTTAGATTTCCCAAATGAAGTATGGAAAAGAGCTCATTTTAATTACTAAGATAAACTTTTTTTTTGTAGTGTCCTCTGCAAAAATTGCCAGGTTAGTAAAATTCCATGTTTATTTCCTTCCTTCCTCTTTTACCAAATCAGAATCCAGCTCTGCTGAAAACTGGTGGTTTTTACCTTCAATTCTGAATCACATATTTCCATTTTCAGGGCAGCTGAATCACCAATACTGTGTAGTTCTGACCATATACACTTCTTCCTTCTCTTTAATTATCAACTACAAACATATCATTTTTTTAAAAATTATTTTTTAAATTAAAAAAAAAATCTATTTTCCCCCTTTCCTACTGTCCTCCACACTGAAAAAAAAAGAGAAAAAATCCTTGTAAAAAGCAACGTTTGGCTAAAAAAAAGGTCTCAGTTTTCACCTTGTGTCCATCATCTCTCTGCGAGGAAGAGGGTAGCATGGTTTCATCAGGGTCCATGAGCATGGGTGGCCAAATATATTCTTTCCCAAAGTGCACCTCACCACAAATACTCCCTATCACCTCACTCTACTGCCCCAACCACTAATTTTCTTATCCTTTCCCCAAACTCCTTTATCTCCACCAAGTTTTTCCTCAGGAAATGAAAAAAAAGAGCATGCTAAGAAGGAAAAGTGCTGGAGATGCAGCAACTTTGGCTATTGCACTATTCTCTTCCTGAGATCTTTTTTTCCATTATTTCGTGACTGCCAATTTTTTTTTTTTTTGCTTTCATACATAGTTGAGTTGTTTAGCCATGGACCTCACTTCACAAAGCTGTAATAGTGGCTTTTCACTGCAGTGTGTATCAGTATTAACATTACAAAAGCAGGGAAGTGGAGAAATAGCATAGCATGAGTGGTGGAATATTGGCTACAGTGGCTTTCCTAAAGTGAAGGGTTGTGTTGGATCATAAGGAGAGATGAGTTTGGAGAGGCAGGTTGATCAGCTAATAATGAATCTAGTATTTTAGATTATGTTGAGATTTCATATTATTCAAGCTATCACAGATTCTTATTTGTGATTCATTGCTCAGGCATAATGGGCCAGGCCAGGGGGCTGCCTTTCCTACTTTTCCAAATGTCAATTAAAAAAATCAAGCAAACCAGGCCTTATATCATTGAAGAAAGACACTTTCACAGACAGTAATTGGGCCAAATATTGGTTTAAAAAAATTTGTTTTTAAAAAACCATGCATTTTGGACTAGTTTCATTTTTATTCTTTTAAGTATTGCTTGCCAATATGCCAACTCACTTTTTGCCATGGTAAAGCTTCTTACTCACCTAAATATGCAGCCTGGCTGGTGGACTCAGCCAGACCTTCCCTGCGCAAATCCTTTCCAGCATCTCCTGGGGTGGAGCAGTGAGCTGGGGAACTCTCTAGCATGAAGTTCTTGCTTCGAGATGTACTAATGATTCGAGGAGGTAGGAGGATGTTGATAACCGTCTGGAGCAGCAAAAGGACCTCAGGCTGCTCTAACCATGGGCTATCTGAAGGGGGCAAAATTTGGGGTAGGAAAGTGGAAATAAAATTAATCAAAATGTATGCTTTTTCCCCCCATTACCCATAGTAAAATTTAGTTGTTTTCCAATTTCAAGTTAGAACATCTATAACTGAGGACTCATCCTCCATCGCAAAAGGCTGTGGCACAACTTCTCCTATGGACAAAGATAGTGTTATTGGTAGCCAGGCACATTTTTCATAGCAGAAAATGAAAGGCTCAGTGGTCTCAGACAAATTACCTGCTTTCTCCTTTCATATACTCAATGATTGTTTCCCCTATTTTTGAGATACTTCCCCAGTAAGGGGAAAACCCCATAAAAAGTGGAAGGAGGAGAGAGAGAGAAAGAGAGAGAGAGAATGCAAAATGATTATGTGACAGTTGCCAGATTTTAAATCAACTCCTTGGTAGCAAGAACATCAATTCACAGTCTCTTCCCCAGAAAAACCCCACCCTCCGAATTCTTTTCCCAGATCCATACAAATCTTCAGTCAACGCTAGTTATGTTTAACCACATCCTCCTGAATTTTTGCTGTACTGAATCATTTCCAAAGGGAAAAATCTCATCCAGAAAGTGAAGTGGAGAAACTGTTGTTCCATACTGACTCTACTGAAAAGAGAGGAAATGTTTCCTAAAGTATCTTTGGTTAAATCCCTCAGGTAACCTCCAGTGAAAGCCTTAGAAGAAACTTACATATTGGTCATTTAGGAAGACAACACCAATAGCAACAATGAAAACAACAACAACAATGTATCTCCTTTCATTAAATTAATCAGACCTTTGCTTCCAGATCCTACTGTGAGCACAAATGGGATGAGTAGATTTAAAAGCATCCCTTCCCTTCTCTCCTGATTGGTGAATGGGGAGATCACATGGCTTAAGGGGAAATCTTCTTTTAAAGCCTGTGCAGTAATAATAAGAAAAAGAGATATTAATTGACCTCTGCCCCCTCCTTATTAAAAACACAACACAGGTGGTGGTTTCCCTGTTGCTTTAGTAAACTATGAGCATGGTTGTGGCCTATGCAAGATACCAGATTCATTCACAATTGAAATCTGACAATGCAATTGCCATAATAATGGTTAATAAGACTAAAAAGAGAGTGGTAAGGGATACAACTTTGAAAATGGCACAGAAAACAAGATTCATGGTGTGGATTAAATTAATTTCCCGCTTACTTTTCCCTCTCTCCCCACCAATGCCCTCTATTTTAGAGGTGAATGAAGAGGAAGAGAATGAGAACTTGCCACTTGAGAGTCATTCAGGTCAGGTCTGACCTCTTACCCCTGAGTAGGGCACGCTTCAAGTCAGAAAGAGCTAAGCAACATGGGAAGAAATAGATAATATCTTTATACTGATAATTGAAGCTGCATCATTTTAGGGATGTCTGTCCCCTCCTAAGTGACAATCATAGTTCTCTGTTTAACCTCTCTTCTAAAATCTATCCATGCTCTGGGTCACTTCTAAATTGGTGATTGCTGGATGATAGACGTACCAGTCATTCCCTTCACACTGGTTTGTCAGCTATTGGTTGAGCACTTCTTTGGGACACAGTACTCCTTGAAAATGACTTTGACTTCTCTGTAATTGAATGAAATGCAGACAAGCCAAGGAGCTTGCCATTCTGCCAGAGATGAAATAAATAGGGATAAAAGTCCAAAGCGCACACAGATACTCAACTGACAAAAAAAAAAACTTTTATTAAAGAAAATTAAAATATTCAAAGTCTGATGATAATCTCAAAAAGAAGACTTACTTTGTAATTACCTTTTAATCTTTTTGCCAGACTTTCAATATTTAGTGCAATAATGGGCTTTTTTAAAGCAAACATTGTGAGTTGATTATCTGTGAGTGATATTTTCTTTTCCTTTGATATCTGTATACTCGAAAGAATTCTTGTAGGGTTTATAGGTCCAAAGAATTCCGCTATTTTTGTTTCTTCAGAAGAATGAAAGAAATGCAAGTGAGAGCTAAGCTCAGGGTTGATGCTTTAAGCCTACATAAGGTGGGTAGTATTTAAATGTGTTTTTTTCCACAGATTTTGCCCAGCCTTTGCAGCAAAAAAGAGAGCACTCATGATCTGGTGCCTCAACTAAAAAATTAATGAGCCTGACAACAGGCCAGGCAGTCACACCTGTATCTGCAATGCTACAAGCCGGACAACAGCTGTGCTGAAGGGCAGAGGTGGTGAGAGATAAGGGCTGAGATGAAGAAGGGGTAATCCATCAGCAACACTGGAAGGTCCTACTACTCCCATCACCTGAAATACAAACAGAGCACATGACCAGCCTTGACAATTGCATTTTCATGCAGCTACAGTTGAAGGGTTAAATTCATTGGAAAAATAGAATTACAAGGTTGGACATTTTGCTTTTAATCTTTTCTGCTACTTTCTTCCTGTAGTGTGTAATGTCTGGAGTCTGGTCCATTTATTTCATTCAGTCCATCCTAAGAATTGTACAATGTTTAGATCCAACTAAATATACAATGAGATATGAACTGAAAAGCCATCTCATTATTCATAATGAGGAGACTGGTCATACTTACTCCTTAATTCAAAACTATTCAAAATATATTTTGTGGTGAATGTACTGATGAAGGTGATAATGACAGCTGATCTATTTGCATCAGGCATTCCAGCAATGCAGAGTTTATTACTCTACAAATTAAGCAACAAGCTAATCTAATGTGCTCTTATCTGATGAAATGTTCTAACATGGCATCTACACATTGCACAAAACCTCAGGACCAGACTCTGGATATTACTTAGCTGATAGAGTAATTGGTTTCATTTGTATAGACCTTAACCTGGCCAACTCATAGTGCTATTTTGTACTTTCCCCCCAAAGAGATTCCTCTGGAGATTTGAAGTATCCCTTCTGATCCTAATATTAGCCAGTTGTGCAGTCTCCACCACCCCACTCTCCAACTCGCAGCCCTCAACTCTCAGCTCAACATACTGAGGCAGATTTTCAAAGTAGTGTGTGGGAAGCAACATACCTGAAACCCATTACCACAGGGTTCAGTCCCAGCATCTCCCCATGCACTACTTTGAAAATGTACCTCCTCATTGACAGCGTCACCTGAGCAGTTTGCTTTCGTGGATGGGCAGAGATGGGCAGAGTGATTGATCTGTGATCTTCAGTCCAAAGAAGTCAATAGCAGAGTGAAGTTTAGTAAAGGTTCATAAGATTGCCACTTGGCTACTCACCAGATTGACACAGACATTGATCAGTGACCTAAGGTGAGGCAGGAAGGATATGATTGGCTGCCTCTGAAGTGTCAAACAAACCCCTTCAATCAAATTGCTGGCAGGCTCCCACTCAACCTGTCGCCTGGAACACAACAGTAGGTGCCATTAGCTGCTTGTTCCTCCTTCCGAGATGCTTGGAGACAAGGTGAATGCGACACAGTGGTTCGAACAGGAGGAGTAGACATTTTAAGACAGGATGGGTGTCTGAGACAAAAAAGTGTATTACACGGGATGGATTTTACCCATGTTGTTCCAAAAGTACAGAGCACACTGGGAGGGGAAGAAGATATTGGAAACGTAGCAGAGGCACTCCTGCCTCACTTGACTAATGACACAAAATCTATTGAAGAAAAAACAAAGATGATGAATGGGTTGCATTTTAAGTTCTTAATATTTTGTTCTGAAAGTGGGTCCTGAGAATATCATCATGGAAAACCCATCAGAGAGTGAGTTATTGTAGGGGAACCCATCTGAATGTATGTTATATTTCTGAACCAGCATTTTCAGACCCAGGTACCACTGGCTGACATATTAGGGATTGTGCCACATTTGGGCACATATTAGCTCCTGCTGGCGTGAAGATCATATTCAAAGGTAGTCAAGTTTAGAACTATTAATATTTTGGCCTTCATAATTTGGGGGTAGGGATTTCTTCATGCAGCCTTTTTTTTGTTTTGTTTTGATAAGCCTAGTGTGCTGCATAGTACCCCAGGACTGAGAATTTAATCTTTATACAATAAATGGATTTTTTTTTATATGGTACTTTGCCAAAGCAAGTATCAATTTCAAAGGTTTCCATGAAGTGGTGTTACATGACTTGTTTTTTCTTTCTCAAATAATCAGAGTATCATTTGACTGCCTGGCTTGAAATGAAAATATATACTTTGTGCAAAAGCTAAAACTGACATCTAGGGAAGCTGGAACATTCTATAGCCTCACAAAGGAAATCACAGTCAGTTTCATCCCTTATAAGATCTGGGGGGCAAGGTAGGATAATGTGGGTTAATAGGACCCATAGAAGGGGGAAAGCCAGGAAGTAACTTAAGAATTGGCATTACTGTTTTAGTGAAATCAACCAATTCTACTCCAGTCACTCCAGTAAGTAAGGTAGGATCATCAAGAAAATGAGATAGGAAGCAATATGGTAGGTCAAGAAAATGGACAAATTCTAAAGATTAGGAAAGGTTTTTGTCATTTCCTTCTGAAAGTACAGAACTCTCAGGCTTTAAGTGGAGGAGTAGCAGAACCTGAATTAGAGTAAGTATAGAAAATGAGAGGAACATGAAAACTATCACTAAATTTTGAGCAAGACTTTAGGTTTAGTTGGAAAGGAGGAGAAATGCACTTACTAACTTTAGTGTAATTTTTCCAAATCAACAGGGTGATTTCCACAGTCACCATGGCCCTGGCTTGCTAGACCTGATTGATGCATTGCCTGGTTAAATGAACTCTCAGCACATGAGGACATAGGATTATTGGAAAGAATTAGGGTTCCAGCTGGTTTGGTACCAGAGACATTAATCCCACAAAGGGAACTCATTTTTCAAAGGATGAAGTATTTGTTATCATTTCTGAGGGCCAACCTGTCTTAACGTATTACTTTACAACTTTACAAACTTAAAACTACACTAAGGCTTTTGAGATATCCTGTACTATCCTTTGATATAACATCTTCAATACTTTCACTAAACTTTGGAGAGTTTTTATAAAAATCACATATTTCTTACCACTGGAAGGGATCTCCTTAACTTGAAGTGATTCCCTCCCTCATCTGACCTCATAGAACTTTATAGTTCCCTTATGCTCTTATACTCTCATTTGTATTATACTTGGATTTTATTTTTGTATTATACGTAGTATAGTTTTTGTATTATACTTAATATTTCTATTTTACTATATGTAGGGCAGTCTAGTGGATGGGAGAGGGAGATGACCTTGAAGTTGATATGAGCTGAGTTCAGGCTCTGTCTCTGAGATATAGTGCTTATGTGACCCTGGGCAAATAATTTAAATTCACAGATCCCCGGGTAAGTCTTAAGACGATAAATTGCTCATCAGATGCTGATCTGCATTGGGAGAGTGAGTTTCCACAATGAAATCACAGATCCCTTCTACCCCCCACCAAAATTGTCTTACTATTCTAACTAGGCTGGAAGTTCCTTAAGGGAAGATATTATTTCTCACTCACCTCTGTATCTCCCCCAGTACCTAACAAAGGTTTACACAGAGTAGGTGTTTAATAAATGTCTGTTGTTATTGATATCGAACTGGTACCAGAATGGTTCTAATGTCAAATAGTTTCATTGGTGTGGTTAAATGTACACATGTTTAGTTATTTTAGTATAGGATTCAGTCTATCTCCTAGTATAATTTTGTATATAGTGTATTTCATTTCTTTAAAACATTGTTTTCTTTGTACCAATAACAGGTAAAGAAAGTAGATTTCAAGAGTACCACTTTCACTTCTTTAAGAAAGACTGAAAACCTGTCACTAAGGCAATTGTAAAAATAACAGTATATGATAGGATACTAGCAATATTACATTTGACCCAATGCTTCAATTCAGTACAGTACATCAACATCAATAAAATGACATGCCTGTAACACTAGAGACAGACCAAATATTTGTTTTCGTTATACCTGCTCACCTTAACGTAGGCATCTTGTGAATTTTATTAAACATACGATCCAATCTCTTTAAGATGAGGATAAGAGCAGGTCTCACTGCCTCAGCAGTCCAATCAGTGATTGGCAGCATCTCCATGATATATCGTCGGAGTCCACGGCTTTCCATTGTCTGGGTGTCATAAGGTGCCAGCTTCAGGAGGGAATGTGCAATTTCTGCCAACCTAAAATTAAGAGGTCCATTAAGAGGAAGCATGGAACTCCACAATGAGTTTCTCCATAGAGCAGCACGATAACCACCCACCTTTCAGGAACACCTACTTTTTTCACCACTAGTTTAAATGAACTAACACTACCCTATCTTACACTCTATGTATATGATTTTGCACTCCCAGTCTATCTAGTCTTCCAATAGGTCAGGCATATACCATAGTATGCATATATTTATACCTACAAGAATATACAAGCATGTGCATATAAATAGGTACAAAAATCCATATGCACATGCTTGTATCCAAGTAATCTTGCTTTTCATTGAGTAAAAAAATCATTTATTATTCAAAGAATAAGCATGCATAATTTAATATATAGCAAATTCTTATTCTCTAAAATGATTAGCAATGTGCTGTCTGGGTAATATAATATTCTGATTAGCTGAGAGCTGAACATGGATGAGTTATGAAACATCACCTGAACTGAATGAAAATCTCAAAGTGAAAATATAGCATTACTGAATTTTGTTATTTTTGGCCCACAGTCCACAGTAGAATTTTGCAGTGCCACTGATGTAGTTGGTAATACTTACTGTTACCAAATCAAGCCTAAGTTACTTTTGTTTGGCATTCAACATTTTCCACACAGTAGCTCCAACATTCATTTCTAGTCTTATCTCCCACTTTTCCTGTTTATATACTATAATGATTCTGACACAAACTATTCCTCATTTTCTGAACTCATGAGACTATTCGGCCCCTGTATCTGGAATGTATTCCACTTTCCTAACTCTCCCATCTGTTTTAAGTCCTACTCATCTTTCAAAGGCCAGCTGAGGGACCATGACTTCCACGAAACTTTTCCTAATCCCAGTCAGTTGTAAAAGTCTCTTTCCTCAATGTATCAGTTAAAAGCACTTTTTTTGGGGGGGGTGGGGAAGAAGCTACTTATCATATTAATATTATAATATTCAATTTATATTATAGTTGGTACACATTTCCTAGTAGATTGTATACTTCTTGAGAGTAGGAACTGTGTTTTACTCATCTCTGAATCCTTCACAGCACCTACCATATAATTGGGACTCAGTACATGATTGTCGAATACTCCAGGTTGGTATTCGTCACACGTAAAGTAGGCAGTTACCTACATAATATGATCTGAGGTATAATAAAATGCCTTCCTGTTCTGTACCTCAACTCTTCTACCCCAATATTTCCCTTAGAGGTAATAAAATCATAGCATTCCTTACTTGGAAGTAGTCTTAGGCACCACTTGGTCAAACCTCTAGGTGAGAGGTTTGGGTCTCTTAAAACATCAGTCTCTTAAATGACCTGATAATTGGTCAGCCAACCTTTTGTCAAAGACTTTTACTGAGGGTGAATGTGTATAATATCTAAAATTTCTACTTATCTAACACATTGTCACCATTTTATCATAAATACCCATATGACTAGCTAACAAGTTACTTAGTAAGGCCCTTAGTAAATGGATCATGGCGGGGGCACATTTTGATGAGGAAGGTGACCAGGAAAGAACCAAAGCTGTCTGAGAGGGCTCATGTAAGTGGAATGTGATCATGGAAAAACCTGGATAACTAGGTAGGAGTTATACGGATGAGGATGAGACTGGGCTTGAGAGAGAGGAAAGGGTTTAAGAATGAAAGAATGGCAAAGGCAAATCTTTCTTAATCCACAATTTTGCTGAGGCCAGGTTGTGAATGATAATTCCTAGAAGTCACTTTTAAAATAAATATATATTTTCTGGATACTAATTTGTGTACTCAACACTAATTTCTTATAAAAGTAATTCTGATTATTTAAGCTTTTTGCTAAGTTTGCAATTCTTTTTTTTCCTCCACAGAAAAAAGCAAAACTGTTCATTAAAAATCTATTCTCATGATTATCAAAGAATGAAGCCTAGAATATTCAGAACAAAACTTACAAGAAAATAGAATGGCACAATGGAGAGAAGTTTTCTGATTCCTTATTTGTTCTTCTTTTCAGGATCACTGCCTTACTTCCAGATTTTAGACATATTTCAAGATATAATGTGTTTTGAGTTTCAGAATTAAATAACTAATTTTCCTAGCAGAATGATGCATGTCTTTAAGACAATGTAGAAGGTATTATTTCTTTGTTCCAAGGACATGGATGAGAAGATATATAATCTATCCCTATTGAGAGCACATGGAATTCTTTTTCTGGTTGAAAACTACAGTTGTCTGCCTCTTCTATTGCTTTTTGCATCTCTGCCTTGGGTATATTAGATGATAAATTCCTTTAGGATGGGTATCGTGTCGAATGGCAAATGTACCCCAACCACTGGTGTTAATGGAAAAACATCATATTTAGAGTCAATATGGCCTGGCTTCAAATCCATTTTGGCCAACTCACTTCACTGAGATTTGGATTTCTCCTCTGCTTTATGAGGGGGTTGGAATAAATTAACTCAAAGACCTCTTTTGGCTCTAAATTCAATGATCTACACTGTGGGAAAACTGTGAGTACTGATTGCCTCAATAGGTTCACATCATGTATTTTCACTCTATTTGGACCCCTATCCATCCATTAAACTTTTTTTTTTAAGTACAAAGATCAGGTGACTTAGCAAACTGCCTAAGAAGTTGGCTCAAATTGAGCTGCCATATTATCCATGTCCACTTTTGTTAATAATAATATAATTGCTCAGTCAAATCATATTACATTATTCCTAAGGGTTATATTTCATTGTGCCTTTGTATTATTTCTTCTGTCCCTCCCCCAGTTCTTTGTAATTTCCTTCTACTTTAGCTCACCACAAAATGGTTATTTAGATGTACTGATGTCACAAAAGTCTTCTCTAGCCTAACAAAGCTGAGGTGTGATAAGTTCAGTTTTACTAAATTATAATATATAAAAAATTATAATATAGGGGCTCAATATAGGAATCCTTGCTTGGCTATTTATTTGATATTAAATAAGATTCATTTGATATTACAGATAGAACTGAAGCAATTACATGTATTTATATAGGAAATCTAATTCTCAGTTCTCATGAGTTTTTATTTTAAGCTTCATAATCTTTCCTCTTTTGCTCCAGTATTCTGTCTTTGTGACAATCCACAATTCTAAAATATCAGTGAAAGAGATTCAACACAATTGAATACTATAAAGTCTACTACTATAAATTCCATTGATGATGGTAATGATGAATAAATTTTTTCTTGAAATTAACTTTATTTTTTCAAACTATTTTCAGATTTGATTCTTTAATGTATCAGATTAGTCTAGAGGCACCTAAGCCTATGTAGCAATTGTTATATTCCGTGTTTTCAGAAGACATTGAGAACTTAAATTTGGTTATTAATATGGTTTCGATGATTTTTACAAATATTTCTCTGTGAGATTTACATCTATTATACTATATTATGGCTTAATTAAAGTATAATATAATATTATTTTATGTTATATATAATATATATTATGTATATTATATTAATATAATAATAATATAATATACTGTATTATGGCTTAATGTTACACACACAGATAGAGTGTATAGTTAACAATATGGCGTACTAGTTCAACAGAATTTTGATTTGGAGTTTTTTTTGATGATCATTGCTTTGGTATTTGCCCAGTCTCCTTAAAAAAAAAAAAAAAAAAACATTTATAGTAGATACTAAAGGTTGCATTTTGCAATTCTTAAAATAGCTGAAAAATGTCTCGTGCATTTTTGAATACCTCTCTTTTATATTCTTTAGGGCACTGACTCTGAAATTGGAAAAATATCATTTTTTGCATCTTACTTTTCTATATTGATAAAGAATATGAGTCCTGATTATCTGTCCCTAGGAACTTGTTTTCCCTCTCATATGTTGCTCTCCCAATGTAAGAATTTTCCCGTTTTGCTGGGATAAAGCATAACTTCATAAAAAGTCTAGTAAGATAACCAGTGTCCCAACAATAAGATTTTTTCCACCAAATCTTCTCATGAAAGATAATAAATCATATTTTTTACTCCAATCTGTCTTCTCGAGTTTCACGTACCCTTAGAGAAACAGTTTACTTGGACAGTAAGGGCAGTACCTCATATGAGATTTAACATCTAGCAGCTCCAAGGCAGTGACCCGAGGCTCGCCTGCCAGGTTCTGTAAGATCTTTAGTCTTGGTCCACAGTGTTTATAGAACTCGGTGCAAATATTTAGCAGGGATTCTCTGGGTCTCCGGAACTCTTCCCTAGCAATTCGTTCATCCAACTCTTCCCGGGGAAGACCCTGCCCTTCCTCCAACAAGTGTAGGTTTTCCCTAGGGAATAATCATTTTTAAAAGGTTAGAAGAGTGGGATGAGCTTTGTGGAGGAGGCAACTGCAGATGGCCAAAAAGAATAGACGATGATGAACCCCTTTTGAATTGATAAAATCGCACCTGAGAGAATAACTGTAAAGTGATACCCTTTCTGCAAGAGCAAAATAAGTGAGAAAGCTTAGGAAATGAGGGTCGTTCCAACTTGAGAAGTTCTGTTAGTTTTCCTTGTCTTAGACACCTTCCATGGGTTTAACCAGAAAAGGTGTTACCTTGCCTCAAATCATTGAAATCTGATGTACTGCAATAGAGCTCAGAGGAGTTCATCCTGTGATGGCAGAGTGAGGTGAGACAAGATACAAGTCTTACTGTACCTGATAAAGTGTAGCTTTGCTCCTTGCTCCTGGTACCTGGGAAGTGAGAAATGTAGCCTGAATCATTATTGGAACAACAGGGTTCTTCCCAGGGAGCAACTTAGAATTTCATCACTGAGCACACCTTTATCAAGACATACAATGACACATCTATTCAACCCAACAAAGGTTAAAACTGCCTCATTTAGGGACTGTGGATGGCAACTACAACAATTCCTGTCTATTGTACTAGGTCTGTGATTTTTAGAAATAAATATTATACAGGCAAGTTTAGCCAGAGGGAAAGGCAATTGAAACATTTTACAGATAAAGTACGTCTAAGAGAAGAATTTATTACAAGGCATTCTGTTTGCATTGGACCAGGGAAAGAAAACTGCTTTCGAGACCTTTTATTCACTGGCTGATGCTACTAGAGATGTCTGAGGAAACCTCTCCCTACATAAAACACCCTCAAATTTCACTCAGCCATAGCTTCCCAAAAGATCTCCAGAAAATATTATTTAAATTATAGTAAACTTAATTATTTGTACTAATGAACAGATCAGAGTTTTAAATTATCTAAAAAATCAGATAATTTGAATGTCATTTATATTTGGTTTATAAGTGTGTTTTTATATTTATATATAGATATAGATGAGTTTTAGAAAATTAACTCTGTTCATGACACTTCTGTTGTACAAAATAATGTCACACATGGAGGCAGCTTGGTAAATTGGAGAGACCACTGACTTTGAAGGCAGGGTGCCTGGGGTACAAATCCTTCCATTGACATTTGTGCCTAGTATGACCTTGGGAAAGGTATTTGGCTTCTTTGGCTTTCAGTTTCCTCATTTAATGATATCATAGGATCACAGAGTTGAAGCAAGAAGAGACCTTAAAGGCCACCAACTGCAATTCTTTCATTTAACAGATGAAAAAACCTAAGGTAGAGAGATTAAGTGACTTCCTCAGGGCATATAGTTAATGTCTGAGTCAGGACTTGAACTCAAATGTTCCTGATTTCAAGTCCAGTATCTTATCTAGGAAAGTTGGAGTAGATGACCAACGATGACTTTCCAGCTCTACATCTAAAAACCTTTGATGATGAAAACCTAATTTAGGAGAGAGATCTAGAGAATTTCCACTTCCCCTTATTTCCAATCCCTTGTCACCTTCTCCAGGCTGGAAAAAGGGAGGTTTTTCTAAATAATTTTCATCTTTTAAGAAGGGGAAGTGCTTTAGTTGGCAAGGGCTTCTTCCAAGGTACTGACATTTTGGGGAAAACATCCCCTGATGTTTACCTGGGGGCCACCTTCTTCCCCAAATATATCAGCTTGATTAGATCCAATAAGAGAGGATTGCCCCCATTAATCAGGTTATCTGAGTCTAAAAGGATTTTAAGAGATCAATAAAAATGTGGGAAAAAAAGCACATACCAAAACAACAACAGATGGGACAATGGTATGAGTATCTGAGTTATCAACAAAATATTTAAATAAAATGCAAACTGCCAATAAACTTGAAAGCAAGCCTTAAGAAGCTCAGTCACTATGTGGATGAAGTACAGTGTGGTCAGTCTGCCCACTGACATTCAGGAGTTGACACTAGTCAACACTAGTTGACACTAGTCACTTAGCAGTGACTAGAATTGGGATCCCCCTTACTGTTTCTTAACCTCTGCCTCCAAGAGGCAAGAGAAATGAACCTAGAAAGGAGATACACTAACCATCCAATTCATCCCATACATGCACTTTTAGAAAGGCTATGAGGGCTTAGTATTAATTAAATACCTACTATGTGCCAAGAACTGTCCTTTACATGAGCAATTTCTAGAACTCCACTTAATGAGCTGCAGGGTCTAACTGAGACTGAACAAATAATGTATAATGATGAGAGAGGTTGGTAGAAACAAAGTTGAAAAATAAATCACTGAGAATTACCTTGTATTCACTCCAGATGACATAGTGTGGTTAGCAGTAGTGGTCCCTTTGTGGCCTTGATCACACCTACTCATCTGAGGGGCTGTCATAGGCCTATGAAAAGATCAAGCCATAATCTGTGAGTGGCATCTTCGCCCAAGAAGCATTGCCTGACTATGGTAGAGAGTGTTCTAGACTTGAGGTGAACTTATAAGATCATGGATTTGAACTGGAAGAAACCTTAGCAGTCATTGAAGCCAGTCTCCTCTCCCACCCTTTATTTTTTGACAGATGAGGAAACTGAGTCCCAGAGAAATTAAGTGACTTATTTACAGACATGCAGGTGGCAAGTAGCCAAGCTGGGATTTGAATCTAGGTCCTCTGACTCCAATTGAAGCTCTCTCAGGTGACCTAAATTGGGGCTCATTCACTTAGCACATGTGTGACCCAGGATAAATGTCACCTAACCTCTCAGAGCCTCAGTTTCCTCATCTGCATGATGGAAATAATATTTACTGTACCTACTCCACAGTGTAGAAAAAACTTTGAAAATCTTAATGCACTCCATAAATGTGAGTTATTGTTAACCTTTATTGTTTCCATATTGGCAAGATAATCTCTACTTTATGAGAACTCTGTAATTTTTACAACTATTTCATTTAGGTTCAATTATAAATCATGATTATTAAAACAATAGTGAGTTTTAAAATTAAAACAATAGTGAATTTAGGTTTAACTATAAAACCATAATTATTAAAACAATGGGAATTTTTAAAACAATTAGTGAAATTTGCATAAATGAACATAAACTATTTCAAAGGTTTAAAGAGCTATAAATTGGAATCTACAGAAACTCCAAATTTAGTGACTCTAGATACGGAGACTCACCTTCACTACACTCAGCTCAATTCCACTTAACAAATGACTACAGAATAATAAGTCAAGGAAGAACCGTCAGAAACCACATGGTGAATTATGTCTCTTCAGTTAGGCCATGTCTAAAACAACTGGGACAACTGGACCCTCTAAAATGGTAACAAATCAACAACCAAGGCACTTTTAGGGATTGTAATGATGCACCAATTACTTACTTCATTCTTACTATTTACTTAAAAACTTAGATAAGATTTTCTTCTGAACTCACATCTCTAAGGTGAAAGGGATACATCAATAGGAAAAGATATGATCGTGTGTGTGTGTGTATGTGCTCCAGCTTTTTAAACCCAGTTTTTGCCTTGTTCATGTCCTTTTTTATGCATGCATTAAATTGCCAGAGTTTATATTCCACTGGTATAACCTCTTAAAACCCAGGATCACTTCCAAGTCCCAAAGATGCTTGAGTAAAACTTAAATTCATCTAACTAGCTAAGGGAAAAAAATTCATAACCATGAGACATTAAAACCCAAGTTTCCATTAAGTTGGATATCTGGAAATGAATCATGTTTGTGTTTTGTTTTTGAGTCATGGCCCATCATTGTTGTTGTTCAGTCATATTTGACTGTTCATGACCTCCTGAACATTCCTGTGGGGTTTTCTTGGCAAAGATACTGGAGTAGTTTGCTATTTTCTTCTCCAGGTGATTTTACAGAAGAGGAAACTGATACAAAGAGGGTTAAATGACTTGCCCATGGTCACATAGCTAGGAATTATCCAAGCTGGATTTGAACTCAGATTTTCCTGACTCCAGGCCTAGCACTCTATCCACTATACCACCTAGTTGTCTCAAAGCATTTTTTATTTACTGTTAACATGACTTAAAACTGGGATATTTCTGTTCATGGGATTACCTGGTGAGAACTTCCACACTGTATAGGAGGGCCTGCAGGGATGTAGCCAGAGCAGCTGTGGCTGCAATCTCCTCTCGGGCAGCAGGCACTGTTTCCACTTGGGACGTCTGTCTCTTTAACTTTTGTAGATAACATGGAACTAAGGCTTCTAAGACCATCAGCATCTGAAGGCTTCATCAAAAGAAAAGTAAATCACATTTCACATTCTGTTTTCATACACCTGCCATGTCAAAGTCATGGAAAAATAAAATACACAAAAATGCTGCAGTCTCAGGTTCTCTAATAATCCTTTCTTAGGATCATAAATCTAGAATTAGAAAGGAATTCAAAGGACATTTAATCCCAAACTCATATATTTTACAGCTATGGAAACTGAGGTCCAAGGAGGCTCTGGCTTGTTTATGGTCACTGAGATAGTAAGTATCACAAAGGAGATTTGGACTCACATCCCCGACTCTAGAACCAATGCTCTTTCTAGTGCTTCTTACAATACATACAACCAGCTTTCACTGTGATTTTATGCATTTCCATAAATGAATGTCTTTGGACCAAATTAGCATTATTTTATCTGTGTCCATACTGTCCATAGCTAAAACTTGGTATTCTAATTTCACATGAGAAATTAATGACTTGTAATGTAGTTTTGATGCCATGAGACTAACATAAAACAAAAAAAAATTCAAGAGATGAGGTCTAAATCATATTTTTGTTACTTGGAAGTAGAAGTTGTTCATTTGATGAGGACTGCTAGTGAGTACAGAACTAGAGTGATTCTTCATGGAATGTGTGTAGGCTGGGGAGAGAAGCAAATGAGATGAGAAAGGAGTTGATGGACTGATGAGGAGAACAAAGGGAGGAAGAGGTATAAACATTGTGATACAGAACACATTTAATAGGGATAAAATAGTGAGGAGAATAATAGACCATAGAATTGGAAATGTGAGCAAAAGGAAGCTTAGAAACATAATATTCAAATGCAAATACTTTCCTAAACAAACATACAACTTTTTGGTTTTGGAACAAAACTAATTTCTGATAGAGGCATTCCTTCACCATCTATAAATAGTATAATTTCTTCACTCCATTTTTGAAGTATATGTAGTGACTCAAATAGGTTGGCAAAGTTCATTTATTCAAATGATTGTTTTACTCTTAGAGAGCTTTTAAGATGAATAGCCAGTACTGCTTTTTTATTAGCATGTCAATTATTTGTATGTGAATGGATGTTTCTGTGTGCTTGTATGTATGTATCTGAAAATAGTTGTTTCTCATATATGTTTAAATTATCCTTCAAGTAATCTTATTTATATTAGTAATTTGTACTATATGAAAGAACTTGACTCAATCCCTTTAAATTATTCCAAATTTCAAATTAGGGGCATTCAAATGAATGAGGTATTACTAGAATCTCTGATAATTCACCTAATTTACATTAGGTTTTTAAAAATATTTTCCCAGTATGTAGTAAACCAGATATTGAGTCAGTAGAGTCTAAATGTGAGGGTCCCACTACCATGCCATCCAAAAGAGTGACAGTTCCTGTTATTCTCAAATATAACCTTGACTTCTTTGCTCCATTTGTTAAGCATCAGGCCTCCTGTAGCACTTCTCACCCCTCCCTATATTTCCTCAAGGTGACCTTAGCACCAGGTACAAAGCACAAAATGAACAGTAACTATGAAATAACAAAGAACAGTTGTTACCTTCGGAACGATTCTGGAGCATAAGCCACCACAGTGACACAGAGTTTGATGGCTTCACTAATAGAGAAAGTCAGATCCTCATTCCCATAGCAAAAATCTGAAGGGACAAAAGTTGAAGGAACCCAGCTCAGTGAATTCTGCTGGGGATAAAGAAGAGTTTGTTTTCCTAATATAAGATTCATCTCAATAGCTGTGTTTGAATGCCACATCCCTTTTAGATCTTAGTCCTTAAGAGAAAACATTCCTTCATTTCTTCACCCTACTAGTCTGACAATTCTTTAGATTAGGTGCTCTTTTATTTTTAATTATTTCTCTATATATTAGAAATGGAAGATAATGCTGTTGTGCATTCTGCAAGTCTAAGGTCTGGCAGAATCTGTAATTATTATTTCATCAGTATAAGAAATTCCTGGTGTGGAAATTCCCTGAAGCGGTGCAAATTGGCAGCTTATTTGTAACTTGTATTCTTAGAGAGATGCCTACCACATCAAGAAGTTACGCGACTTTCCTATTGTCATAACGTACGTGCTTTGACAAGTCTTGATGCCTGTCCTTCCTGACTCCAAGATCAGGAATCTATTTACTATTCCAACCTACCCCTCTAAGCCTAAGGATAAGGAAAAAAGATGATTTGTCTTTTAATCATGTAAATAATTTCCTTCTTCTGAACCAGCTCTTTTATTAAAATAATATTTTATTTTTTCCCCAGTTATCTAAGGAAAATTTTTAACATTAATTTTTAAAAAAAATTTGAGTTCCAAATTTTCTTCTTCCTTCCCTTTCCTCCCTCCTCTCTAAGATGGTAAACAATTTGACAGGTTATATATGTGCAATCATGTAAAACATATTTTTATATTAGTCATATTGTGAAAGAAGAAGCAGAATAAAAGAAAAAAACACTGAAAAATAAAGTGAAAAAGTATGAAAAAGTATTGAAGTATGCTTCAATCCGCATTCAGACACCCTCAGTTCTTTCTCTGGATGTGGATAGCATTTCTTCATGAGTCTTTTGGGAATGTTTTGGATCATAGTACTGCTGAGAATAGCTAAGTCATTCACAGTTGATCATCATATAAATATTGTTGTTACTATGTGCAATGTTCTTGAACTAGGAGTTCTTACCCCTTTTTTGTGTCATGGATCCCTTTGTAAAGCCTATAGACCCTTTCTCAGATTAGTATTTTTTAAAAGCAGAAAATACATTTGAATACACAGGAAACAAATTATATTGAATAAGGTTATGAAAATCTTTTAAAAAACAAGTTCATGAAACAAGTTAAGAACCCTCTTCTATATAAGCGGTACTGTACTTTGTGACAATAACAAAGACACATTTTATAGGGATATTCCCTCAAGAACGAACATTTGAATATGGTTCAAAAGACAAAGAAACAAAGTATTGTCCAATGTGATCTTTGTTTTCTATAGATTTCAGTGTTACTTAGTAATCCATATGACATAGTTTGTAGAGTATTTTTTCATGGTACAGACTATATTAACTTTCTAGAGGTAGTACTTCATGGCACTTAACAGAGCAGAGGAGAGGTGAAATGTCCCCATTCAATTCATATCATTGGCATATATGTTTTATTTTATCTTGCTGCTGTAATGCTAATGAGATTAAAGATCTTCCATACCCATACCCATTAATGAGCCCATTAAGGGGATTTTGATTAGGGGAGATTTGTAGGAAGGTCCACACCTTTTGTTAATGACACTGGTTTTCAAGGGTTGTGATGCCCTCTGGCTCTGAAAAATGTATAAATATTCTGAGGTGAGGTTTTACTTGGGGGCTCACTCATTGGTAGTCTTTGTTTGTCCAGAGGAGACTCTGGGCAGCTGCTAAGGAGCCCCCCCAGCTTTGAAAACCCAGAGGTTGGTTTTCTCTCTCTGGTAATTATGTATGTTGGATCTGTCTGTTGATCTGTGATGTATGTATTGCTTATGGTCCCACAGTTAGAAGCCCTGTCTGTTGATCTTTATTTCTGTTCATATTTTCTCTAAAATTCAGAGTGCTGACTTTTCCCCCTGAACTAAATGAATGATATATATGCGCTTGATTAAAGTGATTACAGACCCTTCAAAAGTTGTCTTTCCTTTTAGAAAAGCAGATCTAAGACCTGTGATAGCAGGTCTTCCTGTGTATGTTGAGGTGCTTGCTTTCATAGATGCCCAAATCTAAATTTAAAAAAAAATTAATGCTATGGGAAAAAAATAATTTTAAAGAGATTTATTTTTTACCTAAAGATTTCAGAGGCTTTTCTGCTTTTACCAGTTCCAAGATGTCCAATATATCAGTAGTTTCTCCCTCCAGAGACTGCAGTAAGTCAAATAGGCATTGTGCTGACACACCTTTACTAGGTCCATTATTAGCAGCATCCTGTGTAAATGACAAAGTTAAAAAAGAAAACATGGAGTTCCACTTTCATATTGAAGTCTGTTTGCACAGTTACTCAAGATTCAAATGTCAAATAAAAAAACCCACATGTTTACTTACCCATTTCTATATGAAATGAAGCAGTAAGATGGTTTGGGAACTATAGCCTTCTCTTTTATTTATTTCTCTTTTTAAAAAATTTCTAGGTCACTTTTGGGAAACAGCACACTTTTTTCAATGATTGCTACAAATCATTGCTTGCTGCCCAAAAAGACCATTTCAACACCAATATTTTCCTAATGGTGCTACATAGCCATGGATCACAGAACACCAGAAGTTTGAACAAATCAAAATTATATGGACTCAGAGGACACATTGTGGGTCTAAGTTATTCAAAGCATTCTTTACCCACTTTGACTTGCACAAAAAATGACAATAAAAGATATTATCTAGTATATGTACGATCGAAAAAGACTTTTTCAGTACAGTGAGCATGAAATTTCTTTAAGTTTACCATGTAGATAGCCTAAGTATCCTATTGGAGACCTCCAGATTTAAAGAATTAGAACACGGTCTCCAGCATGTTGCATGGATTTTGTATGAGCAGATTATTATAAGACATGGCCAAGAATTGCCCAGAATAGGAAGGAGGAGGGGGATGATAATCCACATGAAACTGGCAGCTGCATCAAAGGGTCAAGAGACAGTGAATAGATCTCTCCTTATCCTCTCAGGCATAGGGTGTCATCCCTTATAACAAAGAAAAAAAAAGAGAAAAAAGAAAAAGAAGCAGTTTGGCAAACCTAACCAGCACATTAACAAGATCCATCATTATACGAAGTGTTCTGTACCCAGACCTTCCCCCTCTGCAAAGAAGGGAGGAGGCCTGTCCTTACTTCTCTTCTTTGGGAAACAACTTGGGTATTATAAGTCATTCTAATTGCACAGATTTCAAGCCTGATTGTTTCCATTAATATTATTCTTTCCATTAATATTGTTATAATCATTGTGCATATCGTTTTCCTAGTTTTGTTTACTTCTGTTTGCACCAGTTCATGTACATGTGTCCCTGTTTCTCTATATTCTCCCCATGCATAATTTCTTCAATTCAGTCACAGTTCATTGCCATCCTACTATGCCACAGTTTTATTAGCCATTTTCCAAATGATGTAGAAAAAAGGCTCACCCTTTCTCTTAAAGAAATCAGTTGAACATCAAACTGTGCTTGAATAGTTATTATGGATACACACACACACCTTTATAGGGAGACTTCATGGGAATAAGTTACCATAAGTTACCCTGGTTCTAGGCAATGATATGAAGAGCATAAGAGAAAAAAGGGATTTCTATAATTGTAGAAAACTGAAACTTAATTCAGAGAGAATAAATTTATACTAACTACTCTAGAACAATCTGCCCTTAATAATATCGTTTATGTCAAAGAATTACTGAATAAAGCTCCTGATTTGCAATTTGAAGGCCACATAAAATATAAATCCACTCACTATCTCCTGACACTTTGATACAGCTGCAGTTTCATGAAGACTGTCACCCCCCAACTCCTTATTCTGTGCAGTTCTTGGCCATGTGTTGCAATAATCTGCTCATACAAGATCCATGCAATATGCTGGAGGCCTTGTTCTAATTCTTTTAAAGTTCTGAATTTCTAGTATAGCACTCAGGTAACCCACATGTCTTCTTTTATGTTCTCTGCATTGAAAAGGCCTGTTTCCTTGTATAGTCATATACATCCTAGATAATGCCTTTTATTGACTTTTTTTGTGAAAGTCAAATTTGGTAAAGAATGCTTTAATTGACTTAAACCCACATTGTGTCCTCTGAGTCATATAATTTTGATTTATTCAAGCTTCTGGTATTCTATGATCCATGACCATGAGACACCATTAAGAAAATATTGGTATTGAAATGGTCTTTTTTGGGTGGTCAAGACTGATTAATAGCAATTACTGAAAGTAGTGTGCTGTTTCCCAAATGTGGCTGTCTGATCTTCTCCTAAGTGCTGAGCATACTTTATGGACATCAGTAGCATGTAAGATATTTCCCTTGTTGTTCAGTTGTTTTAGTTGTGTTTCACTCTTAATGACCCTATTTTTAGGGTTTTTTTGGCAAAGATGTTAGAATGGTTTGCCATGTCCTTTTCCAATTCATTTTACAGATGAGGAAACTGAGGCAAATAGAGGTAAGTGACTTGCCCAGGGCCACATAGCTAGTAAGTGTTTGAGGGCAAATTTGAACTCAGGTCTTCTTGTCCAGGCACTCTATCCACTGTACCACCTAGCTGCTCCTAAGATCTATGTGATATGTGTGTGTATACACACACACATGTGTATATGTATAAACATATATTTACATGTACTTGTAAACACACATATGTGTATGTATATATACATGTATGTATTGTGTATGCATACATGTATATATGTAGTGACAAACTTACCAGTCTACCTGTTCATTTAAATCTGGGAAATCTAAGTAATATGCATTTTTAAATCTACTTTGTTTATACTTATGGATAGCTAGACCAATCTCTTTTGCACTGTAATGGATTAGATTAAGGAGTTTTTTAGTGTTTGGGGATTCAATGAAACACCCCTATAATATGATTTGTGAATAAAATCATTAGCAGAGGATAACTGTTAAAAGAGAATTGTTTTATTTAACTTGAGGTAAGGTGGTTTCCATGATCTCAGCCTTCACTGAGTGTAGGTCTCCTTGTTTCATACCTCGCTTGATGTCAATACCCAGAGAATCCTTGCACTAAGTTATCTCTTTGGTAATGTTCGTTGCAGAGTCTTTTGTAGCTTTACAATGTTCGTAACAGATCGTTGGTTTGAGGAGAGCTTTTGAAAATACAGTTTGATCTATTGATGATAATTTTTGTAGAAACATAAACCATAAATAGAGGGATTAAAAAAAAACCTTTGTCAGATGTCCAACCATAAAATTGTGGTCTGCTGTAGAAATTCGTATACAAAGGCTGAGTATACGGGACAAGACAGGTGATACAGTGGATAGAATCCTGGGCTTAGAGTCGGGAAGATCTAAGTTCAAATCTGGACTTAAATATTGACTAGCTGTTTGACTCTGGACAAGTCATTTAACTACTGTTGGCCTTCCTTTACTTGTCAGTAAAATGAGGGTAACATTGGCATCTACCTTGTGGGGTTACAGTGAGGTCCAAATGAGATAATCATCGTAAACACTTATCCTGGTACATAGTAAGCACTTCACAGACGTTAGCTATCATTATTATTAAGCTCGTGCTTTCATCAGAGATTACTCAATGCACATGGGAACTTTCTCCTAAGACTTTACAGGGATACAAGTAGGTGGTTATGGAGATTTTCTTGGTTTTCTCCTTTTTGTTGGGAATGGGGGAGGGCAGAAAGTACTGTTTTTCATCTTTTCCATTTTTAGGATCTTCCTTTCTTTGAAATACCTTTAAAATTGATCCCAAGTTCCTTTAAAATTATGTTTCAAAAGCATATTTCTCTATATATGTCTGGTCATATTCACCTGTTTTTCTCACTCTTCTAAAAGAGTCATTGCTTCACATAGTTCATCAAGTACTGAGGTTGTACAAATCAAGTGTGGTGGCTCCACAATAATTTCTGAGGAGATAGATCACCACAAAGAAATATAACAGCTCTGTTCTATTTCTCATCTATGTGTTGACCTGCTCCTGATTTCATCTACAAAATGCTCTTGGGATAGCTTAGTTTTATTGAGCCTCATTTGAGGCTGCCTGGAGACTAATTTTTTTCCTTAATAATTTTTTGTTTTTCTGTGTGATACTGTAATAGATTTTTTGGCACTGTCTACTGTGATGTTTTGCAAATAAACATACTTTAACCAGTGATGCTCTTGAATGCTTTTCTCTGCTTGACCAAAGTTTATGTGTTTGATGAGAAAGGCAGCTTCTCGGCTCTTTCAACCTTTTAATTGCAATGATTATTTCATCAGTTAAGTTTCTTCAGAAATGTGGATAGTCAGAAACATCTCTTTTTGACAGTTCCCTTTTCCAAGTAATTGGTAGTTTGTCTAGGTTGGGCTGGAGTCCTTGAAACATATATTTACAAAATAAAGAACCAAACAAGAGAAACTCGCCTTCTGGAACCTAATGGGGGACCCCAGAAGCCAGCCGAGGCTGACCATGTGGGACGTGTTTGTCTGGATCAAACAGAAAGGAACAGCTCTCTTACTGTTGTTCCATAGATCAAAGAAAGGGAGAGACGTTACTCACAGGAAATTCTAATAGAGGAGCCACACTAGCAAATAATTGTAGCACAAAAGGCTTTCGGTGAAGAATGTAGAATTGATGACAGGCAAATTCGATGGCTTGACGCAGCTGGGGGTTGCTTTCATAATCAGCATATACCTGAGTAAGGTAAAAGGACAAAAGTAATTGCCTGTAATAAATTACAGTCTGTTGTGTAAAGAACAATGGATTTGATGTCGGAAAAACCAAGGTTATGGTCCCTGTTCTGCCAATTGCTAGTAGTGAGATTTTGCGTAAGTAACCTAAATCTTCCTGAGTCTCATGAGGCAGGTAGTGACCCAGTGGACAGATCCCTGAACCTAGAGTCAGAAAGATCTGAGTTCAGATATGACCTGAGACATCTACTAGATGTCTGACCCTGGGCAAGTCATTTCATCTCTGTTCACCGTAGTTTCCTTAACTGTGAAATAGATATAACAATAGCACCTACTCTGCAGGACTGTTGTAAGGATCAAATGAGATAATATTGGTAAAATGTACTTAGCACAGGGCCTGTTGTATGTTCTTGTCCAGTCATTTTTCAGTTGTGTCTTACTTTCTGTGACCCCATTTGTCATTTTCTTGGCAAAGAAATTAGAATGGTTTCTCATTTTGTTCTCCAGCTCATTTTGCAAATGAGGAAACTGAGGCAAACAGGATCAAGTGACTTGCCCAGGGTCACACAGCTAGTGAGTGTCTGAGGCCAGATTGGAACTCAGGTCTTCCTGGCCCCAGGTCTGGCACTCTGTGACACCTAGCTGGCTTGATACTTAGTGGGTACTAGATAAATGCTTATTACCTCTCTTTTCCTTATTTATAAAATGGAAATAATAAATACTTGTACTATCTACATACTTCAAGTCTAGCACTCTTGTCGTACTATACCACCTAGCTACCTAGAATTATAATCACAATTTGTTATTAAAGATGGGAAACAAAAACATAGAGTATAAGTTGTTCTATCAAGAGAAAAGAAGAAAACACAATTACAAGAGATCAGGGAAACCTTTCTTCATCCCACAGCTACTAGAGCTCTCCCATTCAAACTCTCATGAATTTAACTACTTTGTGTTTTTTCTTTTATTCTGTTCTATTTATCTAGGTTCTTATGTTCTCCCACTTCTCTGTCTGAATGTAAACACCTTGTAAGTAGGTTTTGTTTCATTCTGTATATTTTTTCAGGTCCTAAAATGGTGCCTGGTATACAGTAAACAGTAATAAATGCTTATTGGCTGAGTGATTCTCAAGAGAACTTTGTCAGGTACTTTATGATGCTGGACGAGAACAAAGTTAAGCACCTGCAAACCTTGAACAAAGTTCTTGCTTGAACATCAAATAAAGATATTTTCCTCTACTGAAACTGAAAAGGGAGGAAGGGAAAGATTCAGACTCACCTGAAGCATAGTAGGGAGAATCCACTGGTATCCACTGAGAGAGAAAAGGTGGTTGAAGTGCACAGCTGTGTTGATGACCGTGGCCGCATATTGCCTGAGCAAGGCACTGTCTTCTGGATGTAAGATCAGGGCTCCATTAAACACATTGAGAAAAAGCATGATTTCATCACCCCAAGGAAATTCGCTCGGCATGCCCAGGAACATCTCCTCCAGAAGCTTAATCCATAGACTCTTCTGAAGAGTGTCAAGGCCAAATAGCTCCTTCCCAGCTGTCGGGGGAAACAGAGACAGAATGATGTGCTAGTACAGTCAGCGTGAGAAGGTAATGCCAGATGACCTTCTGGGGGCTCTTTAGAAGCAATGTAGCATGTTGGGCAGGCAGCCAGCCAGTCTTGGAGTTAGGAAGACCCAGGTTCAAATTCCACCTCTGACATACACTGCTTGTGCATGGTTGGGCCTCTAGTGAGGACAAATTCTACAAATCTAAGAGCACAAATTGCAGAACGTTTGTCAGTCTCTATTAGGACAGGGAGTTTTCTTACCATGGGTTTCCAACATCCATGAAATCACAGGTTTGGACCAAAAAAATTATGTTAAGCTTGCAAACTATTTTCCTCACATTGCATCTGTGAAGCGAATAGTACAAACAATACTGTCTCCATTTTACAGATTGGAAACTTAAGCACAGAGAGAAGTGAATTGATTTGCAGTAGATACTTTCTCTATCCAGTTAATTAGTGGAGTCAAGAATCAAATTTGAATCCCCTGAGTCCAAGGCTATGTTGTTGAGTTGTTTCAGTTGTGTCTGACTCTTCAGTTGTGTCTTTGGAGTTTTCTTGGTAGATACTGGGGGGGTTTGCTATTTCCTTCTCCAGTTCATTTGACAGATGAGGAAACTGAGGCAACAGGGTAAAGTGATTTGCCCTGGGTCACACAGCTTGTGTCTGAGGCCAGATTTGAACTCAGGAAGATGATTCTTCCTGACTCTAGGCTGGGTACTCTAACTACTGAATCACCTAGCTGCCCTTCTACTACACCACACAACTTTTCTCCTCTGCAGGCTACCTTATACACTATGCTTTGCTGAACAGAGCCATGATAAAGAAGCCCCCTGATGCCCATTAGAGAGGGTGGGAAGCAGAAAGAAAGAGGATGGGGGGGCGGAGCCAAGATGGCGGAGCAGAAAGACTCACATTTGCTAGCTCCGAATCCACAGCCCATAGATTTCCTGTAAAAAGAACTCCTGACAAATTCTGGAACAGTGGAAGCCACGCAGCAA
>CM053771.1:483833976-483943976 GCA_028658325.1 Potorous gilbertii | reverse complement strand
TTTTCCTGTTCCTTAGATTCTTCCTGTACCAAATGAGCCAGAACAACTCAGGCACCCTCTTGGAGTATGCTGGATCAACTTTTCCAAGTCACTGGAGGAATATGTTAGGCACAGAAATACCCAAAGAGATAGGTAATTCACTAAATGATCATCTCCAAAAGAGTAGATTCATTTCGTTCATCTGTTAGTCATCTCCCTGTGGCTTTCTCCCAGCCCACTAGTTGGAAATATTTAAGTCTAATGTCTTAAGAAAGTGAAATAAGAATTTCACAGAAGATAATCTTAGATGAGTCATTATTTAGTTCATTTTCTTTGATCACTTTTATGAAGGTGAGTTACAAAGATGAGCTGTGAGAAGCTTTAAATCTGGTTCAAAATGTCTCTTACAACAGCCGTCCATACCTTGTTATAGTGGATGAGGTTCCATCGTTTATCCATGAGAAAGTAATGTGTTGATTGGGTTTCTGGTATATTAAAAAACTCTAAACACTCCTAGAAAAAAATATTTTTAGTTACTTACATATTAGTTCATATGCTAAGGAAAACTATATATGGTAATGTTATTTATAATATATGGTTGAGTAATGAGCTATTTCATGTAGATAAATTTTCCAGAAAATTGAGGCTTATCTAACAAATATTAAAAAAAATATTTCTGTGGAAAGCTTAGTATAGTGCCTAGTACATAGTAGGTACTTAATGAATGACTTGAAGTGTTTCTAAAACATATGCTCCTTTTCCCATCTCCACATCTTTGTACCCTCTGTCCCCTAGACCAGGAATGTTCTCCCCCTTACTTCAGCCTCTCAGAATCCCTGGCATCCTTTAAAACAGCTCAAATGACACTCTTTGTAGGATGCCTTTCCTAGTCCCTCTAACTGCTAGAGACTTCCAATATAAAATTAACTTGAGTCCATTGTATATGTATCTTGCATGTACCTGGTTATTGGCATGTTGTTTCCCCATGTAAGGTCCATGAAGACAGGAACTAGTTTTGTCTTTATTTAGATGCTTAGCTTAGCATTGCTTGGCACTTAGTGATTCATAAATGTTTGTTCATTGACTGATTGAACATAGAATACTAAATACAATGAGTATGTGAGAATATAATTAGAGGATTCAGCACCTTCATGATAAACATGAATATAGTGGGGTTTAATATAGAGGTAAAGAAATATCAAACTGCCTCTACAATACTGTGAGCTCATTTTCTGTCTGCTTTTTATAGTTTCTGCCTCCTTCAGCTGAATCCTATCACATTTTTGGACTCAGGGTTTCTTTGCTGTTTCTAAGCCAGTGTGGTGCTTTGCATACAGTTATTTGGGTGAAGGACTGAAGGTGGTTTTATAATTCTCCAATGAATTAAAATACGTAAATTTTACTTTCCCCCTGGCCAAACAGCACCCCTTGCCATTTATTGAATTCTGATTTGTACTCTAGTTGAGACTGCTTGCAAGCTGACATCTAGATAAAAAAAAGAGAGTTATTGTACATAGGGTTTAATCTTGGTTGAATTCAATTCAATTTGACAAAGATCTACTAGGTAGCCAGTCCACTATTCTAGGATAAAACAATTACTGCCCTCAAGGATTTACACTCCTCTAGCGGGTGTGATATGTAACCAGAATAGAATACACAGACTAAATTGAACTAGAAAGAGTCCTAAGGATCAGGGTAATAAGTCAAGGCTTCAAGGAAAAAGGGCACCTAAGGTAAGTATTCTAAGAGATGGATATGAGATGATAGTATATATTCTAGGCTAAAGGGAAGTAATAAGAAGCATGACTGGAAAGGTATGTTGGATGCACTGAATGTTTTTGAGTGAGGGAGTAACACTGTCAGACCTGTGACTTAGAAAGATTATTCTGGCAGTCATGCAGAGGATGGATTGAAAAGGGAAGAGGACTGAAACAAGAAGGCCAATTAGACTTCTAAAAACAGAGTATAAATTATACAATAATTTTGAAAAAGATATAAAATTTCCTTCTCTTCTCCCATTAACTTTTCCTTCCCTTCCTTCCTTCCTTCCTTCCTTCCTTCCTTCCCATCCTTTCTTCCTTTTTTTCTTCCTCCCTTCCTTTTTTTCTTGTTTTCTTCTTTTTTCTTTCTTCCTTTTCCCTTCTCTCTTCTATCTTTCTGTTTCTGTCTCTTTCCTCTCATATCATGGGTTCCAGTGAGTCTTTTATATCTAATCCATTTTCCTCACTATGAGGTGAAATATAGTCTCTCTCACATCCTATTCTCATGTGCTTCCTTGAGGGCTTTATATGAAGGCTGAAGACCTTTTTTACTCACATTTTGGGCAACTAAGTTATAAACTATGCCATTAGTATATTATAAAAGATTTTCCTGTAGTAACTCCAGGTGGGGGCAATCAGAGAGATTCTTTCTCAAAAAGAGAGAAAAGGTGACCTTTTTTGGGTCACTCCCAGATCTGAATCCAGTCTATGAGCCCAGAGTTACTATTTTGTTGGAGAGTTTGGGTTAACTATCTATAACTATGTCTACAGTAATTAGTTATCTATGTACATGTTTCCCCTTAGTAGGATACAAATTCCTTGAGGACAGTACCTTTTAGGTTTCTGTTTTTGTATTTTCTGTATAGTACAGGACCTCATCTATAGTGGTCACTTAAAAATGTTTGTGGAATTCAATGAATTTAATCTGATGGCCTTAACGTAACCAAAGTAGTTATGCATTCATACTTTGGTTTCTGGATCCATTGTTGCCAAGTTGCTTTTGTATCTAAGAGTATGTACAGGTTTCAACATTCTAATTTAAAATTAAATATCACCAAAAAGTCACATGTAAGGAGAAGCAATAAGCACAGAACATTACAGAGATTTGTGTGAAGTAGCAAGGACACCAGGGAATTCTAAACTTGATTTGCACCAAGATGAGTAGCCCATAGAAAGAGGAAATTATACACTTGTCAATAGGTCATTTCCACCTTCAAAAGAGCTTCAAATTGCGTATCTTCATGTACAGGTAACTGGGTTGGGATATCACACTCATTCTGCCCGTGTACAACCAAAGTCTTGGTACCTAGGGAGAAGAAAGTTTTCATATACTGTCACTTCCATGACAGAAATGGGATATTTCTTCCATATATGTGCATAAGATCAACAAGAGAGCTCTAATCATTAATAGCAATCAGTTCTTGAGAAAGGCTATTTTAATTGTTGGTACTTACGTTTCCCTTTAAAGTCATTACTTGAGACAAACCTATCTTTTAGCACATATGAAACCCTGGGTATAAAGAAATTGGAAAAAAAACCAAACAAACCCAGACCTAATCTTTTCTCACAACCAAGGACTTGAAACATAGTTCAAACTAGGTTTTCTCTCTCCTGCTTGGTTCATGAACATAATTATGCCCATGCACTTCCCCTTTCTAATTGCTGATCTGCTTAATTTTTTCACAATAAAACTTGATATAATTTTGAGTTATGTTAAAAAGTAATTAGTGTCAATAACTACAGATTAGTTTGCAATAATACTAACTGATCCTTTTCACTGACAACTAATAGAATATTAGAAGTAATGTTTTACTCTAACTTACACAGGATCTCATAATCACTGTGTCATTGTAAAAGACTTTGTAAAAAGATTCTTCAGAAAAGTAAGTCATCCAAAATGTTTTTAAAATGTTTTAAGTCTAGAGTTTAGGTCATTCTCCTCACCCTTTTCTAACTGTTTCTTTCTTCATGATTATTAATGTTTTTCCTTTTTCATTGGGTAGTATGCAGGTTATAAATCTGTGGGACCCCTGCCATGAACATAATACTTTACTCCTTTTAGTGCCAAAATTCCAATCAGAAAGTATTTCAGATTCAGCAGGCCACCCTGTGATAGACTTCTTACATGTTCAAAATTGGCAAGTCCTCAAGGACTGATTCACATGGATCTTAGTTCTTATGTCTCCATTTTAATTGGGCAACTGCTGATTTTTTAAAGGCACTGTTGTCATTCCCCAGACTGTATTAAACAAGAATTCTTTAATGCACTGGATTTCAGGACTTTAGCTTCTTTTTATATTCCCAGTGTCTAGCACAGTACCTGGTACATAGTTAGTGTTTAATTACTATTGATCAGTTACTTGAGAGTGGCAGACTTACCTGGCATGGAGGCCGTGACCAGGAGCTTCACTTCACACTGCTCCTTCTTCATTGTCTGTTTGAGGTCTTTAAAGAACAGACCTTCCACATAACCTACCACCTCCCAAAGGAAAGTCAGAGTGGCTGAAATGGCATCCATTCCCCATTCACAGGGTGTGCGCACAAAATACATGATTAATCCTACCTGGAAGGCATAGAATGCAAAGAGTTTCCATAGTCATGAAGTCAACCTTGTGCAATACATCAAATGATTTCATTGGTGTGGGTATCCTCCAACCCACCCAAATTGAGTAATTGTGGTAAAAAAAAATTCACAAGTCTGTGGCCATCCAGGCCATGAGTCTCTGATTTTCCTCCCCTTTCCACGAATTATCATCTCACTGGTAAAAACAATACCAGAAAAACTAAAATCTTATGCTGAAAATGTATGCCCGTGGACACTGGATCTATTCAGCTGACTGATTATGTTAGATTTTGATTATGTTAATATTCTTCAGTCCTTCAAAATACAACCCTCTCCTTGCATCCTTCAAACTCTTTGTTCTACGATTTCTTCACGAGTGGATTTCATGATGGCACATGGCACTCTAATGAGCTGGTAACTGGGAAACTGATCTTAGAACTAGCAGCACTTTTCTATACAACACTGACAGAGGAAATCACTCAGACAAGAATAGGACTTCCTATTTCTATGTCACATCAAGGTTATTTTAGATGCCACTGAGATATATCTTATCATATTTGCCTAGGCACGATCAGAGTAGTAGGTGTTCAATAAATTTTTGTTGAACTGACTTGCATTTCCAATTGTCTCTCTGCCTATCCTTGGAACAGTTCTGACTGGTGGTGTCAAGGAGTGGCTCCTAATGTTTCCTTCTGTTCCTCTTATCCCCCAACTACTCTTTGCCCTCTCATAAGATCTGGAAGAAATACATCAATGTTGCCTATTTTTTCCTTTCTCCATCCTGGCCATACGTGCAGAGTTAACTTATTTCCAAGTTTCCGTGACACATGATAGGTCTGTAATACTGCATAGGTCATTTAATTTCTTACTGCCTTTATTTCTTCATTTGCCAAATAGGAACAATAACGCTTGCACTGTGTACACCACAGCTTGTTGTGAGGAACAAATGAGAGTAGATGTAAAATGTGCTATATAGAGTTCATACAATATCAAGAAATCTAGAGTAGGGGGGCTGTGGACTTAAAATATGTTGGCATCTATATTTCAATATAATTGGTTTCCTTTGTAATCCCATGTATTTTATTTTATGTATTTAAAAAGCACAATTCTGAGGAGTCCAAAGGCTTCCTTCACTAGAAATGGGTCCATGACATAAAAGGTTTAAGAATTCCTGGCCTAGAAGAAGGTCCCCAGTATATTGAATGAAGCTGTTACGACAGGGGTCATACAATCATATTGAAGAGATCACAAGATCTTAGTATTGTAGATTTTAAACTGGAAAAGACATAGAGGCCTTATTGTCCAACCACTCAATTTTACAGATGAGGAAAGTGAGGCCCACAGGAGGTTAAATGACTTGACCAAGGCCACACAAAGTAGTAAGAAGCACTGGCAGATTTTGAACCCAACTCCTCTGATGCCAGAGGCAGTACTTTTCATTGTGCCATGTTGCCTCCAAAGGATAAAACCAAATGGATAGATTGAAATTTGCACTTTTGGAAGGAATGGGAGTGCTCACATCTGTGAATGCCCAGATCCATCAAAGTATTGCAGAAGTATACAAATCTCAACTGTTATTGTGACTGGCCTTCTAATTTCAGGCAACAGCGGAGAGAGTCATATTGGCATTCTACTTCTATTCTCCCTCAATATTGGCTAAAAATGATGGAGAAGAAGGATATGGGCACAATTTCCTTTTTTCCCAGTACGACAGCCTCTTCACTTGTCTCCCTTCCACCAGTTACCTCCATTTCTTTCTATAGGTTTCATAAATTCATAAATTGTTAGAGGGAACCTTGGAGGTCATCTGGTCAATGCCTTCATTTCATAGGAATGAGGAAACCAATTTGCCTAAGTTCATACAGCTACTAAAAAGCAGAGATGTTGTTTTCAGTAATGAGAATGTAGCAACTAGACAATGGAAGAGTGCCAGTGAAGGGGGAGGAAAGGGATCTATAAAAATGACATTTATTTGACATAATCATCAAAATATCTCACATCTCAGTAGTGCTTAGAAGTTTTCAAAGTATTTTTCTCACAACAATAGGCTATGTAAATGTTACCACCATTGTAATTATGAGGATTCTGTGGTTTTGAAGTGACTTGCCAATGGTCATGCCTGTACCACTGATTTGGTGTCCAACTCTCTCTGCCTCTCTTTATTAGTCATCTTTTCAGTCAAATGAATTACAAAAATTTATCTTCAATTATTTTAGGTATTATTTTCATATCATGAATTATAAAGTTGATTTGAAGGCCCGATTCCTGCTTCTTGCCTCAAGCACCTATTATAAGGCTGACTCTGTATCCACTATTTCTTTTCCTCTTTGTTTATATATTTTTCATAAATGTAATGCATCTTAACTACTAAGTATACTGCTAACTCTCTGTAAAATGCTGATAATCCCTCCACCATCTTTTCCCTATTAGTGGTTACCAGTAATCATCATTAGCTTTCTTAGGATATGCTCCTTCCATTTACTAATTTAAAATGTGAGTAGCAATGTGAACAGTATTGTAAATTTCCAGATAATCTATATTTTGAATATCAATTCATCATTTTTCCCTACCAGAAAAAAATCATAGAAGCCAAAGTAAGCAAGTGTATTGATGCTGAATACTGAAAGAACATACATCTTTGCTGGACCCAAATGCTACTGCTTCCTAGGAGGAAACAGGCATCCACATACTACTTTACTAATGAAACTCACCAGGTAGTTAAAGAGGATATGTGATGTCTGAGCCGGAAAGTCTCCAATATTCAAGAGAAGTTTTCTCAACATATACATTAACTCATCCTGAAAGACAGAAAATTGTTCAGATATATTGGATTAACTTTCTTCTAGCTACCAAGTTTTAAGAAACTTAATTCTATAAAGAATTCAGTGGAAATCTTTCCATACTTTTTGCCCACATTACAATTTTACTTTCATCTGATGAATCCTTAAAATTATAATAACTCATATTTGTATGGTATGCCCTCATGAACATCCTTTGATATTGGTAGGGGAAATACAACTCTCACTTAGAGATGACACATGAGAGAGTAAACTGATGTTCTGAGAAATTAAGGATTTGTCCAAGGTTAGATAGCTAGTAAGTATCACAAGTGGCTCTCCTGAATCCAATGCTATATAATACTGCCTGTCAGAGAGAAGTCTTTGATAGTCATGAAATAATATTTAGACCTTCGACAGCATTAATCCTTTTCTAGGAGATAATTTTTCAGAGCAACCAGCCACCAGAGGTAGGTAGACTATTTCATTTTAGTATGTAAAAGTTAATTGAGGTTATTTATACCACAGAAAAATCAGACTAGAACAATAAAATGTAGTCTGGCTAATTTACTGTCATAATTAAAAACAATACTTTCTTCTACTCATATAGGTCACAACCCAGGAAGCTAGGCAGACTGAATTCTATCATCTTGCTTTGTTTTTCCATGGCTGCATAGACAGTCATACTCATGAAAGGTTAAGTAAGGATATGAGCCTATGGGTTCACAGTGCTTTTCAGAAACCAGATGCACTCATCCAAGCACAATTACCGCAGCCCATCAATGAACAAACAGCTTCTTATCACTACCGTTGTACACCATCGCCTTCCTCCAAGGGCTGTTGTGGGGAAAATGCTTTGTAAGATTTTTTTATTGTTATTTTTGAATCCCCAAAGCACAGCAGGTGTCCTGCATAGACTAGTTATTTAGTAAATGTTGAATTGAATTGAGATTTAATAGACTGTACAGAGTAAATATATTGGAAATTCTCAAAAAATAAAAAAAATGTACCTAAGGTTAAAAGTATACAGAATACAAATTAATATTTCTCTGGTGATACTTTATGAATTTCTGTGACTCATATGGCCATCAACAGATAAAGCATTTAGGTAGAAGGGCAAGTTCTATGGGACAAGAGAAGATCAGGAATTCAATCTTGGACATGTTGAGTTTGAAGTGCTGATGAAAAATCTAGTTTGGGTTATCCAGCAGTTATTTGGAATTATGGACCTGGAGCTTTGGGGAAAGGTTTGAGGTAGAGATAGTGATTTGGGAGTTACTTGCATACAAGTAATAATTGAAACCACAGAAATGTGTGGGATCACCAAGAGAGAAAGTATGTAGATAGAAGTCAATGACACACAGAATCTTGGAGGATATATGCATCTCAGAAGAGTGATAGCACTCCCTTTGAGAAAGAAGCAGCAGCCTAGGAACAGAAGACACCAACAGCTCAGTGAAGAATACAAAACCGGGTAACAAGGCAACAGCAGCAGGCAGAAAATTATCAAACTTTTTGTTCTCAGGACCCCTTTACTCTTAAAAATTGAGAACTCCTCCCACCAAGAGCTTTTGTTTATAAAGGTTACATTTATCAATATTTGTCATATTAGAAATTGAGACACAATATCATAAAAATAGTTTTGATTTTATGAGTACCCTGTAAAGGTCTCAGAGACCCTCAAGGGTCCCTGGACCACACTCTGAGAACCACTATGATAGAGAATCATTTTAGGAATTAATATCAGTGACAGCTTTGAGCAGTTTCTGAGTCAGACTGGAACATCAGTGAGGCTTTGCTGTCAGAAGGGAGACATTATGGGGTTGCTGAGAGAGTGAAGTTATAGAATTACAAGAGCTGTTCCAGTCTGTATGCAACCTGGGAGTATGAGTTGTCTAATGAGTATTTCCTCTCCCATTGTCACTAGGGAAACTTGTGAGAGAATGTCTTCCTTCTCTTACTCTTTATCTAGATATGCCATTTAAATAAATGCCCTTTGCTTTGAATTTATGCAGTATTTGGCTGGGTGTAGGATAAAAAGATACATCATTGGGTACTTGGATTTGTGGATTTTTTTTTTTTAGTAGATAACAATCCCAACAGTACCATAAGAGGTACCATAACTTTCAAGGTAGCATGTTAAAGGGAACCCAGGCTATATTAACACCACTTGTGAACTTAGTTTTGTAATGACATATTTTGATTTCCTTTTCTATAAAAACAACAGAAGATTAACTTACTTGTCTATTGCTTATGGTGAGTTTTTCTAGGAAATGTCGAAGGACTGTTGAAGGATCTTCAATTAGACAGTTCCACAGGACCTGCTGGGCTACTGCACTCACTTTTAAAGAAAAAGAGCATCATCTAAGGGAGGAATCTGGAGATGCTTGTTAAGATTATAAATACTGAACATTTTCTATGACATCCTGTCAGTTTTCTTTTTGCCTTTGAAAAGTTCTAAAGAATGGTTACTCACCATTAAGCAGACATGAATATTCCTCTTCATAGAGGAAGAAGACTGCACGAGTGCTATTGTGATGTGTGATCATTTCTTTTACATGGAATATATACAGGAACATATATTTTGTAGATTTTTATTAAACATGTACTATAGAGGCATTGTAGTAGAGTGGAATGAATGTTAGACTCTGAGTAAGGGAGATAGGCCTTCAGATTACACTTCTGACACTTATTAGTTGTATGACTAGCAAGTCATTTAACTTTACTGAGTCTCAGTTTCCTCATCTGTAAAGTAGGAATAATATCGGTAGGATCTAGCCTAGTTGTAAGAATAAAAAGGGATAAAGTATCATAAAGCACTTGGTGAACATTAAAGCACTATATGAATATCAAGAATTATAATTTTAGAAAATTATCAATAAGTTAACACATTAATATTAAGAAATAATTTTAATAAATGAAAATGGAAAAAAAAAACTTTGGGGAAAAGCAGTATAATTAAGTAGAAAGAGGGCTAAGCAAATGATCAAGTAAACCTGACTTCTAACTCTTACCAACTCGGTCACAAATGTTCCAAAGGAACATGAGATAGAGAAGTCAGGATGTATGAGTACAAATCCATTACCATCACGCCATCACCACAGTGAACAGCAGTTCAACAAATATACTCTGCAGATAGTGGAGTCAAGGCTAAAGGTATTGTCTTCATTTATGATGAATGGTAGCATGATTGTCAGTTACCTTTGGGGAAATTCGAGCCTCTTTATGATTGACTTTAAAAACTGCTATACAGAGTCCATAGATCATGTTTACTACTTTTCAAGTTTGCCTGGCTCATAACTTGGGCATCATCCTTGACCTTTCACTCTCACTCACCTCACATATCCAAGTCATTGTCAAATCTTGTCATTTGTTTCTCTTCAACATCCCCTTCATAAAACCATCATCTTAGTTTATGATCTCATCATCTCTTGCCTGGATAACTGTAACAACTTTCTATTTCATCTCCTTGACTCAAGTCTTTGCTCAATTGGATCATTTCCATTCTGCTACCAAGGTGATTTTTCTAAAGCATAGATCTGACCAAATCATCTAGCTCTTCCAACCCCACCACCAAATCACTAAATGCAGGTGGCTCCCTATTACTTCTAAGATCAATTATAAAGTTCTCTTCTGGGAAATGAAAGTCTTTTATAATCTGGTCCCTTTATACTTTGCTCACTTCTAGGTGTTCAGCAATTCAGTTATAAAGATTTTCTTGGAATTTTCTATTCTTGGAACTCAAATATTCCACCCCCCCCCCATCTCCATACCTTTGCATGGGCTGTGTCCATGCTTGGAATGCTCTCCTTCCTTACCTGGACCTCTTGATTTACTTGGCATCCTTCCAGATTCAGCTCATATTTCCCTTTCTGTAGAAGGTTGTTCCTGATTCTGCCAGCTGCTACTACCTTCCCCTCCAAAATTATCTTTCATCTATTTTGTGTGTATTATGTTATGTACCTTCATATTTACATGTAAGTATCTCAAGGGACTGTTTTTGCCTTTCTTTGCATCCCCAAGGCCTAGCACAGTACTTGGCACGTAACAAGTGCTTACTCAGTAAGTATTGACTATCTGGCTGGAAGTCAAAATAGTCTTTTTTTCACTGAAGATCTCTACATAAAACCAAGAGCAAGCTCTAAAGGAAAATTGGAAGTGATTTGTGCAAGGAAGGATAAAAACACAGTAGATCCCTAGCATATTTAACAGGCTGTAAAAGTATAATTTTCCAAATTGTACCTGCTACACCATCTTCTCGAACCTCTCCATCTTCCATCAAATGAACAATGGGCAACACTGCAGCACAGATGCATGCTGGGAATACTGCCTGAGGGGGCTGTGGCACATGGTGGTTTGGAGTGTGCTCTGTGGTGTGTTCTTCATCTGAAGGAAGGAGGCAGGGATATCACATATATATAAACCTATATCTATATCTACATCTACTTTAATAGCCATATATATATATATATATATATATATATATATATATATATATATATCTGTCTATATATCTACATCTACATCTGTCACCATATATCTAAATCTCTCTCTAAGTGCTAGTCTATTCTTAAAGTATAATTCAGAAATCAAAGTATTTCTCATTTTTTAAAGCTGCGTAATTCTGTGATAACTTAAAGAGCATCAGATTATAACAACTTCCTTCTTTCAAAGGTTTATAGGAAAAATATTGACAAAACACCTAGTAATAAAAACTCTTTTTTTTTTCAGAGATGGAAACAATCATGCATGAATAAATAATTTCAGGAGCATTCGAAAGTGAGCAGAGGTCAGTTCATAGGACTGATTTGGAAAGAATGGAATCCATAATAGAAATGGAAAACTTTCTTATGGCTTCAAAGCTAATTACAACCCTGTATGTATCTTTTGAGGTTCTTAACGCTTCCTTGTGTGACCCTCAGATGTTAGAAAGGTCTGGTTGCCCACTAACTCTATGTGGTTGCAGATGGCTGAGTGAAGCTCTTAGGTACATCAGCTCTGCCTAGGTTGTTGATAGCCACGTTATAAATCAAAATTAGCTTATTGGAGACCAGAATTTGGTTTTCCATCCATGGGATATAAAAGCTATGCAAATTCTATAGGCCTCTATTGTCATGGAAATTTAACTTAGTTTGACTTAAAAATATGCATAACAATGCCAAAACAGAATACTAGAAGCAAATCCTACTCAGCAAAAGTTGGCATGGTAGTAGTGAAACTGTCCTCAACCAAAGTGAAGGCTCATTGTAGTAGTAGGATTGAGTCCTGTAATAATATTTTTTTTAAAAATTGGCTCCACTTGTAAAGGATAATTGTCAGTTTGAATGAGAAATCATCCTATAACACAGTATCTTATGTCATTGTTTCTAAATTGCCAAATATGAAAAAAATGTTCTTTATCCATGAAAATGTAATGATGAGAAATGAATGAGATTAAATGAGAAATATTTAATCCATGAGTATTATGAAGAATAGTAAAATATAAGTTATATTTCCAGTAGGGCTCACCTTCTGCACTCACAGCTGAACGCACTGACCAAACAGAGCCACGGCGAAAGGAATAATTCCTATGGGAAGTACTTGATGTGCAGGATGGGCTGACAGAAAGGCGTCGGGATGCCAGATTAGTGACTTCTTCTACTGACAGAGAAACAAGAGAATGTAAATTTTGGTTTCCTGCTAATGTTAATATTACCATGATTAGTATTTTCATTTTCATAATATCCTTCCTTTCCACAGTACAAGACTTGGGTGATTCAGTTTGTGCTTTGGGGGAAAATATGCACATGTGCACATGCACACACATTGACCCATCCAGACCAAAAAAGTTCTTCCAAAAACTCTGTGCAATATCACTGATCTTAAGAGCAATTTGGAAATTTTTCTCCTGGAACCATTTGCCAGACTATTCCCTACATGTTGTTCCCAGATGTCTTGCATAGTTGAGCTTGTAGGGACTCAAACTCCCAAATTCAAGAGAGCTGTTCTTCACTAGGAAATCCCTTAGCAATAAGACATTGTTTGCGTTTGCTCCATGGGCACTGAAATGGACGATTCTGGGTTTACAAATGCTTTGCATTGCTCATATAACTTGGTACATCATAAGAGGACCATTGAATGAGTTAACTTAAGACTAGCTGTAAAATATTTCCATCAAACAATAACATAAGTTTTCCATTTTTCCTTGGAGAATTTGGAATTCCCCCTTAACCTTATTAAATTTTTAATTAATTTAATTTTTTTGTTTCTTCATTATGGATAATATATTTCACTTAAAACAGAACTACTATGTTCTTAAAAATTCTTCCATTTCCCTTGAAGGTAGAGATGGATGAAGAAGTAGAATGAAGGATTTGATTCTTTAGCTTTCCCCTTCAGCTAAATAGTAGAAAATCATGAACCATTTTTAATCAAGGTTTTGTCCGCCAAGAATCACTATCTCTTCCCATAGTCTTGCACTTCTGAGAGAAACTATAACGCACCTTCTTCTTCCTGCTCTGAGTTAGGGGTACAGGTAGGCTCATAGCAAGCCTCCTGGGTGATGGGGATGGCAGTAATGAGGCTGGCTTCTCGACCAAGTCGCTTCTTCTCTTCCTCTTGCTGTAAGTTCTTGAGAATGTGCTCTGCTCTCTGATGGGATCTTGATACAGCTCGGGCAGAAAAAGATTTCTGAGGGTAAGTGAAGACAGAAAGAAATTTATCTTCCTACTACTGATGAGAGTTTCAGGAGGTAAACAGATAGTATATCTCGAGTCACGAAGACATGGATTTTAATCTTGTATCTGACATACACTCTATAACCCAAGGTAAGCCACTTAAATTCTCAGTGCCCCACACAACTTTCTAAGACCATAAATTACAGAACACTTGCCAATCTGCACTGGGAGACGGAGTTTCCTTAATTAGAGTTCCTTACATCAGTGAATAATATGTCTGAACAAAAAAAATAAATCAGGGTTCCACCCAAAGGAATCAATCATAGGCAGTGTCCAAATGAACCACTTAAACAAAATGACCAAGCCTGGGAGACTTTAAAATGATAGCTTCTGTTAGCCCATGTTTTTCTTTCAAGTACATTCCTAGGTTCTATATAGCTCAATCTGTGCCACTTAGTGTCATAGGATTTCAGAGCTACATGTTACCTTAGCAATCATTTAATATGAAATCTTCATTTTACAAATGAGGACACTGAGGAACCAGAATTAAGGAACTTGACCAAGGTCACACAGGTTACTAGTAGGCAGCTTAGCCTTGCTTTGAACTAGGTCTTCTAATCCCAAATCCAGTATTCTTTCCAGAATAGCTCTTCAGGAATACTTGTGATTTTGTGACAGCATCCACTCTATTTTGCACTGAGATTTTAATTAAATTGAGGACAATTATGTCTCAAATCTCACCTTCTTTAGGAAGCTTTTCCCTTGGAGTTTACTTTCCATTTTTCTGCATGTATCTTGTAGGTACCTATTTGTGGATATGTTGTCTCCTCCATTAGAATGTGAGCCTCTTGAGGGCAGGAGCTGTTTTGTGGGGTTTTGTAGGAATTTGTTGTTGTTGTTTTTCTTTATATCTTTAGCACTTAGAAGCAGTGCATAACAGATAGTAAGGGCTTAAATTCTTCTTTGATTAATGACTTTTTAGAGGACTTATTCATACAAATCTTTAAAATCTTATAGGAAGAAAATATTTCTGGTGACAAGAGGTACAATGATATTCGACCACCTGTCTCTCTGAGATACTTTTTTTATTGGACCTATGATTTCATTGTTATAGGCAAAACTCCCTGTGAGAAAAAATTCTAATGCAGAACATCACCTAATGATTCTTAGAGAACTGTGTGAGACATGAGTCAGTAAGTCAATAAACATTTATTAAGCACCTACTGTGTCAGGTACATGGTAAGCACTGGGGATACAAAAAAAGGAAAAAGATAGTCCCTGCCCTTAAGCTCACAATCTAATGGAGGAGTCAACAAGCAAATAAATATGTACAAACAAATCATATCTAGGACATGTTGGAAACAGTTAGTCGAGGTAAAGCACTAGAATTAAAGAGGGATTGGGAAGGCTTCCTGAGAAGGTGGCAAGTTGAGACTTGAAGGGAAACCAGGGAAACCAGGATGTGAAGATGAGGAAGAACATTCCAGCACGTCCATAGGACAATCAACTTTGCATTAGGAAATAAAGTCAGCCATCACGTTGAAAATTTAAAAAGGCATTTCTTAAAGCCTCTCTAATTTAATATACAGGGTGTCCCCAAAGCTATTAAAGGTTAAAACTGCACTAAGACCTTTGGAACATCCTATGTATATGTATGTATGTGTGTGTGTGTATTTCAATGTGTGTATATGCCTATATTTTGTGTATGTACATGTATATGTGTGTATTGTATTCTTTTCAAATTGTATGATTTTCCAAATATGCATTTTGTGACATATCATAACTCTACCAGAGCAGAGTTAATACCTAAGATTGCAGGGAACTTTTAAAATAATAAAGATGATCCCTGATGACTATAAAATCTATAACTATATAATAAAATCTCTGTGGTGACTGTGGTTTACAAACTAGAAGAAAACTAGTGTGCAACATTTCTAGGTCAATACTCAGTACTCTCTCAATAACACACAAAAAAATTAATAAAATAAAAGACCATGTGCTTATTTTGTAGTGCTTAATATGATTTTTAATTAAAAAAGGGAAGACACTAGCGGAGTTTGTATTTTCATTGACCACCTTGTGACTCTGTCACCTGAAGCTATAGAAACCAATTAATGTATCACTTACCGACTGATCTTCATTAATTGGATCCTGTACACTCCCACTACATTGTGGTACCCATGGGGGGTCAAACATAGGGACAGAAGGCATTCCTAGTACTGGTGAGGGCAGGGTGAAATTTATACTAGGAGGAGGAATCTGTAAGGAGACATAAATAGAAAATCTCAGGTAGAAAGAGGCAAAGTTGTAATGGTTGTCTCTAGGGGTCCCGATGGTGATGAGACTCTGGCATTAACTTCCCAGCTACTTCAAGATTTTGATAACAGGGAAATATTTTTACACATCACCATTAGACACAGGATGGGTTTCTAGTGCCAACTCTGTTAACCAGCTCTGTGATCTTGGACAAGACATTTAGTTTCCCTGGATCCTAGTAACCTCCTGTGTAAGATGACTAAATGCCACCTTTCCTTCAAATAAATTTTTGCAGTTTACAAAATATTTTTTATCCTTTGTCTCATTTTAACCTTTTTGCCCTGTGAGGTAGAAGAATCAACATTATCTCTATAGAAGAATAAAAAGTAGGTTAAAAAAACACCATTTGCTTAAGGTCACGCGGCATGTACATTTGAGATTCATGCCCAGATCTTCCAACTCCAGGTCTATTGTTATGGTCACTACACCAAACTACAATGGACCAGATTGCCTCTAAGATCCTTTCAGACATTCTTATTCAGAGCTCTGGAAGGCTCCATAAACATGGCATTTAAATATAACCTCACTTTAGCAAAGCCCCCTAAATTTGCAGATCAGTTATTCAGATCTATATATCCAACTCTCCTTTCTCTCACCTGTCACAGCATAGATCTGACCGTATCCTTCCCCGAACTCAATAAACTCCATTAGCTTCCTAGGATCATGTAGGAAAGCCCTTCACAGCTTGGTCCCAACCTGTTTCCCAGCCTTAGTGTACACTGCTTCCCTCCATGTTCACCCAAACTGGCCATCATGCTATCTTTCACACTCGACACACTAACTTCCACCTCAGTACCTTTGCTCTTGGCTGTCTCCTGTGGCTGGAATGGATTCCTTCCTCACTTCTGCCTCTCAGAGTTCCTAGTTTCCTTCAAGGTTCAGCTATTCTTCTTAAGAAACTCTTACTTTCTATAAGAAGTCCCTCCCCTTAGCTGCTAGTGCCTTCTCCCACCAAATCACTTTGTTTTTAGTGTCATATATGTATATATACATGTATGTAAGGTGGGCTGTATACACATGTACATAGACATACCTACATATATACATACACACACTCATCATGAAAATTTGCTTTATAACTCAGAATTTATAGCCATGTTACCAAGGGCAGTGGTTTCTGATATAAAAAGAGATTTTTCAGGTGAAATTAATTTAATTCTCCTTAGTAGGTCACATAACTCTGGCTGTAACTGAGCATCACAGAGAGATTATATAGCCTTCTGATTTCTGCAATGGAAAACCCTGTAACTACAACTATGAGATCAACTTGAGATACCTATGACAGGCAATGTGGTATGATAGAAAGCATTGGAGACCTGGAGTCAGGGGAGACCTGGTGTACTGTTAGCTGTATGATTATGGGAAAATCACTTAACCTCCGTAAAATGGCAATAGTAATAACTTTTGGGTTATTGGGAAGTTAACATGAGATTATATATAAGAAGGTATTTTGTACTCTTTAAAGTGCTACATAAATATTGTTATTATTAATGAAAAAGCCCTGTTTAGCCAAGTTCTATTTATAAAGCACTGTTTTAGATTAGCAGGTGTCAAGAAGTTTGACTCCTTAAGAAGTACCCCATTAAATGTTTTGTATGACTTCATATGTATAATTGGTATTATATTTCATGTCTTCTCAGTGGATAGGGAAGGAGGTGAAGGGAGGGAGAGAATTTGGAACTGAAAATAAAAATTAAAATATATATAAAAATTGCCCCCCTTAACCAACTTCAGCAGATGACCTGCCATTTTTTTTAAATGGAATTGGAAAGAAATTTAAATTTGAAATTATTTCATCAAAGTTGAAATAATTTCATCAAAAGAGCTTGAAGTGATTTTATTCTACTCAATAGAGAAGTTTCTGTCCAGATTGTATTGGGTAGGTTTGAAAGGGAAAATGCTGAGAATAAAGCTTAGGGCCTAGAAATGTACTTCTTATAACTGACCCAACCTCACCTTAAAAATCTGCTGAGCTCCTTCCTCCATCCGAGGCCACACCTGGTAGCGGAATCTCCAGAGAGTATGGAACTTGAGGATGGCATTGAGCCGTTGCACAGTCTCTGGGTGATGGAATTCTGACATCAGCATGTCAGACACAGCCTCTGGGACTTTTACCGCACATAGCAGGAACATAGCAGCTAGAAGAGAGCAATCCAGCATTAATCAAGGACATGTCACTAGGCTTATGTGTCTGGAAACAACTCTGCAGCTCTGGTGAAAACATCCCTTAGGGGAAAGGAAACCTGTCCAACTATGTTGGCAAGAAAGCACCTTGTTTCAGACAAGGGCACAAAGCACCATCTTTCATTCCACCCACCAGCTTCCAATTTATGGTTTTAGAGTGCAATGACATTTTGACAAGGCCAAATAATGGTGACTTTTGCTAGAACGACTCCAGTCTATGAGTTCCACTTAAATAACTCTAGCCACTGACCTACTTAAAGCAAACTTTTACCTGTTATTTCTTTTAAAACTGGATTCCTCTGTTTTTGTCATTTGATCCAAAGTGAAATTTTGTTTCAAATAAATAATTTTCCTGAAATTTTATGAGATTTTTAAAAATGAGACAGCCCTTCAAGTGAAAAAATACATTAAAAAAATACAACTTTTCAGGAAAATTTTTTTAAAAATCCACATTTCAAACTTAATTCAGACTTTATGAAAATAAAGGAAAACTCATAATTTAAACTATCCAAACATGGTAGAATTAGCCGTCATGTTTCCTCTTCCCAAAGACCTTTAAATAGAGGGTAGATGATGACTTATTAGGTATATTAGGGAATTCTTTTCAGGAACAGATTGGACTACATGGCTTCTGAGGTCTCTTTAATTTTCAAACTCTGCAATATTATCCCCAAATAATGAAGAGAAAGAAATGCTGAAAGAGACTGTGTGAGCCTCAGTGGCAGCTTTGGTCTAAGAGAAAGCCAAATAATGATCACAAACGAGGTCATGAACCGTAAGTTATACGTCAGAGGATAAATCACGAGTTACGTAAATCCAGGTTGGAAGCAGGATCCAATGGCTATGGCGGAAATAGAGTTGTCTTTTACTCTTTTCATACAATTGTTGTCAGGTTTTGCTTATCTTAAGAAATTTTCCCTTGACTGTCCTACCTCCTATAGTTACATTTTCATTCTACAGATGAGCACCCGAAGCTCAAAAGGGTTGACTTGGCCATTATCAGATAGCTAGTAAATGTTTGATACGGGATGGATAGCTATGTTTCCTCTGGCATTGTAGAAAGTGTACTTCATATGACGGCGAGGCCCTTACAACTTGAGTGACTATAGACTTCTGTAAGATCATAGGGACAACACAATTTCTGTGGGGTTTAGGTTCTTAAATTTGAGAGATTAAATGGTTTCTAATGTCTCTCTAAGCTCTGAGATCTATAATATTTTTCTTCTATCATTAAACTTCTATTCACTCTCAACCCCTTCCCCCCAATTCAAGCAATATATATAAGGCATGTATCTAGAGGGCACTGTTCTAGGGACTAGAAATTCATAGGGGAAAATGCAGTGATTTTTGAACTGGATAAATTTTTTTTTAATAGCTAGTAATGAGCTGATACCCAAGATAGGTAAAGAGATTGCAAGAGCACATAGCTCTCCTTGATGAATTCAAGTCACTTGGTTCAGGTGAATTTCACCTTCAGGTTCTAAAGGAACTGTTTAGTGTGATTTCTGAGAAGTAACATGGGTAAAAGGAAAGGAGTCTTAAGAGCAAAGAAATAAATTTTCAACAAAGCCTAGAGAACAGAGCCTACAAACTATAGGTTCATGGATTGACTTCAATCTCTGGCAAAATTTCAGGATGTATTATTAAAGAGATGGTTGTAAATATCTAGAAAAGGAAGCAGTGATCACAAATATCCAGCATGGCTTAATCAAGAATATATCATGCCAACTTCATACAATTTCCTTTTCTATTTTTGGATAGGGTTATTAAACTGGTAAATCAGGAGAATTCTATAGGTGTAGATTACTTAAATTTCAATAAAATGCTTGCTAAATTATCTCCTGCTATTCCTGTGGGAAAAGATGGGAAAATGATGAACTTGGAACTTTAAGAATAGTCATTAATAGTTTGATGTCAACTTGAGAGATCTCCAATGGAGGGCCTCAGGGATATGTACTTTATCCTGTGCTTCTTAAATGTTCTATTTTTAATACTTTTTAATTTTTTTATTAAATTTAAATTTTAAATCAGTGATTTGGCTAAAGGCTTAGGTGGCATCCTTATCTAATCTGCAGATGCAAATTTGGGAGAGATAGCTAATACAATATATGAGAGTCAGAAACCAAAGAGACCTTGTCAGGCTAGAATTCTGGGATGAATCTAATAGAATGAAATTTAATAGGGATAAATTTAAAATTTTACATTTGGGTTCAAGGATTCTCCCTTTCCACTCAGTACAAAAAAGAGGAAGTGACGTTGGATACCAGTTTAACTATAAAATGTGAGAAATGATTATTTGTCTCTTGTATTAATAACTAATTATTGTATTAGGACCAATGTTTTTCCCCCTTTTTACTTCCTCATCCAGATATCTACCAGTTTGGGAGATCTCTATTAAAGATTTATCCAGGTCAAAATGTGATCAGATAGTAAAAGAAACTCTGAGTTTGGGCTAGTGGGTGCATTTCTGCTCATAGTCTTTGCTCAGACGGGTCTGGGAAAATGTGGATCTTCCCATTTGTCAGACAAGTGATATGGGAATTGATAAGTCTCTTTGACCAAGATTTGGGTGAACAAATATATATGTTTGAAAGTTTTATGTACATAAGAATAATAGATTGACATCATTGTGATATTCATTTTCTCATTAATTGTTAATCAATCAGAATTGATTGCCACCCTCAGGAACACCTACTCTTTGAAGGGCATATAAACTGTGAACCCACAGTCATGTGGGGTTTTTTGAAAAGTCTAAGAAAGATGGCCAAATGACCATCCTTTTATTAATAAATAAAATTCTGATATTATTAATAAAGTGACTAAATTACTCAGAAACTATGTCTCTCAAGTGTTTTTAAATGCCACAAAAAGATTCAAGGGCTTTATTGGACTGTAAACAATATAAGTCAACAGCATGATATGGTTGTCAAAAACGTTCATGGGGTCTTGAAAGAAAGAAGCACAACTTCCAGGAATAAGGTGGAGATTGTCCTACCATACTTTGCCCAAGATCACTTTGGGAATATTGTGTTCTGTTCTGAAAAATGCACTTTGGAAGTTAGAGAATATCTGGAGAAAAGCATCCAGAACAGTGAAGAGTTAAAAGTTTATGCCATGGGTGAGATGGTTGAAAGAACAGATCTGATGAGGAGGAAGGGGAGAATGATAAAGTGGGTGGGCATATAATCTATCTTCAAGTACTTCAAAGGCTGCCAAGTGGGAAAGAGATGACATATATTCTGTTTGACCCCAAAAGGTAGAACAGGGAACAATGGGTATATAAGTTGAAAAGAGGAGAAGGTAGGTTTGACACACTGAAATGTTTCCTAAAAGCCAGAGCTATCCAAAAGGGGGATGTGCTGCCTTGGAAGGGAGTGGTTTTTTCTTCAGTGGAAGTCTTCAAGAAAAGGCTGGATGAGTACTTGTCAGATGTGTTGCAATAGAAATTCCGGTTGGAGTCTGGGCTAGATTAAAAGGCCACCAAGGTCCTTTCTAACTGAAATTCTGTCACTCTGTGACAACATTGACTACTCTCAAGGCACAGACTGTCAACTATAAGAATAACATGCACACAAATAAATATGTTAGAAAGTTACATGTATATAACAAAAATAGATTGAATTTATGCATCTGTTGTACACACATACACACACACATATATATATATATATATAAAACAATAATAAATTGAATTTATGTAAAGCTTGATTTATGCTATCTGATTTGATCCTCACAACAACCCTATGAAATAGGAGAAACTTAGGTAGACTTGCCCAGGGTCACATAAGAAGCAAGCATAAGAATCAGGGTTTAAACTCAGGTCTGAGGTCAAATAGGCATAAGAGATTGGAAAGGGAAGGGATCCTAGCTGGGTGGATATGACTCTCCTCATTTTATTAGAATTTTTGACTTAAGCTTCTTACATGTTAAGTTCCCATTCCCCAAGGCATAATGCCCCAAAGCTCTAGGAGAATGACTTAGTGGTCTGTAGAAGGAGAATTAAAATGCCAGCCAAGAGATCTGGGTTTTACTCTTTGCTATTTTTCTGAATTTCTAGATAGCCTAGAACATGTCACATGCCCTCAGGTTTCATACATGAAAAATGATGTGATTATATTAGATCATCCTCTTCTTAAAATTCTCTGAATCCAGTCTCTTCTAGCTCTTAAATTTTCTTAGTACTAGGCACTCAAATATTAGATTTCCATCCTATTTGGGAAACAGGCAGGGTGTGCTGGAGGCAGCTCTTACTGGTTCACAAGAGCCAATTGTTAAAATTTCACTGTAATTACACCTCAGAAATGAGCAAATGCTACAAATCAAGGCATGATTTATTGTCTGATTGTCTCGACTTTACAGAGTGATTGAGAATATGTTAACAATGCTGATTAAACTTTAAAATGTGTCTTGCATACATACATTTTTCTCCTGGAGAATCTACTGTTTAAAAAAAAATTAGCAGCAGATTATTGGATTGAGTCAAAGAACTCAATACCTTGAGAGTAACTTAAAACAGTGTTCATTCTCTGCTACCACTTTCCCATTACCCCTTGGTCAATCCTTTTCAGTAAAACTTCTTTCCTAATTGCTTTACTGAAAATGTTCTTTCCAAGATCCTGTACATACCAAAATATTTACAGTGGCATGTTTTTGATGGTAGGAAAGAGCTGGAAACAGAGACATTGTTGGAATTTCCCTTCTTACAAACTTCAGTATTTCTGTCAAAGCCACCATCACCCTCCAGTCTCTTGGGTTCATAACCTGAGCACTATCCTTGGTTCCTTACTCTTGCTCAACTCACACATCAATTCATTTTCAAAAAAAAGTGACGTTTCTATCTTAATATCTTTCGCATCTGGCTTGTTCCACTCACATGGCTACCACTTAATTTCAACCCTTTCATACCTCTCACCTAGACAATTATAACAACTTCCTAACTGATTTTGATGCTTCCAGTATATCCTCTATACTGCTTCCAAAGTCACTTTCCTTTACACATTGGTCTGACCATGTGACTTATCCTACTCAATCAAATGAAGGGGCTCACTCTTTTTTTTTTTAAAGGACAAAATATATGCTTCTCTGCTTAGTTTTTACAGAACTTGATAGCCTGGCCTCAACCTACATTTCTAGCCTCATTGGAAATTATTTCCCATCTTTCACCCTGAGATCCAGTCAAAATGGCCTTCCCTCTGTTCATCATATAACATCTCCTATCTCTGTGCTTTTGCATTGGCCATCCCAAATACCTGGAATATGCTGCCTCCTTTTATCTCTGCCTCTGAGGTCACCAAGTGGTACAATGGCTAGAGTACTGTACCTGGAGATAGAAAAATCTGAATTCAAATTCTGCCTCTGACACATTAACTCTGTGATCTTGGGTAAGTCATGTAACCTCTTTCAGTCTCAGTTTCCTCATGTGTAGTTATGGTACATGAACATAATGGGTTATTATTTCACTGTAAGAAAAAGAATATGACAAATGCAGAAAAGCATGGGAAGACTGCTCCTATGAGATAAACAAAACCAGAGGAAAATATACACAATGAGTACAATAATGAAATAAAATGAAAACAAAAAATGAAACTTAATGTCATGAAATTACAATAACCAAGCTTAACCCCATAGAAGAGTTATGAAAAGTGCCCCTCACCCTTTTTTTGCAGAGGTGGGGGGACTATGGGTAGTCTATATATACTATATATGATGGTGTAGTAATGCTATATATAATAATGGATTTTTTTGATGTGTTAGTTTTGCAAACTTTTTCTTTTTGTGTCCTTTGTAATAAAGCATGACACTTGAGGAGGGATAAAGGAATAAAACAAAATATATTAATAAATATTTGTTTTTCTTTAAAAGAAAAAAAGGGAAAATATTCTTTCTTAAGAGACATCATGATTTCTTAATACCAAAAACTGTCCTTTCTCATTTCTCATTCTCTTTGCCTTCTCTAGCCTATAACACTCTTAATGATCTTCTCCTTGAAACTCTCCTTTCTTGGCTACCATGAAACTACCCTCTTATTCCATCTCTCCTTGGGGGAGCAGTCACCCCTTCTCTTTTCTTCTCAGCTCCCTTTGCTTCTGACATCCCACAGCAGGAATATGTCTCTTTGTAGGCATACTTGAATGCTCAGTGTTTTGTCCTTTTTGCTAGCCTTATCTCTCTTTATAGGGAAAGTTTCATCCATCCTCATGGCTTCAAGTATCACCCACAGACAGGTGATTTCTTAATATATCTCCCCTTCCTGCCCTCTCTCCTGGGCTTCTGCCCTACATCTCTAACTGCCTTTTGTATGTCCTTACCTAAATTTGCCCTGCCATCACTTTAAACTTAGCAAGGTCATAATCTTTCCCCTAAAATCAATTTCCCTTGTGGAGTCTCCTCTTTGTGTAAATAGTACCATACTTTTTTCAAGCACTCAGGCTTAAAACTTTTGACTCATCTTTGACTCCTCTCAACTCCCCTAATGATCCCCCTACTCTCTCATTGTTCTGTAAACATGCTATACACACTCCTGCCTCTACCCGTTTGCTTACAAGATTCTCCTGCCTAGGATGTTCACCCCATCTTTGATTGGCCAAGTCCTGTTCTTCCTTCACGACTGAGGTCAAGCCCTATCTCTTCTATTGGCATTTTTCCCAGCTCAAAGTAATCAATTCTTCTTTGAACTCCTGTTTTGTTTCTTTTGCCCATTATCTCTCACCTAGCATGCACTCTCTTACATTATTGTTTTATTTCTACACATGAAGAAAGCATTAGGAATGGATGGCCAAACTCAAAGATAGTTCTTATGGTTCAATGTCAACATGGCAGGGGAGTTTTCACTGTAACACTCCAGGCATCTGTGCTAGTGGCAACTATTTTGCACAGTGAATCAAGCATTGTCCTTTAGTTAAGAAGCCCTCAATTCAAATCTGATCTCTGACACTTACCAGCTGTGTAAGCCACTTGACTTCTTTTTGCATCAATTTTCTCAACTGGGACAGCTAAGGGATGCTCAACTGGATAAATGAGGACAGTTATAGAACCTACCTTGCAGGGTTGTTGTGAGGATAAGATACAATATTTGTAAAAAAAAAAAAAAGTGATTAGGACACTGCCTTTCATGCTGCAGATGCTATAAAGTTATTTCCGTCATCATCATCATCATTTCATCATTATCTTTATCTGTGCTTGGCTTTAACATTTTTTTCACTGACATTTGTGGTTAGAGACATTTCTATATCTCAAATGTTTTGTACAGTGGCTTGTACATAATAGGCATCCATAAATATCCATTAATGCTGTTGCTGCACAGTAGATACAGGGGAAGAAAAATCAATTAGAAGTGTATTTTATATGAAAAATACACTGAAAGTATAGCTATAAGGTAAAAATCATATTTTATATCTCCAGAATGTTTTCAACAGCCCAGAAGTGAAAGCCAGTGGATCCAATCCCTCACGCTGGGAGATAGTATCATGGCCCCCAGAGGCACAGCTTTCAATCCCAGGACCACCATCTACTTCTCCTATGATTGTTGAGTAAGCATTGATCTTTGAACTTCAGCCTTCTCTACAATGAGAGAGTTGGACTAGATACTTTCTAAAGTCCTTACAGCTCTAAAATCCAATGACTCCTAGAATCTAGGACTCATCTCTCAGCTCACCACTGTATCTAGGGCAATATGCCATTCTATCTGTTTGATCTAGGTGATCAACCTGCATTCATAAAACTCTCATTTTAAAATATGAGCTGCCATAATAGATGACTCCCTGGGTGGGTCTTGTCTCATGTTACCTGCAGCTCCAGCCATGTGCTCATCCATACTGAGCAATAGCTCCCAGGCTGCAGGCTGGATGTCTCCATACATCTCTTCTGTCAGAATTGGTGCTGCCTTGATTAGCAGAGACAAAGGAGCTGGGGACAGGCTCATTACCTTGGGGGAAAAGAAAAAGAAAAAAAAAATCACATTTCAAAAGCATTTTAAATGAGGGTGAATACTGACAGTCTCACAATTTGACGGGCTGTCTGATTTGCTTTTTCCTAGTCCTTTTTTCTCTAAATAAGAATAAAGCCTTATCTAAAAGAGAAGCTATTTAGATGATGAAGTATATTAGGGCTCACTATCATACCAAGGAATGACTAGTCATTTGCAGAATGATTAAAAAAAATTTGCATTTCACATCTATTTCTTTATAAAGTTCAAGGGTAGAGTCAGTGTAATAAACTGTTTTCTAATTAATAGAATGATGCATAATAAGAAGAAAAATACCTCCTTAAGTTCAGATTCTGCATTGTTTTTGGTCAGGGTGCATTGAACTGTTACAGACAGTTTTGTCTATGCTACCACACTTCCAGAATATTAGAAATGATGGCCAGATGCAAAGAGTAGTGCTTACTCTTCCAGTATCAACATGGCAGGAGTTCTCCAAGGATCTGTGCTTGACTCTATGTCGTTGGACATTTTTTATCAATGGCTTTAAAAGTTAAGTGACATGCTTATAAATTTGTATATGACACAAAGTTGGAAAGGAAAGCTGACAGAGTGGATGAAAATATCAGGATTCAAAAGAATCTTGATAGGTCAGGACATTGGGTCGAATCTAATATGATAATATTTAATAAGGACACATATAAAGTCTTACAAAAAATTAATTTCACAAGAATAAGAGGGGGTGGTGGTGGTAGACAGCAGTTTTTATGCTGTACTTCCAACTCATTTCCACAGTTCTTTCTCTATTATACCCCTGGATATAGCCCTCTTCCTCCCCCCGGCTCTCTTATATGTGATATATTCCTCCACTACAATGTAAGCTCCTTGAGGAAGGGATTATCTTTCTTTCTGCTTGTGTTTGTGTTCCCAATGCTTAGTATAGTGCCTGGCAAGTGGTAATTACTCAATAAATGCTTTTTGACTTGGTGGAAAAGATCTGGGGATTCAGTTGATACAACTATCTATGTTTAGATTGGAGCAAAGAAGACAGGTGGGGCAACAGGATAGCTGTCCTTAAGTATTTGAAGTGCTGTCATGTGAAGGAGGAATCAGACCAGTTTACCCCAGAAGGCAGAACCACCTGCAGTGGGTATGAGTTACAAAGAAGCGAATTTAAGCTGATGTCAGGAAAAACTTCCTAATAATTTGAATTGTCCAAAAAGTTGAATGGACTGCCTCAAGGTGCAGTGGATTTTCCTCAGACCGCCTCCTCCCTTTGAGTGCTATCCGCAGAGGCTGGACAACCATTTGTATATGGGTTGTTCTAGCAGACCCCCACAGGTCTTTCTGATTCTTAAATTCTATTATTATATGAATTTATTTCATGCTCTAAAAATGTAGGCTGTCTCTAACTTACAAATGGGCTATTCCAAAATTTTATTTGTATGTCAATTTCAGGGTTCCAGATGCATTTTCTTATCGAAATATTATTATAAATTATAATTCGGTACCAAGGGTAGCCCACAGAAAGCTATTTAACACTTTCTGCTGTTTGCTAAGTTTTTATGAGCTCCCAGGCTCAAAACTTAGGCATCATTTTCACCTCCTTACTATCTTTCATCCCCCATAGTCAATCTGTTGTCAAGATTTGACAATTTTACCTTTGCAACATTTCCTCAACATACCCTCTTCTCTGCTGATTCAGGCTCCTCACCTCACTCATGAGCTATCACAATAGGCTGCCTGTTGGGCACTCTATAACAGCTTATTGACTGACTGAATGTAAACATGTTACTGAGAAATGGGATGCAATGGTTGGTACCTGATGTCTAATGTATTTTAACATCCCAGAGTCCTTTTTGCCTTCTAGATTTGTCTCTGTAACTCTCTTCTTCAGAGAGGGCGTCCTCAGGCATGATTTATCTGAGCACTGAAAAGAAGGAGTAATCCAAGTTAAAAGAAAGAAAGGATTCCAGGTGCATGAGCATCTGGAAACAAAGGAAAGCCGCTCTTCAGTATAAACGAATCCTTCCGGTCTCCTTCTAGTCCAAAAGTTCCTGAAAGCCAAGAGTAGACATCTCCATTAACAGAAAGGCCACTGAAGATTCATTTAACTTTTCACATCTGGAGGAATCCTAACCCAGATGTTGCAGAATGTAGAAAACACTTCCTCCCCCAGATCAAGTGGGATTCGATCCTACCTCAGACATTGAACAACAGCTAATGTTTACACAGCCCTTTTGGTTGGCAAAGCTCTCCACATATGCCCCTTTTGATCCTCACAATATCCCTATGAGGTCCCAGTTTTAAAGATGAGGAAACGGAAGCTCAAGGTCACACAGCTAGTCTGAGGCAGGATCCCAACCATCTATGAGACCCTGAGCAAATCCAATCAAGCAGCTGTGTGACTTTGGGGAAGTCACTAAACCTTGGAGAGTGCCTTTCCTCTTGGATAAAATGGGGCTTCCTCACCAGTTTATTTGTGTAGACCAAATGAGATATAATAACCATGTAAAGTATGGAAAAATTAAATAATAATGTCCATATACTGTTACGGTTGCTATTTGTTACATTTTGATTCCAACAGTAGAAAAATCACTGGTTTAAATTTTATAACTTAAAAAAAAACATTGTTGATTGACCCTCCTGAATTCAGAGAAGTTGCCAGAGGAGAATGAGAACCTGATCTAAGTCTTTCTGACTTTCAACCATGTTTCAGGGGCTATATCATGTGGGAAGTGGATAAATAGCTCTCCCTCCGCAGAGCCAGTACATGCTGGTCCTTTCAGAACTCAGTCTTTCCCCTGGGTGTGGGAGAAAGAGGTCCAATTCTTCAATCCACACCAAAGGAGATTTGTGCTTCTGGTTCACTCTTGAATGGGGTTGCAGGCAGAGCTATTGAGAGAAGAGGTAACACTGAGACTACCCATGAGTTCCAGAAAAGTCTTTAAAGAGTTAGACCCTAAGGGCTTACAACATTGAGTTTCTGTGAAAGGATAGCTCCATCTTTACCAGAGTATTCTTTGAAACAAGTGAGTCAGAGCTCATGTCGTGCTCTCTAAAGACAAAAAGAATGCAGGTGCGAACTTCAGAACATTTATCATTCGTGGAAAGGAGATTCATGTACTGCTTTTTTTTCCTGGGAATTCAAAAGCAATTTGTAGCACAAAAAGTGTGCTTACATAAGTTAATTTGGAGGCTGCTCTCAAATCATCCCTATATACAAGGAGAGTCATTCACCTCATAAGAACGCCAGGGGGAAATTAGCTTCACTTTTGAATAATGGTGATAGAGACAACACCATAACAACTTGCATTTATACCTCATGTCCCAAAAGACTCATTCAGTTTTAAGCTCTTAAAGCTTAAAACTTTTGGGACATTTTATATAGCATTTTATGCTTTATAGAGTGTTTTCCTCATAACAATACAAAGTAGATAGGACAGGTATTATTATAACTACTTATTTTTTTGGATAAGATCTACACTTTCATTGGAGCTTGTGTAGAACTCCCAGAAAGTCAAGTCCCTTTATCAACACAACTTAACACCTGCTGTGAAAACTGGGAGTCTTAACAGAGTTTCCTCGGAGGGCACTGAGAAGTTAAATGATTGTCCCAGACTCAGACATTCATGTGGATCAGAGATGGGAATGGAATACCACACTCCTGTTCATCCTGCATTTTATACATGAGGAAAATGAGACTTAGAGAGGTTAGATGACTTTTTTTCACTTTTTTCAGCTACATTTTTCTTTTCTCTTTATGCTCCCTCCATGTCAGAGTTTTCCAGGTCTCTACTTTGTCACAGCATCCTTGTTCTGAAAGTTCATTCTGGCCCTGAACTTCTCACAATGGAAGTAACAACTCCTCCTTGCACTCCCTTCTTCTGACTGGTCATTTCCCCCCAGAACTTCCATTTTAAGGAAAGTGCCCTCGTCTGCCAGGCTTTTGTTCCTCTCCCAGCCCCACGCCTGATTCTGGATTTCCTCCATGATGTCTCTACATGGCGACTTTCTCCTTTCACCCTTTTCCACTTTTAAACAATGTGTTGTCTTCCCTTATTAAAGTGAAAACTCCTTGAGATCAAGGATTATCCTTCTCTTTATATTTGTATTTCCAGTTTACCACAGTGCTTGGCACACTTAATAAATGCTTGTTGACTTTACTTGTCCCATGATTTTCAAAAGTTCTTAAAAGATAGACAACAGGAAAATACTGAGAGATAATGGCATTCAGGAAGGTAGAACAGCCATATAAGAAAAGGTCACCTGCTTAGATTGCTGAAAAAGCTGATCCCTAGCTATTCTATTAATGATACAGTTCTTTAACCTGGGGTCTTGTTTATTTAAAGATATTTTAATAACTGTATTTCAATATGATTGTTTTCTTTTTTAAATCTTATGTATTTTATTAATTTACAAATATTATTCTGAAAAGGGGTTTCATAAGCTTTGTCCATGTTCATCTGTCTGTCTATCTCACACACTCTCTCTCTCTCACACACACACCCACACCCACCCACACACATACAATTAAGAATGCTTGATTTAAGGTTTTCTGTTAAAACAAATGGTTCTATGAACATCTGGAAACATCACATGAACCTGAAGTTAGCAGGGGTAGACCAAGTCATGACCTGGACCTAGGACATATAGACAGGATTTATGTCAGTAGAGGCCCAAAGTTCAGACATTATTGGAGCCCAGAGGGAACCATTTTGGAATTTTTTCTGAAGAAGCTACAATGCATTAGGAGAGTATGACATGCGCTCCACCCCAAACTGGAACTTCCCCCACATACTTCAAGAGACATTGTGGAATGTTCATTGTGAGATTTTTAGAGAACTATGTTTGGTTTTTGCAGAGTATTTAAAAGTTAGGAACTTGGTTACCAAAAAAATGTAACTTCATTTGGGAACACTGTGAATGGGATAATATCAAGGGATATAGTTGCTGCCAGGACTACTTGAGGTTCTCCCAAGTTCTAGTGGGGAATTGAGCCAAGAGAAATGTTACAGCCCTGAAAGGTAATGCTGATCTTCTACAGTATAAGCATCTTTAACACAAGTGTTAATGTATGTTTTAGTGAATCATTAAAGAAAACTAATGGATACTTATGCTGCCCTTCCACATTTAAAGCTAATGTGGATAATATATCACTTGTATACATAATTTTCAAGAATAATTAGGGCTGCCAACATTTTGTTTGATTTCTGTCATATGAATTGTCCTTCCCAGCAATGACTAGTGCCATTTTCTCTTTTCCTTTGTAATCCTCCAAAACCTCAGCCCTTCTCCATATTACTGTGCCAATAATATTGCCTCATATTTATGTTGCACCTTAGTGTTTGCCAAATGCTTTCCTTTCAAAAATACTGTGAGGTCAGTAGTGTGAGTATTTTTGGTTTTTTATAAAGAAAATGAAGCTCAGATAAGTTTGATGATTTGCCAAAGTTCAAACAGCCAAGTAAAAGCATCTAAACTAGGATTTGAATCCAGTTCTCCTTACTACTGGAACAACAATGTTTTTACTTATTCTGTAAGTATTATATATTATAACATGCAATATTACAATATATTGTTATTATTTATTATTCCATATTATTTGTTATATGTTAACATATATGTCAACATACTAAATTATTATTAAATATTATCTATTATGTCTAGAGTTCTATGCAAGCATTGTGTTTGAGATTTCCAGTCTAGTTGGATAAGTGACAGACACTGATAAAATGACAGAAGTAAAACAAAGGAATAAGAAATAGTATGGTACAAACAGGCTCTGAGTGCAGAGATGTGAATTGGAGAGTGATCAGAGCCAGATGGGTTACAAAATACAAAATACCCTCATTTTCCTCAAATGTCCAAGGAGGAACAAGATGCTCGTTAGACCTTCACCTGATTCTTATTCCACCCCTTTGTTACTTGGCTGCGCTATTTTCATTGAGACTCCAGGCATACAGACCAGGGTTATTTTTTATGGTTGACACAGAATGGGTAAATGTGAGAGCATCATGAGAGAAAAGATAGATGGTGAGTAAGGATATCATGATTTGGGAAGACTGTATTGCTCAAGCAAGAAACAAAAGACCATAAGTGCCATATGGGATTGGTTTGGGAACAGGTTCATAAATGCTGTTGACAGCTTTTGAGAAGAATCAGATGGAATTGGTTTTTTTTTTCCTCTCAGGAACATAAACAAAGGTCTAGAACCCTTTCCAAGTTTCCTGGCTCCCAACTCTGTCTTTGTGAGGATGATCTTACGGTTAACGTTGGCTGAGAGGCACAGATGGGTGGTCCATGACCCCATGATTGTCCAAGAACAAACAGAAAAGAAAAGAATATTTATCACCAGTCATAGATTGGTTAAAAATAACAAAACAACCAGGAAGATAATTTAGTTTTTGTTTATGCATAAGTTTAATGTCAAACAAATCTCTCTATTTTTCTATATTCTATAAACTTTGGAATAAACAATACTTTTTTCCCCTTTAGCTCCTGAAACTCATTTGTAACTCATGATGCTACTCTTGTTTTCTGTTCCCTCTGAATTTAGGTACATTTTGTCCTGTGATATCCTGCATTTTCTAAACTATTCCCTAATAGCTCAATGTGGGTGTATTTTTCTTTCTCGGCTGCATCATAAACTCCTTCAGGGCAGGTGCTGTCTTCTCTTTTGTGCAACTCCTGGTATAGGGCTGAACTTTAAATATTAATTGAATTGGATAATCGATGAAGGAAAATCCTTTGGTGAAGCCACTGGACAAGTGCAGATGTATTAAGAGCAGATGTAACTGCTAGGGGCAAAAGCAACCAGGTTTGGCTGCTTTACTACTAGGCTGGCAGCCTGCTTCTCATGGGCAAGCTTAACATTTTTGAGTTTTCACTAATTTAGAAAAATTCAGCTGCTCAAATTTGGTATTAAAATGAGATTAATATTGAGAAAATATTCTCTTATATTCTTCATATTTATATTTGAAGAGAACACTATATTCTCACAATTACTTGCAGTTTGATATGGGGAAAAACACCCCTCTGGCATGGGGAGAGATGCTTCCTTTTGCTTGTGGAAATGAGAACAAAAGTTTTGTCCTTTTTCCAGTTTAGTTGTCTTTGTTCTGAATCACATAGATATTGTAGTTTTATTTAAATTGGTTCTATTATCTACAAATATTGGTTCATTTTTAAAGAAACTTCTAAAGCAGGGGTATGTAAATATTTTAATGATATGAACCCTTTTGACAGTCTGGTGAAATAAATGGATCCTTTTTTCAGAATAATCTTTTTAAAGAGATAAAATGAAATCTGTAGGATTACAAAGGAAACCAATTATATTAAAATATAAAATTTTAAATATTCATTAATAATACTAAAATAGTAAGTATTTTAAGAAGCAAGATTACCCATGCACTAAAATCATCCATGGTCTCTTGGGGTCCAAGGACTACAGATTAATTAAACAGAATCTCTGTTTTAAAAGCTTTTATTAATTAATTAAAACAGAATCTTTGTTTTAAAGTCTTTATTTTTCCCATAATTGATTGTGCCAAAATGTTTTTAGTGTTTGTTTAAAAACCTAACATTGAATTTCATTAAAAATAACTAAACTTGCTTAATAACCATTTAAATTAATTTCAATGAATAAAATATTATAAGACTTATCATCACTCCTTCTAAAATTCTGCCAGAATTCATTTTCTGTCCCTTAATTTTAATTTACATATGCACTATTATATGAATGTTTCATTCATCTTTTTTCATTCTGGATTATTTCATGAAGATCTTTCCATATTTCTCTCATTGCATTACTGTATCACAGCTTATTTAATAATTCTTCAGTTATTGGACACTCAGGTTGTTTCTGGTTTTTGCAACTACAAATAAGGCTATGATAAAAATCTTTGAAAGGATAGCTTCTCTTTGGTTGTTTATTTTTGATTATTCTTTCCAGGGTATATTCTCAGCAATAGATTGGTAATGGGTCAAAGAATATGATTATTTCTATAACTTTTACTGGGTATTGTCACATTGTTCTCCAAAAAAAGTCTTACACAATTTACAGTTCCACTAGCAATGAATGAAATGTGCCTCCCTCTCCACAGTCCCAACAGCAGTGAATTTGGGTGGTTTTATTTTTTATCTTTTGCCAGTTGTTGAGGTAGTATCTCAAAGTTTTAATATGTTAACATTCTTCTGTAAGAATGCTCAACCTCATAAATTATCAAAGAAATGTAATTATAAGATATAGCATATTAAGTGAGTTTTAAGTTTCTCACCTCTTTTTGCTTCTTGCCCCGAAAGGCCACATGATGAGCTGTGTTGTCTTCCCGAAGGGAATCTACAGTGTCCCCATACAGTAGTTTGATGGCTCGCACCAGGCGAGCACAGGAACGACTGTGATGGAGATAGCAGTGGGGATGGCAGTAGTCGATGTGTGTGCAGATGAAACTTTGCTGATTGCATAGTAAGATCATGACCTGAAACACAGAGAAAGGCCCAATAGATATTTCCCAAAGCCAGTGAACGTTCGGAAAGGGAAACTGCTTGTGGCTGGAAGGGAGTGAATGATACCTTTCTGACCAGAGAATCACAGTTTCAATAATTGTGTAACTAGTTTGCTTTTATCTTTTTTCATTAAAACCTGATCCGAGAGACCATGTGAAGATACTTGTAGATTAACCTCAATAACTTAATCTACTCAATCATCCATCCATAATAGATTTATATTATTTATTACTTTATTACTTATGTGTTTATGTATGTACGTACTGGTTTCCAGGTATTGATAGAGATCTTAAACTTAATCCATTTAATAATCCATCTAAAATAGATTTATCATTTTTATTATTATATTATATTATGTATATATATGTATATGTATATACTGATTTCCAGGTATTGATAGATATCTTAAACTTAATCGATTTAATAATCTGCCTAAGATAGATTTATCATTTTTATTATTATATTATTTACATATATATGTATATACTGGTTTCCAACCACTGGTAAACAGAGATCTTAATCTTTGAAGCACAAACTTGACCTATAATTGTGGAAGAAACTATGTGAAAAAGTATGAAAATGATTATAAGAAAGCAAAAAAAAAAAAGGGCAAGAAAGGATTCCTAGAGACTGGAAAATCTGATCTTTGACTATGCTTCTGTTGGTGTATATTTCCTATTTCTATATACTGATCATGATACCCAGTCTCTACTGCTATTAGCTGTAGGTGGTTTATGACCTTGGCCTGTGGTTGATCTTAAAGTCACAGCTGACTTCTAGTTGAATGTGTCAATATAACATCAACTTCAACTATTCTCTGGTCTTTAGCTAATATAGATACGATAGATATTTTTTGCCAGTCTCTGATCTATGGTGGTGATAAAACTGAAAAGAACATCTTAGTGAAATTTCTTTCCCTTCAGTAGAAGGCCAAAAAGTTGATTTAAAAAAAAATAACTACTACTTACAACACTACCTAACACACTGTAGGTGTCTAATAAATGCCTGTTGATTTTACTTACATGAAGCCATGACATGTTCCTGTGGTAGTTTTCTTCGGTGCCAGTGTGGCTCAGACCCTCAGGCTCAATGCTTGGCTCACTTGCACTCCAAGGGCTGCCTTCTTCAAAAGAAAAATACCAGAAAATGTTTTATTTTTTTCTCCTGTTGGGGTGAGTTTGTGTGTTTGTGTATGTTTTAGTAGAGCTGTCCATGCTTGTGAATCCAATGGAAAACACTTGCAGTCAGACCACCTTTGCCCAGCTGGGTACCAAATAGAACAGAAAATCCATTGTTTTTAGAGACTGTAGGACGATCTACCCCCCTTGGACACCAACATGACTGGCAATGACAAGGAGATTCCCAGAAGGGTAGGCCATGGCTCACATTTGGAGAAAGGGTGAAGAAAGACAAAAAATCAGTTCTTCGTGTTGTTGAGATGCACAAACTATTAGACTTCACTGTGATCAAATTAGTCATACATTGGCCAGGCTTTGCAAACTGAAGTTGAACGAGAACACCAGCCCTCACGCAATGGCCTCATAGCCTGCTGCTGCTCCTGCTCCTGTCATGACCTTTTTGCTATTTCTCTATGACTAGTGCTATCACCCTGGATGGCCATCAGTGCTGGAGGACAGATTCCTGAGTACAAAGAGCTAAGTAGGGAAATGAACACTGCACTTAAACTCACCAAGCCAGTCTTCTGCATGGGAACTCATGAGGGAGAAAGTCTAAAAATTTACTAGTCAAAAACCTTCTATCTTTTAGCTCTTCAACTTCTGCCAAGTATCTCCACTAGTATCCACACAATGCTACTGGGTTGACTCTTGACTTAATCATCTAATGAATTTCATCGAACAACTGGAGAAGAGGTCCAATAATAAGTTAACTGTAGGACTGCTTTCCTTACACTGGATCAACTGTCCTGCTGTGATACAGTCAAAGTCTCAGTGACTAACCTTCCATTATTAAATTACTGGTATTTTTTTACTTAGGTATCGGCAATCTCTTCAGCCAAGAGTTATTAGAGGACACTGTCTTTTCTCCTCCCATTTCCCTGTCCACCCATGTCCTCTATGTTACCTATATCAGTGACAGTGTCCCTGCTCTGGGACAGCTGCAGCTCCTCATTCTCAGACTCTGAGTCCTGCCGTGATAGCTTGGTACTCTTTAAGCTGCCGGCCCGGCGAATACTGGATAAGGAACCCCCCTTCTTCACCCGGAAACTGCGGGTTCCTTTAATCTGGAGCAGACGGGAACCTCCTATCCTGATCTTCCTGCTGGGAACTGCATTAAAAGAATAAGATAGGACTTCCCCCACTTAGTTCTCTCCATTCCAGGTTGAAATCCCTGCCCTCCCCATTTTCTCCCTACCCTGCCCTCTTTCTGTTGGTCTGTATGGGAAGGAAGATTTTCTCATGGCCAAGTGGCTTCCTCCAAATTCATTGCTGTTGAAGAGCTTGCGAATCAGACTTATGGCAGGTTCTACAGTGATGATCTGGGAAAAAAAGGTTTCCTAGGAAACAGTGCTTATCAATACTAGGACCAACCTGTTCTCCTCCTTGCCCCAGGTTCACAAGCATGAGTATGCCTTTGCAGTAGAATTATCTAGGATATTGAGTAGATTTACATATCATTACTGTTCTATCAAGAGAATGAATGACAACTTTTAAATAAAATGTTTGTAATGGGACTTACACGGTTTTTTGAGTTGCCATGTAAACCCATTCATTTGGAATACCTTAAGTAATTAATACCCCAAGTGGTTCCTCTCTCTCCAAGCCAGCAGTAGGTCTTCAGCAAGGCCGCTAAAGGATCTGTTTTCGTTCTGGTGTTTTGGGTGAGCATGAATATGAAATGGTTCCATTTCCAATGCCCCTAGTGATTTCCCATGATCCTCCTCTCAGTCAAAAGGCTTGGTGGCATGTGAGTCCAAATGTTGCAACACCCTGAGTCACCCTTATAGTCTACATGTACTGAGAACATGCATTATTCATCTTTTAGTGTTCTGTGAGTAAGAGAAATTGATCAGTAGAGAAAAAAAACAACTTTAAACGTGAAAATCTGACTTGTGCATTCAAGCCTTCTCTTTATATAATTATATATATAATGCATGTGCATTTTATATATATATATCTTTCGAAAGTTTTATCCCAGTTATCATTAATTCTTACTCAGAAGGATTAGAGGGGAGAGTTTTCAGAATGATGGTATATTAATGAACCAGAAACTGTATTTGTGTGACATGAGTTATTCCTCTCAAGGAACAAGGAAAACCAGATACTCAGCTAATTATGGAGGTGAATATACAACTACAGACTAACTGAATTGGGTTTGGAGTCACATTTTTCTGCTGAACTCAAATCTAACAAAGAACTTGTCAGAAAACTAGCATTTTTTCCCCCACAACTATCTACCACATAGGCAATTGTATAAGGTAATGTAATGGAACTGATACTAAAGTGCCAGTTAGATATACATTTTTATTGGCATTTGGACTTCCAAGAGAAATTACTTTGGATCAATGTAGATACTTTCTTTTCTGATTCATTCTTGCAGATAACTAAAATTATCTCTACACAGCTGCCAAATTTCTTGGGGAACTCCTGTAGCACATCTGGATAGAGCTAGAGAAAATTATAATTCCCATAGCAAAGTTGGACACAGCCAATGAAGACTTTATAACATCAGGCTACATTTTAATTATAGCACAAAACCCTCCAGTGTATGTTTTCCACAGTGTTGTTTAGGCTTAATTACTATATCTTTGTTTCTACCTACCTGCAGCAAGGAAAAACAGAATAAAATTGTAATTTGCATCACTGTTAATACATGCCTCAGTCTATCAAAGCAGTTTCGCTACAATGGATTTGAAAGGAAACAAGTAGATTTGTAGGAATTCCTAATAATGGCAACAACCCACTACTGTTTGATTTTGTAGAATCACTCAACCTAAAACTGCACTGTGATAATTTAAAGGGAATTAAAATATACTTTGTTTTGAGGATTGGGTGATATCCCATAATTATCACAAGGACTCTCTTGGGCATCCCAAAATAAGTATTTCAAACTATAGAAGTAGTAATTTCTACCTGGGAAAGCAAGGAAAGCTCCCATGCATGTTCTTTTCTCCCTCTGAAATGCACATAAAAGATATAATAATACTCATTAAGATATGATGAAATTTAACCTTTCTTTCCATGATAGCAAATAATCTGCAGGAATGTGAAAAAAGAAAAACTTGTTGAATTGGTTAATACAGGGGTCTCCTTAGTGAACACAAATGCATTAATTTACTATTACATTTCTACTTTGACCATGAATTCTTTACTAGGTTTTGTTGATTTCAGGCATGTGTAGACAGATCACCTGAATTTAGAATTCTTTTCTCTTGTACATATTCTTGTGCATGGTACCTAATAAACTGATACTGGAACTGACTGATGGGTTCCCAGGGGTATTTTGGAGCTGCCAGACCTACTGCCCACCAGAAAGGATCTAGAGTGACTACATGACTACATCCTCATCACCACACAAGCTTCTGTCATTTATTCTCAGAGGAAACTGTAACTGGTGATATTCTCAGGAGAGGAAATCAAAGTGGGCAGCTCTGAAACAATTTGCTTTTCTAAGAATACTAAGGTAGACTGGGAAGGCTCATGGTTGTCTTCACTGGGACCATATGAAGAGCTTGTTGAGCTCTTTTCTTTTAAAAAATATAACCAATATAGCTTGCCAAAAGCAAACCTAATTTAGGACCACCAACTTGGAACTGACACAGACTTGTTCTTTGCAGTCAAATTTTTCTTATGATTAACCACCCTAATAATTAATTCTTGATCATTCTACTAATTAATCACAATCATTGCCATAAAGTCTGTTATTGCAAACCACATGGAATGATCCAATGAGCACTGTACTATGGCCTGGTTGGCAGTCACAAATCTTAGGCAATTCTTATCCCTAAAGAGGATCTCCCATTACAGCTGTCTTTGGTAGGATCAAAATGGTCATCAGAAGCAGTTTATTCAGCCATTAATCCTATCCATTGCTTAGCTTTTGAGAAAACAGATGGCATGGAATCATTTAAGTCATCAGGGAGTTCTGGTCTTAACCTTCAAGTTAGTTTTAGCAGCTGATAATGAGAGCCTGCAAAATAAGCTAATGGAGGTTTAAATTTTTCATCTAGTCTGCTTGATTAAAAAAACTTTCAGAGAATACTCTTTCCTTATGTGTGTGTATATTTACATATACACACATATATTTATGTGTGTGTTTATATGTGTGTATAGTTTCATTTTTATGTTGTGTATATATATGTATACAGTGTGTGTATTTATGTATATATATATATGCCCACATATATTTCATTTTTATGCTAATCATTTCTTGAATAACCTCCCTATACTGATGTACCAAATTCACAGAAGAGAGGAAATAGGGTAGGTATTACCATGATTCGGTAGGTATTGTGTTGATTCATCCTGGCAAAAATCTATAATTTTTAGTGTCCTTAATGAAATTAAAATAATCTCTAAGATATACTACCACAATAAAAATTTTTTTAAATGACTTAACCTTTACATAGATTTGTACAAACATCCGATAGAATAAGAATAATAATCATATATTTAGAGAGAGAAGGGTCCTTGAAGGACCCCAATCCACCTCTCTCATTTTACACGTAACAAAACTAAGGTTCACAAAAGTTAAATGAGCTCAGCAGTTTCACTACTAGTCTGAGGTAAGACTCAAACTCAGGTCTTCCTGAATCTAGGCCTGGTGCTATCTATGGATATCTTTCCCTCCCTACTACTTTATCTAGTTTAATTAACTGAATCACCATATAGTCCTTAAGAGAATATACCAAATAATTCTGACTGCATTTTGTATTGCAACACTTGTATTGTCAGAGTGTATGGAGAAATTAGCATGAGATGTGCTTTTCAAAAAAAGATGGAAGGCATTCTGTTGTATTTACCAAATATAGTTGAGGCTCTAAACTCAACTTTATTTTTAGTTAAATTTTCTTTTTTTAAAATTAACAAGCTTTATTTACTCTTTCCCATCTTTCCTTTTTTACTTTAATTTTCCATTTTCAATGATCTATAAACATTTATATACACTATAAGATCCATACAATGACATACAACAATCACATAGGTTTTATTGTATGTCACCAACTTCTCACCATATTTCTTTATGATATACACAAAAATTCCATCTTTTTTCCAAATAACAGAGTTATCCCATAAACAGTATGGCAAAGATGGCCCAGGACCTTACTGTTTACAACAGACACTAAGAATATTGTTTTGAAATAATGCAATGTTCTCTTGTTTTAATTTATGGAGGAAATCTTGAAAGGGCAACTGAGATTAGGAATAAATGAAAGCCTTGCATCAGTTTCGTTTGTTTTTATTTCCACCACTAGGAAACAAGTCCTGATCTCAGTGTGCCCATGACTTGGTAAGCTGCACTGGTCTCTGTCATTATACAAGCCCAGCCCTTTGGGCAAATAGTAGCTTCTTGGAAACATTCATGGCATCTTTTTGGCACATGTTTCTTTACAAGCTACATGCCCCGAAAGAAATACTGAATCAAAAGAGTGCTTTAGTTTTTACCTACCTTTCTTCTCTTCAACACCTGTGTCAGACTTGAGGGTGTGACTGCTGCTGTGGAGGGAATCTTTTGGGTCTTCATTTTCATCCAGGATTCCAGCAAAGCTGATCTTCCTCTCATACCTGTGCCGATCTAACTCAGGATCCAGCCGAAGTCGGCAGCTCTCAAGGTCCTGAAACACCAAGGCGGAATATTTAAAGGAGTATTTCAAGAGGACAACTGGATTAGAAGGTGAAGACTGGCCTCCATTCAGAATTCCATTAATTGTGACTGAATTTCTTTTCAGATCAGAGCTTTAAGTATTCTTGAATTTGGAGCATACCATTTCCCTCCCTGCAATTCCTCAATAATCTTGCAATAGTCTAAAAGCCCACATCATAGTTCCAGTTACTTATCTTATTTCCTAGCACTGAATCACTAATATTGGCTGCACTCTTAGTACAGTCTTGCTTTTGAATTTGAGTTTAGTGTTGGGGAGACCATAGAGGCTATGACCTAATCTCCTCACTTTAAAGGTGATGAAACAGGACCAGACACTGAAAATGACTTGTCCAAGGTCACACAGTGTGGCAGAGCTGGGACTTGAACACAGGTACTCTTACTCTTACTTCAGATGCAAAGTTCCTTCCATTGTGACATGCTACCTGTGAGAACTGTTTTTCCCTCATTAGGCAATGTTACTTCAGGATTGGGAAAGTACAACATATAAAGAAATCCAAGTAAAATGCAGGTAGGTGTTGTAGTAGATAGAGCACTGGACGTGGAGTCAGGAAGACTCATCTTCCAGGGTTAAAATCGGGCCTCAGACATTTACTAGCTGTGTGACCCTGGGCAAGTTACCTAATGCTGTTTGCTTCAGTTTCCTCATCTGCAAAATAAACTGAAGAAGAAAATGGCAAACCACTCCAGTACCTTTGCCAAGAAAACCCTAAATGGGGTCATGAAGGGTCGAATGTGCCTGAAAAATGACTGAACAATAAGCAAAATATACAGCATGGGTTCCTAAACAAGGTCAATGAAAGACATGTGTTTATTATATTCTGTTGGGTTAAATGACCCTATAGGAAGTCACTTCTACATGACATTTTCATTTGGAAGGTGATTTAGCTTAAGAGTGTCAGAATCATTGCTGCCATCCCAAGTACTGTGAGGCACTAAAAATGACTATTTGCTGATGGCAAATGAATATGAATTAATTCATCTAACAAACAACTAGTAGAAAGATCCTATTTAAAGCTCTTCTTTCCTCAGCCAAACTCCATCAGGAATCCATCTACACTAGCTGCCTCTAACTTACTCTCCTCTTATTTTCTTCTAAAATGTTTGCAGTCTGACTTCTGATCTCATCCTTGAACTAACATAGTTCTCTTGCCAACGTTACCAAATAGTCTTCTGCTTGCCAAACCTCTTCGCAGCCCTGCTTCTTCTTGACCTCTGTCCCATTTGACAGTGTTGATTGCCTTCTTCTAGATACTCTCTTTTCTAGGTGTTGGTTATATTGTCTTTTCTCATTCTCCTCATTCTCTGACTGTTTTGGTGGATCTTAACTATGTCACACCCACTAACAGCGGGGGGCCCCCCCAAAGTTCTGTCTTGGGTCTTCTTTTTTTCCCTCTATACTACCTTATTTGGAGATCTTATCAGCTCCCATGGATTCAGTGATCATTTCTGTATAGATGGTCCTCAGATCACAAATCCAGCCCTGGTATCTCTCCTAAATTACTATACTGCATCACTAGCTACCTTTTTTGACATCTCAAACTGGATATCTTATAAGTACCTCAAACTTAAATGAAACAGAACTTACTATCTTTCCTCTCAAATGCTCTCCTAAATTTCTCTGGTGTGTGTGTGTGTGTGTGTGAGTGTGTGAGTGTGTGTGTTCATCCTTCGTTGCCAAAGAAGACCATGCCATCAGAGAAATAATGACATGACTTGCAGTTGACTTTGTTTTGAGTGAGGGAGGGCTGTGCAGGTCACTAGCCTCACTTCTCCAGAGACATCTGAATCCAGTGACCAGATATTCATCAGGATGACTGGAGATGACCCCAGATGAGGCAAATGGGGTTACATGATTTGCCCAAGGTCACACAGCTAGTGAGTGTCAAGTGTCGGAGGTGAGATTTGAATTCAGGTCCTCCTAACTCCTGCACCTCTATCCACTGCACCACCAAGCTGCCCTGAATTTTTCTATTTCTGTTGAAGTGATCATCATCCTCCCAACTTTGGTATCACCCTCAACTCCTCATAGCCAAGGCAATGACAGCTCTTGAAATTTCTTTCTCTACCATGTCACACACAGCTACCACTTTAGTTTGGGTCTTCATCGCTTCCCCTATGACCTCCTGAAGCAGCCTTCTAATTGATCTCCCTGCCTCAAGTCTTGCCCCATTCCAAGGAAAGCTCCACTTAACTACCAAAGTGATTTATCTAAAGCATAGGTCTGACCATATTACCCCCTTACTCAGTAAAACACAATGGCTCCCTATTATCTCCAGGAACAAATATATTTGAACATCTATTTGGCATTTAAATTTCTTCATAACTTGGCCCCTTCCTATTAGTCTTTTTATACCTTACTTCTCTCCATCTGATCCAGTGACATTGGCCTATTTGCTCTTAGCATACAACCACAAGGCTGTTCCTTGTGCCTGGAATGTACTCCCTGCTTACTGCTGCCTCGTAGCTTCCCTAACTTCCTTTCAGATTGAGCTCAAATCCAGCCTTCTCAAGGAAGCCTTTCTTCTACCTCTTGCTATTACCTTCCCCTCTAAGATTGCCTTCCATCTACTCTGTATATATCTTGTCTATTCCTAGTTATTTAGAAATCATCTCCTCCACTAGAATGGGAGCTCCTTGAGGACAGGAACTGTTTTTACTTTTCTTTGTATCCCCAGGGATTAGCATGGTGAGGGACATACAATAGGCACTTAATAAATGCTTGTTGATTGATTTGTTGAGAGTTGCTTAATAAATTTTTTAATGAAAAATGAATTATGTTATCTAATAAGATCTATTTTATTTCAATGAAAATTTGCAGGAGAAACTATTTCTTTTCTCATTGTTGTTAGTATATAACAAATATAATTCAACTTTTAGCAGTTTTCAATTAGACAAAATATTATACTTGATATGTATGATTTTACTCCTCTGTATAAGGATATAAGAATTATACATTGGCACTTCAAAAATGTTTAAATTTATGAAAAAAAGATGTCTAGAAAACTATAAATCCATATGGAACGTATTAGAATTCTTTCAAAAGGAAGTTTGGAAATTTAAACGGCCTCCCTGGAATTAATATATTAAAAATATACAAAGTAATCGTGTATTTAATTTCTAGTCAAAGTCAAATTAGTATGCATTCCTTATTTCGGACACAAAATAAAAACTGGACAATACTATGTTTCAATATGAATTATCTCCCCTCACTGAACATTCCTTGTGTGTTTCTTATATCTAAAAATTAGCATTGCATTTGGACTCCATTACTGTAATTTGTTCCACATAATTTTTATGATTAGTCTTTGCTTAGTTTTATAGGGTTAGCTTGTACACATATGTACCTAGCTCAGTGAATCACCAAAAAGAGGGGTTGAATGAATGCAAGGCAGTTTCACACACAGAATTCCATTGGATCCTTTCCAATATGTGGTATGCAGTTTAAATATTATCCCCATTTCGCAATTAAGCCAAGACTCACAGAATTTAAGTGACTTGGCTCTGGCCAATCCAAGGATGACCGCAAATCTTTTGACTACTAAGTTTTATGTCTTTCATGTTAGACTATGCTTCCTTTTATCATTACTGAGTTTTTTTTATATGCATTCAATTAATTTTATTGGGAACATTTTTTAAAAGGCTATAAGTACTACAATTAGGACTGAGCTCATTATTCTAAAGAATTTCTTTGATGGTCTTTATTGGGAAATTTAATGGTTTGGAATATAATTTAAAATATCAAGTATCCTCTCTACTCAGATGAACAATCTTATAAAAAACTTGACTTTTCTAGGATTTGGTGGGGAGAGGGGAGCAGAGTGGTGGGTGAGATTTTGTGTGTGTGTGTGTGTGTGTGTGTGTGTGTGTGTGTGTGTATCATGTAGAGTACGTATAGAAGTGGGGTAGTGGGCAAGATAGAACTATAATTTCAGGGTTTATTTAAAGTGCCAATGAAAAATCCCATCCTAAAGTCTCTTTACAAAACTAACTTCCAGTTAGTCTATAAAGAATGTTAGCCCTGAGCAAAATTGTGAAAAAGGAAAAATATGCCTGGTACTCGATATCTGCTGCCCTTTCCTGTGCATTTCCACCATGCCCAAGATATTTAATGATCTCAGGTTACCTTCATGCTATCTTATATACACATAAATGTCACCAACACTTATAAATTACATGTGATGATATCCTTTTCTTATAATACTACTTACTATTCTCATTTGTGGTACTTTGCACCTTAAAAGCCGTACTTTGGTCTCCTGTTCTTTTACTTGTCTATGACCTTGAATGTTTTAACCAAATACCACATATTGGCAATGCCTTCTATTGTGTAACTGACCTTGCCAAGTTTTTTTGCTTTTTAATCAGATATGCCTCCTTCTTGGCTGCAGGCTCAGATCCCTGCCAGCCTCTAGAGCCCATCATTTTCACTGCTTCTTGAATTTCCTTATTGATCCACTCCTATGCCTCTAGAGATATAGGTGCTATTCACTACACTAAGTCAACTGTAGGTTTCCAGTGCTGTGAAAATTTTATTACATTAATAAAATACACTAAAGGTTTGCAAACACTTCTGCTGCAAGAGTTTTTATTAAATCCTCAAAGCATTTTCATTTTGGCAATATTTATGCTTAGCTCTCAGTTGTTCCTTCTGAGTTCAGTACCATCTCCTAGGAAGCAATTTCAAGCATTTACAATCCTTCATGTTGGCTTAATCAGGTTTAGAATGCTAATTTTCTCTTCATGACAAATTTAGGATTTTGCTGTGGAACATTCATTAATGTTAAATGGAGTCATGCAGGTTGAACTATGCACATTTAGTGAAAGAGTTACATTTTTAGAAATTATTAAATCCACATTCAAAACAGAACTTATTAACTTTTATTCTAAAGTTACCCCTCTTCTAAACTTCCCTGTTTCTGTTCAGGATACCCCCAAGTTACCAAGCTTTAGAATCTTACTGTTCTTGCCACACCCCCCCCTTTTCCTTCCTCACACATATACAATGAGTCGCTGAGTCTCGTCAATTTCTACCTAAATGACATTTCTCCCATTCACCTCTGTTCACACAGCCACCATCTTTGTTAAAACTATTGTCAGTCTCACCCATCCAGACTATTCCAAGAGTCTCCCAGTTGGTTTCCCTTTCTTAGGTCTCTTTAGCCCATCCTCCACAAAGCTGCCAAAGTGATTACCAGTGCCTGGCATATATTAAGGACTTAAATGCTTATAGACTGGTTGCCCCTACTGATTGACCCAGACTGGGTCTGATTGAGTCATCTCTCTGCTTAATAGACTCTAGTGGATCCTTGTTAACCCAAGGAATAAACAAACTCCTCTGTTTAGCTTCTAAAAACCCTTTATAATCTGGTTTCAAACTCTATTTCCAGTCTTATACATTTCTCCTTTTCATGCCCTCCACAGTTGAGTCAATATGACTTTCATGCTGTTTTTCACAAATAAATCTCTGTGATTTTGCCTTCTTCTACCTTCTGCGTAGAATGTACTTTCCTTACCTCTACCTCTTGGAATCCCTATTTTCCTTTAAAGTACCATCACATATGTGAAACTCCTGATCCCTCCTGCAGGTGTTAGCACTTTCCCATTTCTCCCAACCAAATTGACTTCTATTTATTTTGTATGAATTTGCATATACATGACATTTTCAGTGACACAACATATAAGTTCCTTGAGGGAAGACCTTGTTTTGTCTTTGCATGCACAAAACCTCAAAATAGCTTTCATGTAGAAGGAATTTAATAAATCTTCATAGAATTTGATTAATTTCTGGCCATGGCTTCTCAATGGGACTCTGTTGTAAAATGAAGTGATGCTTCATTCCCAGCTCAACTCATTCTCCTGACTGCTCCATCAGCTGCCATGGACCTGTGGGATGACTCTTAAGGCCTGCTGTCTTAATTTGTGAATCCTTGGTCTGGATTACTGTTACTTGAGGACCCCCCAAGCCATGCTGTTCACTTCACTCCCAGTTCAATTCACTCTCTGGACTGCCCCACGTCCCCACGAGCTGCCTTTAACCTATGTAGAACTGTGATATCCGTTTACTACCTCATCCCCACACCACCATTTCCAGCTCTGCTTTATGGTTTTTCTTCCACTGTTAGAATATATTGTATTCGTATCTTTACTATCTAGAAAAGTGCCTGGCATATAATAAACAGTTAATAAACACCCTTTCAATCTGTCTGTCTCTCAATTTACCTCACAAAAGTCTATTTGATTCAGTCTCCTATGGGACTGACTTCATTTCCTGTTTGTTTGTTTGCTTCTCTCGTGATTTCATGTTTTTGATTCCAGCCTGGCAACTTGACCGTGACTTCTTTGACTCTTTTTGGTTTTATCGTCTGTGGACTGCATCCAAACTCCATTCAACCTAACTAGAGTAGCTCACCTTGAAGGTCCTATGTCCTACAACCCACAGATGTTGATTCATATGAAGATAAATTAGACTGTCAGCAGGAATCTATAAAGCATTGCTATATCTTCTGAACTTTAGGGCAAGAAACTGAAGAACTTTAGAAGTACAGTTGGTATTTTCATCACTTATGCTGACCCAAAGTAAGCAGATGGAGATAACAAAGGGTGAATGAAAAATAGGAAACAGTCCTTCAAGAATGGTGTTGGGGCATGAAAGCGCAGAATGAGATTGGTGAGGAATGAAAGTACAAAAATGCTTCGGGGAGGGAAAGAAAGAGATAAGCTCTCTGCTTGAGATGGATGAGCTGGCCATGATAAAGCCATGACTATCTATTTGGTACCTGTTTTCTCTGTCAAGGATAATGCTATATGGACTGAACGGAAGAGAGCAACAATGAAAAAAAATGTCAAGGAGGCAGGTCTCAAACTCAGTTCTTTCTGACTCCAAGGATATTTCTTTATCCAAAAGGACAGTATGAAATATAGTAGTAATAAATTAAAAGTCTCACAACTGGGCTAAAAAAAATCAATTTCACAAGATGGGGAAGGGTGGTTAGTCTGCCATTTATCTGCATAAGATCTTGGGGCACTCAGGGACTACAGAAGCATGGTGGCCAAGACGGGATGTGATATTACCAGTCTCCTCTGCCCTGGTCAGATGTCTGAGTATTGCATTCAGTTTGAGATGACACATTTGAGGAAGGACATGAATAAGCTCAAGGGCAAACAGGATGGTAAAGAGATTCAAAATCATGCCTTATTAAGTTCAGTTGGAGAAAGTAGGAGATGTTTAGCCTGGAGAAGAGAATATAGTGGATAAAGAGCCCAACCTACAGTCAGGAAGACAAGTTCAAATCCTACCTGAGAAATGAACCAGCTATGTAACCTGGACAAGTCATTAACTTTTAGTTGCCTCATTTTGCTCATCAGTAAAATGTGGGTTATAATAGCGCCTACCTTCCCAGGTTATGAAAATGAGATAAAATCTGTAAAATTTGCAAATCTTTCAGTGCTGTGTAAATACTACTTTACTATTGTTGTTATGGTTAACATTATCATTTCCACTCATGACCTGAATGATAATGTGCTTGCTGGGAGAAATATTTCCCCAAGGGGTTAAAAACATAAACATAAGTACAGATTTTATTGTAAAAATGTTTATTGTTAGCGTTATCATTCTCACTTATGACTTCAATGATAATGTGTTTATTGGGAGAAGCACTCCCCCAGAGGAGTTAAAAAACAGGCACGAGCACAGATTTTATTTTAAAAAACTAAAACTGGGTTTCAGTTATGACCGTCTGCCATTTTAGAAAAATTTGGGGCACATTAATAACAACAGCATTTCTTCATTAAAAAGGCAAGCAGTTTGCTCATGGATCTTCACAGTCTAGCAACATTAGCAATGGGTCCACTATTTTCTCTAGCAGAAAATTAACTTGTGATAGGATTTTTGGGAAAAGAATGTTCCTTTTTTTAATGAGAATTATTGAATTGCATTAACTTATAAAATTACATTCATATGTTTGCCCATAGAGAATGCAGAAGACTGAGGAAGCATATGAACCTATGTGCCAGCCTGTCTAAGCTATTCCCTGATTTTCAATTTCTATGCTTTACTTACCACCAGAGGCTCAGTACGTGGGCGAGGCAAGCAGGAAAAGGTCTCTCTTAAGAAGGTAGTGATCTCCAGTAGAAGCTGGCAGGCTGCCATCTTGAGGGCAAAGGGGCAGCCACATTTGGTGGGATTCACAGTGCCTGTAAAGTAAGACATTTTTCTTTTGCTAAGAGGACAGCCCAGTAGACAATGCAGAGGTACAGATTGATGGACACCATTACACATGTGTAAAATAAAATTATATATATGAAAACATTATCAATCAATGTCAAGTTAAAGACTTGAATTCCTTGGAGGGTTATCTGTTCACACCTATATGAACTGATCATGTTTTGCAGCTTTCTAAGGACCACTGTCATGGCATCAACTATACTAAGATAATTATTTGAGGACTTTACCTACCATACCAGAGAGTAAAAGATCCCAGATTCAAGAACCAAGTGAGGGAGTTAAAGGAAATAAAAACCAAATGCTGATAATTTTGAATTTAACCAGATTCAGGTTATCCTAATTTCATGACAGACTTGCAGAGTACATAGCATGCTGGTCTTGTCACAAAGGAAGGGCAAGGGTTTAAATTCCACTTTTTATACTTACTAAATATATTACCGTGGAAAAGCTGCTAGGTGGTAGAGAGAACTCTATCTAGTTTTGGAGTCCAGAAGATCCAAGCCCAAATTCTACCTCAGACTATTACGAGCAAGTTATTTAACCTATCAGCCTCAGTTCCCTCAACTGTAAAATGGGCATCAGGATAGCATCTACCTCACAGAGTTGTTGGATGATCAAATGAGATAATGTTTGTAACGAGCTCAGTTCAGTGCCTGACACATCGTCGGTGCTTAATAAATGCCTGTTTTCTTCCCGCCTCAGCCAACTCTAGAGTCTAGCACCTAACTATAACTTCCCTTCATAGAAAGTCATGGTCCTCAGCTGTAGAAAAATTATCATTTTAGGAGTTCCTGTGCTAAAGAGCTTAACAGATCCTTTGCATATTAGGTTTAGCAATAAAATAAGATTTGCTTAGTAGGCAGTCCTGCTAAAGAGCTTTGCTGACCTGAACCTATTCTATGTTACCAGGTTTTATCCCATTTGTTGGCTATGTTGTCATGGCTACAGTACAACTAGGAAACGTTCTTTACTTCTTGCTGAAGGATGCGCAGTATAAATTGGTTCAGCACCTCTAACGGGGTATCTTGGTAGAAGAGATAGAATGATGTTTATGGTGACAGGAAGCTCTCAATTCAAGTCACACCTCTAAGATTTACCAGCTGTTTGACCACAGAGAGTCAATTAACCTCTCTAAATAAAAGAAAGAAGGAAACAAGTCTTTATGAAGTCCCTACTTTGTGCTAAGTACTATGCTAAATGCTTTACAAATATTACCTCATTTAATCTTGGAAACTCTAGAAGGTAGGCGCTATTGTGATCCCCTAGAGACAAAGAAATTGAGGTAGACAGATTAAATAATTTGCCCGGAGTCATACAGCCAGTAAGTGTCTGAGGCCAGACTTGAACTCCCAGTTTTCCTGAGTACAAGTCCAGGCTCACATCTTATAGCATGGAGATAACAGTATCTGGGGCTTTTTTTTATGTTTCACATGGTTACTGTGAAACTCAAAGGAAATAATTAGTGTCAAGCATTCTGTAAGTGTCAGTTCTTCTTATTATTAAGTAATAGATTTTAAATTTATAGGTAGGTAACAGCCCAAGTGGCACTGTACAAAATTTTAGAATACTATAAAGAATGATTCTAGTTAGTTACAACATATTTGGTAATATAGTGATTATTAGTCATTCTGTAGAAAAGAGGAAAAAAGTCATGTCACTTGCAAAAAGGTTTAAAAATTGTTTTTATTTCTTTATTATTTAATTTTGCAAATAAAATTCCATATTGGAACAACATATTTTTCATGAATCAAGTCATTGGTAGTTGGGAAAATCATTAAAGGTCAATTTCTCTTGATTTTCTTCCCCTTTCACATCTTTTCTAAAATCTATGTGCTCCTTCTCTCATGAATTACGTATTATAGTTATTTGCTCTGTGAACTCTATGAGGAAAAAGTACTGGATTTTATCTAATCTTTGTCTTTCTCCCAGTGTCTAGCATAGTAGTCTGAACATTTTAATGTTGGTTGTTATGGTTCAATCATTTCAGTCATGTCCAACTCTTTCTGTACTATTTAGGATTTTTTTTGGGCAGATACTGGAGTGGTTTGCTCTTTCCTTCTCTAGCTCATTTTGCAGATGAGAAACTGAGGTAAACAGGTTTAGTGACTTACCCAGGGTCTCATAGCTAATAAGTATCTGAGGCCAGATTTGAAGTCAGGAAAATGAGACTTCCTGACTTCAGGCATGGCACTCTATCTACTACACCACCTAGCTACCCCATATGTTACTATATATTAAGTATATCTATTACTATCTATTAAGTATATACCTAACCTCATAGTTTATTTTTGGACCAGATCTCCAATTTCATTTGTAAAGAGAGAAGCCAGTGAGAAAACTACCTTACCAATACAGATAAAAAGGTATTCTGGAAGTTATAGTCCTAAAAAGTTGCCTGCTCACACTGAGAAATTAAATGATTTACTCAGTCATGAAGCTATTATGTGTTAATGGTGGACCTTGAACCCAAATCTACCTAATTCCAGGGCTAAGTCTGTATCCACTATGTCATGTTACTTCTTCCTCTGGACATAGTAGACACAATGTTTATTAACATTAATTGAATTAAACAGGGCTTTCTTTAAAAGGTTGAATGACAAAGTGGTTATGTAGCTCCTAAGAGTCACAAAGACATAGGCAAAAGTCTCATCTCTGGCATGTACAGATTGTGTGACCCTGAAAAAGTTGGTCAATTTTTTGGTGCAGTAGGCAACTCTCTAAGACTGAAGCCCATGCTCACCTGCAGTGGCAGAGAGAGCTTTCTTACCTGGTAGATTCCAATACCAGTGAAAGTGACCAGTTCAGTCCCTTCCCTAAAAATGAGGGAAATTTCCCTGAGTGCTAATCTCTTTTATAGAACAGACCACCTTTAGGGTACATAGGGCATCATTATTGGCTGTGGGCATTTAGAAAACCTACCTTAGCTAAGTAATTGCTTCTTTAAGACACTCCTTTATTTTTATTTTAGACTGACCAGGTGATGTCATATGGTCAGCAGCCCTTTCCTTCCCATAAAGGACCACGGAGACAGCATCTAAAAGCTCCCTAGCAACATGATTGTGGCAAAGAATACAAATCTACCATTTTAGAAAATGCTTTTCATGTTCTGTCGTTGAGTCACGCTAGCAATTATTTCAGAAGCTAGGCTTTTCAGATGTTGCTAAGTGACATTTACTAGGCTGTTTGCAACATTTCCTCTCTCTGCTTTTTGTTCTCAAGGCTGCCGTCCTGATTCATCCCGTCAGCACTACAAACATTAAAATGTTTCAGAACAAAGGGCTTCCAATTGAGGTGCATTAAAGACCTAGTTTATGCCAAGGCCTCCTTTGAATTTTCTTGTACTGTTTCTGGGAGTCATACCATTGAGAGTTCTCAGAGCCAACACTACTGAATACAAAAGTACTTACATCAGGGATTAATGCACCAGAACTCTGCCTGGAATAAAGGGAAAGACAGAAGCTTCTGTCTTGATAACTACTCCCCATATAGGTCTTTAGAAATCAAACCTTACTTTAAGTCACCCCTGGAAGAATGATCTCTGAAAATCCAGGGCAATTCTAGGAATCGGAGAATCATAGCTTTGTATCTTGAAGAGACCTCAGCAGCCACTAACCAACCTTCTCATCCTGAAGATGAGCCAACTGAGGCAGAGAAGGTTGTTTGCATAGCTAGCGTCTGAAGCAGGATTTGCACCCAAGTACAAATACCCTATCCACCATGACTCTCAATAAACATTACTATTCCCACATTAGAGATGACAGGTTAAATGATATAGCTCCAGTCACAAAGACTTAAGAAACCTTTCCTACTCTTCCTCAAATGCTAATTCTTTCCTTCTGAGATTATTTCCAGTTTATCTTGGGTGCTAATCTCTTTTATAGAAAAGGAACAGACTACTTCAGTTTATATAGGGGTGATGGCTGGCTATGGGCATTTAGAGAATCAACTTTAGCTGAGCAATAGCTTCTTTAAAAATATTTCTTTATTGTTACTTTAGATTGACCAATGGTGATATCATGTGGTCAGCAGCTCTTTTTTTTCCCATCAAGGACCATGGAGACAGGAAAACCTGAATTCAAATCTGACCTCAGACACTTACTAGCTGTATGACTCTGGGCAAGTCATTTAATCTCTGTCTGCCTCAATTTCCTTGTTTCTAAAATGGAGAAAATAATAGCACCTTCCTTCTAGAGTTGTGTGTGTGTGTGTATGTGTGTATTAGTTGGCATGTTTTCTTTCCCATTAGAATGTGAACTCCTTGAGAGCAGATACTACCTACTGCCTTTGCATTTCTTTGTATTCTCAATGTTTAACACAGTGCCTGGCACCTAGCAGATATCAAATAAATTCCTGTTGACTTGACAGCTAATAATATAAAAGCAATAGTAACTAATATAATTACATTATAATGCTTCTTCTAAATGCCTGGAGATCTAGGTCTGTACCAGAAAGGGTCTACATGGCCTTGTGTCCTATATGGTGGTAGAGATAGGAACCTCAGTTGATACGTGAAATAGCACTACATAATGTTCTGTTACTGGCAGAGACGGCAACTAGGTGGCACAATGGACAATGGGACTTGGGAGTCTGGATGATGTGAGTTTGAATTCTGTCTTATATCCCTCACTAGTTAAGTGACTTTGGAAATTGACTTAATCTTTCCATGCCTCAGTTTCCTATCTATAAAACAGGGGTAATACTAACATCTATCTCCCAGAATTGTTGTAAGAATTAAATGAGTTAATATATAAAGTGCTTTGTAAATTTTAAGGTGAGTTATGAATGGTATATATATATGTATATATATATATATACATATATATATATATACACATCCCAACTTAGCATCTTAAAGGGTTGCTTCTAGCAATGAGAGGTTAAGTGATTTCCCTGGGCTCACACTGCCAGGATGGGCCACAATCTAAACATGAATCCATATATCTTCCTGAATCCAACACCAACCCTCTTCCATCCATGTCACACTTTCTCATCAATGGAAGAAATGAAATACCTGAGCAGAGTATTATCATCTTATGCTCCCAGACAAGGCAGTGGCACACTCATATACACATTCTAGTATGGTACAGTGTATATATATGTATATATATACATATATATACATATATATACACATGTATACCAATGATCTAGGAAAGGTACATATATGAATCTCTTTAAACTTCTATGAGAAGGGAACTGAATCTGATTTCTAGCTATAAATACAGAATGACAGGCATTCACATTTTTAACACCTATGAGCTTCTTTCTTTTTAGGTTTCAATTGGATGTTGAACGCTGAGATATAATTCAATTAAATATTCCAATACTTCAGTGGCCTTGGTGATTTGGAAGGCATTTCATTTTTTCATCTCTCGCTACACTTCTAACTGCATGTCAGTCTCAGAATTATAAGGGAGGTAGAAGGGGGGAGGGTTCTGAAGTGCCAGTAATTTTCCATAACTTTAAGCAGTGATATTCCCTCTGAAAATGATAGAAACAATTTTAATATTTGTGCAATAGAAAAATGCAAAAGGACACATACAAAGGCAAATGGGGGTGAGGGGCACATTTGAGTAGGCCCTTGTTATCTTTTCAGTGCCCCTGTCCACATGCTTTACAAACATGCACAGCAAGAAAGGGTAAAGCGCATGGGGACGACAGGGTAGTGGTAAGAATATGAAAGAGAAAGGAGAATGAAGTGTTCTTTCCAAAGCAGAGGTTCTTACAAGCAGGGGTTCTTGTAGTAAAGGGAGTCTCCTTACTGTCATCTAAAAAGTCTTCCTCCTCATCCTCTTTCCTCAGTTTCCTTTTGGTCTCCTCATCATAAATGAGACCCAACAGATTAGCTGGGCTCTCGCTCTCTCCATGGCACAATTCATTCAGTCGGACTCCAATTGCCTGCCATAGGGAGGGAAAGAATAAAAAAAATCCCACAAAATTTAAGTTTCTGAGAATGGGTTCTTGGTGTTATATAGAATATAATATTAGTGAATTATTCCCAGCATGCAGTGTCTTGGCAGTACCATCTTCCTGGTGTTACAAATATGTAAAATGAGAAACAGAAAGCATTAATGGCATCTCTAAGATGTGTTAGACCAAAGGTTTATAGGATTAGAACTTCATGCAAACAACCTACACTTTGTTAATTCTATAGGGACAGAGATAGGCATTGGGCCTGCGATTACATTGGCAAACTAGTTTTAGGTGAGGAAATTCTTTGTTGGCACAGAGAACTTAGATTCTCTGCAACTTAGAGCCCAGAGAATTGCTTACAGCACCAAGTGGTCAAGTAACTTGCCCAGGGTCCAATAACTGTCTCAGAGACAAGACCTGAATTCCCATCTTCCTGGTCAAAAGACTGGCTCTCCAGTCATGAGAACATGTTATTTAATGAATATTCTCTCTTGTCTATGGACAGTTTTATAGCAAAGTTCTAAGAGAATGGGCTATTGTTACCAAAATAAGATATCAAGTCACCTCTCAGAGGATTTCTGGAAAGCCTCTTTTAAGGCATTGTTACCTGGATAGTAATGAACTGGGAGGTTTGCATGCCTTCTGCCATGGAAGTTATTTTTGTATAGACCACTCAGTGGAGCACTTTCCCTAATTGCTCTTATACAATCTAGGGGATTTTCTTATATAATGTTACAAATGAGAAAGAAAAATAAAATGAACTCAAATTTTGCCCACAGCTATTGTTCAGTCAGTTTTTCAACCATGTCTGACTCTCTGTGATCTTATTTGGGATTTTCTTGGCAACGATACTGGAGTGGTTGTCATTTCCTTCTCCAGCTCATTTTTACATATGAGAAATTGAGGCAAACAGAGTTAAGTGACTTGCCCAAGGTCATACAGCTAGTAAGTGTCTGAGGCCAGATGTGATCTCAGGAAGGTAAGTCTTCCTGACTCCAGGTCCAGTGCTTTATCTACAGTGCCACCTACTTGCCCACACATAGCCATAATACCCAACTATTACATCAGGAATAGGAACTATTTAATGTAATTCAATGATGGCACATGAGTAGAATTTTGTTTTATGAAGATTTAAAACAACAGATGCCATTATCTCCAGAAACTCAAAACTGTTATCTTATTAGAGCACTATCAAAATTTAACCACCGATCCCATTCCCAAATTTACATGTAGAAACAAATTCACCAGGAATCAGTTGGTTGCTCAGTAGATAGAGAACTAAGCCTGTAGTCAAGAAGACCTGAGTTCAAATCCAGCCTCAGACACTTCCCAGCTGTGTGAACCCAAGCAAGTCACTTAACTTCTGATCCACTGGAGAAGGAAATGGCAAAACCCTCTATAATCTTTGCCAAGAAAACCCCAATGGAACTATGAAAGAATGGATATGACTGAAAACAAATGAACAACAAGAAAATTCCCAAAGGCTGTCCCAATGTCTGTTTAATGGTCCTGTTCTTTACAAAGTAATGAACTCTGTCGTGAGCGAATCAGGGATATGATCGTCACGAGCCAAGTACTGAAGAGGCTCAGATGTCCTGGGAAATGCGGCACCAATGAAATGCAGAGCTGAAACCCAGTTATTATGCCCTACCCTATCCCAATATGAACACCTTTCAATATTCAAAAACATGCCAGTTACATATCCCAAGAAGGTTGTTGAAAAAAAAGAAAGGCTCCCTTTGTGCCAATATATGGAGAAGAGCACTTTTTGTGGTATCGAAGAACTGAAAGCAAAGTAAATGGCCATCAATGAGGGCAATGACTAAACAAACTGTGGGGGATGAATGTATTTAGTAAGAATACTCAATATGATGAATAAGGAGAAGCATAGAAAACTTCCCTACATTGTTGCAAAGTGAAGTTAAAAAGCCAGGAAAGCAATACAGAATAACTACAGCCATGAAAATGGAAAGAAAAACAACTACAAAATAATCAAATATGAATACTGTGAAATTACAAAGAAGAAGCATGGGCCAAAGGAGACATATGAGAAGACACCTTTGCCTGATCTCTGGGTGGGGGGGGGAAAGGGCATGAATACAAAACATTGGATAAAATGTCAATTTCTTCCTACATATTTGATGGCTTTGCTTTTTTCCTCTTTTTTTTGCTTATATTTTTCAAAGGAATTTATTTTGTCATGAAAGATGGCTCTTTGGAAGTGGTAAGAGTGATATGGGAAGAAATCCAGGTAGAACAAAGCAAAATATGTCAATAAAATCTATTTTTATAATAGAGAAAAAGTATGATGCCCCACAAGGTTATGAGACATCCTAGTTTTTACAACAGAAGCAGGATCTGAATCCATGTCTCTCTTGATGCTAAGCTCAACTTTCTTTCTACTATACTATTTCTAACGACTGAAGTCCTTTGCTTTCGTTCAATGTCCTGCTAAAATGCCACCCTCTTCACAAAGTCTCCCTTAATCCCTCTTATCTCTCCCCTTCCCACTCTCTACAACCCTTTCCTTCCCAGGAAAGTGAAATCTTCAATTTTCTCAAATTTCTCTTAGCACTTTTGCCTCTTCAGAGCTTCTGGCTCTTTCCTCTGCCATATTTATATAGAAGAATGTCAGATCCTTGAGAGCAGAATCTGCATCTTATCTTGTATCCCCAGTGCCTAGTAAAAGAGTAGGTGTTTTAATAAAGATCTGTTGCATTGAATTCTGCCCACATCAAGATTTTAAGCAAATTCCTTTAAGGCAAATTTTCTTTTGATGAATACCAAATCAAGGCAGGCATGGATCTGGCCAAAGTGCCCTAAATAAAAAATGCAATTAGTGTTGAATTCTTTGCAGCCAGAGAGAGCATGAGCTGGTCTTTACCTTTCAGATTAAGTGGCTAACTCAACCATTATCAGAAAAAAAAGAACTAACTGAGCGATTTAAAAAATTCCTGCAAAATAATTCCATTTTAGCTCTAAATCTGATAAGCTCCAGCCAAGCATGACTAATAAGGGGAAAACACAAAAGAAAATCCATAAAAACAGGCAGCTGGGGATGAACTTTTCATAATAACATCTGGAGTCTCATCATTTCTCGGTCCCAAGAGCTCAGCTTCTCTTCACCAAGGTGACAGGCTTTCAAATTCTCTTGTGCTTAGTAACAACCACATAATCATGCTGGGAGGAGCTAACTAGCCACAAAGCTTGATTCCCATCTGTTAAAACTCCCAAGTGAAGACAATGGTTGAATAGACTTTTAGATGGGGGGTGGGGTGGGGGGGGCAAAGGGCTCACTGGGCTTCTCTGAAATGTTTTGTGGCCATTACCAGTGCTTTTCTGAGAAGGCAAGGAAGAAATATAATCTCCTGAGGACTTCGAAACATACTTTCGGAAACAAGATGTTCATTTTAAGCAAATAACAGTAGCCACTGAGAGGCAATATGGTAAGTGGGCCTTAACTCCAGGAGGGTCTAGGTTCAAATGCTATTTCTGAAGCATGTAAGTTGTATGACCCTGGGCAAGTCATTTGCCTTCTTAGTACTCTTAGCAATGCTTTAAGGCTATAAAATGCAGAAAAGATGCTCTACTTACATTAGTAAAAAAGGTTTTCTCATCCAAGTTCTTTATGCCAATAATTTCACAGGTCTATACCTTATCCTCAAGAGTTAACCACATATTTACAGTGATTTTCACTTTTAAAAACACCTTTTACAACGATTTCCTTTTTTTCCTCCTAACAGTCCTAGGAGAGAATTTGGAGCTCTGAATTGTAGGCCAATGATCACCTTGGTGGAGAGCAGGTAAGATCAGTTAGAGCTCACAGGGTAACAGGTTTACAGAGATAACTAAATCTAATTTGCTAAATAGCAGCAAGGAACAGATTGGAATTAATAGGGTCAAGGATCAGGAAAAGGTCTTTGAGCAGCCTGGAGCTGACTGAATGGTAAGGAAAGCAAATGTTTAAATAAGCAGAATTTATAAGAAGTCCTGGGCAGGTAGGTAAACAGTGGATAGAGTTCCAGGTCTGGAGTCAGGAGGACTCCTCTTCCTGAATTCAAATCTGGCCTCTTGCACTTATTAGCTGTGTGACCTTGGGCAAGTCATTTAACCCTATTTGCCTCAGTTTTCTCATCTGTAAAATGAGCTGAAGAATCATGAAGAGTTGGACATGACTCAGAAATGACTAAACAATTGTAACAGGTACCCAATTTTTACATAGGAATTTACATTTCTTTTTGTTTTTGTTCTATTTTGAGTATTGAGTATTACAAAAAGAAACATTAATCCATACTTTTTATTAAAAAATTAGAGATTCAAAGAAAAAAGCATATGGATCCATGGAACTCTAAAAGTCAATGATCTTTATCTAATGTTATCAGAACTAGAAAATTTTTTTAAATAACATTTTATGAATGACATATTGTCTTTTATATGCTAGATGAATTGTTCTTAAGAATACAAAAATGACTCACTTAATGCAAAATATGAATTCACCCACATATGTACAAATACATATAGGTAGTATAAGCCTCAAAATCCTATGAATAGTTGACTTTTCTTGGTATAATTCAGGAGAAATTTAGACAAAAAGAATATCCTTCTATATTGTCAGACACACTAACAGACACATTGGAATGGATTACTAAGGGAAGTTAGGTCTTTTATTCCAGTTCCTCATTTTTAAAAAGGATGTATTTTCAAGCATCTATCAGGATAGCATAAGGGCAGGCCAATCTCTTTGATGGGAGAAAATGGAGTATAATGTAGAGCAATTCCCCTGCAGGGAGAGAACTTGGATTTTAATTCTACCTCTGATATTTACTCCCTGTGTGACCTTGGACAAGTTATTTCCTTTCTTTGGTCCTTATCTGTAAAATGAAGAGGTTGACTAGATGCACTCAGGAAGCCTTTCTAACTCTGAAGTAATAGTACAATCTTTGCATCAATCCTGCCCAAAAGAGGCAGGGCAGGTAATAACATTTATTTCTCCAAGAGGAGGAAACTAAGCCTCAGGAAGATACCACATACCACAGAGTAAGTGGTAACCTGGAATTTTAACCTCCATCTTCCAACTTCTTTTTGTAACAAACACCATACCAACTTGCATAGAATGAACCCCAAAACCACCCCACTTGATTTTTCCTTTGAGTTTATATTTCAGCAATTAGGGAAAATAATGTAAAATTGTCAACGTCTCATTCTATAAGAATTTCACTCAGTTTTTACAAAGGAAGAAACAACTGTGGCTCACATCTCCCCATTGGTAGAAGAGCTTGGCTGCATTCCATTGTAACTTCTGATTCCGCTTGTTGCCCACGATTGGCGAGCGGCCTCGGGAAAGGCCTTTCTTTGTGATGTTGACATGGTGTCCTTTCATCCACTCGGGCCAGTTGCCACGGTTGCAACGGTGAACGAAGCGTGCGCACTCCAGAAACAAAGCTGCTCTGGCCACCACGGGAGCTTCCTGATTCAAATCGGAAGGAACAAGGCAATCAGATGTGATTAAAGCAAGAACATGGAGCTGCCCAAGTAGGGAATAAATGAGCCATCTGGGAACCGGTAATTTTGTGAGGGCCTCAGAATGAACCAATAGTTGTTGTTAATCTACTTGTACATCCATTGTTTTTCATTTCTCTCATACTGGACTTGCAAAATGGTGTCAGCATAATGCAGTGGCATGAGGTCCACAGGTTTAAGAAATTGGAATCAAGGAGAATAGACATTCAAGCGAGTTTTTGCTTTTGAGCTCATTGATGTCAGAAACAGCTCACCAATACTACCTGTAGCCACACCCACCACCCACCTTCGTCCCTTCAAGGGGCAGATGCGTCATGCTTTGGCATGCAAACCAAGGGATGTGGCCAAACCAAGGAATGTGGGAGTGTGTGGGGTTTCACTGAATTTGTGGGGGAAGAAGGATGCTTAATGTGAAGCAGACATCACTGTAGTTCTAGTATTTTAAGCTCTCATTTTAGTAAAATTCTTGAGCATTTAGTTTCCCTCTAGTTAATTCTATTTGTGTGAGTTGAATAAAAATAAAATTCATACTGTCCCAACTCAGCAGAAAATCTTGGCTGCATTCCACTGAAGCTCATTCATTGTTCAATTTGTTCTCTTGGCCCCTGAGACTTAGTTTAGTGATCTGTGAAATGGGGATAACAGCACCTGCTCAGTCTACCTCACAGAGTTCTGAGGGTCAAATGAGATGCTATAGGTTAAAGTGCTTTATAAATTGGTGAACACTACAAATATGTAAGGTATCACTATTGTTTTTGTTATTTTAGCAGAAGGATGTGGCCATTAATATCATGAAGAGAAACATGGGGAAATGGAGACTGCACTACATTCAGATTTTTAAGATTCTGGATTGCAAATGTGATATTTGATACTTGATAGCACTGTGATTCAGGTCTTATCACTTAACTTCTCTCTGTCTCAGTTTCCTCATCTGTAAAAGGGGAATAATAACTCCTGTACATACAGGATTACTGTGAGTTGCAAATGAAATAATGTATGTAAAGTACTTTGCAAAGTTTAAAATAAATATAAATAGAACAGTTATTATTCCTACAAATTTTGTTAGCCCATAAATAGATATGAAATATATGCTATAAATACTGTCACCAACCTCATCTTCATCTGTCTAGTTAGAAAATAGAACATACAGTCTTAGGATGAATTGGTTTGTTTTTATTATTCTGTATGAAAAATATAAAAGATGCAGACAATGGTTTTTAATGTTAAAATAGGAAACTGTTCAATTGATTCATAAGAAACAAAGCATTTGGGGGAGGCAAATGAACAATTTCCTCTAATCTCTCCAACAACAAACTGTTGTTGAAGATATTTTGGGGATATGTTTATAAAAGACAGGTTTTTAAGGGAGTGAGTGGAATAAAGAAGGCTGTAGATAGGATTCCCAGAATGCCAAGGTTCATACAACTCTCCTGTGATCTTAGAACCAAAGACATTGCAATTCTTCAGGGGACGATGAGCTCTGAAGTTCTTCCAACAAGGTATCACATCACAGTAATTTTTTAAAATGAGGTATTAACTGAAGACAATAAGTACTAATAAACTATTTAATCTCTTAAATATTGTCCACTATCATCATCAATAAAGAGATGTTATCTCAATTTAGTTGTTAGCAATATAAGAGAAGATAGGTAAATGTAGGTGATATTTGTGGATTATAAAGTTGAAGGGGCTTAATCATTTTTTGGTAATGCTCTGAAGCAAAAATCTCAGTTCCAACCTAGTGTTCTTTATCTCTCTCTCTCCCTAGCCACTGAATTAAATTATGTTTGATTTGTATTACCTTTAGGATCCATTTTAATATGAAATATTTCCTAGGCTATAGGTAGAATTAGAATACATTTAAAATAACCAAATAAGCATGGCTTTTTAATTTTGAGATTATAATTTTATATATATATATATACAGTTTTAAGATGGATAAAGGATTCTTTTCTTCCTCCCTCCTTCCTTCCTTCCTTCCTTCCCTCTCAATAACCGAATATACCATTAATTTCTGACTACTGTTCTGACCTTTCCCTTCTCATATAAGACTGTTTTTTTCTTCAGTCATTCCATTTTAAAATCTTCATTTGCTTTCTGACATCTCCTAACATCCTCTCTGCCATTTATCAGCATTTTCGTATCATGCTATAGGTATCTCCTCACATTTCTTTTTTCCCTTTGTTTTTCCTATATTATATTTTGTGTGTTCCATGTGTGCATTTTTGGGTGTCCTCTTGCTTCTTTTGTCTTAGCTCTAAAACTGCTGTTGCACAGTTCACCTTTTTTTCAGCTTCCTATCAGTAGGTTTCAATCTTTCTATCTCTTCCACGCATCACCTACTTAAAAGAATTCCTTAAACTTTTCAAGGTTGATTGGACTAGTGACTTCTCCCATTCTTTACCACAAGAAGAGCAAGTAGACCAGAGCACAACTCTATAGATATTACCTTCCTAATTGAGTCAAGTCATCCATCCTAAGGGCCCATTTAAACTATTTCATATCTCTAGAGTCCAGTGATGAATTGTCAACTCCATCAATAAGTACATGTGCTGAGTATTCACTCCATGGAGAGTTGGTAGCTCTCTTTTATCAGCTGAATGATGGATAGGATTCTAGGGCATTTTTTAGGTGGAGATAGGAGTGGGGAAAATAATTTTGAGGGGGATTTGTTTTGTAATAGTGCAATAGTGACACTGGATCACTTGAGGAAATAGGTTTCTACAAAACTTTCCCATTGACCATTTCCTAAAATGCTCAGAAATACTTTTATGAGACCAAAGTATATTTCTATACATTACTTACTTTCAGAATTTTTAAAGGACTAACTAAGAATGCACAAATAAAGCAAACAAACATCAATTCTAAAACTGTCACCAACTGTACTGCGTGTGCAAGGGTTAAGGCAAGTCTCAGGGTCTGATTTTAAGAGATGATTCCACATAACAAACAATGATCTCATGGGGCAGGGTACCTATAAAATAGATATAGACATGGACACGTATCAAAGGAGAAGCAAAATAGTATCATGGGAATGGTTTAAATTCCATATATGATACTTAACAACCGCTGTGACCTTGGGCAAGTCTTTTAATCTCTCTAAGTCATAATTTTCTCAAGTAGAAAAGGAGTATTAGATTTTATGGCTTCAGGGGTCCTTTCAGCCTGAGATATATAATCATACGATCTGATACTTATTTGACTAGTAGGTTGAGAGATTTTTGAACTGGATATAACCAATCAGCTTCCTTGAAAATCTAGTTAAGAAGATGCTAGCTTGAAGGAGAATAGAAGTGATATTTATTTCTAATATTGCATATTTCTGTCCCCTGGGGATCCTGGTTTAATGCATTTAGGGTTTCATGTGGAATATTACAAGGAGGAGAAAATTACGAGGTGGATATTTTGATTTCTAGAATTAATGAGAAGGCTCTCCTCTAATCTAAATCCACATAATAGTGATCCTACCTTTACTTCCTTTTAATTCTCAGAGGGCAAAACAAAGGTAACAAGGTGAGAATTTAAGGGTTGACTTAAGCTTTGGGTCTCAAGTGATTATTAGATGCCAATTACTTAAGGAAAAAATACCCTTGAAAAGGGTGTTTACTTTCCAAACATTACTTTTCATTTACTTTCCAAAATGGAGGAAACTGCAGAAAAAAAGTTAAGCCCCTACATTAAGGTTGTTAACAATACCAGCTCTTAGTTCTTAGGAATTTCACAAAGTAAAACTCAGGTATTGTTACTAATTGATCCTGGGGAAGTTCTTGCCCAAGCTTACTGGAAGAATGGAGACTACTTTCCATCTTAGCTCCACCATAGCCCTTAAGGACACAATACTTGATTCTAATGTATTTTGCAGTAGGAGAGATCTGGCACCTATCTGACTAATTTAATTATCTGTGTACACAGACAAACTGTGTAAGATCTGAAAACATTTCTCTGTGCTTTAGGATTTGCAAAGATTTTTTACATACATTATCTCAAGAGTGAGGCAGTGTGCATGGTAGAAAAAATTCTGGATTTGGAGCCTGGAAACCTGAATTCAAATCCAAGCTCAGCCATCTACCTCCTGTGTGACCTTGGACAAGACATTCAACCTCTCTGAAGCTCAGTTCCTCATCTGTAAAATGAGAAGCTTGAATTCAATGACCTCTAAAGTCTCTTTCAGCTTTAACTCTGTGACCCCATGATGCTGTGATTAAGGAATAATCACAAAATTCACAGGTTGTACTATTATTCCATTTCTATAGGGGTCTGGCGAGAGGCTGAGCATTCTGGAGCCATGTTTAGTACAGATATCCTTTTCCCTTGCTTTGCAGTGTGCATGACTTTACAGAAGATGGAAAGAGTCAATCAAGGTGCTCAAGTAAATGCTATGATGTGTGGTCTAGCAGAACGGCAGATGGTCCATAACATAGATTCAAAACTCAGGGTGTGCAGAGGAGGAAATGAGGCACTCAAAAGTGAGATGCAACTAACATCTTCAAAAGATGCTCATAAAAAAGTGGTGGCAAAACGCTGACTTTCAGGCAGAAAAATGGAAATCCCTGGAGAGAGATTCTTCCTGCACTTAAACCTAAGGCATTTTCACCTCCTTTGATAGATCTTACCTCTTAATACGCAGTGTAATCTGAGGAAGCAGCAAGAGAAAGATGGAGCTATGACAGAATGGACAGGGGTGAATTGACATCACAGAGAAACACATCACAAATGGAGAGAAATGAATCAGGAGAATGTTGCATAGCTGAAAAGAACCACAGGTTACTACAGTGAAAATTAAAACAAAATACCAAAGCAAAAATTCTACTCTACCGCTGCTCCCCAAAGGAAGAATTGTGCTTATTATTTTGAAATAAGAATAGGTCATACTTTTAAAACTCCTGAAAATATTTCTCTCTTTACTTCCTCTCTCTACTGGATTGAGGCCACCTCAATGCTTATATTCAAACAGTGAATGATTCATAATTCGCATCAAAGGAAAAAACTAAATGAGTGAGTGAAAAGTACCTCTTTCATTAAAGTTATCTAGTTCAATTTTCAAGGATTTCTAAAAAGCCATTTTGCAATACAGCTATTTACCTGCTAATGTTTACAATCAAATGACTTCAAATTTAAGTTTTCCTCTTAGTTTTTTCCAGTCGCCTCTTAAATTTTACAACACAAGCAACTGAATGGAAGGTAATGTTTATGTTGCCCTGCAGATGCTATTTAAGAAGACTTTCTTCTTACCATAAGAAAAATTCACTGAATCTTAAGAGGAAGTTTAGTTTCTTGATTGATGTCTCCAGAAAAGGAAATGCCTTTTCCATTTAATGAACAGAGAGTATAGATCTTGGTCATCCATAACATTTAAGATTAAGATTAATTTTAGTCATGTATGTGACCTTCTTCAGTATGGTTGGACCAAGCATTTCTATGGAAAGAACATTTTGCATCTTCTGGCTTGACTACATTGTCTGAGGCCGTGTGGACATGGTCAGATTGGACCAGGCTGAATCACAGAAGCCTGATCAGTCCATACTCAGTGAAAAACTGATTTTCAACTGCCTGGAAAAAGTTTTGTATATAACTCAAGAGCCCAGGAAATACCAGTTCTAAAATGATCTGGACCTTTGGCTTTCACAGAAATACAAGATATTTTCCCTCAGTAGTCTGGGCTGAGGAGGAAAATGTATCACAGTGCTTTTTCTGAATGTATTCAATCTTGGAACTAACTAGGGTGGTTGGTAGTTTCTTGGGGATCTAGAACTCTCTCATTTCCATCTCAATCACATATTTGTGGATATAGGACAGTAATGAGACTAACAGAAGGTGTGACTGGGAAGAGTCCTGGGTAAATAAGTTAGAATATTACATTCCTTTTTTTTATTGGTAGATATGACTTCACAATGAAGATGAGGTTAATAAGTGTGGATAATAAACTCAGAAAGACTTATGTATACTACTTAAAGCTAGTGTAGAAAGAGTCGGGATCTACACAAGTTGTTTTAGGATAGTGGTGCCCACTCCAAACAGGGGAGGATCAGTTCTTATGAACCAATAGACAAAGCATTACTCTATATGCTTTATTTCCTCATAAAATAGTGAACAGTCTTTCAAGAAGTTACCAATATTAAACCTTCATTCAATAAGGAGATGCACCTAAACTATCATGAGACTGTGATGTCTAAGTAGACTTTATGAACTTATATTCATTTTTTTAAAAGATTAATTGATCTTGCTTCTACAGATTTACCTTTTTTAATATTTCTAAACCTATTTGGTTGTTGGAAAATTGGCTAATTTTTGCAACATGTTAGTACTTTTTTTTTAAAGGTACTGTATGAAATGTACGGTGGAATTCCTATTTTAATAGCTTATTACTTTAAAATGAGTCAAATCCTGCTATCTTCAAATGTAATAATTATATACAGTAAATATATGATGAACATGACAGTTATCTATGACATGTTATTCATGTAAAAAATTTTCTATTCTATTTACTTATAAACATGAAATAAATGGAAACTAATTTTGAAAAGCTTTTGAGGATTCCTATATAATCTTTAGTATATGGCAAAACCAGAGATAGAAATAACTATTCTTTTCTTATTGTCTGAGCTTCATCCTAGTTTTCTAGTCTTTGTTCACCAACAAGAAATTAACCAGAAAAAAATGACTGAAATGACTATCTTTTAAAATAGATTTTTAAAGCAGAAAAATGAGAAATATTCTGATTCTTACTTTATTTTGCTAAGAAGTATTGTTGTCAACCGGAGTTTATGGCTCAGGATCTTTTTTATTTCTATTTTGAGGAAGTATGTTTAAGTTTATACCACCAAAATGACCCCCAATTGATCCTTTATTGTCAGAGCACAGTGGTGAACAGACTCTATTATGTAAAATTCAATCTTGTATGTCACCCTTGGGCAGTTACATGGATCTTTTTGACCTCCCAACTAGAATAATATAACACATTTAATGTAGTAGGCTACAGCTTTAATGAGTACAGCATGTTAACCTATTTTAAATCCTTGGCAAGAAAGCCACTGACAGCAAAGAAGAGATGTGTTTCTGCCTATCTATTGACTCCATGCCTGCTGCAGGGCCCAAATTTGTGATTCCATATTTATTACTTAACTTCTATTGAGTCATTTGCCTGAACGAAGCATCGGGTATCTGACAGGCTTTCTCTTCCTCTATCCACTCCTGGAGTAGTTGTGGTCAAAAGCAGCGTTGGAGTTGACAGAGATTACTTCTAGAGAATGGGTGTTGGTGGTGGTTATTCCTAAAATCACATAATTTGGCAGCCAGGTCTAGTAAAAAGGTGCTGGCATTAGAACCAGAACATCAGAGTTCAGGCATTAGTTCTGACATTTACTAGGAGTGTGAGCCTTCACAAACCACTGTGCTCTCCGAGCCTCAGTTTACACATTTGTAAAATGAGGATAATGCTCAGATTTCCTAGCAAGAAATGAAGCGGATTTTTCAACCTTAAAACATTTTTAAAATGAGCTATTACTGTTAATATTATCACTTAGCTTTGTGTATAATTACCTTTGCTTTATTTTGTGTATACACACAGAGCTTTGGTCATAAATACAGACCCTTTCAAAACATCAGATGTTTCTGAGAGGAATTACATTCAGTTCTTGTTAATTTTTTAGCAAGAAAAAAAGTGTCAGGAGAGGCTGGGCTGAATCTGAAGCTGGACTTGACTACTCCTAATTTTTGCCAGTTGTCATAGCAACAGTGCCAGGGGACACGTTTAAAATAAATAAAACGCTTTTCATTTGCATAAATTTTGAACATAAACATTCCAGATATCTGTACGTATGCTTCTGTAACTGTTATTTGACAGAATGTTTCCTCCTAAGGATATTGGAACTGTTTTTTTCTAAAAAATAAAAAAAAAATCATTTGGGTTATTTGGCTAAGAAAGTAAAACATCATTACTGGGTTTTCTTAAATAAAATTCTGAAAATTATTTTCTTCAGCTGAAAGACTGTGTTTAAACTTTAGATTTAAAACAAATGCAAAGAATGACTTTATGTTTACTCAAGTCCAGACCTTTGGATTGAGATACAGGGTAAGTGCACAATATTAAAGCATTTTAGCAAACAACACATTCTGGTATCTATGTTCCTTAGAGCCACAGGTAGATGGCTATTAAGCCCACTTTGAATGGACTCTGAATATTTGTACTATATATGGACCTCCTTTGTCAATAGATGCAATAGGGCTTTGGAAGTTTTTTCCTCAGAAAAATATTTGCAGAAAACAGAGGCTCAAACCCATATTTACTCATATTTCAAATCTGATTGATTCAGCTTTGGATGTTGAATAGTAACTGAAGAAAAATTGAGTTAGTAATCCAGTTGTAATTAGTTAAGAATTTATCAATATGTTTGTATTTTGGATTAGGGATTCAGTTACTCTATACTTCTTAACTGAATCATGTTTTAAGGTTATATGTTATCTTCTACTATCTTAAAAGATAGATTTAACAGAGATTTACTTAAGTCAATCAGGGAATAAATAAGTGAACTAACTTTCTGCTGGGTTAAGGATACAAAATTCTCCCCTATAGGTCTTACTACATCTTATTCTCTGGGACCAATCCAATCCAGTTGGCTGACAAGGGAAAGAGAAGGACCCATAAATTCATAATCTCGGTATCTCAAGCCTGTTTCTATTCCTGCTGTAATTTTGTATCCTGGGTTTTATAAGTAGGCTCTTACTTTAGTGCTTGTGATCAAGTCCCAGTCTTGGACCCCAGCTTATTTCCACCATGTCTGTGCCCTTACTTATGAAGTATCCCTGGCCTGATTTCAGGGTTAGAACCCACCCATAGTCACCCCAACAGCTAAAAATGAGTCTTTGGCACTTGGCTTCCTCATCTGAAAAAAGTTTAAGAAGAGTAGACATCAATCACTCTGAGATGGTATAATTTTAATTTATCCTGGAAGTGGAAGGATAGATAGATATTTCAATGACTCTTCTAATCTTATGATTCTGAATTTTTTATTCAGTACAGCATGCTTTCAAGAAAGAATGATGAAATTTTAAAATATCTTCAAAGAGATCATTTTCCCTTTTGAAATATGGACTTCCCCAATCAGACTATACTGAAATACTGTCTTCACTTCTAGGTATGACATTTTAGAAGGACTGGAGCAGAAAAGGGCAACCTTGATGGTAGAAGGACAAGAAACGTTGCCAAAGGAAAATCCATGGATCTGACCGATAACGTTAAGCTTAGTGAAATCTTAGAGAGAGGAACATAATTGACTTCAAATATTTGAAGGACTGTTATGTGGAAGAGCCATTAAGCCTTGTTATGCTCAGCACAAGGAAACTAATGAGCAGAAGTTACAAAGAGCTACTAAGATCAGTAAGTGGCAGACTTAGCTTTGATATAAGCAGAATGGGCCATCTCCAGAGGCATGAGTTCTACTTCACTAAGAGAGTTCATGTGAAGGCTAGCCAAGCAGCCATTTACAATGTTGTAGAGGAGGGATTCCTGTAACACGAGGGGTCCCACCAGACAACATTTGAGGCTTTTTCCAATTCTGAGATTCTGTCATTTTGTGAATGTCAATTAAACATGTTACATGATAAAAACATCTAGCATTTAAGGTCTTTGGAGGGTGAAATTCTATTTTTGAATAAATGGAAAAACTTTTGACTGACATAAAATTTAGCTCAATGAGATTGTAAGTAGACTAAAACAATTGAATGAGTTGTATTATAAGGGGTGGATGATTTCCAAATTATGACACAGAAACTAAGATAGTTCTAAGAACTTTTTAATTCATTTTAATGAACACCTGAAACAGGAATTTAATCTGATGAAGTGGAAAAAAAGCATTGAATTTAGAATTAGAAGGCCTGGATTCAAATACTGGCTCTGATATTTACGATCTGTGTGACCTGGACATTATTTAAAACGTCTCTTACCCACATTTTCCTTACCTGTTAAATGGTAGGGGGAGATAAACTTTATGATCACTTAGCCCTCTGACATCCCTAGAACTGATATCTACGAAGGTATAAAGTTATAATTATATTAGATGGCACTGGTTTGTTACTAAGTTTTCATATGCTTTAGTTTCAAAAATTGCCAGAAAGGCTCTCTCCGCAAGTTTTCAAATTTCATATCTAAGGTTATCATGGGATATATCAGCATTATCAGTATATCATAATTCTCAAGGATTTCAAAAGCAGAAAGCAACTATAAGAATTGGAAAGTGAACTTGAATCGCATATGTAAATGTTTACCTAAACTGAAATATTTCCATTTGAAACCCATTCTACTCACTCTGCTTTGCCATGAAGAGAAAGCTTTGAGTTTAGCAATTTGTGCTTATCTCAGTTATCTGTGTCTCTTAGAAAATGAGGAAAGGATTGGTTAGAATCTAAAATTACTTACCAGATCTAGGGCAGCTGCCAGGATGGAGGCATCAGGAATAGTACCTGGTTCACAGCAATTTAAAAGAAATTGAAATCTCTTCATGCCTTGTCTAATTGCTCCCAGATTCACCACATTCTTATATTTTGTCCCCTCCTGGTTGGTGGTCAGATGGTCATCAAAACTGTGGCAACCTGAAGAGGTAGACAGCATCCAGCAGGAGAGAAAATTGGAGCACATATTTAAAAAGAGCTATGAAAATAGTTTGTTTCACTCATTCCTACTCCTATTTCCTTTCTCCCAATATAAATCAATAACTAATAAATATCTGTCAATAAATATTTATGAAGCACCTAATTTATAGCAGGCACTGTACTAAGTGCTGATCTAAACATATACTAATGACTGAGATTACAGATATTCAGTGAATCTGATAGCTAATAAAAATGTGTCCTCATTTTAAAATATACAAGGGAAGCATACATCAAAATGATATAATCTGAGCCTAGAATACAGGAAAAATCCTAAAGAATGAAAATTCTAGCACAGAAATCAACCTCGGAAGAAAGGAAAACTAAGAGAAGAATTCTTAAGACCCAAAAAGAATCAATTTGATAACAAAGAAAAATGGGAGCTTTTGAAAGAGATTGATGTGGCTGCACAGGAAATTCCTCAACTAACGTAGATCTTTAAAAACCATAGATGGAGGGTGAAAGCAAGAGCAGATAGATAATGGGGAGTTAATACAAAAGCATGGCACAATCCTGTAAGAAAAGTGCTAGGAGTACTAAAGTTGAGCATGAGTGTTAGCTGGGCAGGAAAGTTTAAATATGATCATATTAACCACAATAATAAAGAGGGGTTATTGTTGTTGTAGTGTGGCGAAGAGGATCAAAGAGATAAGATCATTGTTTCAGGTGGGTGAGACAAAGAAGAGAGATAGCACAAAGAAAGAAGGCTATTTAATTCTTATTTTTCTTTTGCTTTTCTTAAAGAAAATCTCTTTGAACTGGAAAAGGCAGAATATAAATGATTAATAGCCAGTTGATACCCAAGATAAGTAAGGATATAAAGAAATTAGAGACCATTTAGATGACTTTGATGAATTCAAGGTAAACTCCTCCTAATAGGAAGTTCTTTGAAAGATGGTGGAGAATAGAAATACTACAAGACTGGATAAGACCAGGTATTGTCTTGATTTTCAAAAAGGGAAAGAAAATGGAAGGGAAATACTGCAAGCTATTGATACTGATTTCCATTTCTAGCAAAATTCTGCAAAATATTTCTAAAAGAAAGATTAGTGGAGATCTAGAAAAGTACACAGTGAACATAGGGAACCAGACTAACCTCATCAAGAACAGAACATGGAAAGAATTTGGGATTAAAACATTTTAAAAGATGATTATTAAAATTTTTACACGTAATTGGAAAATACTTAGTGAAAAAAATAAGTAAAATGTCATAAAAAGGAACAGATCATACATGCTAACCTCATTTCTTTCCTTTCCCTTCATTTTTTTTAAACTTGGGCTAGTGGATTGATAGGTCTAGAGAATGCTGTATAAAGGGATTAACCTAGATTTCCACAAAGATTTTAATAAAGTATCATGCTAGCCTGGTAAAAAATATGGAGAAATGTAGACTAGATGAGAGTTCACTTATGTGACTACAGTACTGTTTGAATGCCTAGCAAAATGAATAGGCATTATTAAATGGAAGTGAACTTGGAAATTGTCCTGTGGAGTGCCTTGGACAGTGGGGAACCTGCGGCTTAAGGCCACATGTGACCTTCTACTTGGGTGAGGCCTTTTGAGTGAGTCCAGGTTTTACAAAACACATCCTTTTATTGAAGGGATTTGTTCTGTCAAGTTTGGATTCAGTCAAAGTGCCACACTTGAGGACCTAGAGGGCCACATACAGCTTCAAGGTCACAGGTTCCCTACCCTTTGGTCATCTCTCCGTGTGTGGTTCTGTGCTGTTTAATGTTTTCTCAATGACTTGGATACAGGCTTAGATGGAATACACACACACACACACACACACACACACACACACACACACACACTTAAAGAAATCACAAAGTAGAGAGGAGAACTTAACACACTGGATGACAGCATGGGGATTCAAAAGTAATTGGACTGAAGTTACAAATATAAAAATAGTAGGGATAAATGTAAAATTCTATACTTAGGCTTGAAAAATCAACTTCAGAGATACAGGGGAGGAGTCACTAGATAGTACTTTTATCTGGAAATGACTGGGGTGTCTAAATAAGCTTGATATAAGTTCAATTGTGATGTTAGTCATGAAAGTTATTACAGTCTTATGCTATGGCATAGTACATCAGTTTAGAAAAGAAGATAAAAAATGGAAATAATCAATGTTGAATGGGCTTTAGGAAGACAAGCATATGAATAAACTCTTGGTAGAGCTCTGATTTAGACAAATTCCGTACAACAATGTGAAATAATATAAGAGATGTCATTAAACTATTCATATTCTCTCACTGAGCAATTCCACTATTGGACATATATCCCAAGGAGATAAAAAAAGCTCCTATATGTTTGAAAGTATTGCTAGTGGTCTTTTTAACTGTAGGAAAAAAAAACTGGAAATAAAGTGATTATCAATCAGCTGGGGAGTGTTTGAACAAACTATAGTATATGAATGTCATAAAATAGTATTTTGATCAAATGTCATAATATTTGCTAAAAAGTGGTTAGTACAATCTCTGGTACATAGTAATCACTGCAAAAATGCTTTTTTCCTTTTTTCTCTTTCCTTTGCTCCCTTTTCTATTGTCCTAAAAATAACACAGATTAAGCCAGCACAAGTATAAGTATACCTATATGTGTATGCCTGTAGAGATGTACATGTATACATAGAGAACATTGAAAGGAATACTCACACTGTACTCTGATGAGGCTCTGTTTTGAATATTATGTTCAGTTGTAGGAACATTTCACATGAAAACTTTATAACTTGTAATAGATTCAGAGAGCCATCGGAATGGCCATAACAATATGAAGAAAAATTGAAGAATCTGGGAATATTTAGCTCAGACAAGAAAAGACTAAAGAGATAATTTTACATTTGAATATTTGAAGGTTTGCCATGAGAAAGAAACAACAGTTATCCTCTACAGCTTTAGAGCATAAATAAACGGTATAATTGGTCAAAGTTCCAGAGAGGAATATTTCAGCCATATTACCAAGAAATAGACTGCACTGGGAAGTAATGAGCTTTCTGAACCTAGAATTATTCAATCAGAGACTGGATAAAAATTTGTCAGGAAAGGTTGTTAAAAATACATATGTATGTATGTTTAAGCAAAAAAAACCCCATATATCTATGTAAAGTTAAATCAAATGACCTTTGAGATTCATTCCAACTCTCAGATTCTATGGTATTATGATCTTATAACAGATCAAGAAGAAAAAAGGCAAAGGAAAAGAGGATAACTGAGAGAAATTATATAAAGGAAATATGAAAATATTTTTAAATGACAGAAAAAGGTAAGAATGGAGAGGAAAGAAGGAAGGCAGACAGAAAGAAAAACAGGAGAAATGGGAATAGATTTTTCAATTTAACCATACTTTTTTTTTTAGCATGATGTAGCCTAAATGAATTTCTGAGGGTTACATGTCATTTACCAAGTCGTTTGAAGAAATTTTCTTCATCCTCTCTTCCATTCTCCACCCCACTTCCTGGTCCTCCTTCAGATAGCTTCACTGCACTGGTGAATTTAACCTGAGAAAACAGAAAACTGGTCTTAAGAATACAGCTAAATTAGACAGCAGCAAGGACACTCATCCTTGTCTTGGAAACGTTGGGTTTTTATTCATTGTTTTTTCCTCACATAAACTTATTTCAGTTCTTCGGGATTCTTCAAGACTAGGTTAATCATTGTATCACATGCTGATAAAGATATTGCAAAATAAATGGCATCCCAGATGGAAAACAGATTGGATTTTTGACAATGAAGCATTGAGAAAATTATTTAGTGAACAATGGTGATATTTTCCTAGTGTGTCATTCAAGGCAGCCTCAAAGAAAAGTCACTGGCAAAACCACAGTCTTCATGGAAGCCACTTCAAATGGATCATCAAATGCTAAGATGAGCCAAATAGAGTAAAATAATTCTAGAAAGGTTCAACATAAATTAATTTGCCAATAATGCACCATACTTAACCTTGAAATCCTATGTTTTTTGTTCTAAGAATTAAAGTATATTAATTTATGCTGAGCCTTTCTAGGAGAATCGTTCTCTTTTTTAATGTACTTTAAAATCCATGGCAGGAATAATAACAGCCAAAAAATACATTTAAAAAAATAAAATAAAAGGAGATGAGAGTGGGTTATGGAAACAAATCACTTTTTGGATGCCATTTTCTTTTGTTAAATTCATTATTCTCATCTTTATTTTCTTCAGAGGTGCAATTTCATCTGTGTAGAGAGAATTAATGAGAAAACTCCATCCACCAATGCATAGTAGTGACTGCTTAGCAATTTATGATCTTAGAGAGTCACTGGGGATTTTGAAAGTTTGAGTGACTTCCCATGGGTTATCAGAGACCAGTGTATCAGAGTGTATCAGAGCCAGTGTATCAGAGGCAAGTCTGGACCCTTCCTACTTTCCTAGTCTTTCACCTTACTACTCCCCCTCTATAGACCAGTGACATTGGCCTTCATGTTCCTTACACAAGATGCTTCATCTCCCAATTCCAGAGTAGAGATTTGAACTCAGTTCCTTTGATTCCATATGCAGTGCTCTTTCCACCTCAACGTGGGCATTGCAAAGGTCCAGACCCATTAAATGGTTAGGCCATGATTAAATCAACATCAGGGTAGGATTTTTTAACTGCAGAGCCAGTACTTGTACTTACCTGTATTTCTTTTAGCAAAATCTTACAGAAGCACCAGAAAGAACACCATTTTTTAACAAGATACTAATGAAGGGAAATGCTAGTAAATAATTCATGCAAGAAATAAAGTCATTTTTGTATTATATACTAGTTCTAAAAGGAACAAGCCCATGTACTATTTGAAAGACATCCTTTGTTAATAGCTATCCAACCTTTCTCTTTTCCTACCAGTTTAATGTACTTTTTGTTGTCTCATGGGATCCTTGGTGTGTTGCTTCATCTTTAGTTTCTTTACTTCCTTCTGTCAGTTTTTGACCATGAAGGGTAGAGAATAAAGATAGTTGCAATGATTGTGCAGCAAAAAGAGTATATGATTGATGTATGTATATATATGTGCATGTATGAAATATATTTAGAGGGATATGTTCATAAGATGATTAAACTAGCATATGACAGAGTCCCAGCAAATTCAGTTATGTCATGGGTTAGAAAAGGTTAGAAAATAATGCCCCTGGTGAGGTGGAAAGATCACTAAATGTAATCAAAGGAACTGAATTCAAATCCCAATGCTGTAGTTCTGTGAGTATGATTAAACAACAAAGAGTCCAGTAACAAGAGCTGAAGAGAGGTCAGAAAAGGTCATTTGATTTGGTAACTAAGAGATCACTGGTAACTTTGGAGGCAGCAGAGTCAGTTAAGTGATGAGGTTTGAAACTAGATGGCAAAGGGTTAAGAAGAGAAAGGAGAGGAGAGGAAGCATTGTCTAGATCTCAAAAATCTAGACAAAAAAATTGAAAGAGAGATATGGGACAATAGTTAACTGGGATAGATAGTTCATTCAAGGTTTTTATGAAGCTGGTGGATACCAGAGAGTGTTTGTCGGTAGAGAAGCAACCAGTCAGCGAAAACTGATCAAAAATTAGTCACAGCAGGATGACTGGACGGAAGGGATCACCTGTGCACATAAAAGGTTACCTCTTCCTGTGAGACAGGGACAATGGAAAAGATACTTGCAACAATGACATGAGATGAGGAGAGAAGAAGAGAAAGCTCTTTGCAAATGTTCTCATTTTTTTTCCCCTTATGAAATGTAAGTCAAGGTTTTCAGTGCAGAGATCCATGTGAGGTTTTGGGAGGGATGGAAAGATCTGGAAACAATACTGTGATGAATGGGATAGTGGGTCAATTAGGGAAGTGTAAAAAGGATTGCCTTGCTGGACTGAGGCCCAACTCAAATTATATAACATGATCTAGTAATCATGGTTTTGTAATTTTTCTCCAGCTTCATTCAGCAGCATGGAATGAAGGCAAGTCTATGTGGTAGTAATCCAAGACTGAAGGTGGTAGGGCAAGATTGGCAAAAGGATGAGGGGGCCAAGAGACTTAAGAGAAGAAGACAGTGGCAGCTGAACTGGGGCACCAAAGAGTCAAGAAAGGGAAAGGAAGGAGAGTGTAGGCAGTGCAGGGGTAATGGCCTGGGAAAGGACTTATGGAGAGAGGGATTAGAGGTCAAAGATAATTCAAAGAACAGATCTGAGGTTGCAAGGCAGAGGGGAGGTGAAATGACAACAGGTTGTTAAAAGATAAAGGAATTTCATGTCATGAATATGGAAGTAGAAATTGGGAGTGAAGGCAAAATCAAGGATGTGATTATTTCTTTATGTAGCTGTGGTGGGAGTACTCTACTAGGAGGGCAAGAACTGGGAAGGAGAGAAAGAATGTAAGTCAGATACTGAAATCAATGAGGAAAGACAGAATGTCTTCGAGGTCAGTAGATGACATTTCTCAGTCTTCACTGGGTAGTAGATATGGATTAAGTGACCCTAAAGGAAAAGAGATTACTAGGTGAGAGCATCAGAGAGCTGGAAGCAGCAATGGGGAGCAAAAAGTATTCCAACTCTTCTACCTGATGAAGGTAGAGGAATGTGAGTGACAGTGTAGTCAGTGCTGGAAAGGTTGGCTAGAGAAGCTGTGCCATCATGAGAGGGGCAGGTTTCAGTGATTACAGGAAGATGAAAGAAGCAGGAAAGAAAATGCTTTCATATGAAAGGTAATTTGTTATCTATGGATGTCCAGAGAGCACAGTGGAAAGGAGGGGTAGCATTAGAGTGTGGCATTGGGCAGTGGGTGGATAGGGATGTGGTTGGGTTGAGGGTGATAGGAATAGAGGGCAGGCAGTGGAAGAAAAGAGGACAAAAATTAGATAATGATGGAGGTTTTCTGAACTGCTGGAATGGGGTGGCTTTGACAGGTTATAATATCTGTTAATTTGTTAATTCTTGAGGAGTGAATTCAGATAGGGTATCAACATCCTCAGGAGTCTGGCCTCAGGGTAGAGAATTTTCAGGACATTAGATAGCAGTGTGTAGCTGGAAAGTTAGAAGGGGAGAAGTAGAGGAAGTTACTGGACCTGCATGGATGACTAGGAAAAGCAATGGAATGTCTTTCTTTCCAGGCAGGTATAGGCAGGGGTGTTGTGAAGGAGGTGAGATAGATTGTCAGAGAGATTAGCAAATGATAAAGTCTCTGCTTTTCTTCTAACAACAAACTATCTCCGAGGCCAAAGCCTGAGTGGTCAGCATGACTATGTGGTTTCTATATATGCTAAGTGCATATGGGAAATAACTCATATTCAGAAGGTAACATCTTTCTCTATGTGCCAAACGATGTTTTTCCCTGCTTTGGCTCATAACAATGGATCAAATAGAGCTTTTTACTGATTTTTTATTCTAAATTGTAAATAGTGTGTTTTCATTCCACAACACCAAGATTGCCAGAAACTGGAAGTTCCCAAACGTATTTGGCCTACCACCCCCTTTTAAAAAAAATTACTCATTATCCCCTTGGAAATCTATTTTCTTTAACAGTTTTTTAAAGTGTCATTTAAAAATATATGTATATATATTTTTAAATGATGCATTCTAATTTAATAATTTATTATAAATTTGTGGGTTTTTTCCCACATTGAAATTTTGATGATGCAATATTGTGTCATATTGGGTGACCATATGGTATCATATTGTAACCATAAAGTATCATATTGTAAACAAGTCATTACATGCACATATTCCTGCTGATGCATGCTGGACTTCCCAACATACTCTCCTGCCAACACTTGTTTATTAAGATCTGTCAGAGGACTTGACTTCTGAATGGTTATAACTTGCATTTTGTGTGTTTATTTGGAAAATAATATAATCACTACAACTCTGTTACAAAACAGATAAAACATGTACACATATTTTTCAAAATTCTCTTCTTTCTTTATGCTTCCACCACCTCCTTATTCAATGCCCCTCAATTGCACCTGAAGCTACTACTCCACCCCATTGTTCCAGTACCTGCACCAGGGGAGGTATTGTCCACTTTGGGAAGTGGACAATACTCTGCAAAACTATTTATCTTCAACATTAAAAACCTGACTAATTATGATTATAGACAGAGCTGGCAGACACCTTGAGTTATAACATCCAAGCGTCTCTTGTTACAGAGTAGAAAACTGAGGTTGGCCCGAGTTCAGTGACTTATTTCAGATCACACAACTAGTAAATATCTGAGATAGGATTTGAACTAACATCTTCTTGATTCTAAACCCAGATCTCCATCTACTGTGCCAAACTAGTTGCCTCTTTTAAAATGCGTGCATACAGATGACTACTCCTCATCCACTGTCACTTTCTATTGTTTTTCTTTGATCTTTTCCAAATTTATTCACTTTAAAGGCCTTTTTAATTATACCTCAGTGGACTCCTGGGGTGAATAGAGGGCTGGAATTGAAGTCAGGCAGACCCAGGTTCAAATCTCACTTTTCACACTCATTAGTTGTGTGACTAGTTACATTAACCTCTCTGTCTCAGTTTCCTCATCTATAAAAAGAGGAAATTGTATCAATTGTATTGATTACCTTTAAGGTCCTTTCTAGTTCTAAATCTATCATCCTATGATATTCCCAGCGTTGAAAGTTTTATTAGCTAATCTAACTTTCCCAATAAGAGATGGTTAGTTTACCTTCGAGCTTTGCCTGATGAATGACAGACGGTCTACTGAGCTAATGTCCAAGAGATCTTCCACACCATCCGCTAGGCCCGAGAGAGATGATCTCTTTAGCCAGTTTCCTATTTAATAGACAAAAGTCTATTAACACAGCTCAGTATTCTCTTCAGTCTCAATCAAGCAAGAATCCCAGTATATGTCCTTAAAATAGGGAAAGTACCATGATATGATAGAATATGAATGAGGAAAAATTCTTCAATCTATATGCCTTGGATAAAAATGTGTAAGATTGGGTCTTAAATAATATGGTCATACCCATTGCCTAGAACACTACCTGGGACATAGTAGATACTTGATGAATACTTTTTGATTGAAAGGATGAATTAGTAATATTCTTCCATTCAACTGGGTGGAATTTCTTCTCCCTTTCATACTGCAAGCACACTTAAGTACAAAATAATTAATAAAGAAACAAATAAATAGATAGACCTACTTTTACCTATAGGGAGTTTAAGTTTCTTTCGGAGCGAAATCCGCCGAGACCGTGAACGTGACCGCCTATCAGTGGTTGTTCCTGAGTGAGCAGTGGTACACTCCGATGTGTCTTGTTCTGACTGGCTGCTGGTGTCACTCGCCGCACTCTGAGATTTGAACATCTTGCGCCAGAAATCTTTGCGTCCTAGGTTTGCCCCTTGCATCTGTTCATCACTGTGAGCAAGCAAAATCTAAGTTTAATAGCAGCAGGACTCACTTTCTACACTTATCACAAAATTACCTTCCTTTTAATCTTTCTCCCAAACTTGCCAATGTATATTATCTCATATATAATTTTATATAACTGTATTATTATTGACAAAGGAAGCACTACAGTGAAGGCCTTAGAACCAGAGATCTTAGAAATTCTGTATAACTCAGAGACACAGACAAATGACTTGCTAAGTGTCATACAGTTGGTTAGAGTTTGAGGTGGGATTTGAATTAAGTCTTCCTGACTCCAAGTCAAGCATCCTTTCCACTATAACATATTACCTCTTCCAAAAGGTTTAATCTGATATTGGCTTAGAGGTTGCTTGAGTCAGCTTGAACTGATTCCTGGGAGATGATTATTAAATTTCCAGGATGAGCATTTATACCTCAGAAATTGGCAAATGCTACAAATCAGGATTTTGGTTGTTGTGTTGTTGATGATGGTCTAGACTTAAGGAAGTGACAGATAAAAAATATGCAAATTTCACACCATCTCCCCCCTTGAGACCTGGTTGTTAAATATTTACAAGTACAACACTATTGATTCCTCCCAAAGACATATTACTATATTGTCAAATGGATGTACTGTCATCTTTTATTTGCTTTTACTCTTTAAAATATATGTAAGTACCTCATTTGACAAGTGTTTTAGTGTCTGTAAGTAAAAATAGAAGAGGCTATTCATTTTAAAAACACCAGTAACTATGTAATTCTCTCTCTCGTAATAGTTATTACCAAGCTTAGGGACTGAAACCTCCAACTACCTAGAAATGAAATCTGAGACACTAAAGTTGTTTTGGAAATTAACATGAACCAGAAACAAGTGACATATAATCCATGTTTATGGGATTTTAAACAATAATTTTAAATTTGCTTGTAGACCTTGGAGACAGATTTGGAATCTTTCCTAGATACTGTACAAGATACTAATTTCTTCATGTAGTTTTTACAGAGAAATATATACAGAATCCATTTCATCTCCTCAAAGCTTACCAGTGATTCATGACCTTTGAATTTTTATTTGTTAACCTGATGTTTTATTTTTCTATTCTAAACTGAACCTATGCTAGTTTGCTAGAAGTGAATTACTCTGTAGGGTCACATAAAATATTCTTGTTTCATGCAGTTTCTCACCTACAGAGAATTCGTGACGTTCTGATCAGGGTATGAGTGAGCTCTCTGAAGGGGAAAAAGGACCCAGGGGGACCAGTTATCATCCATGTAACGTCAGCTGAGATGGCGGCACATTAGCTTTGTCTGATGGGTTTGTATCAATAACAAGTTCCGGAGAAATGACAACTTACAAGTCATTATTAATTACTCAATGTGACCTTAATAGAAAAAGAATTAAAAAGTTCAAAGGGTAAGGAAAAATAAGACATTTTTAAAAAAATAGTTTTGTGCAGAGCTGTAAATACTGTGGGTCACTGAGGCTTTGTCTTACACTGTCAGGAGATCTAGGGGACATGCATGGGGTCGGTTATGAATTTAAGGCACAGTTCAAGGAAGAAGCAAAGACTCACTGACCAGTCCCTTTGTCTCATGTTGTTGCCATGGTTGGAGGAAGTCTGCTGGGTCCTGGCTGTCAATCTCCCACCCCCAGGTCCCACCATTATCATGGTACTCCCATAGGGGGACTTTCCTTTACCATCACACTAGTGCTATTGCACCCAAATGGAATGGAATATTCACACATTTAAACTTGGATAATTGTGTCACACACTTTATATTTTAGGAGAGGAAATTTCAAAGGTTTCCAAGAAAAAATAGCTGATGTTACATGGATGAAATTCTTGGGAAGAAATTAGCTCTAAAGAATGAAATTATGAAAACTCAAAGAGAAACATTTATTCTGCTTGACCCAGATCAGAAGGCAAAATGTTTAGGAGTTATAAAGAAGCTTGATATTAGGAAAAATTCCCTAACAATGTTTGTTGTTGTTTCTCTTTGTCATTTCAGTGCTGCCTGACTCTCTGTGACCCTATTTGGGGTCTTCTTGGCAAAGATACTGCAGTGGTTTGCCATGTCCTTCTCTGACTCCATCTACAGATGAGAAACTGAGGCAGAGTAAAGTAACTTGCCCAGGGTCATACAGCTAGGAAGTGTCTTAAGCCTGATTTGAATTCAGGTCCCCATTCTATCACCATGCCTCCTACCTGCCTCCCCCTAACAATTAGAGGTACATGGAAATGGAATGAACTGCTAAGTGGAGGGAGAGAGGGGAGGACAAGCTACAGCTTTTTCACTGCTAAATTTCACCCCCACTCCACCCCACCCTTACTTGACATATTAATTGAACACTGGGAAATGCTCATTCATGTAGGGATCTGACTAAATCATGTAGGGATTTCTGATATCTATTCTATCCCTGAGTTTCTACTCCTTTTCTTGGATTTGCCTGGGACTGTCTTTGTTATTTTATGTTATTTTATGCCTTAGTTTCACTTTCTGCAAAAGGAAGACTATAATAACTGCTCTGTTTCAAGTAAAAATAGCTGCTGATTTAAGGCATTGCTGAAATACATGATGATGACTATAAAATATGATTACAAATCAAGAGAGGTGCATGTTTATAGGATATGATATCAGACCCACCTGCAGTTAAATAACAAATAGGTTTTCCAGTATAGTCTGAAAGGATTATTAATGAGTTTTTCATAGCACTGCTTCTATTTTTTAAGCACTTACCACATCTGTCACAACAGAGGAACACTGATTTGATACCTTTAAGCTTTGCCAGTGTGAAAAGTAGAGAAACTGATGAAGGGGCATTGGGCATGGGCCCAACTGGAAAAGGATCAGAATTCAAGGAAAGATGAGAGGCTATGTTTATTTAAAAGCAGGATAATGTAGTACTTTTATTCCACTGGATACTAGTACTTCATTATTCAACAGATTCATTCATTCAGTACTTCTTTGAGTCTTCATTCCCTTTAAGTACACAGAGTTTCTGGTAGTCACTGGCAGCAGTACAAAAGAAGCATAACCCTTATCTTCCAGGGGGTTGAAGGGAAGTGTTGTTTTCCCAGTTTGAAGAAGGGACTGAAATATTAAGTGATTAAGCTTTGAGGCACTGGGCAAATCCAAGAATTTTTAATCTCCAAAGAGATGAGAGGAGGAAGGATGGATTCAGGGATCAGCTAAAGGCAAAGAAGAGTGTTGCTTCTCCAAATTGAAAATAGTCATGAGTGGTTGGGCTCTCATTGATTGGACAATAGGTCCCTCCCGAAACACCACTTAATGGTTACTTTTTGGACTCTCCCATAGAGTGAATGTAAATACTAATTGCTTCTCTTTTGGTCAGCAACTCTGAGGGTCTTCCCCTACTAGTTTGTTTGTGTTTTGTTTTGTTTGGCTTTTTGAACAGGCCTGCTCAATGAATGGGTGTTGCCTCACTCAAAGTGAGACCGCTGAAAGATCTTAGCTTAAAAAGACCAAGGCTTCTCATTGCATCCTGGGCCATCTCTAGTCATCCTGGTCTGTATCTGGCCACGGGATTCAGAGGACTCTGGAGGAGAAAGTGCGGCCTGGTGACTTTGCACAGATCTCCCTCATTTATATCAGTCAACTGCAAGTCATGTCATCATCTTTCTGATGTCATGGTCCTCTTCAGTAACAAAGAGCAAACCACAATCATGAGTGGTTGAAGCCCTGTCTAGTTTATTCACCCACTTAGGAGCAATCCTACCACATAGAATTCACAGCTTGTCTGGATGTAGCTATTTGTTGTCCTGTGGGAAATGGTGAAGTTAAACCCTCTTCCCTCTTTCTCCTCTATATCTTTGATGCCTATTCAACTAGCATTTCTATCCTCTGGGGTCTCTGACTCTATTTTAACCTTGCTTATTTGCTCTCTGTTTTTATATGAGGAATTTTGTCTCTTGATAAGGATAAGTTGATTTTTATTGAGTACTGAGTTGTATCAAGAAGCATTTATAAAGCACTTACTGTGTGCCAGGTACTGTGCTAAACATTGGGAATAAAAGTATAGGCAGAAAGGAAAATAGTCCGTATCCCCCCAAAATCTAGAAAGACAACACATAAAAGGGGGCTGAGAAGTGTATAGATGGGGTCAAGGTACCCAGCATGGGGAGAAGGTAGAGAAGTTCTGTGAAGATGACTCAGTAATGCAGCTTGGAGAAGCACCAAGACATAGCTGGTCCGAGTCTCCTTCTTAAAATGGAGATTCTGGGAGGGATCAGTCAACCAGAGGAAGAAGTCACAGGGCCCAGAGTGCTCCAGTGCTTCCAACATGAGAAATAGTTCAGTGGTGAGGTTAGCTTCCAAGGGAAAGAGTCCTGTGGGCATGAGTGGGTGCTTTCCAAAAAGAAGTGGAACACATCAAGAAGGGAAGGTAAAAAGAGAACCTCAGGTCAAATGCCTTAGATTTAAGAGTGATACTATATTAAGCTTTGTTATTGAACAAAGGGATTTCAAATGTGTAAGAAACAACTCTTACCACCTACTTTGTAATGTAGTTGGGGATATCCTATAGACTTAAGTAACAAGTATAAGCGAGTCTAGTCATTTTTCATCTCAATAAGTGATTTCATGCTATGATATGAAGTCATTTAAAAATAATCATTGTTAATAATTGGTAGGATATTGAGAGGTATACATGATGTAGTGAAGATTTGTGAAATTGGTATTTGACCTGCAAAAGTCCCAAGTATGGTCTGACAAAACAGATTAAAATGTAATTGGGAAACACTCAACAAAATACATAAAAATGCAATAAACATAGATAATACTAATTTGTGGTTTTTTAAGACAATATGCAACCCATAGGGATCCACTTCTATTTGACACCACTAGTCAAGAGGATAAAAAAAGCTGGTCTTGGAATCAGGAAAGTCTGGCTGCAAGTCTGAACTCAGCCACATAAGAACTTCATGATTCTGGTCAATCACTTAACCTTACCTGCCCCAAAGAACTCTATTGGGCTGTTAGTTGCAGAGAAGATGCCTGTCTGTATTGTTAGAGGAAATTCCTTCTTCAGTCATAAACTTCCCCTATCATATCTGAAAGGTAATTTCTTCCTTGTTCCTCTAACTGTTTATGTCACCATTTATAATCTAATAAATCAATAAATGATTACATGCTATGATATGAAGTCATATCATAAAAATAATCATTGTTAATAATTGGTAGGATATTAAGATTTATTTTTACTAAAAGTTGCATCTTTTAGTTTTGGGTCATCCCCTTGCTCTAGCCACTCAGATCCCCCTGGAGAGGTGGGGTGGGGAGAGCCCTGCCATCTCTCTACCACATCTGGGCCATCCCATGTATTCTGATTAATTGCCCTTTCTTCCAATTTACCCTCCCTTCTATCACATCCCTCTGGCTTTCCCCGCAAGCTCCTTTCTCCTGCTAATTTTCATAAAATCAGGGCTTTCGGGGCAGTAGGGAAAAGCACAGGGAGGAAAAGGAAGTCCCAGAGAAGGAAGACTTCACCCATTAGAACTGACAGGACTTTGCAACTGACTGGGGGTGGTAGTCCAAGTCAGTTATCCATTTGAAGAATATCATTTGGGAATATGGTGAGAGATGTTGGTCTATATGTAGTTTCTGCCTAACTACTTCCCACTTTTAGCACTTTTTGTTAATAGTGACTTCTCACCCCAGAAGTCTTTAGGTATATCAAATACTAGGCTTCCCCCACTGGTGAAATTACAGGACCAGTTAAAAAAAATGACTGACAGCTTTGTAATACATCATATGGAGTCTTTCATTTACTTGATATATGGTAAGAAGTATTATGAGAATTCAGAGAAAAGGAAGAACAAAGGGAAGGGAAACAGGTAAGCGGGGAAAAAAATCTTTGCAATGGATTTCCCTGAGAAAGTTTTATACATGTATGTGTATATGTATATATGTTTATATATGAGGCTTATTTAAATTTATAAGAATAAGATACATTTCCCAACTGATAAATGATCAAAGGATATGACCATACAGTTTTTGAAGAAATAAATCCAAACTATTGATAGCCATAAGAAAAAAATGCTCCATGTTACTAACTAGAGAAATACAAATTAAAGCAACTCTGAGTTTCTACCTCATTAGATTGTCAAAGTTGAAGAAAAGGGGAAACGACTCATTAATGCGCTGTTGGTGAAGCTGTGAGTTGGTACATTAATTCTGAAAACTATGCCCATAAATTTACCAAACTATGCACATTCTTTGCCCAAACAATACTGCTATGAGGCATAATCTAAAAAAATCAAAGAAAGGCAAAAGTCTTATACATACAACCATATTTATAACAGCACTTTATGTGGTGACAAATAATTGGATACTAAGGAGGTGCCAATTAATTTGGGTGAATGGCTGAACAAATTATGGCATATGAGTATAATTGAATATTATTGTACAGTAAGAAATTATGAAAGGGGCAGTTTCAGAATAGCCTGAAAAGACTTGTATGAGTTGTTTCAATGTGGGAGAAAAATTTATTCAGTAGCAATAACAATGTAAAGATAAATAACTTGGAAAGACTTAGGCATTCTAATCAACATTAGGAACCTTTTCTGAGGCCAGCCTCCTGCCCACCTCCTCACTGAGGTGTGACACACTCAGGGTAATGAAGGAGACTTTTTTTTTTTGATATAGATAATGTAGAAATTTATTTGTTTGACTATGCAAATTATTACAAGTGTTGGAGAGAAAAATAGGTTTTTAAAATGAAATAATTAAATAGTAAAAAAGACAAAAACGAAATAAGATCGGATAGTCAGAGAGGTATATGATTGAGAGGCATTTCTGGTCACCATCTGAAGGGTTTGATTTTTGTCTTATTGGCAATAGGAAGCGACTGGCAACTTTAGAGCACGAGTAGCATTGGAATCAAAATGGCATCTTCAGAAAATTAACTTGTTCATGGCCTGTAGAATGGACTACAGGGAGAAAGAATACAATATAGGCAAAATGCAAGAGACTCTTAAAGTGGTCTAAGGCTGAGCCTCGAGTGGAGGTGGAAGAATCAGAAACAAATGAATATGAGTCATGTCAGTGGACAATTCAATAATTCTATAGTAGAATTTTTCCTTCACTGATGAGTCATTAACTATTGGGATATATCTCTGGGACCAAATCTTCTGATACTTACTGCTCTGGAGTTTGCAATGGACGGCCAGACATGTAGCTGCGACACTCATCAGGTGCTGATACCTGGCTTTTCTCAAGTCCAGCTTCTGACCTGAGGGAATAGTTCATAGCATCAGTTAAAATGTGCTAATTTTCATTCAATGAAGTAGGTAGCCATTTTGTAAAAACATACCTGATACTGCTAAAACACACACACACACACACACACACACACATACACAGACTAAAAAAACAGATACTAAAAAAATCACTAATCTTCTTGAAAATGCCATCACTTAATAATGTGTACTTGATATTAAGGTATAACAAATGCAAATGCAGCTCTCAGTTGCTCCTTTTAAATATAGGAAAGAAAATTTTAAAAATAAAATAAAAATCATAATTTTATTGATAATAAGGAATTCCTGGAAGAGGAAGCTCCCTCTAACTGTGCATATTAACATCTTCTCTCCAACTTAAAGTCTTAAAAGAGTTTCCTAGAGCACTAAGAGGTTCTGGGATTTGCCCAGGGTCAAACAGAGTGTGTTAGTGGGATCTTGAGATTGGCTTTTCCTAGCTCCATGTCCAGATCTCTGTTTACTACACAATCCAACCTTTGGCATTCTGAGAGAGACACTGGAACTGTGATTTTACTAGTATATAGAAATCTTATATGAAGAAACTGTGACTCATAATCTAAGAGAATTATCTACAGCAGAGCTGACAAACATATGGCCTGTAACACTGCCAAGACCCGAATCAGATTAAAATGGAGTTGGAAAACATTTAACAAAAATAACTAAGAATATAACAAAATGAAGATATTAATACATTTTAAAACTAAGTCAACATGCAGCCCACAGGGATCCATAGGTATAAATTAGTAGTCCCCAGGTCTTTTTCAATTTGACACCACTGATCTAGAGCACTAAGACATTACTGACTTGCCTAGGAAAACACAGTATGTTTCAGAGGCAGTACTTGAACCCAGGGTCTCCTAATTCAAGGGCTAGCTCTCTATCCATTAAGTTATATTCCCTTTGGCATTAAAATAATATATTCTCCCAACAAAGTTAATCACTCATATAGCATGAAGAACCTCAAATTTAGATATTTTCAGATTATTAAAAGGAAGAAAAATTGAATAACTGAAAAACTAATTCTGGTTCTAGAAATTATAAAACTAAATGTACTTCTATTGCTACAGTGGCTGAGAACTACATTGGTTGCATGTGGTATACATAATATGGCTTTTGATATTTTGGACAAACTGTTTTTCTTTTTCTTGAGGAAGGGTTTAATTGAGGTTTAATTGAGAAGTAAGATGTGATAGTATGTGAGATTGATAGTATGTCCAGTGTGTCCAGAAATGACTGTGATATGAAAACAAAAGACATGAAAAAAATTTAGAAGTTTCTCTTTGTATCTACTAGAGCATAGAATTTTTCACACAATGTGCATCTAAGTTTGATATTTCTAAGAGAAAAAATAACATAGGAACTTGCCTTTATTTATCAATCATGTTCTGCTACTTTACTTCAATTGTGTCTAAAAAGGCAGCTATGACACAGTGGAGAACTAGCCTCTGAGACAAAAAGATCTGGAGCCAAGTCCTACTTTACACACATACTGCCCATATGACCCTGGACAAAGCACTTAAATTCTCAGTGCTCTAGTCAGTTAAGGGGAGAAGTTTCAGACATGGTGCTTCCCTTCACTGATGGGGAGAGTTTCATCACCTAGAAGATCCCTGTATCAACAGATCCACAGAGGAAACTGGTGCATCTTTCATTGATTATTATTGCGCAATCAAAATGATAAATATCAGGAAATATCTAATAAAATGCACAAAGTTTTGCTTCATGAGCTTATTTCTTTATTAATTTAATCACAAGTATTGGGCACTTGATGAAAATCATGTGTCTTTCCAAGGGGAGAACAGATAATCTGAAGAGTTCTTATTGTTTTACTGAGCCTAATCTCTACCAAAGACACTGGCATTGTTAGTAAGAGAATTGTCTACCACTCCTCTGCTTAAGAACCATCAATGTCTGAGCATAAAATACAAAAGAACAAAATACCATACTGGCATAAGATTGATGGAAACACTCAAAGAGTTCCCTTCCCATAGATGGACATACCTTTTGCTCCCTGAGGGTTTTGAGTCCTGCTCTGCCTCCTCTGATCTTTTTCCTGGGGCTAACTTCTCTGCACTGTCTAGCAAGGCACTCAGGGCAACCCTTCTGAAAACATTTCCATGAGCTTCTTTGATGAATTGAACCAGCTGCCGGATGTCACAATAGAGCCCCTGTGTAATGACAAGCATGAGGTATAGCAGCAAAAAGAGGAAGCTTTATCAACAGATAGTTTTCTCTTGGACCCTGAAAAATAAGGCTTAGAATAATGCGGAAATTAATTAAATGGGTGATTTACCACTGGGCTAATGCACACAGAAATCTTTCAAATGAAAACTTGAGGAACAATTTCATTCTACATCTCTAAAGGTGTTAAAGTTAAGTGCCTCTAGGCCTATACTTGAAAGATCAAAGAAATCTGAAAAGGACCCATATGTGTGAAAATATTTATAATAGTTCTTTTTGTGGTAGCAAAGAACTGGAAATTAAAGGACTGCCCATAAACTGGAAACAGTTGAACAAAATTCGAAGTTTGAATGTATTTATATGTATATTTATACACACATGCATACACATGTACAACATATATGTGCATATATAGTATATGTAATGGAAAGTCTTTGTGCTATAAGAAATGATGAAAGAGACAGTTTAGAAAAATCTGAGCGACTATTATGAACCAATGAATCCTGAAAAGAGCAGAACTAGAAGAAAAATGTATGTAACAACAAAATTGCAAAGACAAATTTTGAAATACAACATTGATCAACACAATGACCAACCACAATTCTGGAGGACTGATGGCTTGCTACACACCTCCTTTCAGATAAGTGACAGACTCTGGGCAAAAATGAAAAAAATGTATACTTTGGATAAGTAGGAATAAGTTTTTTTCCTTACCTATGCATACTTATTACAACTTTTTTTCCCACAGTGGGAAGGTGAGTGGTTGGGAGAAATAAAAGATTTTTGGTAATTGAAAAAAAAATAAAATTAACTTAAAAAAAGTCAATTGTAGTATTTTAGACTTCAAGAAGATTATCAGATACAATATAATAGTATAATACCATAGCCCCAGTTCTCTAATTCCCAGGTTTGTACCAACAGTTCTTAAACTATGATCATAGGAGAAAGTAGACGGAGGCTATTCCTTTGGGGTTTTGGTCCCACTTTTTGACCTTGTCCAAAAGCATTTTTTAAAATCATCTCTGCCTCAGCTAAAATTGGCATAATTCTCCTAGAAAGGTCTTCTGCAACAAGTTTGATCATTTCAAAGATGATGTGATACAATGGATGAGTTCAGGGATACATGCCACTCATAGCTCCCATGTAAAAATCTATTCATTTTTAGTCCAACCTATTATCTAAATAGGTAGATTTGTTCTGTATGCATCTAAAGAATTATTTTAGTCAGTCAAAGCCCAATTGATATGTTAACACACTTTGAAATATGTATATTTGTGATGAAAATGTCTTGTAATCAGAGGTGGGGGTGGGTCTAGAGGGGGGGCTAAGCAAACCCTATGAAACAGTCACTGAGAATCTTACTTTGACGATTTTCCAAGCTTTCACTTGGTCCTACTTTTTTTATTCTCTTTTCAAATCTGAATCTTTAGAGTTCTAAATGATTTTCTGAATCTGGGCAGAAATGGTGCTATGTTTCCCCACAGACTCACTTACATGCTAATGGGCAGAACTGTGCATACGAAGTTGTCACATATATAACTGGTTAGAATGCAGCATGGATCTGCAGGCACCTACTTCAGCCAGCTTTGGTTGCACTATCCCAAGCCACAATTTCATCTGAAGAAATGATCACTTCTTGCAGGCCATCCCAGTTTAAGGCCAAAAAGGGAGTTTAATTAACCCAGTCATGCTATTAGGAATAGTAGACTGCAGATAATAGCCTTCAACTAACATACAATGGCAATCATCCTATAGAATATTTGCTTTAATTACAAAAGCAAACAGGATTTGGAATAGTGTTCATAAAATTGTCAGGATTTTGTTGTAACCCACAGCTTCTTTATTATTTTTAAATTCTTTTTGTTACTATTAATGCAAAATACCAAAAAACATGAACATTTCTCAGTTCAAAGAGTAAAAGAGGATAGTATACAAAACTGTAAATCTTCATTATGTATGGCTTGTTTGGTCAAATATATTTAAAATTTAACATGTTCCAATAATTCCCTACTTGTTTGTGACCCCTTCTGAACTACTTTCTGCTCTCTTCTATATATTTTTAAATGATTAATTAACGTTCTTTTCTTTTTTCTTTTATCTGTTTTATTATCACCACCCTCTCTGCAAAACTCTCCTGTGAAGCAAATGAGTATAATCAAGCAAAATGAATTCACATACTTGTCTTGTCTCAAATAGGTCATTTTGCACCTCTGTCTACTGAGAGGTTCTCCAAAATCTTCCTAAAATTATCAGTTTTGTAATTATAGGGTTTGGGGCAGCCTCATATATACTATTCCGTTTCATTTCCTGGTTACTTGTAAATTCATTTTCAGGATGGTGTTCACTCAAAACTTCCCACACTCAAACCAGGGCTGAGCTTAACAATTTTGAGTAAATCCACGCCTGCTTTAGAAATCTTTTTTAATGGAGTTCAGACTCCATTGCAAACATCTCACAAATGATCAGAGAATCTTCATAAGACGAGTGATTAATAAATCTTTCTCTTCTTTCCTCTTTCTCATCTCAGTAATTCTTCAGTTAGGAAAGTGGAATAAAGAGGAGGTAAACGTACTCTTAAGGTTCACCTGCGAATCCCTGACTGCTGGTGCTGAAAGAACAGCGACAAAATAGAAGACTTCTCTCCCGTCTACTATTTCCCCCCAAACCTCCCTCGGTCCTTTCTCTTCTTTGTTGTTCTGGTTTTAAGCCCTCTCATGTGACTGAGAGGGCATACCCTTCTGCAGAGAGATCCTCACCAGGTTTTCAGGGCTGTGTAGTTCATGGGTAGTTGATGCGCAGCGGGTGATGAGAGATTTAAACATAGCACTGACAATAATGCCTTCCACATTCTGGGCTGTGGATTTGTTGTCCACTGTGGTGAAGTTATTCCCAAACCCAGCCTTATCTGGAAAGCAAAGGTACAATTTAAAGGCAATTTGCCCAGTGGAACAATGGGATCTTTTGAAAAATTCACCAGCAAAAGGAGACACATAATGAAACAAAAGTCATAATAATACCCTGCAGACTTTGAAACAAATAAGCAGCACTCCCTTTACAGCCTCTTCTCTTTGATAACTATTTTATCTTGTTTATAGAATCTTTAAATAGCATCTAACTTTGAAAATGGAAAGAATGCCAGGTCATTCAGAGAATCTGGGTTCAAATATTAGCTTTGTAGTGTATGAGCTGTGTGAACCAGAAGAAGGCACTGGGCTTCCCTTTCCTCACTGGTGAAAGGAAGGGATTGAATTAGATGATCTCTAAGGTTTCATTCTGCTCTAAATAGGTGATCCTATAATCCTAATGTTTTGGGGGGAAAAAGACTTTCAGATGTAGAATTATTTTTAAGAATAATCTCTTCCATTTTCAGTGAGGGAGTGCTAAGCTCCTTACCTAAATTACTATCAAAGGAGTAGGAAGGAAATGCTGAGAGGAAGTATGAAATGAGGCTAGAAAGCAAAAGAGCAAGAGAATTCGGACATGGAAATCAATCTAATCCAAAACACAAGTATTAGGCATCAACTAAGCAAGAGGCAAACTATGCACAAGGCAGAAGCAAGGGATAGTGGATAGTGTGTGATTATGTTCAGATCTTGCCTCTAACAATCAGTAGGGATGTGACTATGAGAAACTCATGTTTTCTTAGCCTCAAACAACTTTTCAAGGCAGGAAGTTAGAGGCTAAGCTATCAGCAGTTAATGGTGACATTTTTAACACTGGGAGTTCCTACACCTAGGAAGTCACAGGTCTCTGATGTGGGTGCATTCACAAGGGACTGTCACCCGTTGGGGACACAAAGCATGTAACTTAGAGAAGGGAGAGATGACTTTTAGCTGAGGAAAGGGGAACATGTTGGTGGAGAAGGTGATGCATGACCTGGCCCTTTAAATAAAAGGAATTGAAGGTAAGAAGGAATTAAAAGATAAAAGGATTAAAGGTAAGGAGGGAGTCTAATATAGGATAAATGGAGGATAAGTGAGAATAAAGCTAATTTGACTAGACAATAGGGTATATGAAAGGAAGTAAGGTATAATAAAGCTGTAAAATAATACAAAATGAGCCTAGATAGGTTGGAACCAGGCTATAAAGAATTTTAAAAGCCAAGAAGGTGCTTGTTTCTAACACTCATGGTAATAAGGAACCACTGGAGTTTATTGAGAAGGGAAGTGACAATCAGTCCTGTGCTTTGACATTATCACTTTGGGAACTGTGTAGAGAATAAATTGGAAAAAAGAGACAAAAAAGAGATCGATTAGGAGGCAATTTTAATGGTCCAGGTAAGAGATGTTTTTACTATTGCAATTTGAACAAGGATGGTGGCCATATGTCCTTAGACATGTGTGCACAATCTCCTGGATTAAATGTAAAATCTGAGCGAGGGGGAGTGGCTTACATTTACATAATAAATTCTTGTTGAATAGAATGGATGGAGTACGCTCCTGGAGTCAAAAGACCTGAGTTCAAATTCTGATTCATATGTGAACTAGCTAGTCACCCTTGGCAAGTTACTTAATTTCAATCTGTCTGGATTTCCTTAACTTGAAATTGATAATAACAGTACCTGTCTCATAGGGTTGTTGTACAAATAAAGTTATTAAATATTTATAAATACTTTGTAAATTTTGAAGAACTATATAAACATTAGTTATTATTAATTGATTGGGAGAGGACAGGATGATATTATGCCCAAGGATCAAATGAGATAACATGTCAAGGTTTTTGAACCTCTTAGAGTGGTATAAAATTCTAGATAGTAGTAGTACTAGTAGAAGTGGTAATGACAGTGGTAGTGGTGGTGGTGGTACTGGTAGTAGTCATATTAATAGAAGTAGTATATTAATGTGAAATTATGCTGGAAAAATAGGTTAGAAACAGGCTATAAAAGGATCTTCCTTAAAGACGGGGCTAAGGGAATTGTATTGTACTTACAGGATACAAATAGAAGTTACCAAATAGAAAGGCAATTTTTTTGAGCAGAGGAGTAACAGTTTTGTGCCTTAGAAAAATAGCATGATTACTGAAGGATGTATTTAGAGGGGTGTGGGAAGAGATTGCAACACAGAGACAAGATATGAAGCAATTACAATAATGCAGAGAGATGATGTGGGTCTGAACAAGAACGTGATAAGACAGGAAAAGAAAGGGGAGATGAGTCACAGAGAGCACTAGGGAAGTAGTGATATATACTAACACTTCATCTTTAGTGGTTTTTAATCATAAAAGCTCAAAGTATATTAGAAAACTAGGGAAGTAGTGATATATACTAACATTTCATCTTTAGTGGTTTTTAATCATAAAAGCTCAAAGTATATTAGAAAAAGGATGTGCTAGTAATTCCTAACTAAACCCTCTCTTCACACCTGGGGATCCATGACGTATCAGTGAGCTGTAGACCTGCACAACATTTCCTCTTCAGCTGTACCTCCAAACCCCAATTAAATTCCCAAGGGTGTAGAAAGGGAAGCATGCTGGTAGCAAATGACTTCAACCTGTTCCCAACAGGTCATCAAAATCTCAATCTAGCATTTAAATACCTATTACTAATGCATATTCATTAGAATTCAAGTTCCTTCAAGGCGGAGACTTTTTTTTGCTTTGCTTCGTATCTTCAGCACTTAACACAGAGCTGGGTATATAGTAAGTGCTTAATAAACACTCATTGACTTGACTTGACTATGGGCTGCAAAGAATAGGGGATGACCAAAAGGTGGTCTTTTTAATTTAGCTTTAATCAAATGGGGCCCAAAATCAGATCAACTAATCCTTCACAATTGACTTTTGAATTAACCTTTAGTTAATCCATAATTTCTTCCTAAAAGGAATACTTACTGCTTCCTTTTCCATGTTAGCAACCCCTTGCTAATTGTGCACCATGGACCTCAGGATTATTTTCATATCTATACCTAGTAAATTGTTGAATACAAATTATTTTGTAGCATAGGCCATTTTATCTTCCTGCAATAGTATAAATGCACATCATTTTGCTGTCAATAATTTTCCCATTGGTACATACTTGATAAATGCATGATTGCTTTTCTATTTGGTGTGACATCCACGGTTTAAACACATTTAACAAAGTCTTTCTTCTACCATTGAGAGTTAGAATGAAAAGTGGCACCCTAGAGGTAAGGGAAATATTGTAACCAGGGACATGAAAAGAAAGCTTGTGTCTATGGACATCAAATAGTGTCTTTATAGTACTCTGAAGAGATCCTATTGCAAGTACTGTTTTATGTAAACTATAAAAACAGCATGAAAAACAGATGTGGATGTGAGTGTAAAACTGTATCTGTATTTAAAATATATTTAGAATGTTTGGTCCATTCCAGATCAAGTTTGTATACAGTAAGTACCTATTTGAATAGTCATGGAAGAATCAAATATTTAGAACTAAACGGGATCTTATGGGCCATCTAGTCCCAGACTTCCATTTAAAGATGAGAAAACTGGGACTTTATGTGCTCAAGGTCACACAGTAAGTGAGGAGGGATTTGATCTGATATCCTCTACAGGACTTTACCTATGGCCAAGTACCTATGAAACAGCTTAGAGTGCTATACCTACATAATTTTAGCATAACTTATTTAGTGTAATTGATTATGCTATTTACTATTATTAATAATTGTTTACTGTATATTATTTGCTATAATTACTAATTATTATTCCTAATATACTATGATATAATTAGTATTTATTTATTTAGTATAATTTATTTATTCTGGCCAATACTGCAATGCAGAAATAATTAAAGGCAATCTTCAAGTTGAAGTCTCAATTCCATTTTGTTTATGGCATTTAGATATATGTGTATGTGTAACATATATATATATGTTACACATATTATGTAGCTATATACATGTATGTGCATCTGTCTATATTTCCTCTTTTATTTCTTGTTCAGTTCACTTGCACCAGAAAGATAAGGAAGGCAGGAGAGAGAACAACCAGCTGAGAGGCTGAATAGCAGTATAGGACCAAAAATAAAAATTCAAAAGAATAAAGACCTGCCAGATCACAGAGAGTTTACCCATTATAGTTTACAAACCATTCATCTGGATATATTGTGCAGAGGAAAAGTTTCTATAGCATGTTTCCCAGACTATATCCTGAAAGATAGTACCCTTCTTTTCCCCATTTCACTAGTACTGGAAATACATAATTATATATTTTTAAATAAATTTACCTAAAGGATCCTGGGGAGACCCCCAAATATTATATGGCCTACCTCATCATGGTCTCTCCTAGTGCTTATGATGGCAGCCATACTTACTGTCAGTGACTGGTTCCATACAGAATCCTAGCAAAGCATGCAAGAAATCCACTACGTTATTGAGGGAATCCTTGTTCACATAGTCCCTCATGGTTTGTCGAAATTGCATTTTATCTAGCTTGTAAAGTTTAGTGAGGCAGTTCTGGGCCTGCAATGAAGTAAGAAAAGTAAAAAAGTCAAGAGCATCTACTTAAGAGACCTTTATCATTCCCTTCTGCCCACCCTGAGTCACCTGGAAGCCTGCTGAAAGTAAGGGTCCAAATTCATTGTTTTGGCCAGTGCTGTCTATCTATTCTGTTCAATCCCAACAACCATTTAAGCAATCGCTACGTTTCAGGCCCTCTAGTGAGTGCTAAGAATGGTATGGTAGACAGAATGCTGGATCCGAGGTTTGGAAGACCCAAGTTCAAATCGTGAATCTACCCTTTATTACTTGTGTGATCTTGGGTTAGTCATTTTACTACTCTGAGTCTGTTTCCTCAACTGTAATATGAGTTATTTAGACTAGAAGACTCTGAAGGTCCCTTTTAATGATCTTAAATATAGATTTGGCATAGCCCCTGCTCCCAAGGAGTTAATTATTACTGAAGCATTCATGCTCTGAGTTAGCAGAGACATTCATGAAAAATATGAGTATTATCTCCAGAAAATGACCATCAAAATGATGGGACTGTACTAGATAATCTCTAAGGTTCTTATTAGCCCTAATTCCTAAGATTCAATGTACATATATTATTTGGGAGTGACAACAGAGCCTTTCAGCCTCTCCATTACCATATTAGTCTATTTGCTTAGTTAACATCTTAGAAAATGCAATGATCCTGATTCTGAGGGGATAAATATAAGACCAGTAAACTACAAATTTTATTAGAAGCAAATGGGAATTGATAATTATAAGTCCAGCAGGAGTATGGAGAAAAGAACATAGAGAACCAACAGCAAAAAGAAGACTTGAAGAGGGATGCTGCTGTAGCAACCCTGGACCCTAGAAAGTTAGGGACCAACACAAAAGGCGGATCCAGAGTAATGGGACATATTAAAGACTCCATGGAGTGTGAATACTAAAAACCAACCTCTTTGATACTGAAACCTGGGCATCTTTTAAATTGCCTGGAAAAGACTAACATTTAGAATTAGTAGGAAGTTTCTTGTTGTAGCCTTAAATCACAGTTGTGTATAAAAATGTAACTTGTTTAATAGGAAAATAGAAGAGGAAAAGGATAAGACAAAGATGAGGAATGATAAAAGGGAGGGTGGATTAAGGGATGCAGGGTTTAAAAGCAAAATATACTTTTGAGGAAAGATAGATGAGAGAGAAGAGAGAGAGAGAGAGAGAGAGAGAGAGAGAGAGAGAGAGAAATGAAAGAAAATGTGATGGAGGGAAATACAGTTATTATAACTGTGATATGGGAGGGGATGACCCATAAAAAGGAAGAAGACAGCAGAGTGAATTAGAAGCCAGAATCCAACAATATGCTGTTTACAAAAGATACACTTTAAGCAAAAAGACACACACATAGACTTAAAATAAAGGACTAGAGTAGAATCTAATATACTTCTGCTGAAGTAAAAAAAAATCAAGATTAGTGATCACAATCTAAGACAAAACAAAAGCAAAACCAGACATAATTAAAAGACATAAACAAGGAAACCACATCATGCTAAAACGTATCAGAGATAAAGAACGTCAAAAATTTTTATAGCAAGTTTCTCTGATAAAGACCTTCTTCCTCAAATATATACTGATATAGAACAAGTAAATTTATAAAAATAAGAGCAATTCCCCAATTGATAAATGGTCAAAAAATATAAACAGGCAGTTTTCAAAAGAAATCAAAACTATCTTATGAAAAAATATTCTCTATCACTATTAATTAGAGAAATGCAAATTAAAACAAACCTGAAGTACCACCTCACACCTAACCGAGATGACAAATGCTAAAGGAAATGAGGGGAAAATAGGTACACTAATGCACTGCTGATGGAGTAGTAAACCAGTCCAACAATTCTGGGGAACAATTTGGAACGATAACCAAAGGGCTATAAAATTGTGCATACTCTTTGACTTAACAATACCACTACTAAGCCTGTACCCCTAAGAATCCAAAGAAAAAGGAAAAGGAATTATATATACACAAAAATATTTATAGTAGTTTTTTGTAGTGGCAAAGAATTGGAAATTGAGGGGATGTTCATCCATTGGGGAATGGCTGAACAAATTGTGGCACATGATTGTGATGGAGTACAACTGTGTTAGAAGAAATGACAAGGTGGGCATGGGTTCAGAAAAATATGGTAAAAATGATATGACCTGATGGAAAGTGAAGTGAGATCATCATGCACAGTAAATGGTGACCAATTGTGAAAAAAACTGGAAACTCTGATTAATACAATGATCCAAGACAATTCCAGGGGACCGATGATGAAAAAAATGCTCTCCACTTCCAGAGGTGAACTCTGAGAGCAAATTGAAGTATAATTTTCTCACTTTCTTTTTCTTGCTTTTTTGGGGAAATATGTTAAATATGGAAATATGTTTTGTATCACTTCATATGTATAATTGATATCATATTGCTTGCCTTCTCAGTGGGTGAGGAAGGTGTGAAATGAAGGGAGAAAATTGGGAACTCAAAATTTTAAAAGAAAAGAATGTTATAATTAAATAAATAAATTTAAATATTAAATATATGATAAAATACAATGTCAAAGCCAATCATTCAAAGGTCATTAGAACATCTAAACAATTTTAGAAAGATTATGGTAATGTCTAAAAAAAATAAAGTCTTTAAACTGGGTACTTTGTTCCTTTTAAAAGAGAGTTTTAAGAAATTTTGAAGAGCTTAGAACATTGAGTCACTTAGGGCAATAGTGATTAGGCTATTTTAGAAACTGCTATATTCTTTTCTTATTGAATAGCTTTTTCAATATATAATAACATATATATGTTATTTATATATATATAACATATATATATATATATATATATAAACATATATAATAGTTTTCAGTTTCATTTGAACACATCTGCTAGAAGTAGACAGGGCTGATGGGAAACATGAAAAGATTTTTAACTTCTGAAGTCTAAAACATTAGAGAAGTCCCCAAATCAAAAAACTTGGAAATGCCAAGTTTCAAAAAGATTCATTTAAAAAAAATCAAATTAGGCTTAATTCTGGTAAAATCTATTTGTCTAACTAGCCAGCTAATTATTACTATATTTACTTAAAATGTATATGCAAATCTATTTGCTTTTATTAGTATAGAAGTAAGCCACTAGTTAATGCATGGGGCATTTGCAGACTGAGTTATTAACACTCTATTAAGTACTTTCTCTGCTCCTGTAAATTTCTATGACCTTTTTTTCTCCCCGTCCCCACATTAGGACCTACCATTTTACCAGTATGGGGAACTCCTGCTACAGAAACTTCCACCATTGATATAGATGGACAATTTGGCAGTAACTTTTTTATAGTCTTACAGAATTACCTGGGAGAACAATATATCCTACAGGTGGGACTTGAATTCAGGCGTTCCTGACTCCAAGGTCAGCCTTCTAGCTATCATACCACACTACCACTCTAACATGGCCTCATTCTCCATCAAAAGATCTTGATGGTGTCAGCAGTGATGATAACCCCTCTTTTTTATGTTGATACTATTGTATACTCCCTAGAATTTAGAAACTTAGGTTGAATGATTTGTGGCCAAAGAGTTTTTAACCCAGCTCCAACTAGCACAATCACTAATTAACATTTCTCCTTTAACTCCAAGATTCTTTCTTATGTAACTGGCCCTTTACATGGTGAGATGGTTTCTTAAGCCCAAAGCACAGTCACTCAAATTGCAAAGCAAAATAAAGGTTAAAGAAATGAATCTGCAAAGATGAAAAGTATGGATCTTCAAGTTTACCATTGTTATCACTACTCAATTATAATTAATTATATTACACTTATTAGATAATTACTACTAATAAATATTCATCAGAATCTAAGACCAGTTAAAGTGTCCAGAACTTAGAACTGACACTCTGCGGTAAAACTGAAAATTTTAAATGAGTACAAATAAACAAAAAGTTATTTTTACAATATAACAAGAGAAAGAAACAGGCTTTGCCTTAAATTAATCAAAGAAGCAGCATGTTGATAATGTTGGGTGAATGTCTCATGATAAAATCTAATATTAACAAAATTGCACTGGCACTGGGTTTGGCAAGATCCTGAAACTCTGACCAGATTTGTGGAGTGATCTGGTTTTAGGTTTATCTATTTCCCCTATTTTTAAATCAAAGGTCATGAGAAAGAAAGCAAGTAATCATGTTTCAACTTAAAACAACAGGTGAGAGCTGTTTCAGCCCACACTTGCTTTGTTTTTCAGAGTTTATTTTCATCTGAAAGTGAAAGTTAAAAAAAAAAAAAGGACCTAGAGCAGGGGTTCCCAATCTGACTTTGGAGTTGCTGTAGCATTTGCAAATCCAAAAAATGCACCAAACAGCATTATTTTGTAGAGTAGACAACATCTTTCAGTTATAAATGTTATTTTACAAATGTGCATGGATGCTGTTGTGATTAATAAAATAAAAGTTAATTTAAAAGAATTACTGAATTCAGCGTAGCTTTCTGCCATCATGTACTTTCCCAGTCAATGGACAACATGAATTGTCCAACTACTACTTTGTAAGGGTCCCAGAAGCTTTTTGATGTTAAAAATGAGTACTCATACTAGAAATTTTGGGAACCTCTGATCTAGGGAATTGAGATGTAAGGATCCCAGAAGCATTTTGATGTTAAAAAAAGAGTACTCATACTAGAAATTTTGGGAACCTCTGATCTAGAGGATTAAGATGCAAATGAGTCAGGATATGTTAACATATTTTTTTCTAGAATAATGCCCACCAGATCCAACTGTAGAGTTTGAAGTGTCATATAGGTCTCAAATCCACCAACCCTGATATCTTGAAGTAAAGATTCAGTTCAGTTCTAGAACAGAACCATGGGATCTAACATTGCCTACTGGTACTGTTTGCCCACTTTTCCCACTAACTGGCATTTCCTATCAATACTAATACAATATTTTCAATAAAGCAAACACTAAATATTTAATCCTTATCCCCTCTCTGCCCAATCAAATTAAAATGTATGACTACCATACCCAGCCAGGTGATTAGAAAAATTTGGCTTGTGACACTTGAAACTGGTTAAATTTATCCAGTCTTTTAATGTTTATTTCAAGCCACTGTTCACACATTCCAATTATAAATCTTTTCACCAATTTGGAGCCAGCCAGACCATACTAGGCCAAGTGGCAAAAGCATTTTTCTCAATTAAACTTTCCTAGGTCTGGGTTTTGTAATGCCCTGAGATAACTAAGATCATTTATTTTTCAGGGCACTGGATATTATTGCTTGAAAGCATTCAACTTAATAGGAAACTTCAGTGCATCATTGTCATGGGATTCATTTCAAAGTTGGAGGGGGAAGGGGAAGGGAGATGGAATCTACTTTAATTCTCTTACATTCTCTCGGAATACCTGGTGTCTCAGACGATCGCCAGAGAGCCCTCGATGTCCTTCTCCACAGCCATAGGCACAACCCAAAGATTTTACAATTTTGATGAGCATGGTTAGAGCAAGCCTATGGGTGCTTACAGGTGTGCTTTCATCCTGGTATCCATAAGAGAGGAAAAAAAATGACAATGGTTTACACTTCTATGCATGTCCTTGGACCAATTCTGCATTTGCCTTGAATTGACTAATGCATCTGAACACCACTGTATGTGTGTGTGTGCATGTTATAAGCAAACACTCACAACCTAAGGAATGCTAGTCAACTGTTGAGATCCATGATGTCTGCCTTTTCCAAAGTTAGCTGGTATATATATAATTTTGTTTTGTTTTTTAAAACAAAACAAAACAGGGGTAGAACCAAGATAGTACAGTAACAGTACCCACTTTCTAGAGCATTGCTTCCAAACTCAGTCAAATACCTGTAAAAAAAAAGTGGTTCTAAACAAATTCTGGAGTTGCAGAACCTACAGAATGACTGAGTGAAGCAAATCTCCAGCCCAAGATAGCCTGGAAGGTTGCAGGGAAGTGTCTATTGTACCATGCAGGGGGCAGGGCACAGTCCAGTATGGGACATGGTGGCACAGACAACCTAAGCAGGCCTTGGGGAGACTGAATCTCTCACAGTGGTCACAGTTTCCAGACTTCAGGACCCCAAAATGCCAAGAGCAAATTGGAAGGTCAGTGGAAAAAGCCTGTGGGATCAGTATGGGAGAATGGATTGGTCCAGTCCCAGGGCAGCAGAAGGGAAAAGGGGGTGGAGGAACCCTCAGCAGCCACAGCAACAGCAGGGGCAGAAACAGTGACTGTTTCTGAAGCTCTAGGCCCACAGATTGGGGGTGAGAGGGGGGAGGAATGGAGCAGCTAACAGTACATGCCCCCATCCCCACTGGAAGTAGAGATCTACCTTGACAAAGAGGTCAAAAGTCAAGTAAATGGCTGGGGATATGAGCAAAAACCAAAAAAAAGAATCAGACTATAGAATCTTACTTTGGTGATAAGTAAGACCAAAATGTGCAAACAGAAGGCAAAAAAGTCAAAGCTCCTCCATTCAAAGCCTCCAAGAATATGAATTGTTCTCAGGCCATGGAAGAGCTCAAAGAGGATTTTGAAAATCAAGTAAGAGAAGTAGAGGAAAAATTGAGAAGAGAAATGAGAGGGATGCAAGAAAATTATGAAAAACAAGTCAACTGCTTGCTAAAGGAGACCCAAAAAATGCTGAAGAAAATAACACTGTAAAAAATAGACTAACCCAAATGACAAAAGAGATTGAAAAAGCCAATAAAGAGAAGAATGCCATAAAAAGCAGAATTGGCCACATGGAAAAGGAGGCTCAAAAGGTCAATGAAGAAAATAATTCCTTAAATATTAGAATGGAGCAGATGGAAGCTAATGACTTTATGAAAAATCAAGAAATTATAAAACAAAACCAAAGGAATGAAAAACTAGCAGACAATTTGAAATATCTCATTGGAAAAAAACAACCAATCTGGAAAATAATTGCAGGAGAGACAATTTAAAAATTATGGGACTACTTGAAAGCTATGATCAAAAAAAGAGCCTAGGCATCATCTTTCAAGAAATTATCAAGGAAAACTGCCCTGACATTCTAGAACCAGAGGGTAAAATAAATATTGAGAGAATCCACCAATGACCTCCTGAAAGATATCTCAAAAGGAAAATTCTTAGGAATATTGTAGCCAAATTCCAAAGTTCCCAAGTTAAGGAGAAAATATTGCAATCTGCCAGAAAGAAACAATTCGAGTATTGTGAAAATACAATCAGGATAACAAAAGATCTAGCAGCTTCTACATTAAGGGATCACAGGGCTTAGAATATGATATTACAGAAGTCAAAGGAACTAGGATTAAAACCAAGAATCACCTACCAAACAAAACTGAGTATAATCCTTCAGGGGAAAAAAATGGTCATTCAATGAAATAGAGGACTTTTAAGCATTCTTGATGAAAAGACCAGAGTTGAATAGAAAATTTAGTTTTCAAACACAAGAATCAAGAGAAGCATGAAGAGGTAAACAGGAAAGAGAAATCATAAAGAACTTACCATAGTTGAACTGTTTACATTCCTACATGAAAAGATATTATTTATAACTTTTGAGACTTTTCTCAGTACTAGGGTAGTTGGAGGGATTATATCCATATAGACAGAAGGCACAGGGTGAGTTGAATGGGAAAGGATGCTATCTAAAAAAATTAATGGATGAAAGAGGAATATATTGGGAAGAGAAATGGAAAAGTAGAATGGGACAAATTATCTCTCACATAAAAGAAGCAAGAAAAAGTTTTTCAGTGAAAGGGAAGAGAGGGGAGGTGAGAGGAAAAAAGTGAAGCTTACTCTCATCACATTTGGTTTAAGGAGGGAATAACATGCATACTCAATTTTCTATGAAAATCTATCTTACACTACAGGAAAGTAGGGGAGAAAGGGATAAGTGGGGGATGGGTGGATGATAGAAGGGAGGGCAAATGAGAGGAGGGCAAAATCAGAGGTATATACTTTTGAGGAGGGATAAGGTCAAAAGAGAGAATAGAATAAATGGTGGGGAAGGATAGCATGGAGGGAGGAAGGGAGAGAAGTTAGAACAAATTGGCAAGTCAATATCCTATAGGTAGGAGATACCATTCTTTCCCATAATAGAGCACAAAAAATGCTTAGTTTATTCCTATTTGCCCCAAAGAGATAAATGAACTTAAATAAATGAGAATTTAAGAGTTCTTTACTAATATTTAAACTATTTTGGTTCTTTTATATGTGATCATAAAACTCATTATTCTAACCAAACAACCCTGAAATATTACTATTATATTTGCCCAGGGTCACATGGCTAGTAAGTATCTGAGGCCAGATTTGATTCAAGAAGATGAGTCTTCCTGACTCCAGGCTTGGCACTCCACTGAGCCACCTAGCTGCCCATCTATGCATCAGGAACAACATGTTAATGCTACTTTTAAAGCAGCTTTATTTAGCTGCTTTATTTATTTATTTATTTAACTGCTTTATTTATTTATTTAACTTCTGCCCTTTGCAGGCAGAAGTTCACATCACAAATAACTCCCACCCCTGTCCATTTGGCTGAGCACTTTGGGGTCACATGTATACAGACACCTTGGTACCATTTTCCTGGGTCCCAAGGAGACAACTAAACTGAATTTAAGGTTCTACATCTCATTCTGCTTTTGAATGTGCATTTTGTGAAAATTTCAAGATAATCACTACATAAAAATTACTGACAGCCCATGGACTTAGTTCTCCATTGACATGCAAACTTAGTGGGAAAGGAAAACAGAATGTTAAGTGTTTTCATCTTCCTTTTATACTCAGGCACACATATAAGTGTACTTAGTAATGTATTAAAGAGAGAATGGAACATATTTCTCTCAAGTGTGTTTCTTTTAATAATAAATTATAAAAAAAAACCAACTCCTAAACCATTTTAAAGGCCACATGATCTGTAGAGACACAATAATAGGGCAATAAATGAGGGCAGTATTTGCTTCTAATCATGCTAACAGATGTCACTAGCTTTGGGGGAGGGCCCTGGGGCCATTTTGAAAAGTGATTTATTTGTGTTATTTATTGATTGATTTTTTTGACAGAACATTAACTACTTGAAGCCAATGAAGGTTACATTTTTGGCTTTGTATTCCTAGCATCTGGCACAGTGCCAAGCATATAGTAAGCATTTAATAAATGCTTGTTGATTTGATTGATTTCATATGTAAATTGTGAAGCATTTTTTAAATGTTAAATAAATTCTCATTTCTTTTTTCCACAGGCAATTTGGAGTCAGGGTCACATCCATAGAAGTGGACAGAAAATTCTGTTTACATAAAGATAGAAGAGGGCGACTAGTGAAAAGTTGGTTACATGGATTTTCCGGAATACTTAAGCAAGTTAGTAGCAAACGTAGGGAAAAATCTGACATCCTGTCTTTCTCCCTTTTTTTCCTTTAATCACCAGAGGATTTATCTAATGTTATCAGCCTGCCCAATTAAATGGTCTTTCAAGTTCTAATAAAAATAATATGCTGAGGGGAAAAAAACTTTCCAAAATTAAAAAAGTCAAACATTTCTTGAGTCATAAGCTGATTATTTTAGGAATGCATTATATATGAAGTGATCCTCTTATTTCAGATAAGTGACTACATGGCCAATCTGAAAACTACTAACATGGATTTTTAAAAAACTGCACCATCATCATAAAAGGAAATAACATGTCCAAATTATGCCTAGAGAAATATTCAGTAACTTAGTCAAACCAGACAAACATGAAAGACCCACAAGTGACACGTGTTTTGTTCTTTTTCTTTCCAGCCTCTTTTGAACAAGTTTAGCAACATGGTACCATTTCTAGGGCCAGATTCTCCCTCTCAGGTCATAGCCATCTCCGTTTTCTAAAAGACTATGAGCATACAGAAGAGACATATAGCACATAGAAGATATAAGTAATCAGAACTGTTTATGAAGTATTTATAAACTTGGATCTCTTCAACCTGAACTTTTCTTATTAAATCCTATATAACTACTAGTTGTAAAGTTGACTGAATAGTACCAATGGGCTTTTCAAATGAAATCCATTCCAACTTGTATTGAAGTTCAAATCATTGTTGCCCAAAGTAAAGTCTGGACCCTTTTTGAAGGGTCCTCTGTGATGTTTGGGGAATTGGAGGGGAAGGGATAAACCTGAGGACTCCTCAGGGGCAGAAAGTGATGCCAAGGGTAGGAAAAAATGCAATATTGAGGAAGAGGAATACATAAAAAGATAAGAACAAAAAATGAGAATCCAAGGGACCCACTGATTGGCAGGAAGCAAACAGAGGAAGTAGTCAGATTAAAGTCTGACTCAGGAGGAACATGGGATGATGGAAGGAAAAGGGAGAAAATTTAGTCATAAATCTAGTAAGATAAAAAAAGAGAATTACTTTTTTAGATTATAGATCATAGTATGGGTCAGCAGTAAACATGGTGTAAAGTTTGAACTTTGCATAGTTGTTTTCTATTCCTGAAGAGACTTATGAATCAGAATTGGCACAAGGAATGTGAAAGTCCCAGGTTATTAAATTAAAATCCAAATAGAAAAAGGAAACTAATGCACAAATTGGAGTTAAGAATAGTGTCTCGGGGTCAAAGCCAAGATGGAACAGCAGAAAGATACATATACACTAGCACTTCCCCCACAGCCCACAAAATACCTCTCAACAAATCTAGAGCAGCAGAAGCCATAGAACAACAGAGTGAAAGAGATTTCCAGCAAAGGTAACCTGGAAGGCCAACAGGAAAGGTCTATCTCACCAGATGCCAAGCTGAGTGGAGGCCAGCTCTGACCACTTGGCACAGGGAGGAACAGGATCTGAACAGACCTCTGGGGCAGAATTCCCAGCAGGGAAGGTCTCAGATTCCTCAACCCACAAGCAACAATGTAAACTTCAAAGGTCAGTGTGGGAGAGTTTCCCAGCTGGGTGACAGGGGAGGAGGTTCCCCCTAGCACTAGACTCAGGTAGCAGCAGAGGCAGTGACAGCAGCAGCAGGAGCAGCAGCTGGCAGAGGGCAGCAACTGTGGCTGCAGAAGCAGCCTGGATCCATTGTCTGAGTGACTCAGCTTAAAGCCCTTAGGGGAATTGAGCAGGGGTTCTGAACCTCAACCTTCAGTGGTCCCACACATCCACCTAAAGCCCCTGGCAGAATTGAGCAGCTGATCTAAATCTCAGTCCTGAACACAGTCCTGTGGGGAGGAAGACTACTAGGACCCTCCACTTGACAAAGGATTCAGAAGTCAAGTAACTGACTGGGAAAATGCCCCCAAAAAGGGGAAAAAAACAAGACCACAGAAGGTTACTTTCTTGCTGAATAGGTATCTTCTTCAGATGAGGAAGAACAATGCATACTATCAGAGGAAATCAAGGCTTCTCCCTCCAGTACCTCCAAAATGAATGTGAAATGGGCCTAGGCCACAGAAGAGCTTGAAAAGCAAGTCAGCAGCTTGTTAAAGGAGAACCAAAAAAATGCTGAGAAAAATAATACCTTTAAAAATAGGCTGACTCAATTGGAAAAAGAGGTTCAAAAAGCCAATGAGGAGAAGAAGGCTTTAGAAAGTAGAATTAACCAAATGAAAAAGGAGGTTCAAAAGCTCACTGAACAAAATATTTAAAAATGATAGTGGAGTTCAGGGAAGCTAATGACTATGAGATAAACCAAGAAGTTACAAAAGAAAACCAAAAGACTGAAAAAATAGAAGATAATGTGAAACATCTCATTGGAAAAATAACTGACCTGGAAAATAGATCCAAGAGAGACAATTTAAAAATTATGGGACTACCTGAAGAGCCTAGACATTATCTTTCATGAAATTATCAAAGAAAACTGCCTTGACATTCTAGAAACAGAATGTAAAATAAATATTGAAAGAATCCACTGATCCCCTCTTGAGAGATACCCAAAAAGAGAAACTCCTAGGAGTATTGTGGCCAAATTTCAGAGTTCCCAGGTCAAAAAAAAAATACTGAAAGCAGCTAGAAAGAAACAGTTCGAGTATTATGGAAATACAGTCAGGATAACATAGGATCTGGCAGCTTCTATATG